>CAEFZP010000795.1:0-600000 GCA_903064625.1 Mallotus villosus
TTCTTGCGTGGGTCTGGGACTTGCTGGTCTCCAGACAGTGGGCTCTCCACCGGGGGCTTCCTGCTGCGCCGTTTCCTCTCCCCTTCCTTGTCCTCCCCCTCTCCTCCGGCCCTGGCCCTGAAGGGCACGTCCACCAGGCCCTGGCAGCGCCCCCACAGCTGGGTGTGGGCACTGCCGTCGGCGTCCAAGGCCTGGACCTCTGAGCTGAGGCCCAGGAGGTGGAAAAACAGGGCGATGGAGACCTGGGCATCCCGGGCAGCATAGGCCATCTAGGGTCAGTGAACCACCAATCAGTGAACCGCCCAATGTTTATCCGATGGCCCATCTAGTTTTACGAGCCAGAATTATACCGCTCTCCATTGTTGATTTTAAATGTGCTCTATGAATAAATGACTGGTAAGGGTCAAGTGCCGTAGCTACAGCCACCTGCTCCAGGATTGTTGCTATTGCTACCTGCTCCAGGGTGAGGGTGCTGAAGGGTTGTTGCTATGGCTACCTTCGAGGGTTGTTGGTATAGCTACCTGCTCCAGGGTGAGTCTGTCGGCCTCCCAGTCACTGCAGCGCAGCTCTAGAGATTTGTCCAGAGAGACGCTGAGGAGGTCTGCTGCCAGAGACTTCAGACTCAAGCCGTTGTTCAATACCACCTGCCTGTACACAAACACACTATATGTAGATCTCTGTCCCCTTCATGCATCGGTATACATACATCTCTAGCTGTCAGGTCACACACACAGAGCTGGCTTCAACTATGTCTCAGCAGGGTCAAAGTAGTCTCCATCCACACACACACACAGTACTTGAGCTGGCCGGGTTAGGAGGCAGAACGTGGGCGTACTTCTGTCTCAAGGCGAGGTATCTCAGGTCCAGGGTGCAGCCCAGAGAGAGGCCGTAGTCTCGGCTCAGCCGCTTGCCATCCTCGTAGCAGCCGACGCCCACCTTCAAGACCCGCGGGTCTCGCAGGACCTCCGCGAGGCTGAGGGGCAGGGCCTGTTGACCGCCCCGGAAGGGCTGCAGGCGCACCAGGACACAGCGGCCCGAGTAGGACGCCATCTGGAGGAGGGACACAGCCGAGGTGCGGCCCTTCATCGACACCTGGGGAGGAGGACAGGAGGGGGCGGGACCAGTGTCGGGTTAGAATCCCTCACAGCACCGATTGGTTTTCTTTTCTTGAGGACATGCAAAAGGTCTCCTTACGCCGTTGAACTTAACCCATTCGCAGTCTAATCCCAGGACAGGGAAGAGAGCCAGGTCGCTCTGCAGCGAGGGCCACAGCTTGTCCCAGTCCTCCTGGGAGTTTACCATCACTGGGGTCCCCCCCAGCAGCTGCTCTGGGCAGGGCAGGGAAGCGGGCAGCCTCGAGGGCTGGTGCTCCACCACCACGGGGGCAGGCTCCGGCGTGACGGGTTCTTCCAGGGGACCCGCCTCCTTCCGTCCCTGCGGAAGTGTCTTCTTCTTCTTCTGTGCCCGCAAGCTGCGCCATATGAGCAGACCTCCTAATGCTGCCCCCAGCAGTGTCACAACTGCTGTGGTTATGGGGCTGTGTCGGGACATGTTGCTTTCTGACTAGTGGAGGGAGGGGGTGTCTTGGGTGATGCTGAGTGATTGTGAAGGGCTGGTCTTTAAAAAGAAAAATACAAAAATCACACAAATGAGAAACACGAAAAAATGCATGTAGGGGTTGCATCTTAGATAGGCTACAGGGTTCAGGTCATCGGTGTAGTTAAAACACTTCATAACTTTGAGTTACAATGTTTACCAACTTCTGTCCCATGTCAATACCATCACACGTTGAAGTTATAGCTGACGTGGGTTGCTAGTCACGTCATGCGTAACCCGCATCAAATCAACGCAAACACGTTCATGATGAGGCCAGTGTTAAACAGAGAGCAAGAAGTATCCAGGACGATGAAGCGCAACTCATTTCATTTGGCTGGCGTCATCAGTTTTAATACCATGTACATGCGAATTGGTTTGCCATCACAGAAGTGTCACTACGTTAGGAGAACTAACGGTTCACCCGAGTTTTGAGCCAACCAGCTGAGCTAGCAGGCTAGCTTGAGTAGCTAACGTTAGCTGCGTCAGGAGCATGACAACTGGATTGTCTCACTCCATTGTTCCAACATTCATTAGGCTAACACAAGTTAATAAGTGCGTGCATGTTTCACGTTTTGCAAGTTTCAAGTCTCACTTACCTGTGCAGTTACGGCGACTCCATAACACAACGCCAGCTGATAGCTTGCACATGTACACTCGTTTCTCGTTGCTGGTGATCCATTTCCTCCGGCTCTATTTATGATGGTGACGGAAGCCAGGCGCGGGCGCCCCCACGCAATGTTCGGTGCTAAAAGGAAAATGATAATGATTCTCTGCGTCACTGCACCTGGCGTACTCATTTATTAGGTGTGCTTAAATTACTATTATGGTCACTTTAATATGTAAAAGACCCCCAAAAAGGACAAACAATTGAACCTATACGACAGCTTTTCTGTAACCCCTGACCTAACTTTATAAGACTTTGTAATCCATTCGGATGCATTTTACTTACTTAAATATTGTCTTTATATAATATCTGACTGTAAGAGTATCTTATGTTCATATATATATATATAACTACTTGATTGTTTGTACATGTTCTTGCATAAAAAAATTCAATTAAAAAGGTGTGCTTGCCTTTGGCAAAAACCTATTGTAATCTCACATATATATTTATTTATTTATTATTATTTCCCCACCCCTAAGGATCCCACAATATTTTCTTAAGATTGAAATTCATACAAGCCAGTAATTAGTTTATTGTTTCATTCAGCAGGACTACTGTTTGTCACATGTGAGCGAGTGACGTCGTCATTAGACAACACATGAAGAGGCAAGAAAGACAAACTGTGTTCCTCTACCACCGTCAATTTATTCAATCTTTTTAGCTTCAATATTTCTTTAAAAGAGATGGAACAAAGTAATGAAATAATTACAAAATGGAGAAAAACTAGATCAGAGAATAGATCATATTCACAGGTTTGATTAAAAAAAGATTGACAGATTAGAGTGAGACCAACAAATGAATATCCTCCTCTCCTTCCACCGACGCCTCAGATCCACACAGGTTCAGAGTTCAGAGCGGTTGCACCGCGGCCTCAGGGCCAACCTACCCACGTCCCCAGCCACTGACCACTGGTCATCATTATCACCTGGCCAAATCATCCACTACCTTAGTGCTTGTGCAAAACCAAAAGGATCATCATGTAATGCAAACAAATTAAAAACACAAATAACGCTATGAAACAGAGAAAATGGCAGATGACACTGTTAAAATATCAAAAAAAGGTTGACGCACAAAAAAAAATGAGGCGCAGGGGAGGTACAATTCAGTGAATACTAAAAAGTACTACACCAGTAAAAACCATCAAATCCACGGTATATGAAAGGAGAGATCAGTGGTAGTCGAGGCTGTGGCTCCACAGTGATTGTTGCAGCAATGATAACCTATTTACAGTGACATGCACATCCAATCACCGGACCCAAACAGGAAAAATACAGATAAAAAAAGAAAAGAAAGTAAAACAGCTGTCTCTTCACTCGATCTCTCTTTACATCACATTACAAATCAGCACGGTCATGAGCTGTGTGTACAGTATAGATTCTTTATAGATATATATACATATATATATATATATTCATGTCTAATATATGGTCATTTCTCTTGTACGCACACACATCCACTCATTTCATTGTAGCTAGCCTGTGCCTTTGGCAAGATTACTTACAACTCTTCTGTTAAGATTCCCAAGCTATTTAAAATATACTTAATGCATAAAAATAAAGATTTTGGCATTCTCTCTCTCTTCTTCTTCTGATTTTGAAGGCGAAGGAGAGCTTGTCGTCTGGAAGCTCAGTTCTCTACAGTGCTGCAGTCCTTCTGACAGGTGGCTGAGAACTCCCCCTCCAGCCAGCAGGGGGCGCTGTGAGCCAGCCACCTGGAGGGTTAAGGGGAGCAGCTGCAGGGCGTGGAGAAGGTGGTGTGGTCTCCAGAGACGGAACGGGGTTCCCCCTCAGGGTCATGACAACGCCAGCCCAAGAGCTGAATAACAACCATGAGGGAGGAGAGACGCCGGTGACACGCCGGCGATGACGCAGCTCGTTCTCTTCATCCTGGAGATACACAGCAGAGGACACATCCTCCCTCCTCACCTCCTCCTCTCTGCTCAGGTTGTCCCTCCAGACCAAGAAGAGAAGGAGGGAGGGAGGTCAGGGTTTGCATCTCCTCCCCCTCCCCCTCTCCTCTCCTGCTCAGTGCTACAGCCTGTGTATCCAGTGCGTCCTCCCTTCCCCCCCTCCCCCCCTGCCCCTCCCCTCCTCAACGCTCTTCAGTGTCTATAGCTGGATCTCGAAGGTCTTGTGCAGCTCGCTGGAAAAGGGGTTTTGTGGGCGAGGGCGTGGTGCGCTGGCGGGAGCGGCCCTCCAGGGCGGCCCACTGCGCCTCGAAGGCGTCGGCCTGGGGCGGGGCCGCGGGGCAGGGCGCGGGGGGCTGGGGAGCGGCGGACGCCCAGCTCTCGGCGCCGTTGAAGGCCACACTGCCGTTGGGAGGCTGGAAGGGGCCGGAGATGACAGCGGAAGGGGGGAGGGGCTTGGTGAAGGGGCTGAGGTGGCAGGGGGGGAGGCCGTCGTACGTGGGTAACGAGGCCGGGGGGGGAGGGTAGGGCTGGGGGTGCGTGGCCGAGCCGAACACGTTGGCCACCATCTGGGAGGGAGTGATGCCCACCACGGGTACACTGGGCTGGGCATAGGCCAGCCCGTTGGACATGGGGTAAGGACCCGGAGGCTGGGGGTGGTAGACGGGCTGGCGGGGGGGCACCAGGGGCACCGTGGGGGGCATGAAGGCCACCTGGGTGGGGGCTGTCATCACGGGGTTGGGGAAGGACTGTGTGGCGTGGTGGGCTGGAGCCAGGAGGGGTGAGTGCTGTGGGGCTGGGGTCAGGAGGGGGGAAGGCTGGGGGGGCACGGACCGACTTGGTGACTTCCTCCAGCCAGCGGTCGGCCTCTGACGGCGTGCGTCTGTGGGAGGGCAGCCCGGGCGAGGACGAGGGGGACGGGGCCACGATCACGGGGCTCGTCCAATCACCTCCCGCGGCTGGAATGAGAAGGAGAATACAGACCGTTCCATGACTCTGACGACCACAGAAAAACTGTTAGAACGATGCACGTCTGATCCTTGATTATCTGCTGTACTTTCACGTCTAATTCACGATTTGTGTGTCGAATTAAATGCAAAATCTCCCACACGCTGAATGAGTCAGACGGTTTCGTGGCAGGGGGCCTCCCTCCGGACTCCTTACCTGGGTGGGCCGAGGCAGGGGCCCCCGCTGGGATCTTAGACCAGGGGTTAGTGTCTCGGGCAGGCAGTGGAGGGGGCAGGGCAGGGGGGTTAGCTACAGCAGCAACAGGGAAGGCAGGCGCTGTTCCACTCACTACAGCAGAGAAGAGATGGTAGCTAGTATAGGCAAGCGGGTGTACGTTCGTGTACTCATAAGTGTTAGACAAAAACATCGCTCACATGCAATGGAAAATGTACAGATTAATAGTTGTGACGGAGGTCAAAATGACGGATAAAAAACAAACGGTTAAAAAGCGTGGACTCGGACAAGGCTTTAGAAGCATCCTCACACACACACACACACACACACACACGCCCTCTGTCATGCTCACACACAGGGTTAGGGGGGGGGGCTTGATTGGCGGGGTCGGCACGGTTACCTGGGGCGACGGGAGACTGGGGCGAGGTGGCAGGTCTGGGCATGGGCGCCGAGGAGAAGGGGTCTTCGGGCGGCCCGCTGAACGCCGAGGTGATCTGGGTGCACAGGGAGCTGATGCTGTCGCTCTCGCCCTCCACCTCCGGCACTGCAGCACGACACAGCAGCCGTCAGCGACACTGACAGCTCTCGCAGACACGCGCTCTCCCGCGCTCACACACACACACAACTTCACATGGACATACTAGAAAGCTTTCAGACGGGCTAAACAGACGTGTGTGTGTGTGAGAGAGAGAGAAAGAGAGACAAGCTGGGACCGGGTCTCACCTGTGTGTGTGTGTGTGTGTGTGTGTGTGTGTGTGTGTGTGAGAGAGAAAGAGAGACAGGCTGGGTCCAGGTCTCACTTGTGTGTGTGTGTGTGTGTGTGTGTGTGTGTGTGTGTGTGTGTGAGAGAGAGAAAGAAAGAGACAAGCTGGGTCCATGTCTCACCTGTGTGTGTGTGTGTTTGTGTGTGTGTGTCTGTGAGAGAAAGAGAGACAGGTTGGGTCCAGGTCTCACCTGTGTGTGTGTGTGTGTGTGTGTGTGTGAGAGAAAGAGAGACAGGCTGGGTCCAGGTCTCACCTGTGTGTGTGTGTGTGTGTGTGTGTGTGTGTGTGTGTGTGTGTGTGAGAGGGAAAGAGAGACAAGCTGGGACCAGGTCTCACCTGTGTGTGTGCGTGAGAGAAAGAGAGACAGGCTGGGACCGGGTCTCATCCGAGTGCGTGTGCGGCGGGTCTCACCTGTGTGTGTGTGTGTGTGTGCGTGTGAGAGGGAAAGAGAGACAAGCTGGGACCAGGTCTCACCTGTGTGTGTGCGTGAGAGAAAGAGAGACAGGCTGGGACCGGGTCTCATCCGAGTGCGTGTGCGGCGGGTCTCACCTGTGTGTGTGTGTGTGTGCGTGTGAGAGGGAAAGAGAGACAAGCTGGGACCAGGTCTCACCTGTGTTCTTCATGGGGAAGTCAGACTTGCGCTGCACGGTGGACGGCAGCTCGCCGATGCGGAGTGACATCTGGCGCTTGAAGGGCGACGTCTTCTGGCTGAGCACCGGGAAGCCCCGGAAGGAGCCCTGGCGGGCCAGCACGTCCACGGGGGCGTGCCTGCGGGGGATGGCCTGGGGCCCGAGGCCATGCGCCGACAGGGGGGGAGACGAGGAGGGGGAGGGGGGCCCCTGGAGGGGGGCCGAGGAGGGGGGCACGCTCGGGACCGAGCTCACAGGGAGTGACGTCTTCACGTCCGTCTCGGCTGAAAGATCAGAGCTTCAGGAATCGGTGCACCAGTGGGTTTGGCTCAGAATGGAAGCGGACGTATTTTCGGCTCAGGAGTTGAGTAAAGCTCAGCTTTAGAATGCGTATTACCAGTCAGAGCACATATGTTTCAAAACTGCTCAACGGTAGCCTATGAAAACAGAGTACACCCACCCTGTGCGGACAGATCGAAACACGCTGCAGTGACAACCTGTCGCGAGTCAGGACTCCATGCCGACTCCAGAATGCTTCCTGGCGTACAGGAAGTGAATCGCGGACACACCCACCTTTCTTGTCCTGCAGCTGTCTCATCACTTCCTCCCGCTCGGCCGCCTCCGTCGCCGTGGTGACGCGGAAGGAGCCCTCGCGGGTGAAGGTGGTTCTGTTGGCGTCGAAGGTCGCCGTGACGCCGCACTCCTTCTCCCGTTTCTGCTTGCGTTCCAGACAGGCGGCGAAGGCACAGCCCACGGCATGGCTCAGACGCTCTCCCTGGGGGAACACGGAGCTGAGCAGGGCTGGGAGGGGGAGGAGGAGGGCTGGGGGGCGGAGGGGGATGACCTGTTGTCTGGTGGAGGCTGTTCTTGTGTTTGTGAATGAGGCTGTGATTAGGGGGCCGTGTTTGTTTTTTGCAAATCTTTGTATTATTTGTTCTTCTTGCATTTGTTGTCTCACTGTGCTTTTTAATAATTGTGTTATGTCCACTGTACTGTCCTGTCTGCAGTGTTGAATGTATCTCTGTTTTGAAGCTCTTGGTGCAGAACAATTTCCCCTCGGGGCAATAAAGGTTTTCATTCATTCAAATGAGGCTGTGATGGAGGCCGTTCGAGTGTTTGTGAACGAGGCCGTGATGGAGGCCGTCATAGTGTTTGTGAACGAGGCCGTGACGGAGGCCGCTCTAGTGTTGGGTGGCGAGATCTCTTACGGAGTCTTTGATGGCCATGAAGCAGTGACAGATCCAGCGGCGCGTGGTGCCGTCCCTGCAGATGTAGGAGAACGCTCGCTCAAAGTTACGGTCCGGAGCGCAGAACGACACCTTCTCTATGGTCTGGTCCAGGATCAGGTCCTGAACAAAACACCAAAACATCAACCCTCACCATCGACGTCAACAACCAAACCATCAGCATGGTGGCTGGGTAGAGCAGCTTAGCGCTAGAGAATGTGACTGCTGATCCAGAGGCTGGAGGCTGAAATCCCCCTTTGTACGTCACTTTGGACAAGAGCCAGATGAATACGCGGGTGCATCTCCAAATAACCCAGAGGCTATGGGCCTTGTGCCGTTGACCGACACATCTCATTGGCTGTTGGAGAACGGCGATATAGCACACCCCGATTGTGGTTAATTGCTTTAATATTGAACCGTTACATCAATGGGACATTTCGGTTTACGGTTGTTTGAATCAGCTTTATTCAAAGGGTTTTCTTAATGAATGCAATTCTGGCAAGCTAACTGGCAGCAAGACGACATAAAGTGGATACTTAATTTTTTTACTAATCTATCAAACTCATAACACCCAAACACTAAACTATCCACAGCATTTAGCTGACTGGAAATGAGGATGCAATGGCAGCTACGGCCTGACAGGGGGCAGCACAGCACAACATGGTCATGTGTGATGGGAGTGTTTAACTGTGTTGTTAGGAATAATGGGATGTGAAAGCGGAACCATTAAACGGCCACTGTCACGGGAGCAGGGAAAGGCCTTGGGAAGTAAAGTGGCGAAGCTTCTTCATATTCAGAGAGCCAGAAACACCATCCTGTTCTGGATCTATAGAAGGGTTAGAACCATGACCAGGACCCATGACTAGGGATGGGGATCGTTAATCATTAACGCTTTGAGAAATGTGGAACCAGGTCCTTACAGAACCGGGTATCGATCCCGATGCCTACCCATGACCAGGACCCAGGTCATTGGAACTCAGGCCCTAAGGACCAGGGCTGTGTTCGAAAACTTAGACAGCTGTCTTAATCCTTGATGTCTTACTAGACAGCTGTCTAACTAGAACTCTTTAAGGTATCTTAAAAACCGTTGTTTTCGAACAGCCTAGTTAGACAGGATGTACGTCATCGCGTTGCGCGTACATGGCTAGCTATGACAGTTAACAGCAACCAGTTAAAACACCCCGATATATTTTTAAATAGCAGGTTATTTTTACAGTACATTTTGTGTGCACTTACAATGCACATTTACAATTTCACATCATAAACAACCGTTCACTTTCTTAACTATCTTGCATTAAATACAGATATATACTGTACCTGAGCTAACGTTAGCAACGCCGTTAACAATCAGCTACCATAGCGACCTGGCTAATTTATACCTCGCTAACGAATTCAGACTATTTTTGTTAATCAATCATTGCATAATTAAATAGTACACTGTTTATTTCTCGGTAACTTTTTTTTTAAAAAGAGCAAAAAGAGCAAAGGAAATTACATTTATGAACACTTTTGATGTGAACTTAAGGTATTTCGTTCCGCCATCTATTTTTGAAAATTTCTGATTTGGGTTCTGGCGCACAGACTTATGGGTAATACGTGCCGCCATTAAGACATTAAGACAGCAAGGCAGCTCAGATGCTCTCTTAAAAAATGACCGTTATGTGACGTATTTTAAGGTATCTTATTAGACAGGAAGAGAAATTTAAGAGTTTTCGAACAGACCTCGCTGTCTTAAAAGGAAGGAAGGACGCATTTTAAGCGTTTTTGAACAGAGCCCAGGCCTCAGGACCAGGCCTCAGGACCAGGCCTCAAGACCAGGCCTCAGGACCCCGGCCTCAGGACCAGGCTTGAAATGTTACCTTTGTCTTTTCATCAACAACACGGAGGCCATCTGCAGACACCCACAGCACCGCCCTCACAGCCTTCTTCCCTGCCTGCAGAGAACACATACACACTGGTTAGAGAACACACACACACAGCAAGTTCAACCACCCAGACATCTATTCAATCAGCTCCCTCAGCTGAAAATGACTCACCCGGCCCTAGAAACACACACACACTTGTTACTCACTCACTCACACACACACACACACACACACTGCCTGAAAAGGGCCGAAAACAACAGTGTGTCAGAGAGAAGAGAAGTGCTGATGAGTTTGGGTGTCGTGAAAGTGGCCACTCCGAGGCAGAGGAGAAGAAGAAGACGACGACGAAGGAAGAGGATGTGACACGAGAGCCGCTCACGCTGCAGTGACCCGGAGCTGAACCAACCCAACAGGGAAACGCACACGGGGGTGAGACATCCTCACACACACACACACACACACACACACTTAGAAATGTTGCCATTCACGTTTCGTAGAGGTAACCTGAGACACGCACACATATCAAACAAACACAAAGTGCCCCCCCCTCCCCCCCCCCACACACACACATGCAGTTGTGGCCTGCTGCTGCTGGGACAGAGCAGGCCCATCCAGACAGCACCCAGAGTGTTTCCCAGCGAGGTCACAGTGTGAGGGGTTACCAGTGAGGGAAGATACACTCAGGACACGCACACAAAAGCACAACTTACTTTTGTAAAGAAGCCCTTGAAGAATTTCCTGTCCTGGAAGGGGTGGAAGTTGGTATAAGGATGTGGGAGGGGGAATGGAAGGGACAAGGCAGGAGATTGTTACCGATGAGGGCTTTGAGAATATCCTGCGCCCAGAGGAGAGTGTGTGTGTGCGTCTCGGTGGGAGAGCGGGCGGACTTGAAGCCTGGTTATGAGTGAGTGGCGAGGTGGGAGGTGATGATTGAGGTGATGAAGGCAGATTGAGGGGGGGAGGGGGGAGGTCATCTACAACCATTATTAATGCTGTGATCTAGGTTAGTTATGATACTCTGCTAGCCAGCCTGGCAGGAACCCAAACACCACTCGCACCCCCCCAGATTAGACATCCCAGCCACCCCAGAGCACCCGGCAGCCCAGCACCAAGCCTCCCTGCTGGGTCACACGCGCTTCAGTCCCCCACCTCCACCCCACCAGGGCTGGAGAAGGCCCCAGGTGGCACAGAACTACAGGCTCAGCTGTGACCTCATCAGAAGTGGCCTGACCGGGAGGAGAAGGCAGGGATCCGGGAGCGGGAGATAATCCCAGGGGACGTTTTCTATTCTGGGACGGTGAGACACGCCACTCTGTTATCGACAAACACTGATTGGCTGGCCGGGCCGGCGGAGAGCGCGGGGCCTGGGAGTCGGGTCGGAGAGCGACCAGCATTGATCGACAGGGTCAAGGGGTCAGGTTTAGGCCACTGCAGAGAATAACCAGGGCCAAGCAGGTCAAAGTGACCTGCTTTTGCCCGTGGGTGAGGCTGGGGGCTTTCAGCAGCATGATAAATGGTTGGTAGCTCCGTAGAACATTTGACTCCGGATCAAGATACAAATCCCCCTCTGTAAATTGCTTTAAATAATAGCATGTGCTAAATGAATACATGTATTATTATTATTATAAAGCAGGTCTCCCAGCTAGCATGTCAAAGCAGGACTACCAGCAGCATGTTAAAGCAGGACTACCAGCAGCATGTTTAAGCAGGATTGGCACAGTAGCTATAGATGGCATCCACAGGCAGGGGGCAGCGATAGAGAGGAGACACATGCTCACATTGCTAAAGGCTGGGTGAGGTCAGAGTTCATTCATCTAGAGATGGGTGAGGTCAGGGGTCGCACTGCTAGAATTGCGCTGTGTGAGGTCAGGGTTCACACGACTAGAGTCAGTCTGGGTGAGGTCAGAGTTCACACTGCTAGAGTCAGTCTGGGTGAGGTCAGGGGTCACACTGCTAGAGTTAGTCTGGTTGAGGTCAGAGTTCACACTGCTAGAATTGCGCTATGTGAGGTCAGGGTTCACACGACTAGAGTTAGTCTGGGAGAGGTGGGGGTTAGAGTTCACACTGCTAGAGTTAGTCTGGGTGAGGTCAGGGGTCACACTGCGAGAGTTAGTCTGGGTGAGGTCAGAGTTCACACTGCTAGAGTTAGTCTGGGTGAGGTGGGGGTGGGGCTGGGGGGGGGGCATTAGGGTGTGTCACAGGGACGTGAGGACAACCTGCTTAAAGAGACAAAAAAATGCAATCCAAATGATAACAAAAAACACAAGTCAGGCAACATACAGGAATAAAGAGGAAACATTGGAGGAGCAGCCCAGTGGAGGAGGATATGGAGCAGGTCTTAGAGAGATGGGGTTTAGTCTTTAGAGAGATGGTTATTAGTCTTTAGAGATGGTCTTTAGTCTTTAGAGGTGGTCTTTAGTCTTTAGAGAGATGGTCTTTAGTCTTTAGAGGTGGTCTTTAGTCTTTAGAGAGATGGTCTTTAGTCTTTAGAGGTGGTCTTTAGTCTTTAGAGAGATGGTCTTTAGTCTTTAGAGAGATGGTCTTTAGAGAGATGGTTATTAGTCTTTAGAGAGATGGTCTTTAGAGAGATGGTCTTTAGAGAGATGGTTATTAGTCTTTTGTGAGATGGTCTTTAGTCTTTAGAGAGATGGTCTTTAGAGATATGGTTATTAGTCTTTAGAGAGATGGTCTTTAGAGAGATGGTCTTTAGAGAGATGGTCTTTAGAGAGATGGTCTTTAGAGAGATGGTTATTAGTCTTTAGAGAGATGGTTATTAGTCTTTAGAGAGATGGTCTTTAGAGAGATGGTCTTTAGAGAGATGGTTATTAGTCTTTAGAGAGATGGTCTTTAGAGAGATGGTCTTTAGAGAGATGGTCTTTAGAGAGATGGTTATTAGTCTTTAGAGATGGTCTTTAGTCTTTAGAGGTGGTCTTTAGTCTTTAGAGAGATGGTCTTTAGAGAGATGGTCTTTAGTCTTTGGAGAGAAGGTCTTTAGTGAGATGGTCTTTAGTCTTTGGAGAGAAGGTCTTTAGTCTTTAGTGAGAGGGTCTTTAGAGAGATAATGATGGATATATGGTTATAGGACATAAGAGGGATGGCGATGAGGATATAAGGACTAACATGGAGGAACGCAAGGAGACCATCTAACACTGTGACTTCATCCTCAACCCACCACCTACAGGACCCTGGTCCACATGAGGCTGGCCATGCCAGGAAACAGGAAGTAGCATGCCGGCATTAGCACACTTCCCTGGCCAACACAGGGGCACGGGCCAAAGCTGACAGGAAGTGACATTGCAGGGACAAAGGGCAGCCTGGAGGTTGGTGGTGCAACAGTGCTGTTATGCCCCTGCAGACTGCTAGCATGCTGGGAGGATTGCAGGCATGGGGGAGGTGTTTGTTTTGGACTTTTATGTCAAGGTTATAAAGGACTGCCTTACTACCTGGTAGACAGGTGCACAACCAGGTTACCTGGGAGACGGGTACACAACCCGGTTACCTGGGAGACGGGTACAGGGGTCAGGACGGCCACGCATACACAGAACGCCAAGTTACAGAACCATTCCGGCTCATAAACCGACACCATCCGAACACATATTCCCGTGTACAGTTTAGGGTGGAACTCACGCAGCCGGATGAAGGCGGGAAGGCTAAGTTATGGCACAGGAAATCTAATTAGAGACGGATGAGGGGTCAGGGACTCTGAGCAGGCCGGGAGAGACGGCCAGGAGACAGAGTGACTCTTTGGTGCGCTAGGTTCGTGTCTTGTCCCGTGGTCCGTGTTAGGGGCAGGGTAACTCAATAACACAGCATGCCTTCAGGGCCTGGGCCACATGTTTACATGTGTGTGTGTGAGTGTGTGTGTGTGTGTGTGTGTGGGGGGGGTGATTGTGGAATGCCTGTAGCTCCGATTAAAGTCTGCGCCAAACAGCAATCCACACCTGCAGGTGTGACAGGGCTAGGGTTACACCTGCCTGGTTGTGTTTTCCTCTGCAGGAGCACCTGTCCCGGATGTGTCCCAGGTTAGAGAGACCCTCCCGGATGTGTCCCAGGCTAGAGAGACCATCCCAGATGTGTCCCAGGTTAGAGAGACCCTCCCGGATGTGTCTCAGGCTAGAGAGACCATCCCAGATGTGTCCCAGGCTAGAGAGACCATCCTGGATGTGTCCCAGGCTACAGAGACCATCCTGGATGTGTCCCAGGCTACAGAGACCATCCTGGATGTGTCCCAGGCTAGAGAGACCAACCTGGATGTGTCCCAGGATAGAGAGACCAACCCGGATGTGTCTCAGGCTAGAGAGACCATCCTGGATGTGTCCCAGGCTAGAGAGACCCTCCTGGATGTGTCCCAGGCTACAGAGACCATTCCGGATGTGTCCCAGGCTGTCTAGCTCTTTCTCTCCCACCATGCACATTTGTGTTTTTGGTGGATGTTTGCTACTTGTTTTTGTACCTTATAAACAGACAACTTTCGCTTTGTAAAACAAAACATGCAAACAATAGTAAAACCAAGTTCCACAATTTGTTCCAAAAATGTATTTCCAGTGAAATCCGGTCTAATCCAGTGAAATTATACATGATGGCAACAAACTATGTAGACATAAATCCAATTAGAGGCCAGATTTAGCTACCGTAATCTTGCCATCCACCGTAATGCATTCAGTTAGCCAAAGCTGACACCAGTGTGCTGTCCAGGAGCTATTTGATTCTGCTACATTCTCAAAGGCTCATGGGTGATAAGTGAATGTGTCTCGTCCTTACTGACCCTAGGACTTAATGGAAGAACCTGTAGAACTCCAGGAACATGCTGCTCTCAGCTACCAATATTTCACAAGTGCAGCTTGTTATGACAGAGTTGATGGTGGTGATGTCCCGGCCACCGTATACCGATGTCACAACATGTTAACATGAGGGTATTAGCTAGCATGGGGAGGGGTGCTGGTACTGTACTGGCTGTCCACACTGGGAGGGGGGGGTGGTGGTAAAGGGTGGGGGTCACTGCAGTCAGTAGCAGGAAGCTGTCGCCCATGGCTTCGTGTTCCTTCCGCTGGAATCTGCTTTACGTAACTCCTCTGGAACGCACGGACACAGGATAAGCCGGGCTGACAGACAGGAAGTAAGTACGCCGTCTATCTGCCGGGCGGACAGGCAGACAGGAAGTACATGCTGTCTATCTGCCGGGCTGACAGGCAGACGTGTGAAGAGACAACAAGGTCGGTGGGTTGGGTACAGCTCAGTGATAAGACTGTAGATCACACAGGTTTAAATACCCTCCGTACCGGTTGCTTTGGATAAAAGGGTCTTCTACATGAACACATGTAATTGTAAATGAGACACATACCTCCACACAGGTATGCGTCTTTTACACAGCCGAACTACCTCCACACAGCAGAACTACCTCCACACAGCACAACTACCTCCACACAGCAGAACTACCTCCACACAGCACAACTTCCTCCACACAGCAGAACTACCTCCACACAGCAGAACTTCCTCCACACAGCACAACTACCTCCACACAGCAGAACTACCTCCACACAGCACAACTACCTCCACACAGCAGAACTACCTCCACACAGCACAACTTCCTCCACACAGCAGAACTACCTCCACACAGAACTTCCTCCACACAGCACAACTACCTCCACACAGCAGAACTACCTCCACACAGCAGAACTACCTCCACACAGCACAACTTCCTCCACACAGAACTACCTCCACACAGAACTTCCTCCACACAGAACTTCCTCCACACAGAACTTCTTCCACACAGAAGAACTACCTCCACCCAGATGAAGCAGGAGAGAATGAGAGGAGTGGGGGAAGGGGTCACTCCAGGGTGAGTTCCAAGGGTAAGGTGGTGGGGAAGGGGGAGGAGGGGTGGTGGTGAGGCAGGGTCTATCTACAGAGGACCTACCGTCTTCAGCCTCTTCACAGCATCCTCACAGATGTGCATCCCTCTGGACTCCTCCACCTCCACATGGCCCAGGTACTGCAGAGAGAGAGAGAGAGAGAGAGAGAGAGAGAGAGAGGGGGAGGGGAGAGAGAGAGAGGGGAGAGAGAGAGAGGGGAGAGAGAGAAAGGGAGGGAGAGAGGAATAGAGAGAGAAGGAGTGAGTGTTTTGAGTGGGTGGTTTCCTGGTCAGTGAGTGAAAGTCAGTGAGCGTCTGGCTCCTGTGCTGCTATTGTGGCTGAGACTCTCTCACACACACACACACACACACATCAGATGGAAGGAGCAACCCCCCCCCACCCCCTCATACCTCCCCACCCTCTGGCATGTCACTGAGGTGCCACGCCATGCTCCCCCCCCTCCCCCCCTCCCCATGGGGACCATTGTGCATGGTGGCCAGAGGGGAAGCCCTCCCTTCCTGAGCACACCCAGCCCGTGACCCCCCCCCCAGCCCGTGACCCCCCGCCAGGCTATACTTAGCCCCTGACGTCAGACCTCTGACTCACACCCTCAGCACTTCAGGGAGAAAAACAAGGATTTACGATTATACAGTGTTAATCCTAATCTGTACATCAAGTTTGACCTCAGATTACTTTATTCATGTTTTACATTACTATATTGATTTTATTGCAGTCTTGCCCCCCCCCCTCCCTCCATACAACCCATGATTTACATTTGATAATATACTGAGGGCATTAGGAGCCAGCACAGCCAGCTTCTTACAGAGAGGAGACCAACCTGCCTAGAGCCTGGGGACATGGTAGCAAGACAGGCCGGCTAGGTGATAGAGGTTAGAGGCTGGGTGAGGCAGGCTGGGTGGTAGAGGTTAGAGGCTGGGTGGTAAAGGTTAGAGGCTGGGTGGTAGAGGTTAGAGGCTGGGTGAGTGGTAGAGATTAGAGGCTGGATGAGGCAGGCTGGGTGGTGGAGGTTAGAGGCTAGGTGGTAGAGGTTAGAGGCTGGGTGGTAGAGGTTAGAGGGTGGGTGAGGCAGGCTGGGTGGTAGAGGATAGAGGCTGGGTGGTAGAGGTTAGAGGCTAGGTGGGAGGTGCTGGGATGAGATCACGACATGAAGACAATTTATAAAAAGGGAAGGAATCTAGGGCGCACGTACACACACACACACAAACAGTAAACTAATACAACCATATTCCTTGAGCCAAGTCATCTTCTGTATTACTCACTAGTGGAAACTCCAGAGAGTCCCCCCTCTCCTACCCTTCCTGCTCTGATACCTACAGTATGATGTGTGTGTGTGTGTGTGTGTGTGTGTGTGTGTATGTGTGTGTGCGTGCGTACAAAGGGCCAGTGACGTGAACAGAAAAGGTGTCCTGTTGAAGCAGTGTTTGGTGGTGTGGGGTATCACCACACTGTGGAGCTCATCTAGTCTGTCTGGTACACTGGTCCTGGTTCTACACCCTACCTACACCCAGAGGATGGGAATATGCCTGTGTGTATGTGAGTGTGTATGAGATGTGTGTGTGTGTCAGTGTTTCCTCTGCCGCCACGGTATCAGAAATAGGGCTGTACAAAAGGCCGTCTATCAGCAGTGATTGTTAGCGTGCATGCGCGAGAGGGCACGTGCGCCACTGTGCGCCCTTGAGAACTGTAAGTTATATAACTTATGTTGTCAGTTCATTTAAGCCCGTTTCTGCATTTACTAGATAACGACCCATTCATTTGAATCAGGTGTGTATCCAACACACCTGATTTAAATGAATGGGTCGTTATCTAGTAAATGCAGAAGCCTGTTAACTACCATTCATTTGAATCAGGTGTGTTGGAGCAGGGAAACATCTCAAACGTGCAGGACATGGGGTCCCTGAGGACCAGGGTTGAAGACCTCTGTATTAGTCTATAGTTCTTGCAAATTCAAGAATTCAAGTTAACTGGTGATTTTTGCTGTTTGTATTCTTCACCTGCTAGCTAAATTGCACGTGGCTGTTGATTCGATAGCCATTGCTGAACGCCCTTGCTCACGTTTGTATTTTAGGTGCATCTTTATGTTGAAGTAGTTACACTGCATTGAAGGGGTCACTGACTGCAAAACCGTTTTTACCTTGTCATAGTTGAATAACAACAGTTCGGTGGGTAAAATGAACATACAGTGAACCTCAAAGTCCATTGACACTTATTTCCCATGCAAATCTCAAAAAGAAAAAATCGAGCTGTAAAACGGTAGCTTTTGGAAAAATCCACCCCACTGACGTCAGTAGGGTATCGCGCATTCAATTGGCTCTGGTCTGTGTCTTTGTCATGCCCCAAAATGTACATCCAGACCAGCCCACTCACTGGTGTTCTTGCCCACTCCGAGGTAGCGACGCTACGTTTCTAAACACATCAACATACCTTACTTAGCAAATGACTAGCTAGACTAGCTGTAGTCGGCATTAGAAGGGAAGCTTCCAAAAAAATAGCCAGAAAACGAAAGCAGTCTAGCCTTTTGCTGACGCCTGTCTAGATTATCTATTCGAAATAACTGGAGAAAGGCTGTGCTAGATACAGGATACGTTAGCATTGCTAATAACTGTTACTGACAAAATCATACTACAGTTTGCGGTTCTGATGAACATAACTAAGGTCGGAACGCACCTCTTTTCAGCAACAGCTTCATAGCAAATCCTGCTTTACATATTCCCAGGTTTTTAAAACCGTCCTTGGTGAAATGGTTCGCGCAACTGCACAGAGATCTTCTATGCTACGGTATAAACAAACATCAGCCATAACCGTCTAGTCAATGTTAACTAGACTCAAGCTCATCTGTTTTTCATCGGTGATTTGCAAGGAATGTAAGAACAGCTAGATAGCGAAAACACCTATACTGTAGGCATGTAAACCAGTTTAGCTTGCTAACGCAAGAGCATGAATGTGTTATGATTTAGCCTAGTTTATTGGCAATTGGATTTACGTTATTTCATGTTCCTGACTATGTTTCATTCAAATAAATAACCCGTGTTCTTATGTAAATCTACAATTCAGATGCATGTTTGTCCAGATCTATTTTTCAGTAAGATAGCTAGAGCTAACTGAAGCTGTGTTGAATCACGATAGTTTGTATGCTAAGCTGTAGTGCTAACGTTACCCACCTAAGGCGATTCGGTTTGCTTCGACAACAGACGTGGAAACTACCGTAATCATTTCAAATTATATCTAGTCAATCTGTTGAAAACAGTGTTGTGTACACACAATAGATTTATTTGTACGTTTTTATTTCAAGTCGCCACCTTCTTGTTTCAGTGAGTGCTGTTGGCCGTCTTTGCTCCGCAGCTTCGCTCGTTGTAAACCAACCAATCAGCGCACAGCTCATCTAAATACCAATGATATAAGGGAAAAAGCTAGCGTTTTTTCCCGGGAAAAAAATGCTGGATATAAAAGAGGGCATAGAACAGCACCCGGGCCATTTTCAGCCAAAACAATGTTACATACCCTATTCGGAGACCTTAAGGAACAGTGTAAAATACTCAAAAAACCCAGTCAATCACCCCTTTAAGATAATGTAATTAATGGTGGGTTTATTGTTATAATTTGCTACAGAATGCTTAGCCTATATGTCAAGATCAAATTAAGCAGACATTGTACCCGTGCTTTAGAGTGGCCTAACTTAATCGATAGGCTAGGCGACTAACCATTTACAATAAGTTGTCACGTCAATTATTAATTGGCAGCGTTTATGCCTTTTAGAACATACTTTATGAGTGGAAGGGTGTCTTTAAGTGGCCTAACCTCATTGGTTTAGGGGAAATAGGACGTAAATATGTGCAATATTACATTAGCTATTAGACAGTAGACTATTGCATTAACCTGCTCCGAAATATAGTGAACTTCTTCTCGGGTGTGTTTGGGGGGGGTTGTTGTTCGGACAGACCTACCCCCACACATCCTAAAGGAAACACTGTGTGTGTTGTGTATGTGAGAGAGGGGTGTGTGTGTGTGTGTGAGGGGTGTGTGTGTGTGTGAGGGGTGTGTGTGTGTGTGTGTGTGTGTGTGTGTGAGGGGTGTGTGTGTGTGTGTGTGAGGGGTGTGTGTGTGTGTGTGTGTGGGGTGTGTGTGTGTGGTGTGTGTGGGGTGTGGGGTGTGTGTGTGTGTGTGTGTGTGTGTGTGTGTGTGTGTGTGTGTGTGTGTGTGAGTGTGAGGGGGGTGTGTGTGTGTGTGTGTGAGGGGTGTGTGTGTGTGTGTGAGGGGTGTGTGTGTGTGTGTGTGAGGGGTGTGTGTGTGTGTGAGGGGTGTGTGTGTGTGTGAGGGGTGTGTCTGTGTGTGTGTGAGGGGTGTGTGTGTGTGTGTGGGGTGTGTGTGTGTGAGGGGTGTGGTGTGTGTGTGTGTGTGTGTGAGGGGTGTGTTACCTTGACGGCGAAGCTGCACTTGCCCGTGCGGACGGCCTCCTCGTCCGTCTGCCACTGGTGCGGCCGGCTGGACTCGGGCACGTACACGTCTTTCTTCCTCCGGAAACTCTGGCGTAGCTTGTTCATCACACAGCCTCCTGGGGAGGGAGAGACAATGAGAACAGGAGCATGACACCGGGGGGCCAGATGGCTGAGCGGTTAGGGAATCAGGCTATTAATCAGAAGGTTGCCGGTTCGATTCCCCGGCAATGCATGATGCGTGTCCTTGGGCGAGGCACTTCACCCTACTTGCCTCGGGGGGAATTTCCCTGTTTACTGTAAGTCGCTCTGGATAAGAGCGTCTGAATGACTAAAATGTGAATGACACAGGGACACAGAGAGATAGACTATGTTCACACTGGAGCTGAATGGGACCCATATCCTCATGTGACACAGGTCTGTTACTTGGATGACAGAGTGAACAGCCCAAAGCGCATTGAATCTGACATTTTCAAATCAGATTTGGGCCACTTTCATGTGGCTTTAAATGGAATGCAAGTCTGACATTTGGCAATGCGACCCTCAGTCTGAACAGTCAAATCGGAATTTGTGCGTCTTTTACGTCACCCTTGATCGACATTCGTCACAGTTCTGCGCTGTACCTCCACACGGCAGAACTACCTCCACACAGAACTACCTCCACACAGAACTACCTCCACACGGCAGAACTACCTTCACACGGCAGAACTACCTTCACACGGCAGAACTACCTCCACACAGAACTACCTCCACACGGCAGAACTACCTTCACACGGCAGAACTACCTTCACACGGCAGAACTACCTCCACACAGAACTACCTTCACACGGCAGAACTACCTCCACACAGCAGAACTACCTCCACACGGCAGAACTACCTCCACACGGCAGAACTACCTCCACACGGCAGAACTACCTCCACACGGCAGAACTACCTCCACACGGCAGAACTACCTCCACACGGCAGAACTACCTCCACACGGCAGAACTACCTCCACACGGCAGAACTACCTCCACACAGCAGAACTA
Source organism: Mallotus villosus (assembly GCA_903064625.1). Lineage (NCBI taxonomy): Eukaryota > Metazoa > Chordata > Actinopteri > Osmeriformes > Salangidae > Mallotus > Mallotus villosus. Next base: position 21,167 of record CAEFZP010000795.1, read on the forward strand.
CCTACACACAGAACTACCTTCACACGGCAGAACTACCTCCACACAGAACTACCTCCACACAAAACTTCCTCCACACAAAACTACCTCCACACAGAACTACCTCCACACGGCAGAACTACCTAACTGGGTGTTAGAGGCTGGGTGAGGCAGGCTGGTAGAGGTTAGAGGCTGGGTGAGGCAGGCTGGTAGAGGTTAGGGAGTCACGATGCCACCACTCCTGGCTCCGACTTCACATCCACACTCTCCTCCTCCGTATTACCTGCTCACACATTCATTGGCTTCCACAAACAATGCTTGATAACGTACTTCCTTGGCCTCCATGTTTAACAGGCGAGAGCGTCCTGCATGCGAGGTGGTTGTTGTTGTTCTTTTGCGTGGCATACGGGGCGGTTCAGGACCGCGACCAGTTCACACTGGAATCTGATATGGGCCACATTTAAAATGACAATGTCGCGAACAGACCGCCAACAAATCGGATCTGATAAATACATTGGAATTGAGAATGAAGGCTTGCAGCGTGAACACAGACAGACAGACACAGTGAGAAACAAAGAGAGAGACAGACTTCGTTTATTGGTGTATGCAAACAATTCATACTGTACAATGTTTGCTTTGGCAATACACTGTACTTAACATGCCAATAAAGCTCTTGAATAAATGTGCTGCTGCTGTGTGAAGAGAAAGAGAGGCCAGTGAGAGATAAAGAGAGGTTATTACCAGATAACACAGGAAGTATCAACAGTTCGGTTCCGACGAGGCAACCGCACTATAGCCTTGACTGCTATCTGGAGAAGCCAAGACCACAAGAGAGCCTGCACCGCATCCCTCCTCTTTACTCTCTCTCTCTCTCCCTACCTCTCCCTTCTCTCTCTCTACCCCCCACCCCCCTCCCCTAAGCTCCACCCCTCCCACCCCTCTGAGACCATGTGAGCCTGCTTCTTGACTAACGAGTTGTAAAAAAAAAGAAAAGCAGCCTCACAGAGTTGTACCAACTTCTTAGTTGATGAGGATCTGGTGGAATTAGAGCCTTTAATCCTGCAGGTCTGACTGTCACACAGCAGAGAGCGGGGAGTGTGTGCAGTGTGTGTTCCAGTCATAGTGAGAGTGTGTGTGTGTGTGTCCTTGTCATTGTGTGTGTGCGCACCAGTCCTGGCTCCAGGAGAAAGTCCACACAGCAGCTCTTATCTCTGTCTCACAGGCCGAAGTTTCAAAACACACACACACACCCCTGACCAAACCAGCCCCTCCTCTACACACACACACACACAGCTGACCAAACCAGACCCTTCCTCCACACACACACCCCGCCCCCCCCCACCTGGGGTCAGTGCATGCACAGGTGTGTGTGTGTGTGTGTGTCTAATTGGAACGACAGGTTCCATGCTCAACAGACACCTGTTCCATATGCTGCCCGGGGCAACAACGACACAGTGATACTCTGAGACTAGACAGGAAGGAGAAAGACACCGCCTCTCCCCGCCTCTTTCTCATGCTCGCTCGCCCTCCCTCTCCCTCACACCACACATTTATTTAGGTCATATCATGTCTCAGCTTACTGCAGGCTTTAGACAGGAGACTGTCACCGCAGAGAGGAGGGAAGAACGAGGAAAGAGGGAAACTGATTCTTGTGTCCCCCGACCCCCCCCCCTCACCATTTCTCGATGACATATGCATATCCATAACAGAGAGAACCAAGAACAGTGATGGCTTTACAGGCGCTGGGGGATTTCGAACCGGCAACCTCTTGATCTGCCATCAAACGCTCTGACCACCGAGCTAAACCTAGTGAGTATGTCTGGCTGTCCCAGCACTTCTAACAGCCCTTTCATCTCTGTGCATAGATCTGAATGTGCATGTGTGCGTGCATGCATGTATGTGCAAGTGCATAGGTCTGAATGTGTGTGCAAGTGCATAGGTCTGAATGTGTGTGTGTGTGTGTGTGTGAGACGTGTGTGGTACGTGTGTGTAGAGCGTCTACTCTACTGGGGGGGGGTTTGAGGAACGACTGGTCATGTGAGACAGCTTTACACTGGACCACCAGACTAGCCAGACCTGGTCTGACAGGAGAGAGAGAGAGAGAGAGCGGGCGAAAGAGAGGGAAAGAGAAGAAAAACGATCACCAGTCACCAGTCCCAGGGAGGCCAGTCCTGGCCAGGGACAGGAGTAGGGCTGCCACTAACGACTATTTTTCTATCGATTAATCTGACGACTATTTTATCGATTAGTCGATTCATCTAAACGACTAATTTTCCTTGGAAAAAATCAAATTGACCATTTCATTTCAGTTAACTTTATTTTGACAACAACAAACTGTATGTCATCATATAATGCAGCACAAAACAAAATGTAAACAGGCTCAAATATCAAAGTGCAAAACTGTAGGTTTAAACTAGCAACTCCAACGTGATAAAAATAAATAAAAAAAGAGGGCTTATAAGTTAAGTCAGCAGTGCAACTCAAAAAGATATCAAAGTTTAACCCCTTATCAAAATAAAAAAGTTGCGTCTGCATACTAAACAAAGTGCAACATGTTTAAAGTATAATAAAGAATGGCGTCCAGCTCAAAATCCGACTCTAACGTCAGTTAGACATGTGTGTTATAATGTAGGAATGTCAGCATGTCCACATGCTCTGGACTCAGGCTAGCTCTTTTCTTGGAAACTATGTTTCCAGCTGCGGAGAAGAGACGCTCGGAAGGTGTTGATGTGGCAGGTACACACAAATAAGTCTTTGCCAGAACAGCCAGAGAGGGAAACCTTGCCTCATTTGCTTTCCACCACTGCAGAGGATCTGTACTTTTAGGCGGAGGCTGTTCCCCAAAATACTTGAGAATCTCTTCTCTCACTGAATGACTGATGACATCTTCCTCGTCCCCACTGTTATTCTGGCTGGAGGTTTCGTCTGAGTCCGACCCAAGCAATGTGTCCAGCAATGACACAGACCTCTTCTCTGTAACACCTGCTGATGTTTGGGCCTCTGTGGTATGCTGCTGTTGCTGACTCTCTATCATTCTCCTCTTTGCTTCTATTGCAAGGGCTTGCACTTTCACCTGCAGTTTCAGGCTTTCATCTGGGGACAGGAATTTCAGTCTGCAAAACCTGGGATCCAGGGCAGCTGCAATTACACTGGTGTTTGTAGCAGCATCTTTGTAGGCCATCTCAACCTCCCACCTCTTTGAGATTTCATTTGCTGCAGCAGCCTGAAATGCCTGAACATGGGTGTTGTCAAAGGCTGCATTCTGTGTGGACTTCATCAGTCCTTTAATGAGTGCAGGTAGAGAGGAGAGGGTCACATATGACCCCCCCACTAAGATAAACAGTAGCACACTCAAATGGCTTGAGAGCTTGTTCTAGCTCCTCCAGCAGGCTCCACTGTTCAGCTTTGAGGTCAAGGAAATGCTTTGCTCTTTTAGTAACATCTGGGTCTGACAGAGTTGCTGTAACAGGCCACCTCTGCTCTAGTAGGCGGCTGATCATATAGTAAGAGCTGTTCCATCTAACACTAACATCTTGAATCAGTTTGTGTTCAGGTTTGCCAAGTTGTTTTTGTTTTATTTTCAGGTTTGAGCTGGACAATTCACTCTTTTTAAAATGTTCCACCAAGCACCTGGCAGCTCCAATTGCTTTGTTGATTTGTGGATTCTTCAATGCGTGATTTACCACTAGCTGTAATGTGTGGCCAGCACAGCGGATTGAAGATATCCCATGCCTCTCTTCTAACAACTTGATGGCTGCTACTACATTAGCTGCATTGTCATGCACCACAGCCTTGATTCTACTTGCAGGAATTCCAAACTTCTCAATTGCTGTTTCAATCCAGGATACAATATTCATTGCAGTGTGTCGCTCTTCAAGTGGCATAGTAGTCAAACTATAGCTTACAAGCTCCCAATCATTGTTAATAAAATGGCAGGTTATGCCCAAGTATGCTTCTGTGGCAATACTGGTCCATGCATCTGTGGTTAAACTGACCATGGATCTGGATGAGGAGAGGGCAAGTTTGACTCTCAGGAATTCATGCTCATATTTCTTCTCCATCATGTTTGTGAAGCATGTTCTCTTAGGGAGAACGTAGCCTGGTTGGAATGTTTTCACCATAGCACGGAAACCCTCATCTTCCACCATTGACAGGGGTCTCATGTCTTTGATGATCATGTTGAGGACACTATCAGTAACAGGGCTCGACATTAAGGCTTGTCCGCTTGTCCGGGACAAGTGGATTTTTTGTCGGGCAAGTCGAATATAAATGTACTTGCCCCACTGGACAAGTGAAAACTAAAACTAAATAAAATGCCATGTTACTTCACGTTATGTGCCACTCATTACGTATATTTTACCTATTTTATTTGACCGATTTGAAACGAATCAAAGCTGGTGCGACGGATTGTGGGGAGAAATGTATCTATTAGTTTCAAATCGGTCAAATAAAATAGGTCACGCGCGCAGTCGAAACATAGTGGTACATTTTTCAAATCGGTCAAATAAAATAAGTCACGCGCGCAGTCGAAACATAGTGCTACATTTTTACCCGCCTCAGAAGAACAGTGGTGGACGAGTGTCGAGTTATGTTTCTTCAAGCTCCGCAGCCCGGTCAAGTGCCCGGAAAAACAGTAACACCAAGAAGAACAAACATAACAACGACAGCACCTTATGAGTCAACAAGGGAAAGGAAATTTGTAAAAAGCTGGAGTGATGAATTCGACTGGGTGCGTTGTGAAGAAGGAGTGATGTTCTGCGGCGTCTGCCGGGGACAACCCAACTTGGCTGACAAGTAAGTAAGCTAGCTAACGTCGGCAGCTGTTCCCTTGTATCGGTTAAATGTAGAGCTACAGTTATCAGCTAAAATTCAACTGTAAAGTTGCTACACCTTTAAAGGAACCCTTGGTAAATCAGCCTCTGCCGGGTAGAAAGTGAAATAGTAGAAAACAGTGGCAAAATGTATTGTTATGTCTACAAAATTATATTAGATATAGTATAAGTATATAGTATAAGTATATAGTATATCGTATAAGTTTAGCTAGCTTGCAAATACTGAGGATATATAGCCCTATATAATATATAGTTTAGATATAAAGTCCTCAGGTATGTAATGGGCCACCCGCGTCAACGAAGAGCTAGCTTTTCTTTGGCGTAGTTGGTAGTGGTGGCGCTTGGGAAGCCAGAGGTGGCAAGTCAACCCAGTATCACATAATTTCGTGAAACAGTCACGAAAAAGAATCGTATATTTCGTGACACGTTCACGAAATTGGCACTTTTTTCGTGACTATGCCACGTCTTTTCAACCAATTCATTTCAATGGAGCAACACAATAAGCCTAGCCTATCCTATTAAAGCCTACAACTCAACCACTGATATGTGCTTTTACGTAGGCCTATCCGTTACCACCCGTATTTAACCGATCTTCCTATTTATAACCAAAGGACTTAACAATAACCCAGAAAAGATAGAAGATGTCAACTATGACATTCATAATGGAACCCTAGACAACGAGAGCACGCGACCTGCCTGGTTGGCTGGCTACAATCTACCGCGAAAACGTAACTTTCAGTGAGACTTCATCCCCCTGGCACGCGACCTGCCTGGTTGGCTGGCTACAATCTACCGCGAAAACGTAACTTTCAGTGAGACTTCATCCCCCTGGCACGCGACCTGCCTGGTTGGCTGGCTACAATCTACCGCGCAATTTTAGGCACGCGACCTGCCTGGTTGGCTGGCTACAATCGACCCCTGAGTGTCGACGTCTCGACCCTGAGTGCGGGGTCAGCATAGTCACGAAAAAACTGCCAGTGCTGTCGTTGTCCAGGGTTCCATTATTATGTTAAATACGGGTGGTAACGGATAGGCCTAAGTAAAAGCACATATCAGTGGTTGAGTTGTAGGCTTTAATAGGTTAGGCTAGGCTTATTGTGTTGCTCCATTGAAATGAATTGGTTGAAAAGACGTGGCATAGTCACGTGACCCTCTGACGGAGCTTGCAAGACCACAAGTCTGTTACATACCCGTTACCCTAGCGAATGTTAGTTTTCTTGCTGTAGGCCTATTGAACATTTCACTGGGTCTTACAGCTGTTTGATTTACTGAAATTATTATGAAATGTTATGTTCTACTAGCCATTTGCCTACGTTAGCAAGTCACAGTATTTCCAAGCCCAGATAGTGTAACCGAGACGACACAGTTAATAATTCCTCTTTCAAGTAATAAGCCCCCGTTCAAGTGTTGAGCATTAAATTAGCTTCAAGGTCTGTAGAGGTCTTGGGATGAAGCTGCAATACAGTACATAACAGGAAATGTTTCATTCTGCAGAAATTGTGTACATGTTTTATGTAACAAATAACACCTAAATTGTTAACTATATTATTTGTATAATATTACAGCTCATCTTCGTTGGTCAAAGGGACAAGTGCCTTCAGACATGACACACTGCTGTCCCATGGGACCAGCAAACGCCACCAGCACTGTGCTGTTGCTGAGAAGGCAAAAGATCCTCATGCAAAACTGCCAGCTGTAGTCCAAGGAGTACAAAAAATGGACCCGTCAATGTTTAACAAAATGAAGAATGTTATGCACACAGCCTATTACATTGCAAAGGAGGAGCAACCCTTCACTCAATTTCCTGAACTTCATGGGCTCATTAACAGGACCGGTGGGACACTCCCAGACAGCTACAAATCAGACAAAGCTTGTGCTCGGTATGTACCACACAGACCAAATCCAGTAGCCGAACAATGCTTTCTTGTGTGCATTACCCAAAGTGTTAACATAATAATGTTGTTCTTTGCAGCTTCATTTGTAATATATATGATGTGGAGAGGGAAAAGCTCATGGAGAAGTTGAGGAAAGCCAAACACTTCTCCATCATGATCGATGGGGCAACTGATGGTGGCACCATCGAAAATGAAGCTGTCTATGTCCGCTTCATGGCAGACGAAGGTCCAGTGAATGCTTTCCTCTCCATTCAGGCTGTAAAACAAGGAAATGCTTCTGGGATCCTGGATGCCATCTATGCAGGTAATGTGGAATGGTTGTATGGTAGATTAACTGTGCACAAGTGTTTTCACTTCAAATATCATTATGATATTGGAATAAACAACGCAATTGACAAGTGAACCTGATTTGGCTGCAACCACCTTAATCCAGAGGGGTTTGTTTTTGCAATGCTATATCTATGTTTTCATGTAACATTTTAATGAACGGTGCAGCTGCTCAACTTCTCTTTTATTGTTTTTCTTTAAAGCATTTGAAGAAGCTGGCATTGATGACTGGAAAGACCGGCTAGTGGGATTTGGCAGCGATGGAGCAGCAGTCAATGTGGGATGCAGGAATGGGGTGGCAGCGCAGCTTCTGAGGGACATCCCATACCTCATCTCCATACACTGCATAGCTCATCGCCTGGAGCTGGGTGTGACTAAAGCAATCAAAGAAAATACCAACATGGTCCAGCTTCAGAATACACTGAAGAACCTATATGACCAGTACCACTACTCCCCCAAGGCTGTCAGGGAGCTTCACCAGATTGCTGAGGCCCTGGAGGAGAAGGTACTGAAGCCGTCAAACCTCCATGGTGCCCGATGGCTACCATATGTGCATCGTGCAACAAAGGTCAGTGCTAAATTAACTACATCTTTTTCAGTAGATTTTATTAATGATTAATGCTAAATGGATATTATGTAATCATGATTTTCTTTTTTTGTAGATTGTATGCGATAGTTACTCTGTCCTCCTGGCCCATTTTGAGGACATGGCAAGCATGGAAAGGAGCCCCAAACCATCACCAGCTGTTGTTGGAAGAGCGAAACAAGTCACTGGGTATCTCAAGAACCTGCACCATGTAATCTTCCTACACTTCATGTGTGACGCACTTGATCATCTCGCTCTTTTGAGCAAAGAGTTCCAGAAAGACAACAACACGGTGTGTCAAGCGGTTGAAAGCCTGGAGACATGTTACTGGAACCTGACAGCACTGAAGACAGAAATGGGTCCACAGATGGCCAAAGTCTACGAGGCAGTGAAGACAAATGGAGAGTATAGAGGAGTGCAGTTCCAGGTTCAACATGCTGTTCCGAGCTTGGAAGCAGAACGAGCTGCAGTGATTGGTAAGAAGAAATGTAGTGTTAGTTACATTATGTAGATTGGCGCTCTAAGTTAATGTAGTGGCAATGGTGTAACTCAAATGTTTTGATCCAAACAGATGCCATCATCTCACACTTAGAGGAGAAGCTGAGGGACCTTCAAAGGGGCAGTCCAGTCAGTAGATTTAAGGCCTTTGATCCCTCTTGCTGGCCCAAATGGGATAGGTCAGACGGCAGTGCTCATTTCAGGGAGAGTGGTCAGGAAGATCTGAGGACACTGACTAGTCACTTCAGTGTCCTCCTGTGTAGGGAGGGCATAAGCAGTGAAGACGTCATGTCCAACTTTCAAGACTACAAGGTCTTTGCCCAGGAGAGAACATCTGTTCCAATGAGGGACACTTTCTTGAATATTCTGAAGTCAGGTGTGTGTGTGTACTACTATAAGAAATGGACACAAATTCTGAATGATTACTGTAGGAGTTCATTCTCGATAGCCTTTTCTATTTGTAACACCTCCTGGCGGCAGGGTAGTGTCAACAGTTAAAGTATCCTAAAACAGGATAACTGAGACAAGGAAAACATGGTGCCATTCAGGATGGTTGCTGTCATCAGAATGAGGGACAGATAAAATATAACCTTATATTTTCTTATCTTTTCAGATGAGAGATGTGAACGGTTCAGGAGTTTGGTGCCACTCCTGAAAGTGTACTTGGTCCTGCCAGTCAGCACAGCTGTGTGTGAAAGAGGGTTCTCAACGATGAAACGGATCAAATCCGACTGGAGGACCAGCCTCAGCTCAGTACAGCTTCAGAGGCTGATTTTTCTGTCGGTAGAGGGCCCAAAGTTGCAAGACTTTGATGCTGGATCGGTGGTGGAGAGGTGGTGGACCTGCAGCCAAAGGCAGCGCCGCCCAGGATTTAACCCCTGGGAATCAAGGCGTCGGCCCGAAGAGGAATAGTGTTCCAGTTATGTTGTCTTTCCCTGTCACATCACCCATTTCTTCTTTCTCCCCATTTTGTTCTACACCCTTGTTATTTCAACTTAAATCAGATTTGTATTATTATTATTTGTAACTGTTATTTCAACTTAAATGTAACTATAAAGGGAGAAGGGAATACATGTATATAAATGATAATAAATAAATAAAAATATTTATTATATAATTATACACCCGGACAAGTGACTTTTGTGCATGGACAAGTGAAACGTAAATGTACTTGTCCGAAGGACAAGTGCCTCAAAAAGTTAATGTCGAGCCCTGAGTAAGAGCTGCTGCAAATTGTGGTGAGCAGTCCTTCTTTTGCAGGAATTCGTTCACGTGGCTTTGCCTCATACTGAGAGGAAGAGAGGAGAAAAACAAATATATCATAATTATAAATATAATTATATAAATAATAATTATTTAACATGCAATAATGAAGACAGTAATATTCGCTATGATCCTTTTAATTACACCTTTAATTTTATTAAGGACACTTGAGGCGGGCCGCACACCGAGCCTCCGGCGCTGCGGACCTCCGCAGTGCTGGAGGCTCGGTGTGCGGCCCGCCTCAAGTTTTTTTTGAGGCGGGCCGGGGCGCCGGGGCGACTGCTCCCCCAGCAGCGGCACGTGCCCAGCGGTTTAACCACAAATACAAATGTACAAACATCGGCCAATGACATCGGTGAAAGTCGACTTACGGTGGTTTTGCCTTTTCTGGCGGTCCATCTTCCAGAATAGCGCCGGTGTGTTTTCTCTTCAGGTGCTCGTGCATAGCGCTGGTGCTTTTGTGGTATGCCATCGAAAGTTTGCACAGTCTACAAACCACCTTATCGTTTGGTGATACGTTGAAGTACTCCCATACTTTTGAAGCCTTGGGTCTTTGGAAACGTTTCGGAACCAAGTCGGACTCTGCTGCCTCCGCCATGATTTTTTAAAACTGGCGCGTTTAGCGTTGACTGGTGCCGAAAACGACTGACGTAATGCACGCAGAAATTACGTAGGGATATTGAAAGAAGAACATTTGTTATAATGAATTGAAATGAAATCTTTTAGAAATCGAAAAGTTAAATTCATATTTTTTTTTAAAAAATGCGTCGAGGCATTTTATTGCCGTCGACGCATTTTCCGTGTCGACGTAATCGATGACGTCGACGAATCACGGCAGCCCTAGACAGGAGAGTGACCTGGTGTGCACGTGTTTAGATTGGAGTTCTGTGAGGAGGAAACCCACGTGAGCAGGGGGAGGACATGCAAACACCAGGCAGAAAGACCTGGGAGATAAACCACCTGAGCACAAACAGGCCCCGAGCGGGAATCGAACCCAGGACCTTCTTGTTGAGGGGCGGCAGTGTGCCCGCGTGCCACACGCACACGGAGTGAACGACGCACTGACAAGCTGCACTGTGTGGAACAGAGCAGTCCAAACACTCCAACACTGCTCTCATTTGACAACAGTTATCCATAAGAAGACGCTTTGATCCAAAGTGGCGTATGGACGGTGCATACAGGAAGTCCAGCAGAAGTGCATACTTCAGTGTTTTGCTGGTCAGAGTTGGAGCAGTGAACCAGAGGCATGGAGAGGGAACATGCTAACTCAGCAGGGAGTCAGTCACCAGGTCTGACAGAGTGGAAATCCCTCACAGGGGTTTCGGGGAGAGAATGATGCTTCTGGAACACCAGAGCCCAGCATCACTCCACTCTTAATTACCACTAATCACAGCATGACTTGACAGGCTGAACACTGGGAAGGAGCAGCAGTCTGACCCAGTAAACAGCACTCTGAGCTAGCGGAGAAACAGTCAGTAAACAGCACTGTGCTAGTGGAGAAACAGTCAGTAAACAGCACTGTGCTAGTGGAGAACCAGTCAGTAAACCACTCTGAGCTAGTGGAGAAACAGTCAGTAAACAGCACTGTGCTAGTGGAGAACCAGTCAGTAAACCACTCTGAGCTAGTGGAGAAACAGTCAGTAAACAGCACTCTGAGCTAGTGGAGAAACAGTCAGTAAACAGCACTGTGCTAGTGGAGAACCAGTCAGTAAACCACTCTGAGCTAGTGGAGAAACAGTCAGTAAACAGCACTGTGCTAGTGGAGAACCAGTCAATAACCACTCTGAGCTAGTGGAGAACCAGTTGGTAAACAGCACTCTGAGCTAGTGGAGAACCAGTCAGTAAACCACTGAGCTAGTGGAGAAGCTCAGACGGAGTACTGAAGGAAAATGAAAATTGAGCGGAAGTACGTAGGAGGGCGGAGCCAGGCTAGAGAAGCACAGAGGTGGGAAGAAAAAGAGTGAAAGAGAGAGAAAGGGAGACAGAAAGACAGTAAGAGAGTGAGACAGAGTAAGATAGAGAGGGTAGAGAGAGAGAGAGAGAAAGAAAGAAAGAGAAAAAGAGAGAAAAAGAAAGAGAAAGAGCGAGGGGGAGTTGGTATGAAAGGGTGGCTCTTCATACCCAGAGGAAGGAAACAGTGGGAACAGGAGGCTACTGAACCTCCCACTCTCTCTCCCTGCCTCTCTCTCCGACCCCCCCCACCCCTCCTCCTCAAAGTTAGGTCAGTGGGCTCCTAGACAGAGTTAAAAGTTTAGTTTTGAGAGTGTGTGTGTTAGCACATGCATGTGTGATGTGCGTGTGTGTGTGTGTGTGTGCGCGCAAGGGGGTGTTTCGACACACCTCTGTGTGTGATTCTATTCCTGTAGGTGTTGAGCAACGTACCAGCTCCCCAGAAACAGCCAGCCAGCCAGCCAGCGAACGAGCTAGCCAGCCAGTCAGCCAGTGAACTAGTCAGACAGGTCCAGCAGCCCTCTGCACAGGGGCCTTGACCCTGTCCAGAAACACTGGGGCTTTGTGTAAACCTGGGATGGAATCAGCTCCTCTGCTCCCCCACCCTCACCCTCGCCCTGCCCTCCTCCTGTCTCTCTCTACCCCCCCCCACCCTGCCCTCTTCCTGTCTCTCTCTCTCTAACCCCCACACCACCACCACCCCCCCCACCCCCCCACACCGCCCTCCTCCTGACTGTCTCTCTCAATTCAATTCAACATCCTTTAATGGCATGAAAGTTCAGGTTACACAATGTGGCCAAAGCAGCCAACAGTGAAGCAACAACAACTTGCCAAAGAAAACACACTTTCGAGCACACCTACATACTCCGAACATATGTGTAGGCTACATCTACGTGCACATTCTGGATCTATACACGCACACGCTGCTCGTTCTAATGGTCATTGCATAGCTCGAATATAACCGATGAAAAAGATGACTCAATAGAAATGAACTCTAATGGAATTCTAATGGGAAAGTATTCTCTCGCCCATCCTCACCCAACCCTCCTTCTGACTATCTCTCTCTCTCTCTCTCTCTCTCTCTATACACTGTCTCTCCTGCTCCAGAGACACTACTCACCCTCTCTCTCTCCCTCTTACCTACGCTCCATTGCACCCTCACCCTCTGTCCCTCCCTCAACTTTACTCTCTCTCCCCCTTCCTCTCGCCCCACCTCATACACACAATCTCTTTCCCTTCCCCTCCTCCACGTCCTACAATGACTCCCACAAACCCCTCTCTCTTCCTTTCTCCCACGCTCTCACACACACACCCACCCACACACACACACACAGTTCCGTTCCGAGGTAGCTGGCCTCTCTAGTCCTCATCCTGCAGCCAGTGAAAGACGGCGAGCACGAGCAGCCCGACCCCGAGCCCTTCAGCCCGGACGACCGTCCATCTTCCTCCAGCCGACGCCCGCACTGCCCCGGCCCGACCCCCGCCTTGTTAGTCCTCACAAGGGCTGGCCCGGCACGGCTAGTGAGTCACCTATCACCAGTCCAGACTGACTCGGGGGGGGAGGGGACAGACAGCTGGAAGGGGGGAAAGGGGTTTGATCCCCGAAAGGGCCCGTGTCATGGGGCCTTTATCCTGGAATGCTCTGTGCACAGTGTGGGTAACATAACTGTTCCTCGCTGTCTTGTCTAACCGGTCTGTTTATGCGTGTGGGTGTGTGAGTGGTGTGTGTGTGTGTGTGGGTGGGTGTGTAACAGCATACATGTGCAAGCACGTATGTGTGTTTGTTTGTGTGTGTGTGTGAGCGGGCATGTCCCTATGCACTCTCTCCTAAAGCAGCCTTCCTACTAAAAGGACTTAACCCATACCACAGCCTCCCCCTAGAACAGCTCCAGAGCCCCCCCCCATCACATATCTCCAGTACCCAGTAAAGCCACACCATGTTGGGGGGGGCTTTAGTCCTCGACTCACCCCTGGTCCACATCCTGGCTGCGTTCAGCCCATGTGACGCGGCCGAGCTCGACGCTAACAACACTGGAGGAGCGGAACCTGCTGCTAACTCATCACTACCAGCTCCCTGCGCAGGACCAGCTTCCCAAACCAGCGCGAGAACGTCCGGATAACAGCCTAACAGTTTATGACATCGTCAAACTCCACGACGGGATCGTAAACGACGAGCCGGCGGGAGCGTGGTTGGGACCGGGGTGACGGGGTGGATGTCGTCTGTTGAGCTGAGATGGTACAGCGTGTGTGTGTGTGTGTGTGTGAGAGGGGGGGGGCTGTGTTTGAGCAGCAGCAAGAGTGGTGACAGGACGGAGGGGAACAGGAAGCGCTCCTGCTGGGAGGACAGACATGCCAGCTGACCACAGACCAGCTCCTAACACCTCCCAGAGCAAACATGGGGCTCACACACACACACACACACTGAAACGGACAGGGAAGGCACTGAAGACTCCAAGGCTTCCTTTCACCAGGCACCGTGGGCTGTGTGTGGTGTGTGTGTGTGTGTGTGTGTGTGTGTGTGCGAAGCGTTGTGTGCCCGCCCGTGTGTTGGTTTGGATTGATGCGTGAGCGTGTTTGGAGCCTACGTGAACTCATATTCCCAGAATCCTCCCATGGACAAACAACTCCGGATTCCCAGAATGCCGTAGGCGCTAGCGGGGGGTTCAAAGTGAGGATGGGTAGAGTAGCTAACAGTAACAGGAGACAGAGCGTCACACAGCCAGACAAACCAGTCAGGCCACCTGAGCAACAACAACAACAAGGCCTGTGGTAGTGACTGACACACACACACACACACACACACTAGAGCTCAAGCTTTTTACTCAATGGATCTGCTGTGTGGAAGAGGAAGATGATGACGACTTGTGACAGATACACCAGCCAGGATGATTTTGCATCACATGACCGGAGGGCAGGGGATTGGTTCTGGTTAAAGGAAGTGACATCACCATGTTCTTTCTGCTGCTGTCCGCCTGTCTACTTCATTTGTCAGGCAGCAGGCCAGCAGGGAGACACTGCAGAACAGAGGCTGGATAATGACCAGGCGCCGCCGTCAGCCCGGCTGCTTTGATGAGGCTGAGCCCAGGCCCCAATTACTGACCGCTACTTCTGAGAGGCCTGGCAGTGCTGCGTGCCGACTAAAGACTGGACAGTACGGCTCCCAGCCGGCCCCTCTGCAAGGGACCCCTCTCTGCCCGGCCCTCTGCAAAAGGGAGCCTCCCTGAATGTGGTGCGAGGGCGGCCGGGGACGCTTGGGCACAGCGGGCACATTGTTCCGGTGCTGCCAACTCAGCACTGTGGCACTCGGACAGGCCGGACAAGTTCCCTCTGCTCTGCTCAGGCTGTCTTTGTGTCTGTGTGTGTGTGTGTGTGTGTGTGCACATGGTGGCCATGTCTTTAGAGTTCTCTGTCTTTGGCTTGATTTCTCTCTCTCTCTCACACACTCACACACACACACACACCTTCGGCCGTGTGGCTCAGATAAAACACTGCAGTGCTGGAGGCAGGCCTTGCTGCACCCTGACGCAACACACAGGAAACACCCCCCCACCCCCCCCACCCCCCCTCTCCTCCTAGCCAGGAACAGAATCCACATTCTTTCTACCTGACTTCAGCTCATCTAGAGAGAGAGAGAGAGAGAGAGAGAGAGAGAGAGAGAGAGAGAGAGAGAGAGAGGAGAGAGAGAGAGAGAGAGAGAGACAGAGAGAGAGAGAGATAGAGAGAGAGAAAAGTGCGTACTGATGAGACACAAGCACGCGTGCGCGCATGCCTGCCTACCACGCTCGTAAAAGCCGAGTGGCAGAGTGACGTCTCCTCTCCGTGACGCAGACCCACCGCCCCCCACCACCCCCACCAGCCCCGCCAGCGACAAGTCAAACCTGTTCACGGGTTCCTTCCCGTGTCGTACGACAGTCCCCTTCAGAGCCCCGGCTCCGGGGACCCCCCCCCACACGCGCTTCCCTGCCTTCTGCTGAGCCCTGCGTCAAAACAAACTCGCCCTAGCCTCCTGTCAGCGGTCGGTAGCGGTGTCTCAAGTGGCTCTGGCGGAGAGCAGGCAGGACCTGGTTATCTAACCGAGCCTGGAGCCGCCTGGCTGGCTGGCTGGGCGACGGGGCTCTTGGACCAGACCCTTCTGTTACACAACACCGCGCTCCCATCCAGGTGGAGCTTCCGAACAGAACATGACTCAGCGAAACCCCCGGCGGGTCTCATGACTGGACTGCGTCTGGACGGGTGAGATAGCCTGCCGGTGTGTTTATATACACACACACACACAGGCCCGAGGCCAGGCTGCAGGAAGGGTGGGGCGGTGAATGGGTAGGAGAGAGCAGAGGAGGAGGAAGAATAGCAGGAGGAGGAGGAGGAGAGAGAGGATGAACAGGAGAACGGGAGACGAGACGAGAACGCCAGAAACCCAGAGAGAGAGAGAGAGAGAGAGAGAGAAGCAGGAAGAAGAGCAGGGGGAGGAGGGGGAGAGGTACTGCTCTCGGAGTGAAACATTCTCTGCACGGCTGGGTCAAATGCTCTCATCGCTGCATCACCCGGCAACCACCGCCGTTACCAGGGAACAGGAGCCGCGGCGATATCACGCGCAGTCATGGCGATGAGGACGACAGCCAGTGGAGGCCAACAGGACAATCAGGAGAGACGCCTCGTCCTGTCTGACCCGTCAGCCTCCTTACCCTGCTGGGGCATGGACAGCAGGCCCCTCCGGGTCCACCAGGGGGGTGAGGTGCGGGTTGTACAAACACACACACACACACACACAGGCATGTGAATCCAGGTCTCATATCAGTCCTTGAACTTGTGGTGATAAGACAGAGGACAGAGGGCCTTCCTCTAGACTCTCGCTTGGGGTGGAGCTGTAACTGGGGCTAGGGCTGCGGCGAAGGCTGCAGGTATAAGGGAGGCTGGGACTGGGCCTGGGAATGGGGCTGGGGTGGGCCTGAGTGAGGCAGAGGCTGGGACTGGGCCTGGGGCTGAGTGAGGCAGAGGCTGGGACCTGGGGACCTGGGTCACTCCTCATTAAAGCAGAGATCAGCAGGCTGAATAAAGCATGAGCCTCTCCAGCGCACAGGGCTCAGGTGTCTCCACATAGGGGGCCAGGGCTCTCCTGCTGACAATGGAGCCTCAGACTGAGCGCCGGGGCGTCCACAGAGGGACAGGGGGCTGAAAGACAAGGACTGTTCCCCTCCTCAGAACAACATCACCCAGCCACGGCTGAGAGAGCCGGGCCAGCGAGAGGCACCACCAACCCACCCGGGACCTCGTTAAAGCTCCGAGTCACCCTCCTTTCAGAGCGGGCAAGGCCTACAGCCGCATTGTGTCGTGGTTGGAAGAGCGCAGGAAACGCTCGATTAAAAAGACCCTTTGTTCTTAAAAACAGGTTGCTGACTTCTTCTAAAAAATATTGAAAAATCCGGAAAAAATGATCGCCTACTCAGTCGACAAAAATCCGAACAAGGCTCCTGGCGGTGCGCCCGCCCCGCGCGCGAGGTATTGATGTGTCGGCGCCGCGCTGCGTCAGGTGCAGAGACCTGACGGCTGTTCTGGTGGGCGCTGTAGCAGAGAGGACCTCGCGGGACCACCGTGCTTCCAGGAGACCTGCTGGCTTAGCTGCCTGCGCTGCGGAGAACAGCGACAACAGGACGCGCTGCTAACCGACGGCTCACAGGGACCATACAAAGGCTACTATTCAGAGAGGGTCACTATATTAGAAAAACAGGAGCCTATGTAGATAGAACCTGTGGTTCTGGTTTGATGCAAATGACCTGATAGTGGGTACTTATACAGTAGTTACTGCATCACATAGACTTAGGCCTATATAGGCTGGAATGTCCCTGTACTTAGTGTAAGTCGCTCTGGATAACAGCATCCGCTAAATGACTAAATGTAAATGTTATAACCATGGAATTCATGGATTGTCTTCATTGATGCATTTATCCATAGCAAGGTACAGGGGAGGGGGGGGTCGAACCTTTATGAATCGGCAGTCAAATGCTCTCCCGCGAAGCAGTCCCCACCACAACCCGACACCCACTCCACAGAGGAAACGTGTTTCCCACCCCCAGGTTAGCCCGGCTGGGGGAGAGGGGGCGTCCACACAGACCCCGACAGGCCCAGCCGTCTCTGGAGACCCCTCGCTGACATGCTCCACTTCAGGTCACTTCCCCATTCTTCCTCTCCGAGAGGTTATTGGGTGGGGGGGGTGGGGGTTCTTCCTCGTCTTCTCCGAGGGTTGAGGTCCGTTCTAGGTCCTGATCTGTGGGCATCGGTGAAGCCCCCCGCCGTGAGAAGAGCTCTGCTACGAATACGACGGGATGGAGCCACATGAAGTCCGACACCGCTGCAGGCGAGGCAGGGGGTGAGTGACAGGCAGGTCCGCCTTAATCCAGACGCACACATCCCTGGCCTCCTCCCTCCTCACCTTAAGCTCTCCGTAACGCTGTCAGCCGGGGGAGAGACGCCGCGCTGACCCCAACATCCAGCGGACGGCTTGTGGGCCGCCCATCCGACCGTCTCGGGGCTCCTGAGACCAGGGCCGTCGGATTGAACTGAACCAAACTCGCTCGACGTGGTGCCGGGCCACGGCAGAGCGGGCAGATCTGTCTGCCTGCTAGTGCTGCGTCACCCACGTCTCACGTGCATGGAGCTTTGCCAGGAAAGAGGCCTACTGTCTGAACAATACCACGGAAAACTCTCACGGTGTCGACTTCTACGCACCAAACCCTGGCCATGCTGGCATCCTCTCTGATGGAGAAGAGCACCCAGCCCGTCCTCGACGTCAAAGACAAACTTTTAGGCTGCTTGTTTAGAATGAGGCCAGCCGAGATTGAGATCCAGGTTCATACATCTAGTAGGTGAAAACAAGCCACCTCTAACAGAGTGCCGGAAGAGAGGAGGCACTAATTGCTAACTGGGGCACGATTCGTGGGGCACGATTGAACAGGATGTTTCAACAAAATCAATTTGTTATTGGTGTGTGTTCATCTCAGCAGACTTAATAGCAAACAGTCAAACTTAATCAGAGTGCCCGCCAGGAAACTATCTTTGACGATTAGACGTTTAGCTAGTAACAGCAGCATTCACAGCATGACAAATGATCAGACAGCAATTGTCATGAGCATATTAAAATTATTAGGTAGACGTTGCGGTATACTAGCAGGTAGACAGCAATTTATCAAAACGAGGGATGTTCGGACTCTAAACACACACCGCCAGTTAGCTATTGAACGTATTGCCAATGCCAGGTATAAACCTTAACTCGCTAGCTAGCTAACTAACCTAACCTGTTAATTATTCTGGCTACGTGTACGTTCGCTACCTCCCAATCAGGCAGTTTGTATGAATATAGCAGTCAGACAAGGCTAATTATTAGCATATCGAACTAAAACCTAGCCTACCTGTCAACCGTTTGAAATCCGTCTTTGCTGATTTGATTATCAATAACGGGAGCTGACTGGTCTCTGATGTTGCAGCTAGGCTGTCTAGGAAGCCGACTAAATTTTAAGCTGCACGCAGAAGCTGAAAATGCAAGCTACCTAGCTAGCGCCGTGTCATATTGACTTAGTTAAATCTTCCAGGCACAAATTGTTTCTACCATACAATACTGTCTTTCCTTCAGGCCAACTAGCTAGCTTACCTGCAAGATCGCTAACTTTGCTCGGCTACTTCCTCAAACGTAACACTCAAACGTTCCATGGGAAATGTAAATAGCTCTAGAGAGAGCTGGTCAGTCTAATGTTGGATCCTGTCTTTAATACACTAGCTAATTAGCCAGCTACATACAGTACATTCCTTCATATGCATATAGTACATACGTGCATACACCACCATCGCACGATTACATATATATATATAGATTTAGCAAGCAATCTCCAGCATGGAGATTACAATTTCACTGGAATACCTTAAACGATTAGCTGGCCCCTCAAAATAGACGCAACGACTGAAGCTATGAATGCTGGCCGAGTTTGCTATCGCTAGTAAGCTAGCTAGCTACGCTGCTAGGCTGGCTAATGAGCCGTACATCCAAAAACACCAAAACAACGTATCTTAAACATCTTGATTTTCTAGATGTGTAGCATATGTTACTAACATAAACGTACCTTGGGTCAGCGTCACGGTCCGGGGACTGTAAAATGCTATCACCTGCCGTAAAGAACCGAGCCAATGTAATTAAAATTCCAGAAAAGTGTTTAGAATCACCACTTGCAGTCCTGTGGTTCACCTGCTAGTAGCGAGTCGTAGTGCTGATGATGATTCAACCAAACCTCGCCCTTAGCAACGGACCGCCCCCGTCCATATCTATTGGATAATATATTCAACGTCGGAATGAAATCTCAGGTGCTCGATTGGTGAGTACCTATGACAGACATACATTAGTGCCAAAGTGCAAAGAACCTAGGCCAGTAAATAAATAAACTCGTGGGTTAGTGGTTCACCATACCCGGTGTAGGCTAATTACTCATAATCTTTAAGAGACATCCGGTTTGGATCAACACATAATATTGTAAGATTTAAAAAGAAACATGCATTTTTCATTCCGTGTTTGAGTTTTGTCGTAGCCTATTTCCAAACGCGAATTCACAACTTGGATCAAAATCCTATGTCTTCTTTATTTATCAGTTCAGGTTCAACAAGTTAACTGAAATGTTGAGTTTCTCCCTGTCCACCTTTTTCCATGGAATTCGTCTGACCTATATTCATATTTTTAGAGCAACAAACGTCAAACATACAAAAATAACACTGATTTTAGAGAAATTATGCAAAGAGTAGCCTATGGTTAGTCTCACACAGTCTACTAAACAAAATAACGTTTTGGATACTCTTAAAGTGATTGCAATTCACCACTATGTCGGCTGTATAAACTAGTTATGATCACCCCACCCCCTATTTTGTTGAGGAACTGCCCTCTTTAAAGGCCAGTAGTTTATCAGTATCAGCCTGCATTCCACACATAGCTATGAGCGGGGATTGAGGAGTTGAGCTACAAACCGGAATCCAGTGAAAAGTTATGTGGAAAATACTGTGGAAATTACGTGAAAAACAAAAATAAGCATGATTGACAAAGTTACAAAGCTGGATATGCTGTTGTGGGTTTTATTTGTTATTCCCTCTCATAAATTACTCTCTCACTCTCTCTCTCTCTCTCTTTCTCTCTCTCTCTTTCTCTCTCTCTCTCTCTCTCTCTATCTCTCTCTCTCTCTCTCTCTCTCTCTCTCTCTCTCTCTCTCTCTCTCTCTCACTATCTCTTTCTCTCACACACATACACACACTCAAACAATAACAAATCTGGTCAAGGTCAAGGAGCAATGGAAATCAAGTAGGATGGAAATCAAGTAGGACGCGGTCATTTTCCGTATGTTGGGTTAGTCTGCACTCTAGTGGACATTTTTGGCATTGACGATTTTCTGACAAAGTGAAAAGATAGTCACGTTCGGGACTGCCTCATTTTAAACAGCCTATTTTAACTTGGCTTCCCAAGACGTAAAACCAATCTAGGTTAGATCATTGCTTTGAACTCTAATTAGTTACCCAATATGCTGTTAAAAATATATGTAAAGGAGAATGAAATTACTTGAATGACAATTAAATCATAATTACTTTTCTATAAGCATAGATAGATCTAGACTACATACTTTATGATCACATACCAGTGTCAGTCTCACACTAACTGGCATTTACTCACAAACTGAATCTCAATTGTATGACTTGAAGTTACATGGCTGCATATCCCATCCACTCTGACGAACGTTTGTGCATTAACAACTGGAGACACTTGGTGTCAGCACGTTTTATTTTTGAAACCACATATGGATACTTTACACAAAATCCAAGCAGTTTGCATCAAATTTTTGTGCATCAAATATGTTCAGATATTTACATACAGGAAAAGCAAAAACATTCTTGGGTCAGACCATGCAAAACAATAAATTATGTGCTTGACAACGTTTTGCATGGTGATACTTTTCAGCATGAAAGAAAGTCCAGATTTATGCAGACCATACCCACCAACACCCAAGGCTAGGCAATAACAAAACAAATAAAAAATGGTGGTCATTGTTTACTGCAAGTGCACCCCAGTACACGTTCTATGGTATAATTAGCACTTAACCGTGAGGAGATCATTATCATTCCTACTGTGGTCGTTACCTGACCAGGACAGATACAGAACATGAAACATGAATTGTGTACCAGTTTTCAGCATAGACAACCTAAAAAAAACACTTCACCCAGGAGAATAAAGAAGTACAGGTATCCTCTCTCTCTCTCTCTCCCTCTCGGCTTCACTAAGGCCTTTCATCTATCCATTGGCACCCTGGTTACCCACATATACATCAGACAGGAGCCTCCAGTTAAAAACACCAAACTTGGTTCTTGACCTCATTACTCTCCTCCTCCTCCAAGTCCGTCAGTGTTCAGGCGTGGTGTCCTGGGTCCTAGTGCACAGTCTGTATCTGCCTCTCTCTCCGGCCGGCCGCCCAGCCGGGCTCAGGTGATCAGCTGGGGCTCCCAGGCTTGGCTGGCCACCTGGGGGCGGCAGGGGCTGATGACTGGAGGTCCTGCCGGAGGCTGGCTGTCCAGACACAGTCCGCTGACCATGTGCTGCAGCGCGGGGCCTTTAGGTTTCCACTTCTGCACGTGGAGAGAATGAGCGTCATGACATGGCCTCAGAACAACACACAGTGTTATCACAACACGGCACAGTATATCACAGTTTCACACAGTATGTCTCTCAGCTCTCTCTCGCTCTCTCTCTATCTCCTCTCTCTCTCGCTCTCTCTCTCTCTCGCTCTCTCTCTCTCTCTCTCTCTCTCTCTCTCTCTCTCTTATCTTACAGTTAAAAAATGTAACAAAAAATAAACATTAAGAGCATGGAACAATAGGAATGTGGCCAGGCTGCGGGCGTGAGTGGTTCTGTTAATGGAGACCAGCTTGTTTCAGTTAGCAGGGAGTCCTGCAGACAGAGGCAGGCCTGGACAGATGAGTGACGGAGTGTCTCTGAGGAGAATGGAAACCCCCCAGCAAACCCATCTGGAGAGATCAGTCGCCTGCCATCTCCCAGACAGGCCACTCCATCTCCTCTCCCACACTCCATCACCTCCACTCCTCCCCTACTCTACTTGTTCTCTACTCCTCCCCTCCCACTACATCATCTACACCTCGCCCCTCCTCCTCCTCCTCCTCCTCCTCCTCCTCCTCTCCACATCACCACCCATCCCCCCAACTCCTCTCCTCCTCCCCTCGGCTCCTATCCTCCCCGCCACTCCATTGCCTTCACTCATCCCCAATCCTCCTCTACAGTCCTCTCCTCCACTCCTCTTCTCCGCTCTCCTGACCCCCTCACTCCCTCTCCTCCCCTCTCCCCTCACTCCCTCTCCTCCTCTCCTCCAGGGGGCTCCTTCACACAGAAAAGGCTTCTCAGACTCTGCAGAGCAAGAGCAGTGGGCTTGAGAAATAGTGATAGATGGGGTGATAGAAGTTTTTTTGGAAAGTGTTTTATTGTAACTGTTGACTTTGTGTTTTAGTGTTTTATTGTAACTTTGACAGAAAGTAAACAACTCCAGCTAACTCCAACTCCAGCACGCGGCTTTAATATCGCAGCTTTTACAGGAAGCGAAAAGGAGACGCTTGTGTGTCCGTGGACAGTTTGTTCCTGACGGTCGCTTAAACAATTCCTCAGTAATGGGGGCGTTGACCTCTGACCTTCAGTCGCCAGTGACAAATATGAGACATGGACATGGCCGATATATAATTGGTTACGGTTCAGGCTCAGGGTTGGATTGTGAATGAGTCAGATCAGACCTACAATCCACTACAATCCAGGAACTATGCGAGCGGAGGAAAACCATGTGGACTCTCATTGGGGACTGAGAACAGCCTTACTGTCAGGTTTCTATGTGTGTGTGTGTGTGTGTGTGTTTGTGTGTGTGTGTGTGTGTGTGTGTGTGGGCATAACCAGTTTGTGCTTGCATGTGTGTGTCAAAGTCAAATGCAACCCACCAATCAAGTTTAGCATCAGATCACTGTGAGTTCACCGAGATAAAGTTAATCTGATAAGCAGAGGTGAAGGCAACCCTAAACACACACACACACATGCACATACACACACACTCACACACACACACACACAAAACCCCCTCTTGTGAAAGGGAAACACAAGCTCCCCATTGGGATGAGGATGCAGGCCCTCTGGAGGGGGGGGGCGCCAAGGGATGAGAGGGCTGACTGGCCCTCGTCCCACCCCCGCCGTACACACATGGTCCCGGTTAAAGCTCTCGCCTCCCTCTCATCAATCACCCGTTTACTGGAGCCAGCCCAAGCCCAGAGGGGATGGGGAGAACAGGGAGAGGCTGGTCAGACGTTACCAGACAGGTTGTTTTTTACCCATAAAATGTCCTCCAGCCCTGGTCCTGAAACCAGAGCTGTACTTTAGGCCAGAGGGCTGTGATTGGCTGCCGGCTCCTCTGAGACCAGATCCTCTTACCTGTCTGGGCTCTTTCACGCTGCACGCCTCCATCTTGACCTTTGACCCCGCGCTGAAGGCTGAGATGGCGAGACAGAGGTCCTGCTGGCGAATCATAGGCTCCGCCAGCTCCCATCTCTGGTGAGGTCACGGGGTCAGGACACGACAAGATATAAAAGTGACTTACACAGCTACACATGGGTTACATTATGTTTTCCCTGCACTGGACGATGGGATACTGTAACTGAGATGGTATTGTTGCACTGTAGCCTTGTATAATATGTATAAGCCATGTAATACTGTCATCGAGATATTATCAGTGCCTGGGAGCTGAGATGTGGTGCCTTTACACTGTGCCTGGTACATACAGACCGTCCCTCTCATCTCTGACCACTGGATTACTTTGCAGTTCTGATCCTTGATTTTCTGATGTACTTTCCCTATGCACTGTTTGTATGTTGTTGTGGATGAAAGTGACTGCTGAATGAACGTCAATCTTCCTGACCTGAGACTGTGGCCGGTTGGAGCCGCTCCCCCTGCACTCTGCCAGCCCCAGGCTGTCTGGACCCTGAGTCTCCAGACACAGCCCCCCTTGCCTCAGGATGCTGGACACTGCACCCTGCTCTGGGATCCTGGGGCAGGAGAGGAGGAGAGGAGTAGAGGAGAGGAGGAGAGGAGGAGAGGAGGAGAGGAGGAGAGGAGAGAAGAGGTCGTTATAATACAATAGACCAGATGTAGAGCAGTAATCCGCTCCTCAATCTTTCTGTTCAATCTGTTGCCGGGGGAACATGCATAACAACAACAACAGCCCCACTAATGTTCCAACAGCACCAGGCCGGTGTACCCAATTAGCACGGAAACGATCTGTCTCTTAAATAGCCCTTCTCTAAAACCAGACCCATCTTATAAAAATGTTTTGATGTTGCACTTAAGTTATGACGCTGCTCAATGTTACATTGGAGTTATTGGAGTGTTGTTGCTCCAATGTCAGTTCCTGTCAGCTGAGATGTGGTTACTCTACACTGAGCCTGGTAAATAAAGACCGTTCCTTGACTCTAACCACCGAAATACCGTGGCACCCTGCACTTCTGATCCCTGATCTTCTACTGTACCTCCTATCTATAATATATGGGAGGTCAGATGGCTGAGCTGTCAGGGAATCGGGCTATTAATCAGAAGGTTGCCGGTTCGATTCCTGGCCATGCCACATGACGTTGTGTCCTTGGGCGAGGCCTTTCACCCTACTTGCCTTGGGGAGAATGTCCCTGTACTAAATATAAATGTATTTGTCTTTCTGGTTTGGATCAAAGCGTCCGCTAAATGAATACACGGTAGAATGTTGTCCAGGGTAACTGTGAGTCCTCACCTCAGCTCAGGGTAAATGTTCTCCATGTACCAGCGGAAGGACTTGCAGTTCAGCTTGCGTCGCAACATCATTCGATCTGCAATGCTGCACGAGAGAGGGAACCATAAACGACAAACGTGAAGACGAACGAGGAGAGAGAGAATAGAAGAGGGGAGAAGAGAGAGAAGAAAAGAGGCAAGGAGAAAAGAGGAGCGGATAGAACAAAAAAGAAAGTGGAGAGGAGAGAGAGAAGAGAGAGAGAATAGAAGAAAAGACAAGAAGAACAGAGAGAGAGAGAGAGAGAGAGAGAGAGAGAGAGAAGGACAAACATGAGAACTTCCCTCAGAACTAGACACTTTAAGCTCATTCGACAGTGTTATACTGCAATACAGACTGTTCCATGACTCTGACCTCTGGTACACAGCTAGAACTATGCACTTCATTATCTAAATGCACTACTTAAGTCTCTTTTGATAAAACCCTCTTCTAATGTAACCCAGTTGAACCGGTTAAACTCTGGTTAAATACCACCCACCCACAGCCACTGAATGGCTATTTTCTTTGGAGGAGTAGCTGGCAGTGTTTATATGAGGTGGTCAGTTGCATGGGTGAGTCAGAAGACCCTGGTTTGATCCCCGGAGAGGGCGAGAGAGGGAGGAAGTGATACTGAGGAGCGACGCCATGACGATAATACAGTGTAGAGGATCAAAGTGACTGACACCTGTTCACAGTAGAACAAGGTGGAGAAGGTGACTGACACCTAGTCACAGTACAAGATAATACCAAGGTGGAGAAGGTGACTGACACCTAGTCACAGTACAGATAATACCAAGGTGGAGAAGGTGACTGACCTGCCGAAGGCCTTGCCCTGAGCAGAGGGTCTGGCTGAGTAGTAGTACTGCTTATACTCATCCATCCACACCTCTGCTGCTCTCCTCGTGTTCCTACACACACACACAAACACACACACAAACATACACACACACACACACACACACACACACACACACACACAGAGACACACGCAAACGCAGACACACACGGAAAGTTGTCAGGTCCAGCAATAACACAGCAGTAGATTGTGCTCTGTAATAATAACAGCCCATCTTTCTGTTAAGGTAAAGGCTCACTTGATATAGGTGAGGGCGTTGCCCTCTGGGAAGTCGTAGGGGTGGCGCTTCCTGAAGACGTGTCCCACTCTGCTGCAGGGCAGGATCTCCAGGCTTCCCCCACACATCCACACCCGGAACGACAGCTCTGGAGGCACACACACAGAGGAACGGAAACACACGCACGCAGAGGTAAGTGATCACACACACACACACACACACAGAGGAACGGAAACACACACACACGCAGAGGTAAGTGATCACACACACAGAAGCACGTGGAAACACACACATACGCATAGACACACACACTGACACAAACGCACCCGCGCACACACACTTATCTTTACTATCCCTATAGTGCACTTAGCTCTGTACCCACATCCACCTGGTACAGGGTTAAACACCCTGCCCAGATACTACAGGAGAGGAGAGGGAAGGGAGGGGGGGGGTAGAGAAGAGGATTGGAGAGAAGAGGAAAGGGGTGGAGCGGAGAGGGAAGCTCTCTAACTTCCAGTGTACCGCGGCAGCTCTGAACCGCCCAGCTCGACACCTGGAGGACGTCTCACCAAAGTTCTCCCCCCCCCAGATGTCCATGTGGGTGTCGTACTGCCCCAGGTGGTTGAACCAGCTCTTGTCCATGACGAAAATGCCCCCGGCAATCACCGGAGTCCTGCGCGCAAGCAAGGTCAAAGGTCAACCTCCAGAGGTCAGACAGGAGGACACGCTGGCAGAGCAGCTGGGAGAGACTGGTAGTACAGCTCTTCCTGATTGGTTAAAAGTCCCAACATGGGAGACTGGGAGGAGCCAGAGGCAGTATAGCTCTACCTGATTGGTTGCGTGGGGTCACTCCTCGCCATCTTCTGCTCTATGGGAATCTGCTCCCATTTGAAGTGTAGACTCCAGTCAAACCCTGGGAGGACGGGAAGAATGGAGAGAGAGAGCATGAGAGACAGAGGCAGAGACCGATAATCATGGTACAGAGAGAGGAAGGGTACTCTAATGATGTGTATGTGAGTGTTTGTGCGTGTGTATACGTGTGTGTGTTTGTGTGTGTGTAAGTGTGTGTGTGGTGACGCAGCACTCACCTCCTCTCAGGTCTGCTGAGGCGGCCAGGTAGGCAAAGTTGTCCAGGCTGATGACATCGATGATGGGGCTGACCACCCGGGTGTGGTCCTGGGGAGGAAACAGGGACACAGGAAGAAGGAACCGGGTTCAGATAACAGGAACCAGGAACCAGGAGACAGGGGACAGGAGACAGGGGACAGGAGACAGGAGACAGGAGACAGGGGGGCTGGGGGACAGGGGGGCAGGGGGGCTGGGGGACAGGGGGGCAGGGGGGCAGGGGGGCTGGGGGACAGGGGGGCTGGGGGACACTTATACGACCTCAGTCCGGCGTAGGCTGAACGTGTGTGTATGTATGTGTGTGTGTGTGTGTGTGTGTGTGCTGTGAGTGTGTGTGTTTGTGAAGTTTATCTTACAACTGAAAAATCCAAAGGCCTGTTTCTAGTTAGAGGTATCTCTGTTTGTACAGCGATTGAACCCGTGGTGAACTGTGTGTTCTCTGCATCACAAGTGTGTGTGGGGGGGAAAGTGGAACAGCACTTTGCCAGAAAGCTTTGGGAAGCGGCACTTCCAACTTCCAGCTTTAACCAATAATCAGTTTATGGAGTTTTAAATGAGTCACTCTAATCCCTCCGAGAAAAGAGGAGCCTGCACATTTCCAAAATGGATCTCAACGACGATCATCTCTGTTTTGTCTCCCTCCCTCCCTCCCTCTCCCTCCCTCTCATTCTCCCTTGTTCTCCAGTGAGGTCACTTCCTGACCCTGCATCTCATCCCTGGGGTCAGGGCGTGAGAGCAAGAGGAGAGAGAGAAAAAGAGAGAGGGAGAGCAAGAAAGAGAGGAGAAAAAGCATTTTAGTGTGTGTGTGTGAGTGTGTGTGAGTGTGTGTGTGAGAGCCAGCGCGGGGCTGGGGGGGGAGGTTGTGAGTGTGTGAGTGTGTGCGTGTGTGTGTGAGTGTGTGAGAGCCAGCGCCGGGCTGAGGGGGAGGTTGTGAGTGTGTGTGTGTGAGTGTGTGTGAGTGTGTGAGAGCCAGCGCGGGGCTGGGGGGGAGGTTGTGAGTGTGTGTGAGTGTGTGTGTGAGTATGAGAGCTAGCGCGGGGCTGGGGGGGGAGGTTGTGAGTGTGTGTGAGTGTGTGTGTGAGTATGAGAGCTAGCGCGGGGCTGGGGGGGGAGGTTGTGAGTGTGTGTGAGTGTGTGTGTGAGTATGAGAGCCAGCGCAGGGCTGGGGGGGAGGTTGTGAGTGTGTGAGTGTGAGTGTGTGTGTGAGTATGAGAGCCAGCGCGGGGCTGGGGGGGAGGTTGTGAGTGTGTGTGAGTGTGTGTGTGAGTATGAGAGCCAGCGCAGGGCTGGGGGGGAGGTTGTGAGTGTGTGTGTGTGAGTATGAGAGCCAGCGCAGGGCTGGGGGGGAGGTTGTGAGTGTGTTTGTTGTTCCTACCAGCGTGTCAGATTCTTTCAGCACCTCCCTACAAACAGACCCAGGTCAGAGACATTAGCCTGGGAGAACTCTGTGAGCTGTGTGTGTGTGTGTGTGTATGTGCGTGCGTGTGTGTGTGTGTGTGAGAGGCTCTGCAGGGCTGTCAGACAGACGGGTGATAACAGAGCTTGGTGAGTCAGAACTCCCAGGAGGAGGAGGAGGAGGAGGAGGAGGAGGAGGAGGAGGAGGAGGAGGAGGAGGAGGAGGAGGAGGAGGAGGCAGCTTTAGGTAAAATCAAATTGATGGTGAGACGGATGAGGGGGAGCAAAAACGAGTTCCAGTGAAGAAAAAGAGGAAAGAGATGTGGAGGAGACAGAGGGGGCTGAGAGAGAGGGAGAGAGGGAGAGAGACTAATGATGCAGAGGAGACAGGACAGTGCTGGGGCGGGGGCGGCGGGGGGGCCACAGCTGTCAGGGTCACAGATGACTCAGGGAAAAGATATAGACAGGCTGTCATTCGTTACTGAGGTGAAGGTTGTGTGTCGTGGGCCAAAAACTGCATTAAACATACATTTGGCCTATGCGGTCATCTTACACCAAAAGACTACCAATTATACACATGTATATTCAGAATATAGCCCACTAAGCAGAAAGCAGCAAAGCACTATTGCTGACACGGTCATGTAAGCGAAATGATCGTCACTCCAGGTCAATCAGAACATTACATGTTTGAATAACTAAAACACCATGGTTCTTTTCAGAGGCTTGCCCCGAACATGTCACGCTGACCTGTTTGGACAGACCAGATTAAAGAACATTAGCTGACTACAGTGAGATATTGAACGACCAAATGCAGATATGGCCGGCTCTCTAAGACCCAAAGCAAACACACACACACATTGATTAGATCAATAATGAGGGAAGCTATTCACACAGACAGGTTCAATGTACGAATTATGGGATGTCCGATGAACCGTATAAATGCTTGTTAGAATCTCATGTTAGGTAGGTTGTCTCAGTGCGAGAGACACCTAGCGAATGTGCCCCATTGTTGATGAGCAATAAAAGCCTTTGCATCTGAACTTGAACTCTGCCTCTCCGAGACGTTTCTTAAAGCAACCTGTGTCAGCCCAGAACGCTGACCACCACAATTTGCTCGACCCCGACTTGATTCAAACCCCAAAAAATTAAGGTAAGAAATTAACTTATAAAATGTTAAAAATGGCTATTGGACCGAGGCGTGGAGAGGTTGCTATCAGTTAGCTAGCTTTTTAGTCTGGTAAATATCGGGTGTAATTAACCTATAATATTTATATGGACGCGCTGAAAACACCTCAGGTAATGAATGTGTAAATAATGTAAATAGTATTGATAAACTTGAATAGACTTGTAACGTTAAATATAATATGATTATATGGGTATGGAGGGTTATGTTTATGGAAGGTACAGAGCGATGTTGAAAATCACAACACATGTTTATAACGAATGGATTCAGATAAATGAATGTCAAAGCGAGTCCTTTTTATGAAAGTACGCGTTAGGATTGGAAACATAGGAGAAAGTTGGGAAGGATGAGAAATGATGTTGTGAGCTTATCTATAGTAAACATTTTTGCATTTGTTCTGATAAACAAGTTGTCTTACATTCTGTTCTCTCTAAAATGACAGACGGTGGCCACGTCTGGCACAAGCACGAGGAACTGTTTAATACAAACCACACCCCAGAGTGTTATTTAGGAAGTTTAATAAACAAATACAGATATGTGTGTGAATGATTGCATTTGAAATAATATTTTCCCGTCCAACAAAACCTCCACCGCGCACACATAAACTGTAAAGAAGGAGTACAGTTATGAACACAGTTATGAATATGAGTTATGAACTAGAGGACTCATCTTGAGAGTTTTCTTTCAAACTGACCCACATACCAAGTAAGGGGGGGGGGCTGCTCTATAGTAAATAATACCCAATATTTGAGTTTAGATCATCCAGGCCAGTCCCATGGCAGAGAGGACAACGAGGAAGGGGGACAGAGCGAGCCGAGCCAGGCTCACTGACCAGACCCTCCCAGCCAGGCTCACTGACCAGACCCTCCCAGCCAGGGCACCCTACCGTCGGCCGCCTACTCCACCCCAGACGCCTCATCCACCAGGGGCAAACAACAAGAGGATAGCCTCACTGGTAATCCTTGATTACCTCAGATCTCAGATCGCTAGGAGGAGGAGCCCAAACCCAAACGATGTCATCACTGATGACCAAGCCGAGGCCCTCCAGGTACAGCGAGAGACTGTGCCAATCAACGTTGTCACGCGTCCAATATCCGCTCCACAGGTGATCGATGGACTGCGCGCCCAAATGCCACTAGGGCGTAGAGAGGCTAACACGCTTTTGCGAGAAATAAGAACTCGCCCGAGAGAGAGACAAAAAATTAAGGTAAGAAATTAACTTATAAAATGTTAAAAATGGCTATTGGACCGAGGCGTGGAGAGGTTGCTATCAGTTAGCTAGCTTTTTAGTCTGGTAAATATCGGGTGTAATTAACCTATAATATTTATATGGACGCGCTGAAAACACCTCAGGTAATGAATGTGTAAATAATGTAAATAGTATTGATAAACTTGAATAGACTTGTAACGTTAAATATAATATGATTATATGGGTATGGAGGGTTATGTTTATGGAAGGTACAGAGCGATGTTGAAAATCACAACACATGTTTATAACGAATGGATTCAGATAAATGAATGTCAAAGCGAGTCCTTTTTATGAAAGTACGCGTTAGGATTGGAAACATAGGAGAAAGTTGGGAAGGATAAGAAATGATGTTGTGAGCTTATCTATAGTAAACATTTTTGCATTTGTTCTGATAAACAAGTTGTCTTACATTCTGTTCTCTCTAAAATGACAGACGGTGGCCACGTCTGGCACAAGCACGAGGAACTGTTTAATACAAACCACACCCCAGAGTGTTATTTAGGAAGTTTAATAAACAAATACAGATATGTGTGTGAATGATTGCATTTGAAATAATATTTTCCCGTCCAACAAAACCTCCACCGCGCACACATAAACTGTAAAGAAGGAGTACAGTTATGAACACAGTTATGAATATGAGTTATGAACTAGAGGACTCATCTTGAGAGTTTTCTTTCAAACTGACCCACATACCAAGTAAGGGGGGGGGGCTGCTCTATAGTAAATAATACCCAATATTTGAGTTTAGATCATCCAGGCCAGTCCCATGGCAGAGAGGACAACGAGGAAGGGGGACAGAGCGAGCCGAGCCAGGCTCACTGACCAGACCCTCCCAGCCAGGCTCACTGACCAGACCCTCCCAGCCAGGGCACCCTACCGTCGGCCGCCTACTCCACCCCAGACGCCTCATCCACCAGGGGCAAACAACAAGAGGATAGCCTCACTGGTAATCCTTGATTACCTCAGATCTCAGATCGCTAGGAGGAGGAGCCCAAACCCAAACGATGTCATCACTGATGACCAAGCCGAGGCCCTCCAGGTACAGCGAGAGACTGTGCCAATCAACGTTGTCACGCGTCCAATATCCGCTCCACAGGTGATCGATGGACTGCGCGCCCAAATGCCACTAGGGCGTAGAGAGGCTAACACGCTTTTGCGAGAAATAAGAACTCGCCCGAGAGAGAGACAATCTTTAACCGCCCTCTTGCCTCGTTCTCCGTACGATCCCCCTCCTGGCCATGCAAACCGGCCCCAGTACGGAGGGGGGGGAGCCCGCCAGAGGGTAAGGGAAGAAGCCAGGGGTTACCAAGGTAACCCCATCCAGAAAAGATGCAGAAAAAAAAGGGTCGGCTGGACTCGTGATAGGCCAGGGCATCTCAAACAGGACTGCCCACAGACGAATGGGGGCCGAGATACCGCCCCAGTGACTAGGGGCCGTGCACAACAGCCTCCAGCACGCTATTTGTGGGCCCAACCACAAGCTGAGCTCGTATTGACACTCTGCTGGGAAGGTTTAGTTCCAATACACCTCTCGCCGGGCATATACCGCCGTCACCATGAGACACCAGGGGCCGGCTTTGTTGAACAAGGAAAAATGTGCATAAACAATATTAATTTGTTGATTAGTTATGCTTAAATAAAATACCTGTACCCACCACTGTAATCCAGCTAAAAACACGATTTTTCCTGCCGCATGGGACTATCCCATGATTGTGAAGCTCAGATTGAGCAGGTCAGATTAAAAACCAATTTGAAACATAGCCATTGTAAAGACTGAACTAACTGTCAGTAGACAGAATCTTGTTTCAGGAACCCAGTGTTTTGGGAAGTATTTGCTGTGGGGGACAGAAGCCACAAGGTAATAAAAAAAACATTTAAAAGTTGAATTAATGTCCCCAACTCTGCTTAGAAGCAGGGAAAAAGAAAAATGTGAAAATATTAGATAAAATGTAAAGAAAATATGAAAGATTGAGTTTTGCCAATATTAACCTGTTATCTTCTGTTCTTTCACATATATTAGTTACTATGCAAGGGGGGGGAGTAAGTGTTTAACGAAAAGTAAACACATTTGGACTAGGGTCTCCAGAAGAACCAAGTGGCTGGCGACTTTGAATCGATAAACTTTTAACATAATTTAGTAGATAGGAAAACAACCACACTAAGAAAATATTATAATGGATAAATTGGAAAAAAACTAATTTTAGACAATCATTGTTGATGCCCTATTGTTGATGAGCAATAAAAGCCTTTGCATCTGAACTTGAACTCTGCCTCTCCGAGACGTTTCTTAAAGCAACCCGTGTCAGCCCAGAAAGCTGCCCACCACATACTGACAATATAGAGGGAGATAAACAGGGAGATAGGAAGGAGAGTAAGAATGAGGGAGGGAGAGAGACAAGGAAAGAGAATGAGTGGAGGCAGAAAGAGAGGGAGGAGGGTGCAGAGAGAGAGAGTAGAGTGAAAAAAAACAGAGGGAGAGGGAGAGGGAGAGGGAGAGGGAGAGGGAGGGAGAGGGAGAGGGAGAGGGAGAGGGAGAGGGAGAGGGAGAGGGAGAGGGAGAGGGAGGCTACTAATACTACCTCATGCAGAACTGAAGTCGGCCAATTCCCACTTCTACTTAATACCCAAGAAAGAGCAATGCAATTTTCCCATCTATTTTGTGACCCCCGCTTCTATGGCCCCCAAGCCCTGACAGCCTCACAGCCCTCAGACAGCTGATCCTGTACTGTGCGTGACTACTACTCAGCAAGCCACAGAAACAGACAGCCCTGCTAACATCCTGGCCACAGAAACAGACAGCCCTGCTAACAGCCTGGCCACAGAAACAGACAGCCCTGCTAACAGCCTGGCCACAGAAACAGACAGCCCTGCTAACAGCCTGGCCACAGAAACAGACAGCCCTGCTAACAGCCTGGTCACAGAAACAAACAGCCCTGCTAACAGACTGGCCACAGAAACAGACAGCCCTGCTAACAGCCTGGTCACAGAAACAGACAGCCCTGCTAACAGCCTGGCCACAGAAACAGACAGCCCTGCTAACAGCCTGGCCACAGAAACAGACAGCCCTGCTAACAGCCTGGCCACAGAAACAGACAGCCCTGCTAACAGCCTGGCCACAGAAACAGACAGCCCTGCTAACAGCCTGGTCACAGAAACAGACAGCCCTGCTAACAGCCTGGACACAGAAACAGACAGCCCTGCTAACAGCCTGGTCACAGAAACAGACAGCCCTGCTAACAGCCTGGCCACAGAAACAGACAGCCCTGCTAACAGCCTGGCCACAGAAACAGACAGCCCAGCTAAACCTGTCACAGAAACAGACAGCCCTGCTAACAGCCTGGACAGAGAAACAGACAGCCCTGCTAACAGCCTGGCCACAGAAACAGACAGCCCTGCTAACAGCCTGGACAGAGAAACAGACAGCCCTGCTACAGCCTGCCACAGAAACAGACAGCCCTGCTAACAGCCTGGCCACAGAAACAGACAGCCCAGCTAACAGCTGGTCACAGAAACAGACAGCCCTGCTAACAGCCTGGACACAGAAACAGACAGCCCTGCTAACAGCCTGGACACAGAAACAGACAGCCCTGCTAACAGCCTGGTCACAGAAACAGACAGCCCTGCTAACAGCCTGGACACAGAAACAGACAGCCCTGCTGTCCGGCTGTCTCTCTGCTCACAGGGAGAGGTGGAGACAGAGCTCCATTTCCTCACCAAATGTAATCTTTATCAAGAAATTCAAACAACATACTTCCCCCCAAATTATAAACACATTTTTACAAATACAGATTAAATGGTTTATTTAGCCCAACTGTGCAATTTTGGCAGCAACGTTTGCAGCACTCTCCCCTGACCTTAGGGACAGCCAGTGGAACAAGGCATAATGGGTATGACATAAACATTTTTTATTTTCTTTAAATCACCTTTTCTGCGGTTCTATTTACCTGTAATGTACCTCATTGGTACCTCATTGGCTGTACAGTGTCTGTCCGTATACGTGTATGTATGTATGAGCAGTGTATGTGTGTATGTACAGTATATTTATATATACATAATATACTGTATATGTAAAAGAACATGTATGTTTGTATGTGTGTTGTATGCAAGTCTGCTGTACAGTATGTCGGCCAAAGCAGGCAGAGAGAAGAGAGGGAGCGTGTGTGCACGTGTGTGTGTGTGTGTGTGTGTGTGTGTGTGTGAGTGTGTGTGTGTCTGTGTACATGTGTGTGTGTGTGTGTGTGTGTGTGTACAGAGCTCTAATTGCAGAGTGTGAGAGACGTACCTGCTTGACCCTCTGGAGCATGGGCTGCAGCCAATCAGTGTTGACCTCACAGTGGCTGTCCAGGAAGGTGAGGACAGGGGCGGAGGCAGCGCCCGCACCCCGCACCCTGGAGCGGATCAGCCCTGGGGGAGGGAGGGTGAAGGAGGAGAGAGGAAGGCGGAGGAGAGGGGAGTGTGGGGAGGAAATGTGTGCTGTTAGACACCACAGTCATCCACCCAAACAAGAATAAAAAAAACTGTTTCTATTCTATTGTGTGTTATCTCTGTTTTGACTTGTTCTGTAACTGACGAGCCGGACAGTGTTTTCCAGAAGTCCAGAATTCATCTAGGTACTGTATGTGATGTCTGGAATAGTACATAGTTGTACAATACATGTACTGTTCCAGCTTGTAAAGGTCAACTTTGTCAAATAAACTATGATGTCATAAGATGTTGCAACAATGTTAATGTAAATCAATTCTTCTCCTTTCCATAAACATCAAACTTGTTCTTCTAGCATTCTGATCTCCACCCCCATCCTTGCTCCCTCCCTCCCCACTCCCTCTTTCCCTCACCCTCTACTTCCTTCCCTCCGCCTCTCATTCTCTCCCTCTCTCCTTCCTCCCCTTCCCGACCTTCCCCTTCCTCATCTCCCTCTCTCTCTCTCCCTCCTAACCTCCCTGTCCCTTTTGTCCTCCCTCCCTCCCTCCTGGCTCCTCCCTCGCCCCCTCACCTTCTCTTCGTCCGTTCCTCAGGCAGTGCACCTTGGGAATCTGAGAGAGCAGCTGGCAGTCATCAGCTACAGGAGCAGAGGAGAAGATCACATTAGACACACACACACACGCAGACACACACAAACACACACAAATGCACTCACACACACACTAACATACGCATGCTCTCACACACACATACACACGTACAGTACACACACAAACACCCCAAAATCAAATGCTTAGAATAACATATCTTAATATAATACACTTTTCTCAACCACTTTATTACAGTAACACCAATCAGAAACCAATCAGCTCTCCGACCAACAGCAACACAACATGTTGATCCGTCATGTGACTGGATAACTCAGACCAGAGGTCAGATTTCACCAAATCATCTCATCATACTCCTGTTCCAGAAATAACACAGAGCAGAAAGCAGCTGATATGAGAGCCTTTCTCTACCACACACACAGACACACAGACACACATGCACACGTGCGCACACACACACATACACGTGCGCACACACACACACACATACACACGTGCGCACACACACCAATCCCCACACCCGGAAGAGAGCAGGATTAGGAGCAGGGTCGACATTGACACAAACTCACATGTGTGAGCTATCCCTTTGTGTGTGTGTGTGTGTGTGTGTGTGGTGATATGTTCAAGAGGATGTGTTTGTGTGAGTGTGCGAGAGAGAGTGTGTGTGTGTATTCTAGTGATGGTGATCGTCAGAAGGGAACAGCTGGTGTGTGTGTGTTCTTTACATGACCACCACACAGACAGAGGCAGTGGTAGCACACAGCCACCAAGCAGATGTTGCATACTTTTAACAATTAAGCTTCTGTGTGTGTAATTGTGTGCTTGCGCGCGCGTGTGTGTACTGTAAGTGTGTGTATGTGTGTGTGTGTGCTCTAATGGTCACATGTTTCCATCCCTCCCAGATCCTGGTCCTGATTGAGGACAGTCCTCTTCTAATTAAGGAGAACATTACAGTAACAGGATTACAGAGAGACTGGACATCCCTGTGCCGTCACTGCTCTCCTCCCTGACACACACACACACACGTATGCACACACACACAGACACACACACACACACACAACCCACACACATACCCACACCCACACAAACACCAGCCCAGGTTTCCTCTATGTCTGTCTGCCAGTACAACCCTGGAGAGGGAGATGGGGGGGGGGTGGAGGAATAGGGGATGGGGGGTCCTGTCTCCTCTAATGCTCGTCCCAGCGGGCCCCTGGCAGACACACCACATACACACACACCACATACACACACATATACACATACATACACACACACACACGCACATATACACATACACACACACATGCACATATACACATACATACACACACATACACGTCACACACACCTGAGAATAGGAAGTGAAGCATTAGACCCTAACACACCTCCTGCTGCTTAGCCCCCAGGTACTTTCGGAGTGTGGGTCAGTTTTGTGTGTGAGAGAGAGACAGAGAGAGACAGGAGAGAGAGAGAGAGAGAGAGAGAGAGAGAGAGAGAGAGAGAGAGAGAGAGAGAGAGAGAGAGAGAGAGAGTGAAAGTAAGAGTGTGTGTGTATTCTACAGTACAGAGGTGACCATGAGTCTGCATGGTTTTACTCTAATGGGATGTGTGTGCGTGTGGTGTGTGTATGGCGCGTGTGTGTATATATGCGTGTGTGTACATGTGCAAAAGAGAGAGCGAATGTGTGTGTGTGAGACAAATTGTGTTTGCACAGAGGGTGTGTGTGTGTGAGAGAGTGAGTGAATCCAGATGACCCCTGGTGCTGATCAAAGGGGGGTGTTTGATGAGCTCATAGAACTGTACATGGAGTCACCTCCAGCATGGCCAGTGAGCATGACTCATGCCTTCTGACAGCTTCAATTGTATTAATAGTAAAGAAAATATTATTGTATTCGTTATTGTAATTGTATATGATTGTAATATAGTTTGGCAGATGCTTTTATCCAAAGAGAGGACCAAAACCTGCAACCTCTTGATCTGCAGTCAAATGCTCTAACCACAGAGCTGTACCCAATTGAGACATGACCAATACCAACAGTCTGACAACATTCCAGATGCTTTTGTTGACAGTTTTGTTTATCTCGCTTGTTCTCCTTCCACCTCTCACAGTCTCCATCAGCCATTCAAAGAGCAGAGAAGGAGCAATCAGCCAATCACAGAGCAAAGGAGGAACAATCAGTCAATCACAGACGGCAGGAACTCACGGTCAGAGCTGAAGTCGTCGATGAGGATGATCTCCTGGATCAGGGGGGCGGGACTGCGCATGAGGACACTGAGGGGGGGGAGAAGGGGGGGGGGCATAGACAGAGGGAGAGAGACAGAGAGAGTTATGAAGAGGGGGAGGAAGGGTAGGGTAGGATGGAAAGAGAAGGAAGAGAATGAAAGAGAGAGAGAGAGAGAGAGAGAGAGAGAGAGAGAGAGAGATAGATAGATAGATAGATAGATAGAGAGAGAGAGAGAAAAAGGAAGAGGGAGAGAGAGAGAGAGAGAGAGAGAGAGACAGATAGAAAGAGAGACAGATAGAAAGAGAGAGAGGGAGAGAGCATGTGGAAGAGTTAGAGACAGCTGGCCCCAGCCTGGTGTTGCCACGGGGCTGGTTACCTCTTGATGGTGCGGAGCAGGGTGGAGCGGGGCCTCGTTGTGGAAGGTGATGATGACGCTGGTGGACGGGAGCTCAGGGTCGTAGGTCACCGCTGCACACCTGGGGGGCGGGGCAAGCCAGGGTCAGGGGGCACCAGCTGGAGCACTCCCAGAGACATCTCAGCAGGTACTGTCTGAGTGTGTATGAGTGTGTGAGCATATATATATGTGTGTGTGAGTGTGTGTATATATGTGTGTGTGCGTGTGTATGTCTGTTTGTGTATGTCTGTGTGTGAGTGTGTGTGTCTGTCTGTGTGAGTGAGTGTGTCTCTGTGTCTGTGTGTCTGTGTGTCTGTGTGTCTGTGTGTCTGTGTGTATGTGTGTCTGTGTGTCGTGTGTCTGTGTGTCTGTGTGTCTGTGTGTCTGTGTGTCTGTGTCTGTGTGTCTGTGTGTCTGTGTGTCTGTGTGTCTGTGTGTCTGTGTGTCTGTGTGTCTGTGTGTGAGTGTGTGTGTCTGTCTGTGTGAGTGTGTCTCTGTGTCTGTGTGTCTGTGTGTCTGTGTGTCTGTGTGTCTGTGTGTCTGTGTGGCTGTGTGTCTGTGTGTCTGTGTGTCTGTGTGTCTGTGTGTCTGTGTGTCTGTGTGTCTGTGTGTGTGTGTGTCTGGTCACCGGTAGTGTCGGGTGTCTCTGATGGCCCTCTGGCTGCCCAGGCGGTCGCTCTCCTGCAGGTTGAAGGCGTGCTCACGGTACGGGTCATCTCCCTCCCTCAGCTGCTTGTCCTGCAGGTAGGCCTGCTCGTCGAAGCTGCCCACCAGGCCGCCCTGGGGGTCGACGTGGGGAGCCTGGCTCACCTGCAGGGGGCAGCACGGAGAGCGCACGTCTCAAAACACCAGCAGGGGGTTTGGGAGGAGGGGGCCTGTGTCATCTTTACTGATCTGTCTGGGCGCTGTTGCTTCTGCCGCTGTAACAGTTACTCGACTGTGCCGTACTCTGTGCACCGCTCTGCTCTACTCTGAGGACAGCTGAGTGGAGGAGTAGAGGAGAGAGAGGAAGGCCGGAAACAGGTGATGAGAGATTATCGGTGGAGCGATGGGGGGTGGGGGAAGGGGGGGGATGGAAACGTGAGGGAGAGCGAGAAAGCTGCATTCTTTAGACCTGTGTTATGAAGTGTGTCGGGGGAAAGAGCCTCCCAAAACCATGACCTCACGTTCCATCTCTCACCAGAGAGAAAATAAATCAGACGTTGGCCCCAGAAGGCACGTCAATACTTAATCCTGAATTGAATATGATCTTTCATCGGGGGATGAACGTGGAATCTGCTGGGCCTCACGTGCCGACTTTCAAGGCTCTCCAAATCTAAATCTGAATCAGATCAGCCTGAATTTAGTGCTGAGAAATCGCTTCCAATCTTTGTCTAACTTAGCACGTGGCTGTCTGGTGTGGATGCACCTGATGCTTTATCAAGCTTCTGGTCACTTAATTGGAGCGTGTTTTCAGTAACGCCTTGTTGCTAGGGAAGTCCTTCAGTATCTCAGAAACAAGCGTACTGTTACTACGCCGTTGTGTTGAAAGTCAGATATGAGCCAGTATGACGTGTCTGAACAGAGACTCGGTCGAGTATTTCAGCCCACAGCAGCAGATGTTTTTTGGCGGACAGCCCTCTATAAATGTTCTACTAAACTGGCTTGGACACACAGCGGCCTCGTCCACTGACGACACGACAGAGCCAGCGAGTTGCATGGTGAGGTATTGCATACAAAAACGGAATGTGAAAGAAAGAAAAATCTGTTTCTGTGCAGATGTATGGATAGGCATACTCACACCGTTTATAATGATGATCTAATAATATAAAACGCCTTATTTGCTAAGTCAAAAACAAAAAGCCAAATAATATGCAGTGTCCCAAGGTTAAAGTATAAAGTGTGTACAGCCACCATTGTTTGCGGTCATGGCTGACCCATCTTATACAGGTCACATTACCTGGGCAGGGGGCAGGCTAAATAATGCCCAAAACACCAGGTGTTTGGGTTCTAGAGAAATAATTTAACCAACTCCAAAGTGAATCATTAAATATTACTGAAGTAGCCTATAACTGAAATCTGGGCTATATATTCGGAGTTTTTCCTCTTGGTAACATAGCTCTAATTATGCCGTTGGCTTTTCCTTCCTATAATTTTTTTCTACATCTGTCCGCATTTAAACACAAGATGGGCAAGTCTGGCATTCTTTTTTTTATCACCACAAAGGTTGAGATCATTTACAAGCGTCCCATGTGTTTGTGGTGTAATTGAGCCTTCTAAACTATCACTCTACCCAGGCTAAAATAGGCTATCTTATTACTTTTAAAAAGGAGCCGGGTGAAGCACCTGCAAACACGAATTTCAGGTGAAACTCCATCACATTTTACACACTTCAATTCATAACTGTTTACTGTAGGCCGAATAGTTTCTTACAAAACTGAATCAGTCAGTCGCGTGTGCCACATCAACGCGTTTCTGAGCGCGCGGCCCTAAACACAGCTGAGAGGTTTTCATGCAAGAACTCGGAGATAAGTAACATGTTTCAATGCGTTTTTCACTTAATCCGTATTCATGAGTCTATTAAGCCCCTTTTGAATCCAATTACTTCCACGTCCCACCTTTATCATGGTATCATGATAATCTGAAATATGTATAGCGTGCTTTTCTTAAATTATTCCTGATTTCTGACTACAGGCCGAGACGTGGTTTGTTTAACGTGTGGCTTGTGCAGAACGTTGTTCGTGTCTATGATAGTTGGGGAACACTCAGTCGGTCTCACACCTTGTCTCTGAGTAGGCTATAGCCTAAACCTGACACGGTAAGGCGGGCAGGCAAACCAGACCTAAAACAAACACAACCAGAAATAAATAGACACCACGAAGACCTCGGGGACGTTCGGCCTATCTGTGTTTGCCTCTGTCTGCGCAAATCCAATTTGGACATTGACCATCGAGGTCGTCGTCTATATAGGCTACGAATCTTTTGTTTCAGCGAATGTGTTTAGCAAGGACTGTGTGCAGCTCTTGGACTTATGGAAAGCCTCTTAGGGGCTAATCAAGGTCCTGCTAGGCACAACACAAGATAGCAAATAACCACAACTTGCATTGATAAACACAGGTATGTGGATGTAGGTTCATTATAGGACATGCAGCTGTTCTTAGGGCTTGTCTGTTTGGCGTCGACGCTTGTTCTTTGCGCCACAATCTATGCAGATGATAACTAGATCCCATTTCCAGCTGTGCTGTAGGCTATGTGGTCTACTGTACACAGACAACGATTCTTACATTAACATGCGACACACACCCACAAGCGCGCGCACGCACACGCACACGCACACATCCACACACACACACACACACACACCTGCATCTTTCAGCACATCAGCAATTCCTGAATC
Organism: Mallotus villosus; assembly: GCA_903064625.1. Lineage (NCBI taxonomy): Eukaryota > Metazoa > Chordata > Actinopteri > Osmeriformes > Salangidae > Mallotus > Mallotus villosus. The sequence continues at coordinate 63,397 of CAEFZP010000795.1, forward strand.
ATGATCCCCTATTTATCCCGCTCCTTGCCCCAACCTGTCACTTACAATAAGCGGGATAGTCCTGTCTTCCCGGTGTATCTCCAGCCGCCCGCCAGCGACCTTCGGTCCATGGCTCCGGCCGCCCGCGATGCGAGCCTGCGACGCCGAAGACGGGGATGTGTGCGGTTTATTGTCCTGCCACAGGTAATAGAACGTTCCCAGTATCCACGCAACGGTCAGAATCGCGATGGCGTTGGCCCGTATCCTGCGCATTGTAAGTCCATAGGGAGAGCACCGGAGACGAGCCCAGGCGGTTCAGGTCGCGTTTCAGGACTCCGAGAGTGATGAGCGGAGAGGGTGCTTCCCCGGTGATGGCTCGCAACCGCAGCGAACAGCTTCACTGGTCGCGAGCAATTCAACGGAGCTCTCGTACTGCTGGGATGTGCGCACAGACAGCCACGGTCCTAGCGCCGTGAGATCACGCCCCCCTTCCACGGTGGTCGCCGACAGGCCCCGTGGTCTGCCTATAGGCTGCATATATAGTTCTGTGTCGTTTGCACATTTGTTTTAGAGATTATCACAGTGAATGAATGACTAATGTGATACATTTAGGCTATATATAGAACGACATAGGGGCTATGTCAGTATGGTGCATTGAGTGGCGTAGTGCATTCATCCACTCTTAATTCAAACACATTTCAAACGAAAATATCGCTAATGAAATCTATGAATTACATGACAATGCAGATGGTGGGTCCACTATATGAGCATATTGGTGCAGCTGCCCTTTACGACCTCCTGGGACCTAGCACACATTTAGATCAATACAACAGGCCCTCAAAAACACCCCTCCAATGCACTTATGTTATGAAGTATGGGATGAATTTGAGCCGCGTTCCGCTAAGACAACCCAGCAATAATACATGAGCTGGAGAGCTTGGCCTATACTGTGGACTCTGAAACAGATCCCCTCCTCTGAAAAAAACGAAAAACCCAGCAGGTATGAGGTCATTCCCACTCCGCCCAACTACAGTAAGGACGGTTGTTTGGTTTCACACAGCTGGCTAGCTACCACACCATTAGAAATGGAGAATGCCACGTCTTCCTGTCGGGAAGACAAACACAGGTAATGTGATGCCGAGTGGAGGAGCCTTAGCAACACAGAGGGACCAGTCTGATACGGAACACACACAGAACATAGAACACACACAGAGCACACGCAGAACATAGAACACACACAGAACATAGAACACACACAGAGCACACACAGAACATAGAACACACACAGAGCACACAGAACAGAACACACACAGAACATAGAACACACACAGAGCACACACAGAACATAGAACACACACAGAACACACACAAAACACACACAGAACACACACAGAACATAGAACAAACACAGAACACACACAGGACATAGAACACACACACAGAACACACAGAGAACACAGAACACACACAGAACATAGAACACACACAGGACATAGAACACACACAGGACATAGAGCACACATAGAACACATGCAGAACACAAGTCCCCAAAAAGTCAGTACTCAGAACACACTGGCCAGAAGGCATATCTGTCTTCAGCTGGACCCTAATTACAGAGGCACCCAGGGCCTGGACAGTTATTTATGTAAACATTACTCTGCTCCATATTCTACCATGTCCCATGGGCATGGCTATGATCTGTGGTTGATCATGGCTATGATCTGGGGTTCTAGAGGGGCTAACGTCCTCCAGCGCCGGGCTGTCTCATGGAGGACTCTCAGCTGAATGAACTGTACTCTGGTTCCGATCCTGCAGCGCTCCACTGGAGCCGCGTTCCCCCTGCGGGGCCGGAAGACTGTCTTTACCTGGAGACACTGTCTGGTGCTGCTCCTGTGCTCTGAGCACATAATCCAGTTATGGAAACCTGGAGATCAGCCCCGCGTCATCGTGAACCCCAAGCCCTTCTAATTACCCCTCCGCCGTTGCACGGTGATGGGAGGGAGAAAGCAGAATAGGTCTCCATCAGGGTGAGGCACCGGAGGCGTTTATATTTCATTCATTTAAACAGACGAAGCTGTGCTGTTTAAGGTTCGTCAATATCAATCAAGATAGTTACTAACCGTAACTCCAACCATATTATGAAAAAACGATGGATTTTGTCATGGAAGATATGAATAAGGTACCGGTATGCTTCTTAGCATAACTCTCGAGAGGGGAAAGAAAGCAGCACATCTGGAGATTCCAGCATTGAACCCCCGTGCCACTCCTGTCAACATGGCCTCTCCACTGTCCCCCCTCCGGGGGGGGGCTCCACATTCCCCCTGTCTGCCCCAGGGCCTCGCCGGCCCCTCCCAGAGGCCATCCCGGCCCTTTAGCTCCATTAACTAACACTGCTGGCATTTCAGACAACCGTGCCAAAATGGTGATCTCCCTGGAAACCCCAAGAACAAAGACACAGGGCTCGTTCTTCCACCTTTTACACACACAGGGGCTGGAACACTGGAATTCAGCTATGATAATAGTGGAAACTTAGCCAATGGGCCTTGGGTCTAACTGGTGCTCATCCTTACTCGCTGTCTGTAATACTGTATGCATGCCTGGTCTTGTGAGTGTGTGTGTGTGTGTTAGAGATTGTGTGGGTGCGTTTGAAAGGGTGTGTGTGTGTGTGAGAGAGAGAGTGTGGGTGTGTGTGTGTACGTGTTTGTGGTGTATGTGTGTGTGTGTGTGTGTGTGTGTGTGCAAACAGTCTGTGTGTAGACACAGAGCCAGCTGGAATGCTCCAGGCTCCTCTGCAGGTCACTGGTGCTTGTCTGGTCCAGAGTCTCAGCGCTTGCTCTACAGAACAGAGCTGTAAGTACAGGCCTCCTGGGAGGTTGAGCTTACAGAACCGTCTTGCCGTTGACAGCGAATCTGGACCTTTCGCTTTAGGGAATTCCTCTTGTTGTCATGTTTGAATCTGATCAAAGTTGATTTATACACGCCTGTTTACAAGCGATGACACAGAGGGCTTTAGTGACGCCTACGGATCAGCGCCTGTCACCAACCTCAACCCCCTCGGAGAAGTCGCAGAAAAACAAAGACAAATCAGATCGAGAGAGAATGGAAGAAACGTCGCGGGGAGCAGTCGCTCGACGGCTCGCCCCTCCCCCAGACGGCTCCGCCCCTCCTCCACAGCCGGCGGGGACGCAGAGAGGCAGCAGACCGGAGGCTGTGCACGTGAAAGGGTTAATAGCGTCTCTTTAGGGGCCCACTGAGCGGGCGAGCGGCGCTGAGGGGAGCAGCAGAGCGCTGGGTTGTTTTAAGGCACACGGGGGATTATTATGGGATATAAAAGAGAGGCCACCAGTGTTATGGTTCCCCTCCTCTCGTCCCTCGACGAGTCTGCGGTGCTGTTCTTCCCACCGGGAACACGCCTCCTCGTTCAATGTCCGCCTTTATTTGACATGAAGTAACAAGTACTAGTTACACAGTGTCGCCGAGAGGGAGGGAGTTTGACGGCATATTCCAGGTTCAAACACCCCCTCATACGTTGCTTTGGATAAAGCGTCTTCTATACGAGCACACATTATTATTATTACTACAGGCACTGGTTTATTGGAAGCACGGGTATATTGAAATTCTTGATCCTCCTCCTCTCAACTGTTTCTCATCCCCAAGTCTGCATGGATCTTAATCTTGTTCATTTCGCTTAGCTTCGTTCCTCGAGCTTGTCTAACCTATAAATAATAACTTCAAGATGACTTCATGTTGTCCTAGTTCTGTGGTGGACTGACTACCTCTAAGACATGGGTGGTGTTAGCCTCCCACTGGCTTTGGTACAGTCTGGCTTACTCTAAGCCAGCATGGTGTGTGTGTGTGTGTGTGCGTGTGTGTGTCTGTGTGGTTCAGTAATCAGTCCAGAGAGCTGAAGCTTTTCTCTAATCCCAGAGCAGGGAAAGTGGTGTGAGTGTTTATTTAAGCACCAAGACTCCTGGGAACTCCGAAAGGATATGTAAAAGCAGCGAGTGGCCAAAAACAAGAAACAATATGAATAAAGCATCACATTGCAATAACTCTTAATTTCTAGGCCCAGGTGCCAGAGCCAGGGTTGAACAGGCTGTGAACTACATGGCTGTGAATGACAAGGCTGGATAAAGGATCTCTCCTCACCCAGGCAGTGTGAAGCCAGAACTGTGGACCATGAGAACCTAATGATAACATCAACGTTCTTCCAGGAGAACCTTCTGATTACGTCAACGTTCTTCCAGAAGAACCTTCTGATTACATCAATGTTCTTCCAGGATATTGACGCATCAGCGTTCTGCTGCATACATGCACGTCTTTTCCATTCCCACACTGCAACGACGTGCCAAGACATTACAGCTCTCCAGCTGACATACATGAGTGGAGGGCTAAAACAATCCAGAACATGCTAGATCAATCACTTACACTTGTACATTACAATTGTAATGTGTTCATTTAGCCCACAGTCCTCTCCAAAACAAGACAGTGGAGGATTTGAATCTGCAGTGAAGCGCTCTTCCACGGGGGTACAACTGGAACGGTTGTCTCCTCTCCTACCACCCAGTCTCCTCTCCTACCACCCAGTCTCCTCTCCTACCACCCAGTCTCCTCTCCTACCACCCTGTCTCCTCTCCTACCACCCTTGTCTCCTCTCCTACCCCCAGTCTCCTCTCCTACCACCCAGTCTCCTCTCCTACCACCCAGTCTCCTCTCCTACCACCCTTGTCTCCTCTCCTACCACCCTTGTCTCCTCTCCTACCACCCAGTCTCCTCTCCTACCACCCTTGTCTCCTCTCCTACCACCCTTGTCTCCTCTCCTACCACCCAGTCTCCTCTCCTACCACCCAGTCTCTTCAGGCAGTCCGGTTTCAGAGGCCAGATGAGTCACGGTGAGCCCGGTGTAGACAGCAGTTGGCTGACTGGCCTGGGAGGCAGAGAGGGAGGCAGAGAGAGAGAGGGAGACAGAGAGAGGGAGGCAGAGAGAGAGTGAGGCCGTGACTAACTCGGTTGCCCGGCAGTTGTTGTGATTCTGTTACTCAGCCTGGCTCAGCGTAGTGTTTGAGTCCATTAGCCAGACAGTAACAGTGTCCTGTGAATACTCTCTGGTGTCTTAGCCTCAGACCATTACCACACCACAGAGAAGCTGCACTGTTTGGAACGGAGAGGCCCATTAATACAGTAGCTTAGCTAGAACAGGTGAGGTAAGGTAGAGGTGAGGTAACATAGGACAGGTGATGTTAAAGATGTGAGGTAGGACAGTTGAGGTGAGGTAGGGTAGAAGAATGTTGCACACGTGCTTACGATCCACATATGGACAGAGAAAGAGTGAAAATGCATGTTTATTGAAGCAATACAGAATACATACAGTATATGTTGGATTTGCTCTTTAGCGTAAAACAACTTTGATTAGAACGCTTTCATTAATATTCTCTCAGTCCATATATACACAGTGGTACCAACATCTGTAATAAAATCAGTCCAGACAGAGCGTGTGCAGCCTGTCTGCAGCAGGCGGTAAGGGAATTCAGGTCTGACCAGGCTGGACAGCCTCCTTCTATCTATATTAGTTTAGCGCATGATTTAAGAATAAATACAGGAGAACAGACCATTTTTAAAGTGTTGTATTTCAGATATCCACCTTGTGGCAAGTTCATTATGTGTACTCTGACTAAGGTAAAATACACAAAAAAAAATATATATTAAATAAAATAAAAAATATTAAACCAGAAAAGGAAAGCATTTTGCAACTGTATATTGAGACTCGCATGTAATCAGGTAACAAGCACACGGAAAACATGCCTAGACACTTTTGGTAAAAGGTGGTCTAAATGTTAAACTGCTCTGGTTTCAAAGCCCTCCTTCGAAATCCCACAGTCAACATAAAAAGTGAGAAGCAAACGTCTGCTTTTAAGTGCAATCTTAAAAGTCACACAAGGCATTTAAGAGGAGATGCTGCTTGGCTGTTTGTAGCACACAGAGCTCTCTCTGGGATGGCACGAGTGAGGGAGACCGTGAGAGAGAGCGAGCGAGAGAGAGAGACCACAGCGGCCGAGTCGGCGGGCTAGAACAGCTCTCTCGCGCGCGCGGGGGGGCCTGAGAACGTCAGGAGACGTGGCGTCTCCTCGGGTGCAGAGAGCTGTCCCGACGTCTCTCTCTCTCTCTCCAGAGCAGAGCGTGTCCTCACCCAGCAGCGGAACATGCTTGAATGTCAAATGTCTCTCCCTGGCACATCACACTACATCAGATACACCCCCAACATTCCAACTGCTCCTTCAAGCACCACACACACACACACACACACACACACACACACACATGCATGCACACACACACACACACACACACACATCCAGAGAACCAGCCAGATACAGTACTCCTGTCTTTAGACAGCTTCAGAGCTACAGGTGACCAAAGATCTGGAACTCCATACAGTATGTTCCAAAGTTCTAGCATGCCTTTACTTTCATACATTCTAGAACTCCTTCACTTTCCAACATTCTCTTGGCATCTTGCAGAGTGCCTGTAGCAGGAGTCCACAGGGGGGCAGCATGTGTTAGCAGACAGAGGCGGGATCATCTCCCAGGGGGCCGTGCGGGAGGTGGAGGGGCATCACTGCTCGGTGGGGCAGACCGCTCGGTCCTTGCAGCAGAAGTAGTGGACCACCACGCCGTTGGGATAGCGGGCGAAGGCGCTAGGCAACAGAGAGAGAGAGAGAGAGAGAGAGAGGCAAATACATCCCCTCTTACTGCAGACAAAGTGAACGTGAGGGTGTAGCAGGGTGGGATGAGGGTGTAGCAGGGTGGGATGAGGGTGTAGCAGGGTGGGATGAGGGTGTAGCAGGGTGGGATGAGGGCAGGATGAGGGTGTAGCAGGGTGGGATGAGGGTGTAGCAGGGTGGGATGAGGGTGTAGTAGGGTGGGATGAGGGCAGGATGAGGGTGTAGCAGGGTGGGATGAGGGCAGGATGAGGGTGTAGCAGGGTGGGATGAGGGCGGGATGAGGGTGTAGCAGGGTGGGATGAGGGCAGGATGAGGGTGTAGCAAGGTGGGATGAGGGTTCCTGTTGCTTAGGGTGTAGTAGGGTGGGATGAGGGCAGGATGAGGGTGTAGCAGGGTGGGATGAGGGCGGGATGAGGGTGTAGCAGGGTGGGATGAGGGCGGGATGAGGGTGAAGCAGGGTGGGATGAGGGCAGGATGAGGGTGTAGCAAGGTGGGATGAGGGCAGGATGAGGGTGTAGCAAGGTGGGATGAGGGCAGGATGAGGGTGTAGCAAGGTGGGAAGAGGGCAGATGAGGGTGTAGCAAGGTGGGATGAGGGTGTAGCAAGGTGGGATGAGGGCAGGATGAGGGTGTAGCAGGGTGGGATGAGGGTGTAGCAAGGTGGGATGAGGGTGTAGCAGGGTGGGATGAGGGTGTAGCAGGGTGGGATGAGGGTGTAGCAGGGTGGGATGAGGGCAGGATGAGGGTGTAGCAGGGTGGGATGAGGGCAGGATGAGGGTGTAGCAGGGTGGGATGAGGGTGTAGCAGGGTGGGATGAGGGCAGGATGAGGGTGTAGCAAGGTGGGATGAGGGCAGGATGAGGGTGTAGCAAGGTGGGATGAGGGTTACCTGTTGCCTATCTTCTTCTTGCAGACTCGGCAGGTCTTCTCCTCAGTGATGACACACTTGACCTGCTGGTGGTATATCCGCTCCTCCTGGACCTACATACACGCACGTTTACTGGCCACGTCTAACACTGGGGACGCTGGGACCTAGTTGACCTCATCATATAGCCCCCGTTCCCCCAATACTTGTTCTAGTGATGCTCATAAGCGTGGGTCTCTGTGTGTGTGTGTGTGTGAGGGTCTCACCCGGAGGAACTCGGCCTGCAGCAGGCTCTTCAGGACCTGGTTGAAGCGCTTCCTCTGGGCCGTGTCCTCCAGCACACTCTCCAGAAACACGCCGATCTCGTGGATCTGAGTGTTGGCTGGCAGCAGGTTGATCGCCTAGGAGACAGACACGTCACAGGTGTCATGGCGACGCTCCTCAGTATCCCTTCCTCCCTCACTTGCCCACTCCAGAGTTCAAACTCTGAGTAGTGCTGACTCAAGTCACCCACCTCTCAATAACACTCCTTTAGCCAGCTAGGTTAGCCTTTGGAAAGCTTGCTTCAATGGGTGGGAGGTGTTTGAGGAGCGAGTTTAATTAGTTGCAGTATTCAGACCTTACTTCCCCCAGCGACGGCCCCTAGTGTGGGTATTGTAGTCAAGTCTCCTGGAGGACACTAGGTCTGTTACTCTCCTGGAGGACACTAGCTCTGTTACTCTCCTGGAGGACACTAGCTCTGTTAATCTACTGGAGGACACTAGCTCTGTTAATCTACTGGAGGACACTAGCTCTGTTACTCTCCTGGAGGACACTAGCTCTGTTACTCTACTGGAGGACACTAGCTCTGTTAATCTACTGGAGGACACTAGCTATGTTACTCTACTGGAGGACACTAGGTCTGTTACTCTCCTGGAGGACACTAGCTCTGTTAATCTACTGGAGGACACTAGCTATGTTACTCTACTGGAGGACACTAGGTCTGTTACTCTCCTGGAGGACACTAGGTCTGTAACTCTCCTGGAGGACACTAGGTCTGTTACTGTCCTGGAGGACACTAGGTCTGTTACTGTCCTGGAGGACACTAAGTCTGTTACTCTCCTGGAGGACACTAGGTCTGTTACTGTCCTGGAGGACACTAGGTCTGTTACTGTCCTGGAGGACACTAAGTCTGTTACTCTCCTGGAGGACACTAGGTCTGTTACTCTCCTGGAGGACACTAGGTCTGTTACTCTCCTGGAGGACACTAGGTCTGTTACTCTCCTGGAGGACACTTGGTCTGTTACTACGGGGTAGGAAAGGGGAAGACTGGGTTCTATGTTATCAGGCTGGATTACATAGAGGAAACATGATCCCTGTCCTGTCTCTGGGGAGAGGAGAGGGGGAAGGGAGGAGGGACAAGGGGGAGGGGTAGATGGAGAGAGAGAGAAAGAGAGAGAAAGAGAAAGAGAGAGAGAGAGAGGGATTAGAGAGAGATGAGAGAGACGGGTGAGAGACGGGTGAGAGAGAGAGATGTTAGCATCTCCGCAGGTGACCGACCAGCACACAGAGCACAGCCAAGCACATTGTTTCTCCTCGCAGGCTCAGGGTCTAAAAGCATCCCCAGAGTCTCAGGTCCTCTCTCCCCCTCCATCTGTGTGCCGCTCACTGGTTCGCTCTCTTCATGCCTGCATGTGTCGCCCCGTGCTGTTGGCAAGGCAGGCTCTGGGAGCTCGGCCAGGAGACATGAAAGAACAGCCACATAAAGGCCAGTGAAGGAGCGCGGAGGAGCGGAGAGGAGAGCAGAATAGAGGAGGAGAAAAGAGGAGGAGAAAAGAAGGGGAGAAAACGAGGGCAGAGCAGAGAGGAGGAGAGCGAGAGGAGTGGAGCAGGAAAGAGGAGAACAAAGGAGAGAGAAGAGAGGAGAGCAGATGAGACCCACCAACCCCCAGAACCTCTGAACCTCCTGACCCCAGAACCTCCTGAGACCCCAGAACCTCCTGACCTCCGAACATCAAACCAGTCCTGAACCTGATGACCTCTAACCCACTTCCCTGGCGACTCCCAAACACGATAACATCCCTGAATCCCTGAGAAACCACATGGTACGTGTCACCAGCAGGAAGACGGACCAAAGCCCTCAGATAACATAGAAACCCAGAGACCAGTGGAGGGATGCTGGGTTTGTCAGGATAAGATATGAAGCTAAAGTCAACAGCTGAGATATACAGTAGAACCCGGCAGAACTCCACAGCACCCAGTCACAAAAAACTCTTTATGTTACGACATTTCATAGAGATGAAAGCATTTCATTGCCAACAAACAATAAAACAAATCATAATAAACAAATAAATTGAATACTAATAACAATATATTCATTCAGCAGATGCTTGTATCCAAAGCAAGGTACAGAGGGGATTTGAACCTGGGACCTCTTGATCTGCAGTCAAAGGCTAAACACTGAGGTTCAGAACCCATGCACCGACTACAGCTAAAAACATCAGGCAAAATGAACCAAAGACAGAAAACAAAAATCCCCAGTGACGGAGCAACTGACTGCTGACCAACAAGTCCCAGGTTCGAATCCCCCCTCTGTACGTGGCTTTGAATGAAGGCACCTGCTGAACGCCCCCCCTAGTGGCTGCTCAGGGCCTCACCTTGGTGGTGTTGAGCTTGCTGTGGTGCAGCTCCAGCACCTGCAGGGCGGCCTGGAGGTTGGGCTGGGGCTCGCTCTTCTCTATCTGGACGGGCCCCAGGCAGTGCACGTCAGGGGGGGACAGGTACATGCGCAGCAGAGACAGGTACACCTGGGGGAGAAGGGGCGGCTGGGGTTAGCACACGTGTGTGTGGGATGGAGGGAAGGAGAGAGGGGGGGTACCTGGATGGGGCCAGGGAGGGTGAGGTTTGACATCGGAGTTCAATTGTGAAGACCTGTGTGACAGGTGTGTGAAGAGTTTGATTGGAATAGAAGTGAGGGGGTGTTGTGAGAGAGAGGGGTGTTCTGAGAGAGAGAGGGGTGTTGTGAGAGAGAGGGGTGTGTGTGTGAGAGAGAGGGGTGTTGTGAGAGAGAGAGGGGTGTTGTGAGAGAGAGAGGGGTGTTGTGAGAGAGAGAGGGGTGTGTTGTGAGAGAGAGAGGGGTGTTGTGAGAGAGAGAGGGGTGTTGTGAGAGAGAGAGAGGTGTTGTGAGAGAGAGGGGTGTTGTGTGAGAGAGAGGGGTGTTGTGAGAGAGAGAGGGTTGTGTGTGAGAGAGACTGGTGTTGTGAGAGAGAGAGGGTTGTAGTGAGAGAGCGTTGTAGTGAGAGAGAGGGGTGTAGGGAGAGATAGGGTTGTAGTGAGAGAGAGAGGTGTGTGAGAGAGAGGGGTGTGTGAGAGAGAGGGGTGTTGTGAGAGAGAGAGGTGTGTGAGAGAGAGAGGTGTTGTGAGAGAGAGAGGTGTTGTGAGAGAGAGAGGTGTTGTGAGAGAGAGAGGTGTGTTGTGGACTCACGTCTCTGTTCCCGTCAGTCAGCTTGTCATAGTGGCCATGACAGTACCTGAGGAGAGAACACCAGGACTTGTTACAACTCGTGCATCTCTTCAGTCAACAGGAGCATCTCTTCAGTCAACAGGAGCATCTCTTCAGTCAACAGGAGCATCTCTTCAGTCAACAGGAGCATCTCTTCAGTCAACAGGAGCATCTCTTCAGTCAACAGCGGTCAGATAGTTGGGGGCAGAGGGGGGGTACAACTGTGTGTGTATGTGTTTGTAAGTGAGTGTGGTTTGTATATGTGTAGTGCGTGTGTGTGGTGTGTATGGTGTGTGTAGGGTGTGTTTAGGGTGTGTGTGGGCGCGCGCTCACTCCTCTGCCATGTGTGTGTCCTTCAGTATGTGGACGTAGATGAAGAGAGCCTGTTCGTGTTTCCCCATCCTGCCGAGCAACAAGGCCCTCTCCTCCAGCAGACCTGGAGACACGGCAGGGACACAGTCAGGAGGGGACAGCTACAACCACAACATAGCCACAACACACCCTCAACACACCGTCAACACACCCCAACACACCCTCAACACCCTCAACACCCAACACCCACAACACACCCACAAACACACCCACAACCCACCACAACACAGCCACAACACAGCCACAACACACCCACAACACACCCACAACACACCCACAACACACCCTCAACACAGCCACAAAACACCCCAACCCACCACAACACACCCACAACACAGCCACAACACATCCTCACCGTCGAAGGGGAAGTCACTGATGAGCTTGGCCGGCTCGTAGAAGGTGGACACCTCCAAAAAGCACAGCAGCTTGTTCCGGAACTCCCCCAGGTTGCCCTCCTCCTTCCCAGCAGCCACTGGAGGCACTCCTGACAGACAGAAGAGCGGGAGGGTGAGAGGAGGCGAGACATTCAGGCCAGCCGAGCAGACGAGACGTCAGGCAGCAGGCACACACAGAGGAAGGCCTTCGACGTCAGAAGAGGAGCACTGCTGTCAGCCTCCACAGGCCCCTGACAGATGCCTAGGGGGCCCCTAAGAGGCCCCCTGAGAGCTAGGATCACTAGGAAGAGACATTGATTGATTACCCACTGTAGTAAATTGTTCAAGTAAATCGCTCCTGGACACCCATAGACAGGTAGATACTTCACTGGCTGCTGCTATCTCTATGAGGAGGACAATAAAGTTTGGGAATTGAATGTTGTCGCTATGTGTCTGCCATGTTGGAGGGGTGATACATTGCACGTAATACTGGTTACTTATTGGAATACAATTCAGTTTACTGGTTACCAGTGTCATGTTCAATTTCTTACACGTATAAGAAACCACATTTCATGAAAATGTATTCAGAATTAAGAAAGTAACAGTAGATTTTCTAGAGAAGTATGCATTTCTCATGACAAACTGCACACGTTTCTTAGTGGATCTGAACCGCTCCAAAATGGCCGACACGCAGACACACGTCAAATCGCGGTCTCTACCTTTCTATATCCAACATGGAGCCGGCGTTGGCTATCGGAATGAACTGCGGAATTTCACGAGCTACCGTTAGCGGTTAGCTCATCTCGGATTCTGTCCGAATGCGAATCTGTGTGGACGTGGGCAGGGGGGGCCCCAGGACCTACCCTCGGGCAGGGAGTTGAGGTATTGCTTCATGAGGCCCTGCACCCTCTCCAGGTACAGCTGCACCAGCACGTTGTGGAAGTGGGGCCCCTTCTCCTGCCACTCGTGCAGGATGTGCTCCAGGTAGGGGATGGCCAGCTCCTGGAAGCCTTCCCTCAGGAAGCCCAGCACCCCGTCCCTGGGGAGCGCCTCCACCTCCGGCAGGTCCTCCGTGAAGATCTGACCTCCAGAGAACAACACAGCTCAGAGTCTGGGGTTCAGAGCAGCAAGATGTGGACCAGCTACATCTGAGCTATAGTAGGTAGGTTTAGTTTAGTGGTTAGAGCATTTGACTACAGATGAAGACACCGCAAGGTTCAAATCCTCAATCGATCGATGCGGTGTGTCCCCATCCATCTGCATGTGCAGCCGCGCCGCCCCAGACGGACTCCCCAGACGGACTCCCCAGTGGGACTCACCTTCAGGCCGTCCTCGGGGCAGATCTTCAGCACCCAGGGGGAGAACTCAAAGATGATGCCCAGGTTCTCTAGCCCTGCAGGGTAGCAGGGCACAGATTAGAGTTAGGGGAGTATAGTGTAGATTACAGCAGCAAGGAAGTAGATTACAGCAGTATAGAAGTAGATTACAGCAGGTTTGTGTAAAGTACAGCAGTTTAGAGACTATTACAGCTGTAGCCAATAGTATATTCCAGTAGTATAGAGAAGATTAGTAGTAGTAGTAGTACAGTAGTAGTGTAGATTACAGTAGTTGTGTGGATAACAGCAGTCTAGTGTAGATTACAGCAGAGTGTTTACCTAGTCTCTGGAGGTACTGCACTGTCCTCTCATGACCCTTCAGTGGAGAGTTGGCCTTGGTGGACTGGTCTAGTAACACCTGGAGGGCTGAGGAGAGGGGGGAGGGAGGGGCGGGCACAGTGTGGGAACAGACACAGACATTAGGAAACAAGGACGGGGCATATTCCGGAATGATGGAACACCGGTGTGTCATACTTGGGAGTGTAACACAGCTCTCTGTTTGCTTGGTTCAACTGAACATGGAGCTGGCAGACACAGTGTAACACAGCTCTCTGTGTGCTTGGTTCAACTGAACATGGAGCTGGCAGACACAGTGTAACACAGCTCTCTGTGTGCTGGTTCAACTGAACATGGACCTGGCAGACACAGTGTAACACAGCTCTCTGTGTGCTGGTTCAACTGAACATGGAGCTGGCAGACACAGTGTAACACAGCTCTCTGTGTGCTGGTTCAACTGAACATGGAGCTGGCAGACACAGTGTAACACAGCTCTCTGTGTGCTGGTTCAACTGAACATGGAGCTGGCAGACACGCCAGGGTGTTTGCCCAAACCAGAACAGCTGGTCTGAGAAGCAGTAGGCAGAGAGATAACAGAACAGACATAGAGGGAGGGGGAGAGAGGGGGTGGGGCAGAGGGAGGGAAAGAGCGAGGAAGGAGGGAGAGAGATTTGAAAGAGAAAAGGAGAGAGGGAAGTAGAGATATTGGAGAGAAAGAGAGAGAGAGAGAGAGAGGTAGGGATAGCGCTGGGAAAGGGTGAGAGAGAGGGTGAGAGAGAGCTCCGAGCGAGGGGACAGAGACAGATGAGAGATGAGAAAGCGCGAGAAAGAGAGAGGGGGAAAACCGCAGGATTACGGAACATCACGTCACCCGAGGAGCTTGTGGAGAGGACTGATTAAAAACACACGCACCCAGAATGCACCACCGCGTAACAATCCCAACGACATTAAGGGCAGCCATGATGATCTCAGAGGGACAACGCTTGTGGCCGTCAGACGGACGCTCCTCCCCAGAACCAGAGGAGCTCGTCTCCTAGCCTGCATGCTTCCAGAAGACCCCCCTCCCAGCATGGAGCTCTGGTGGGTGCAGCTCAGCGGTACAACATCTGACTGCAGATCACGAGGGCCCAGGTACGCTTCCCCCCCCACCCCACCCACCCCACCCACCCCCCCCTCCATATATGTCTCTAGATAAAAGCGTCTGCTTAAATGAACACATCGACTCGAAACGTCTCCTCCGGCCCGACCCCGGCCAAGACAACACAGCTGGCCTGCATCAGCATAACGAGCTGCATGTTATCCAGCATACATAAAGATCCTCCATGTGTGGATCTGCTCTACTGCCGGGGCCGTCAGCTTCAAACCCTCTCTGGAGGAGGGTGGGATCCCTCGCCGTATCGCTCCCCGCTCCCCCCGAGGTTTCATTTATGATCTGTGTGATGGCTGAGGGAGAGCGGCGGCGCTGCGTACCTTTCTGGTGCAGGCCCTTCTTCTCGTACAGGATGATGAGCTCGCTGTACTTGTGGGCCTTCTTCAGCACGTACTCGCTCTCCTCGATGTGACAGTGGTTGTTCTCCAGGCGCAGCAGCGGCGACACCAGCGCCACGTTGGTCTGGAGGGGGGAACCCCGGCATCGTCAGCACATCATCATCATCATCATCATCATCCTCCTCCTCCTCACAATCACCCTCGTCATTATCATCATCTTAATCGTCACCATCATT
This sequence comes from Mallotus villosus, assembly GCA_903064625.1. Taxonomy (NCBI): domain Eukaryota; kingdom Metazoa; phylum Chordata; class Actinopteri; order Osmeriformes; family Salangidae; genus Mallotus; species Mallotus villosus. The sequence goes on from CAEFZP010000795.1 coordinate 78,563, forward strand.
ATCATCATCATCAACTTAATCATCAGTAGGGAGGTGTTCCATGGAGGGTTAGGGTCAGACAGGGTCAGAGAGGTGTTCCATGCAGGGTTAGGGTCAGACAGGGTCAGAGAGGTGTTCCATGCAGGGTTAGGGTCAGACAGGGTTAGAGAGGTGTTCCATGCAGGGTTAGGGTCAGACAGGGTTAGAGAGGTGTTCCATGCAGGGTTAGGGTCAGACAGGGTCAGAGAGGTGTTCCATGCAGGGTTAGGGTCAGACAGGGTCAGAGAGGTGTTCCATGCAGGGTTAGGGTCAAACAGGGTTAGAGAGGTGTTCCATGGAGGGTTAGGGTCAGACAGGGTCAGAGAGGTGTTCCATGCAGGGTTAGGGTCAGACAGGGTTAGAGAGGTGTTCCATGCAGGGTTAGGGTCAGACAGGGTCAGAGAGGTGTTCCATGCAGGGTTAGGGTCAGACAGGGTCAGAGAGGTGTTCCATGCAGGGTTAGGGTCAGACAGGGTCAGAGAGGTGTTCCATGCAGGGTTAGGGTCAGACAGGGTCAGAGAGGTGTTCCATGCAGGGTTAGGGTCAGACAGGGCAGCTAGGAGGTCTTACATGCAGGTAGCACTTCAGCAGGGTGGTGTCTATGATCTGCAGCAGCTTCTTCCTGCTCTTGATGGTGGGGGTTCCCTCCATGAGGGGGGAGGGGGTGGAGGGGTCCGAGTCGTTCAGCTGCTTCACCAGGTGGCTGCGTTTCTGCAAACACACAAGACAGATCCATCAGCAGGACTTCTCGCGGAGGGGGGTCAGTCCAACATGAACCGAGACATTCGTGGATGTGTCGTAAGATAGGACTGATGCACGGAGGAACGTATACATAATCACCCAAACAGTCTCAGTCTCTCTCTCTCTCTCTCTCTCTCTCTCTCTCTCTCTCTCACTCTCTCACCAACCTGGGTGAGGTAGTCAATGAGAGCCAGGTGTGCCTTCTCCAGCTCCGCTCCAGACAGGGTGGGTAGAGGGTTGGGGTAGTGCAGCTGCTTCCGGTAGTCAGAGGGGAGCAGATCTGGGTACAGCCCAATCACATGGGTCGGGTCTGGGAACCAGGAACACTCACCATTAATACCACCATGAGTCATCTCAAGCTCTACAGACCCCCATTACAATCAAGTCTATGAAGGCCATTATAATCAAGGTTAAAGAACACCATTAAACCAAAAGGTGATTGAAGGTATATAAGAACCATTACAATCAGCTTCTATGAAGGCCATTAGAATGATTACAATCGAGTTCTCAACTCACACAGAGCAAAAAAGCCAGCTCACCTGTGCCGAGCTTGGCAAACACCTGCATGGAGTCGTCGAACCTCCTCTGGCAGAACAGGTTGAAAGCGTACAGGTTCTGGATGTGGTGGATCTGCTGGCGCTTGTCTCCGTCCGAGTCGTCCTTCATCTTCTGGGACACACACACTCTGGGTTAGACCACGACAACACCTCCAGTCTGGTTCCACTCTCCACGGCCTTGTGGCATGGAAAACCCCACTACAAAGCTGTTTCCTCCTGCTAAGGAGAGGCCGGGGGGAGGCTGGACAGAGCAGATATTAGGAGGTACCGTGTCCTTTCTGCCCAGATGAAGCGTGAAGATTAAATATAAAAGGTTGCGCTTTCGGAGATAAACCACAACTGGATCTGGTTAAAATGCACAGTTCCTTTGGCACAAACCACTGAAATACTGATTCAACTGGTCGTTTTGTTATTAGATCCATGACTTGTTTCTGCTTTACTCCATCTGCAGTCTGTCTATGTCGCTCTGGACAAGAGCGTGTCCAAAGCCAATAAAATGTAAATAACTGTCTGAAGCCCAGTGATGTAACACTCCCGTGTTAGTTGCTGTGTTTGGGGCTGTGTAGGGCTGTGTTTGGGGCTGTGTGTAGGGCTGTGTGGGGCTGTGTTTGGTGCTGTGTTTGGGGTTGTGTTTGGTGCTGTGTGTAGGGCTTTGTAGGGATGTGTTTGGGGCTGTGTTTGGGGCTGTTTGGGGCTGTGTTTGGGGTTGTGTTTGGGGTTGTGTTTGGGGCTGTGTTTGGGGCTGTGTGGTGGGGGCTGTGTTTGGGGCTGTGTTTGGGGCTGTGTAGGGCTGTGTTTGGTGCTGTGTGTGGTGCTGTATGTGGTGCTGTGTTTGGCGCTGTATTTGGTGCTGTGTTTGGTGCTGTGTAGGGCTGTGTAGGGCTTTGTAAGGGTTGTGTTTGGTGCTGTGTGTGGTGCTGTATATGGTGCTGTGTTTGGTGCTGTGTTTGGTGCTGTGTTTGGTGCTGTGTTTGGTGCCGTGTAGGGCTGTGTAGGGCTGTGTTTGGTGCTGTGTTTGGTCTGGTTATCTCACCGCCAGCTGCAGCGCCAGCTCAAACTGCTTGTCCTGCAGCAGCTGTCTGATCTGGCTGGCGATGGACACGGGCACCAGTCGCCACACAAAGTGGTTACTGGCAACATACACAATGTTGGGCCTGGGAATAGCAGAGGGGAGAGGAGAGAGAGAAGAATGTTTGTTGTGATAAAAAGAAGCATAAAAGGCCATCATCTTAAAATGGCATTTTTTTTAAATATCCAATGGTTATCCCAACATAACCTAGTAGTTGTTGTGGAATTTTCCCTGCTACCTTACTGCTTAAGCAGGGTAACAAATGCATACACATACAAATACACTTTTGAGAGTACTTTTACTTTACCAGATATGTGCATCATTTTATTGGTTGGTATTGTTTTATTGGTTACGTGTGCAGTGCTGGGGCCTCTCAAACAAACATACAAGTGATCGGACATGTTAAAGGCTGACTGGTGGTCGCCATCCTTCGTTAGCCAATCAGAGCAGAGCTATGAGGGAGGCGTGTCTCACCCAGCGGAGGTGATGAAGCGAGGTCTCTGGAGCTCCACACTCTGGACCAGCAAGCGAGGCTCGAATGTCCGGATCTCCACGTAGCGGGGCAGGACAGCGATGATGTAGGGGGGCTGGTGCTCTGGGGTCAGGAGGGAGGGAGAGAGAGAGAGAGGGGGATTAGACCTCCAGGCTTCTGGGGCAGGAAATCCAGCTGGAGCCAGCTATCTAGACAGGCCTGGGAGGAGGCCCTGGGCTGGCTGGCTGCTCCACCAGGCTGCCATGACAGCAGGGACGTGGACGACAGGAGAGGAGGGTTTGAAGCTGGCTGCACCTCATCCTGCCCTGACTCCAGCCAAAGCCACAACCTATGTCGGCGTTTATCACAAAGAGGAAATTGGAAACCTTTTTGAAACCTGAAGGCTTTAAGGCTTCATTTCCCCTTCCATGCACTCATTTCTCCATTCCAATGGGAATGAAAGGGGCCTGTAAGAAAAAAGAGGGCCTAACTTTGCATTTTCTTTGTCACCATAGGTCATTGGAAAACTGGGCATGTTTCGCGGTCTCTTGGGGCCCACTCTGCCTGGGGAAAATATTGACATTACACTTAACATGTGTGTGTGAGAGTGTGCGTGGTGTGTGTGTGTGTGTGTGTGTGTAGAGGGGAGGTTAAGTTCCTGTGTTTAACACCGTGCCTGTATATGGAAAAAGGGCGTTACTCACGAAAACCAAGCACCTTGCGTTACTCACAGCAGAACAACATTCCCCAAGATCCCAGTCACACCTGGCAATGCATTATGGGAGGAACCTAGACTGACGTAATCATTTCCCCCCAGTCTTTACCCATGGCAATGGGGATGTCTGTCCAGTTGAGGGCGCACTTCTGGGTGCAGACCCCGTCCTCGTTCAGCACCACCGTGAGGTCATCCTGGCCCACCGCCACCTTCCCATCAGCCAGTGGGGCGACCAGAGCCTCCAGCTGCTTGCCGGTGGGGAAGAGCTCCTTGATGGAGCCTCGCCCGTCCATCTGACAGGACACAGGACACGGACGATCAGGCACTGTAGTCCGTTAGCAGACGCTCGTTATTACAGTGTAGTCCTGCTCTCACATACAGTGTAGTAAACAGTGGGTCAACTGAAAACAACTGATCACGTCCATAGAATGAACATTCGGTGAACATGCTGGGCGAGTGTGGATGTGTGGATGAGAGGATGAGTAGATGAGTGTAGACGGATGAAAAGATGAATGTGGATGAGAAGACATGAATGTGGATGAGTGTACATGAGTGTGGACAAGAATAGATAAGTGTGGATGGGAGTGGCTGAGTAGGTGAGAGGATGAAGGTCCTCCTCACCCGTATCAGGTAGTAGTCTCTCTTGAAGCCCCACACAGATAGAGCTCTCGCACCACGCCATGGACTTGGGGATGTCTGGGGCGGCAAAATCCCCCTGAGACACAGGCAAAGAAAACACTGTTACAAATACTGTACTTTATTCTCGGTCTCTTTGCCTTAGTCCACTCTGCCCTCGTCCATGTGTCCTTGACGGACAGCCCCTGCCCCAGCCTCAGCCCCAGCCCCTGCCTCAGCCCCAGCCCCTGCCCCCTCTCTTACCTGCAGCTCATAGAACTCCCTGTCCTTCCAGTAGTACAGCTGCAGCTTCTTCTTCACTGCTACACACATCCTCAGTTTGGCCTCGCCCGTGCTGGACTGCTGCAAACCACACGAGAACAGATCAATTACAGAGACGGTAGAGATATAGGACAGAGATAGAGGATAGAGATAGAGGATAGAGATAGAGGATAGAGATAGAGGATAGAGGATAGATATAGAGGACAGAGATAGAGGATAGAGATAGAGGACAGAGATGGAGGTTATGGATAGAGGGGCAGGGATAGGTAAGGCCTTAGAGCCTACGTGGTACGCACACCTAACCGGTGAGCCACTGCGACAAAAGGACCAGGGCTTACCTGCAGGTCGCAGGCAAACAGAGTCGCTCCCCTGGCCTTGGACACCACCGTGATCTGCTGGAAGGTCAGGAGGTCATGGACGTGGATGTTGTTCTCTGGGGAGAGGAGAGGAGCAAAACGCTCGGCACATGAAAACACGGCGGGGGGGAACGGGGGTGATATACCGCATGCTAAACACAGAGGAAGAACTGAACAGTCCTGACTGAACGAGGGGGTGTAGAGTGTACCTAGGAGGCTGACGAGGATCTTGTACTGTGACACCACGAAGAGCTGCAGAGGAGGAGAGCGGGATGTGGTTGAGAGCGTACGGATGAAGATAATGTCATGTTACACACACACACACACGCGCACCATGGCTATTTCTCATAAACCACTGACACGTCACGCCGCGTTCTCAAACGACCCAGGTACCCGTTCAGCATCGTTACCTGCTGGATCTTCTTGGAGAAGTTCTTATTGGACTTCTCAAGCGTCACCTCGAACCTGTTTGTGCCTATTGGGTGAAGAGAATTCAATAATATGTCAATAAGACATGCTGTGTACATGCAAGGCGAGAGTGGATGAGTGTGGTATGAGGAAATGAAGAAATGCTCTACTCTTCCATGAGCAGGAAGGGGAGTGGTGGATACGTCAAGTCATTTACAGACAGCAGCACCCTGAGTCACCTGCATCCTTCTTTATCCTGTAGAGTAGGAGGTGTCCTGGTTTTGTCCCCACAAGAAGCCAGTCCTCTGTCCAACAGAGAACATACATCTGAGACAGCTTGTCTTAGTACAAACACAACAGCTCGAGGGGTGACATGTTGGAATTCATATCCGGCCCAAACACTTCTAAGCGATGAGGCTGGTAATGACTGCATTACCTAACCTGTTTACAGCTGCGACTGTCACCCTTGTAACTAGCTGGGCCTCAGTGGCCACATTTACTTCTTGAATGACCACTTGGTGGGCCTTTCACCCCCTTCACAACAATGTCATAGAGATAAAACATGTTTGGTCGTTTCAACTTACCCCAAGCCGCGAGGCAGTCGATCTGTAGGGGCAGTTTTTCCAGAATAGGTACAGGCTCATAAGCGTCATGCATTTTGGAATATTGCTGATGATTGAATGCTTATTTTAGTGCAGCTTGATTACAAAAAGAGAAGCAGTTGACTTCTAACAGGAGGCGGTAGGCACGCCTATGTGAACTCGCCGCCGCTCTTCATTGTTATTCTACACAGTTGACTGTAAATAATACTTCATAGTTTCTCAAACCAGCTGTTAACAGTTTGCCAAATGTCTATACAGTTAATCCCGATACACCTTCAGAAGACACCTAGCTTGCGAGCTAGCCACTAACTAGCATCGTACAGACACTTAGCTAGTTAGCCAACGTTAGCTTAAATAGTGGAATAGTGGACCATTTCTCCTCCCATGCTTGGCTGTTCCCGACCAACCGTATTACTCGGGTTCGCAAAGGAAATAAAGGCATAAAGCAAATCTGAACGCTGGTAGTTCAAATGTCTTTGCCTGTCTCCGATGCGGTGTCTGCTAGCTAGCTTCTCGCTGGTTCCTCAATGTTGTTGATATCTTAGCTGACTCGGGGAGGTTTGACAGGCACGTGACCGAAGTCAGTAACTCACGAGTGACGAATTAGAACAAGGGATACATTCACAGCTTTCAAGCATGGCTTTGTGGGGCAAAAGTATTTAACTGCAGTCACGTTCAAGTTTAACAATCAAAAGACAAAAACGGCTTTTAGTAGAAATGTTTAATTTAATAACCAAAAGCAATAAAGCAAAACAATCAGATCAAGTACAACGCAGAATATACAAATAAATACCTGTATTTACATTCTGCAACAAACATCCCACTGCGTGGCCATTCGACAATACAAAACAATTTAGCTATAGGCTAATAAGTTATTAAGCTCACAGTGACCACACCGCAGTATAATTCACAAGGACAGAGGCAGGAGTCCGTTTACATTGAGGTGGCATATATGAACCAAGGAAAGGAGTTGCTGAAGTGACACCTAATTGGAAAATAAACCCAGGCCTGTGAGGTGAGTGAGTATTAAACGTGGTAGGTGTCAGTCTCTGTAATTCACTGTGCCAGGAGTGGGACGGCGGATGCCTGACAGACATCACATATCACTCCGACAGGCCTTACTTCCTGCTCCTTACCACTGCACCCCTGGTCATACAAGAGAAGAACTAAAATGAACCTAGGAGTGTACAACATGCCACGTCGCCAAGATTCCTTCATTGGCGCTTAGTTTAACCGTTAATCATTCATAAGTCGCCCAATCACTGAAATCTCCCTCTTTCCAGTGTTCTCTTCCTCTCTTTTTTTTTACTCCATTTTAGATCTCTCCATCTTGGTCTTGAGAATTTCCTGGAATGAGAGATCAGGGATTAGTGTGTAAGCAATGAGTCTCAGCTGAATGATGGCACATCAGACTGGGTGCGTTTTTTTTTCTTCTTCTGTGGACACAAATGTGACTGTAAACCATGGGACAGCAGGGAGAGCAAAGAGAGACCCTTAAGAGAGACTCTTACCTCCTCCTCATCCAGCATAACAGGCAGGGCTCTGCAGGGATGAGAGAAGGAGGGAGAGAGACTAACTGACACACACATCATGACTTATGTGTCACTTGCATTGGATTACACAATCACATCCATACAGCACAGTCTCACACCAGCACAATCTCACACCAGCAGTCTCACACCAGCACAGTCTCACACCAGCACAGAATCACACCAGCACAGTCTCACACCAGCACAGTCTCACACCAGCACAGTATCACACCAGCACAGTCTCACACCAGCAGTCTCACACCAGCACAGTCTCACACCAGCACAGTCTCACACCAGCACAGAATCACGAGACCTCGCTACTGTAGTCACTGCTGAAAAGGACCAAGTGATAAAGACGCGTTTTCACTCACACATCTGCGACTGTGGTAGGAATGTTCTCCTCCACCCACTTCAGATCCTCATCCTGAAAACATCAAAACAATTCATCCATCATCAGTATTTAGTACATTTGAATCCACAGCCTCAGTGTTGCCATGACACAACAAGTAATAATAATAATAATAATTCATTTTATTTGTAACACGCTCTTCACAAGTGACGAGTTCCTTTTAATCATCGATGATTTGTGTGACATGATTCATGAGAGCGGGTGACATCATCCGTCCTGAAAGTGGGCGGACCCACCTCTTTACTCAGCAGTTTCTGGGCACCATTACTATCCGGTTTGGCGCCTCTCATCTTCATCCCCTCTGGGGGAAAAAGACGATGATCCTGTCAGGTCATCATCCTTGTTTTTATGTTACAGTTCATGTCATAATCTGATATTTCTCACCAAAAGCTTCGTTCAGCATGGGCTCCTTGGCTTCGTCCTCCTCGTCGTCCTCGTCAATGAGGGGAGAATGGGAGAACCTGCCGCACAAAACGACAAGTCGCAACACGGCATAGATGGACCGCCACCGAAAACTCACATTCACGATGGCCGACAGGTCAAACATCAGTGAAACACCTGTTTACTCCAGGTAAACAGGGACGTAAAACACTCGGCCCATGCCAGAGTGCCCTCTGACCTCTGGCTGTTGGCGGAGGGCCTCAGCAGCACCATGATGACCAGCAGGATGGTGGAGAAGAGAAGTCTCCAGAATGCATCGTCCACCCACAGGTCCCTCCAGCCCTGCAGGACAGAACAGCACAGCTCAACCCCACAGGTCCTTGGAACAACACGCAGGCACATACATGGGGATGAGTGTAGCTCAGTGGTCGAGCATGGGGATGAGTGTAGCTCAGTGGTAGAGCATGGGGATGAGTGTAGCTCAGTGCTAGAGCATGGGGATGAGTGTAGCTCAGTGCTAGAGCATGGGGATGAGTGTAGCTCAGTGGTAGAGCATGGGGATGAGTGTAGCTCAGTGGTAGAGCATGGGGATGAGTGTAGCTCAGATGAAGAGAACTAGAACTACAAGAGATACCCTCTTGTAGTTCATTGCTTTAAACTCCATTGTAACTAGCCAGAATCAACACAACAACCAGCTCATTTTAGAATCAGGTGTGTTAGACTGGGGACTCCTGGATTAGACTCAGTTACCGTTTGGCAGTCCACCAGCTTGAACACTTTGGTTGTCCAGATGATGAATATAATAGAAGCTGTAAAAGAAGTAACATTCACGCATTCAGAGCAGACATTCACGTGAGACAGCATCCCTCCATGCACTTTACCGTGTACACAACAGGTTGAAACCTGTTTGTTGTTCCATACTGTTTGTTGCTGTTGTCTGATTATCATGCATTTCATTCTTTGTGTATTATCAACGTATACCAAACTGTATATGCACTATGCTAATGTGGCTAATCCGGAATCTAATCTACCCTGATGTAATCCAGAGAGTTGAATGTCCTCCTACCCACCCAGGACGGAGAAGATGAGTGTGTTGGTGAAGTGCTGGTAGAGAGACAGCTTCACCACGTTCCTGCGCAGCTTCAGTAGACGAGTGGTCTGGGACAGGCTGATGAAAATGTGGACACAAGCTAAGGAACACAAGGTACTGTAATATGACCGAATATTGTAACACACGCACACTACACGGTAACATACTGTTGTAACACACACACACACTGTACAGTAACAACTGCAGTAAGCTACACACACTGCACAGGAACTGTCTCAGGACAGGTGGAATGGGTGTGACGCCTAACCAGCTAAATGCTAGTACACGTATGTGTGAACTGCCTTCCAAACAAATGCATAAAGGATATCCACCACATGACGCAGGAGTCGATGAGGGAGAGGCTGAGGTTAGCCACAAGTGCCACCGTTCCATAGAAGCCCTGGAACAAACCGTCTTAAATCACCACAACACGCATCTCAACGAACACCACTGATGTGAGTAGCCAAAGCTAGCTGGACCTGTCGATGATGAGTGAGAACTCACGCCTGTGACCCTCAGCACTCCCTCGACCGAGGAGAAGACCAGGTAGAGGATGCCCACTGCTGCCAGCCTGTGCACGGTGGTCCCCAAACGAGGCCTGGCGGGAGAGAATCACAGGCCAGGGTTGTTTTTTTTTACTAGCTTTGTGAACTAGGTTTAGTGAGGTTTGCGAAATCGTTTCGTGAAGTTTGTGAACTAGTGTTGTGAACCAGCTTTGTGAGGTTTGCGAACTAGCCGGGTGAAGTTTGTGAGCTATAGGTTGGACGTTTGCGAGACATTGCAAACGGCAGGAAATCTCAACCATAACTCTACCTCAAGAGCACAAGGTACTCTCAGGACAGCCTCGGAGCTGTTACAGTATAACTCCACCCTTCCTACCCTTGCTCAGAACATATGGATCAATGGGCTTTTACATTACAGACAGATTTATGGTGTGGTTGTCTGCCCCAGTGGAATAACACAATCGGTGTTAGTGTTGCGAGGTTGAACTCACTTGACGATGCCATAGCCCAGACTGACGATGAGAACCAGGATCCGAGCCAGGGATCTCTTCAGGGCGGACAGAAGCTCAGCAAAAATCACAGCTCCTTGCACTTTGAAAAGAAACGGTTAACCGGTTAAAAAACTGAAATAGGAATACAGGGGATAGGTAGAGCATTTCACTGCGGATTAAGAGGTCACCAGTTCAAATCCCCAGTATGTTTCTTTTGGATAAAAGTGTCTGCTAAATAAGTACATTAATATTTGGCAACAATATTTACATTTAGTCATTTAGCAGACGCTCTTATCCAGAGCGACTTACAGTAAGTACAGGGACATTACCCCGAGGCAAGTAGGAAGTGCCTTGCCCAAGGACACAAAGTAATTTTTCACGACCGGGAATCGAACCAGCAACCTTCTGATTACTATCCCGATTCCCTAACCGCTCAGCCACCTGACTCCCACATATATATTCAATATATTAAAACATGACTCAACTCACCGAAGTCTCCTCTGTAGCGAATGCTCTGGTACTCAGAGTAGAACACAGCTTTCTCCAACATCCCCAGGATGATCACAGCCCCGATCCAGAACTGGATCCTCAGCAGATCCCTCCAGTAGCAGGCGGACCAGAAGAGCCAGAGGGCCCCGAACAGCACGTAGACGATGCACATGACCATGAAGAACTGTGGAAGAGCCAGGACACACAGACCTTCACCACCAGGCCCACTAGACAGACCTTCACCACCAGGCCCACTAGACACAGACCTTCACTACCAGGCCCATTAGACACAAACCTTCACCACCAGCCCACTAGACAGACCTTCACCACAGGCCCACTAGACACAGACCTTCACCACCAGGCCCACTAGACAGACCTTCACCACCAGGCCCACTAGACAGACCTTCACCACCAGGCCCACTAGACACAGACCTTCACTACCAGGCCCATTAGACACAAACCTTCACCACCAGCCCACTAGACAGACCTTCACCACAGGCCCACTAGACACAGACCTTCACCACCAGGCCCACTAGACAGACCTTCACCACCAGGCCCACTAGACAGACCTTCACCACCAGGCCCACTAGACACAGACCTTCACCACCAGGCCCACTAGACAGACCTTCACCACCAGGCCCACTAGACAGACAGCCTCATAGAGACAGGCTCAGACACCATGTAGGACAGAACTCTCACCATCATCAGAGGCCAGTCAGCAGGAGAGGAGTATTCACGAGGTCCTTTCATCTCCACCGTCACTGCAAACACACACACAATGTATTGCTTAACTATCAATAGAATTGAGAGGATTTCAGTGTTTGTGTGTGTAAGAGTGTGCATGTGTGTGTGTGCAGGACAGGACCCTTATTGAACACGGACTCTCACTTGTGAATGCAAAGCCTCTTGGAGGCTCGTTAGCCACCTCCTCCTCTAACACTGATCTGGAGTCTGAGGGCGCGGACTGCACCCGCACTATGAACAGGTACGGGCTGTCCGACCAGGACTTGGCCACCGCGCCGATGTCCTGAAAGGGAGTTGACATCATTTAAACACAATACACATCCATGTTATGGAACACATATTCATATGTAGCCATATTCAGTGCCCTCCATAAGTACAGGGACGGTCAAGTCCAAATTGTCATTTTTGCTGTACATACAAGCTATATAATAATATAAATAAAAGATTACTGTGAGACAAAAGGACAGAATGTCACCTTTTATTTCTGCCAATTCCAACACATGTTTTGGAATGTATATGTATCCATCTCACCAATTATAATGTTTTGTTTTATATTTCTGAAGTGTACTGAAGTGTGCAATTTTGACTTCACTGACCCAATACTTACAGGATTGGAAGGCATCTATAAACAGTAGAAATATATCGATCACGGATAACACTCACTGGTTTCTCTGACCAACCCTGAGGGGTGGAGTGATTCGAAGGTCTGTCGTCTTCTCTCTGTAACGACAGCGTGAGAGTAAAAATGACAGCTGTTTTCCCACGGCAAACTCCTCACTGTATCCTAAGGAGAGCCTCTGTGTTGACGCTGTTCCACTCACCGACGGGATGCTGAGGGCCTGGTAGGGACTGAAGTCTGAGTAGTACACCTGTGTGAGAGAGCGAGAGAGAGAGGAACGTCATGATTCATACCTGACCTTGTACTACCTCAATCACCTGTAAACCTCAAGAAAACACTAGAAAGAAAACTGTATTATATTGTTGCACTGTGCCTGGTAGCTAAGATGTGGTTATCCTGCACCGTGCCTGGTAAATACAGACCATTCCCTTGACTCTAACCACCGAAATACTATTAGAACTATGCACTGATCCTTGATCTACAGCTGTACTTTCTACGTGCACTACTTGCGTGTCACTTTGAGGTAAAACTGTCTCTGTAAATGCACTGTAACTGGATCCCGCTCACCTTGGGCAGGAAGAGGGCAGAGCAGTTTTCAAACAACATGTAGCCTTGACTGTAAAAACCAGTCCAGCCGTCCCTCAACATGTGGTCCATCCCGAACATGCTCATGGCCTTGCTGTCCTGGGAGGTGAGAGAATGCATGAAACCAACGGGAGAGGCTGGACAGGGACATGCAGTCTGTGGAACCACATCTGCACACACATCCAAACGATCACAAGGATTCAAAGGTGACTTGGCTGCTATAAGACGCTGGCTTTGTGTGACGCCATGTGTACGTTCGATACTATATTTGTATGACGCTTTGAGTGTGTGACTGTGTGTGTGTGATCCTACATGGCTGTGTGTATGTAACCATGGCTGTGTGTATGTAACCATGGCTGTGTGTATGTAACCATGTGTGTGTGTGTGACGTGTGTGACAGTGTATTTGTGTGTGACTGTGAGTGTGAGCGTGGGGGAACGAAGGCGAGGTCTGCACTCACGGGAGTGTTGAAGACCTCGTTGTAGCACACGGATGAGCGCAGGTACCAGCTGATGTTAAAGGCCAGGTTTCCGTCGCACGACAACGCATCTCCTTGGACTGGGATGGAGAAAAAACAGCAACCATGGCAACACGAGCTACTCACGTTGTTTATTAGGAAAATTCATTCAAAAGGGATTTCGGGGAGCGCTAAACTGCATAAACATGTAGTTAAGTACTATATATTTACTACTATAGTACTTTAGATCAAATGAAGACTTTCAGTACTCACACTTCATGAAGATGGTTGTGTTGGCATACAACGTCTTCCTGAAGACTAGGTCCTGGTCCTAATAACAGAATGTACAGATCCAGATGTTTTGGTTGCTTAATGGCTTATAGTACAGGCCTAATGCAGTGTAGTAGCCTAGGATAGTATTTGTAATAGTCACATTTAGTATAGTAGCCAGTTGCTCAATAGCTTAAAGTATAGTATTATAGTATAGTAGTCATACATTGGTACTCTGCGAGTATTGACATTACTTACTGTGAATGCCCTGTATGAAGCAACCCAATGCACCCATCAAGTGCCTCTAAAGCGTAAAGGTATTTGCTGTGATCATGAATACAGCAAACCACGCTACTAGCTATCTAAGACGTGGACAAATGAGTCTGTAATGATGATAGCACACTAACAGCTGGTTTGAGGGGATAGCTATCCAATTACTGTACTCGGATTGTCACCATCAAAGCACATAATGAGAAATGACAATAAACAGACACAAACATGATGTCAACATGATGTTGAAAGAGCATGTCATGTGGTCTGGATGGCACGGAGCCGTTGAGGTTAGTGCTACATAGCTAGCCGTATATGGTCGGACCAGCTGTGTTCTGCATATTATCAGGGGTAATAAACACAACATATCGGGAAAACACTCACTGAAACGATGTCCACATTCCATAGGGACACCTCTGCTGCGGTCCCGAGACGGACTACTGTAACAAAAAACAACAAACATAGCCGTTCGCCGTGATATACGGCATTTTAGCTATCTATCAAGCTAGCTATTTGTATCTATAAAGAACTTGTACCGCAGTCAGTTCCGGGTTTGATGACGTGAAAGTACAGACAGCTGCCAATAGGAGGCAATGCTGTATTAAAACACAGCATAAAACATAAAACATTTACATTCAACAGAACACATTGGTTGTTTTTAGAAATTAAGTTATATTTTAAGACTTTCAATCAGTGCTATTATGTCATAGACAAGGGTATACTAATTTTTGAGGTCTAACCTTTATACAGTGAGTTGTTTTGAACGCTAGAGGGAGTTTCGCGTGCTGTAGTGCTCAAACAAATCTCTCGCGCAACATACATATGCATGTTATGTTGTGACAAAGTCCACATGTACAGACCAGATACCATATATTATGAATAGAAGTATTTGCAACAACAGTCTGCAAGAAAATAACTAACGAAATGGCGGACGAAGGTTGTAGTGAAACCATCGTGAGGTAACCAAAAACGTTTTACTGTGTCCGGACATCGACATTTGACTGTTGACGTTTGACATTCGCTTCCCAGCATGCGCGTGATATGAGACATCCTGTGTAGGCAGATGAACAGTGGTACATTGTCTACGGCCGTTTTAACTATAAATAATGTCACTCTGTCCACAAAAAGGATTGTGTTCCCTTCTAAATATTCTACACATTTCCAGTGTTGTTCCTGATGATGAAGGGGAAGAGAAGTTCAAGAAATGTGACCAGATAGCTTTTCACAGGTTTGTTAAACATGCATACATTAGAAACAATGAGGGTGCACCATTATCGTCATAAATGCTTAACAATATTGTTTTTATTGTTCAATAGGCGACAAGTTCAGGGACCCACCTTGCACTACTGTGTTCTATTGGACACCCTTGTGCTCAAAGAGAAAGGGGCAGTATTTGAAGTGTTGGAACTAGATTCTCAGGTAATGAGTTTGTCTCTCCAGAATAATATGCATTTAGCTATGTTAGTTACCTGTCAGTCGACTGATGCCTGAGGATTAACAGCTGTGAGTGTAAAGTGTTGCTAATCCAGGTGGTTACAAGGTTAAATGCCGGACCAAGTTCTTTGTACATTATTCATAAGAAATGATGCAATCAAACAATGAATACAATACACCAGGATATCTTCAGTCTAGATCAGTGATACCAGTCGGTGTTGCCAGTCTCGCGTCACAGAGTAAAGACTCACAGAGCAGAGCAAACGAAGGCCTTCGTGAGAATAGTCTTGACTCTTGACAGAAGTCAGAGAGAGTTCTGCCCAGTCCAAATCCTGTCTACCTGCCCAGAGCACACAGGTCTCCTGAGATGAAGGTGTTTGTGAGGGGATGTGGTCATCCTATCAAGTGTCAAAGGAGTTCATGGTCACTGAGGGTGGGCAGTCCAAGGGTCTGATGACGTCACAAGCGAAGGGTGCAGACCAAACCTGATGATGTCATGGGAAGTCTCCCAAGGGGGAGGGGGGCATCCAAGGGTGGGCAGTATATCCAATGGGGGAACAGAATATCCAAAGGTGGGACAGACCAGATGGTCTGATGATGTCCAAGAGCAAAGAGTTACATCCTCCACGGCCCAATGCATCTCCTTATCTCCTGATGTGGACACTTTTACTCCAAGAGCTGTGAGGCCCAGTGAACCTGCTCCAGTCCCATAGTTTTACCATCTCACCTCTCCTGTCAGCATACTGACCTTCTGCATTCCTCAGAACATGGTTCACTTTTCACTGACTTAGAAACATTCGGGTGCATACATTCATCTGTTCTAATTGAAGCATTGATTACAGTGGGAATATATGTTCAGCATTGTCATTACACATTTTGTATAATTGAGGTATTGATTGTTATAGCAGCATTGAATTAGCAGTATAGATTTCCTTCCTCCAAACTGTGTGAGCCTCAGCGTTGACCAGAAACCTCCTCTTCCTGATCCCAGGTGAGACTGCTGCTCACCATATCAGCAATCAGTAACGGAAATGCTGTCAGGATCCTAATCGATGAGCTCCAGCCCATTAAAGCTCGCTACCGGGTCCAAGATGTCCTTATCCAAGAGCCCATCTGTGAACCGTAAGAACCACAGAGTCCTTCAGCAAAGGTTGTGATGAGGTTGTTGCACCGTGCCTGGTCAAATACCAACCACTCCATGGCTCTAACCACTGATATGTTGTTAGAACTATGAACTCTTGATCCTAGATTTCCTGGTATACTTTCTAAATGCTGTTTTTGTGTGTCACTTTGGATAAAAGCATCTGCCAAATGAACACAATGTTTATGCACTCCTAGTACATCCATCGTTAACGGTTTCATTGATCTGACCCTGTTCAGCCCGGGTAGGTTTCCATACTGTTTAGACTTCTGGAGGTGACCTCTCAGTGTTCCTCCGGCAGGCTGAGGGTCCAGCAGAGGAGGGGGGACTCGGTGTCTCTCACCTGGGGACTGGGCCAGCACCAGGCCAGGGTGTGGAGCCGGCCTCTGCGTGTGGAGGTGTTGTGTGGAGAGGAGGTGGTGGTCACATTCAACCCCAGAGACAAACTGCGCTTTGAGACTCTCCAGAATCACTCCAGGTAAAGACAGGAGGGGAGGAGAGCAGAGAAGATCGGTTGGATAGAAGTTGTGGAGGGGAGGAGATGAGAGAGAGAGGAGGGATGGGAGCTTCAGGAAACAAGCATTTTCTAACTGAAATTTGCTCTTTTTTTCTAACCCTTTTTCTCTCAGAACCTCCCAGACTGAGGTGAGCATGTCTAAAATCAGCATAAAACAAAACATTCTTCTCCTTGCTGTTCATCTGGATCTTGTCTGACTTTGCCACACGTCCCCAAGGATCATGACGACCAGTCAGGTTTACACAGAGAGACTTTCAGACAGTTTGTTGACATTCAAGCCAATGGTAGATCCACACTTTGATTAATCCTACTCAAACCCAGTCCTGACCCCTGACCCACTAGTGAGCATCTCGTTCCCTCCGCAGGCCCCAGTAGTGTGGGAGCTGACTTCAGGCTCCATGGGTTCAGACATGTGTACGGACTCCCTGAACACGCCGACAGCCTTCTGCTCAAGGACACCAGGTTAAATCGTTTTAGTTTATATCTTGTCTAATGCCTACTGATGGTAGTGTTGCAAGGCTAATGTAAGCGCTGCAAGGCAAATGCTAGCGTTGCTAGGCTAATGCTAGTGTGCTTACTGTGCTAGGCTAATATTAGCACTGTGCTCTTCCCAGGGGCAGTGAGCCGTATCGCCTCTACAACCTGGACGTGTTTGCTTATAAAACCAACAGCCGTCTGGGGCTGTACGGGTCAGTACCTCTGCTGCTGGCCCACAGGCCTGACAGAACCCTGGGGCTGTTCTGGCTCAACGCCTCCGAGACCTTGGTGGACGTCCACTACACCGCCAGCCATGAGGTGGTAACACACACATAGGGCCGGGCGATATATAAAACATGATATCTGTGATATCTCGATATTGTCAAAATGTTTACGATATTCGTTATCTCGATATGTTTGCAGAAGATTTTCTTTTGCCCCCATTATAAAACAACAAAAACAAGTTAGATAGAACAGCTATTGTTACAAAGTACAAAATGTGTAGTGCAAATGTAAGCAGTTGCCATAACATGGTACTTACAACTTGACAAAACGGACCTCACATGGAACAATTCATGCAGAGGTCCTTATGTGACAGGACAAAAAGAGAGCAAAAGAGTGTGCCTATACGTGTGCAATTTTCAGTTTGTGTGTGTCTGTGTGTGTGTGTGTAAACACAGAGGAGCCCGACAGTGATCTTAAAACACAAGCAACACAAGGACCAGCAAAAGCCCTACACACACACACATACATTCACACGTACATACACAGCCATGAGGTAGCACACACAGCCATGAGCAGATAACACAGACACACAGCCATGAGGTAGCACACACAGCCATGAGCAGATAACACAGACACACAGCCATGAGGTAGCACACACAGCCATGAGCAGATAACACAGACACACAGCTATGAGGAAGTAACACTTCCTCACAAGTATTGCCTTCGTAACTTTATATTCCCTTCATGTTAACTTCATATGTATGTGTTCCGTGGTACCTTCCAGAGGGAGGGTGAGGGTGCCCCCCCCGTGAAGAGGAGCAGGGATCCTCCTCAGACGGATGTGGGCTGGCTGTCGGAGAGCGGGGTGCTGGACTGCATGGTGCTGCTGGGCCCCACCCCCCACCTCGCCTTCAGCCAGTACGCTCAGCTCACAGGTACAGCATGCCCCACCCCCCACCTCGCCTTCAGCCAGTACGCTCAGCTCACAGGTACAGCATGCCCCACCCCCCACCTCGCCTTCAGCCCAACACACATACAGACACACACACAATTAGGGGGGTTTAAAAATGATTGTTCCTTGACTCTGATCACTGAAATACTGTTGCACTTCTGATCCTCCATTTTCTGCTGTACTTTCTTTGCACTTGTATGTCGCCCTGTGTGAAAGCGTCTGTTAAATCGTGTAAACATATTTAAAGTAATCAAATTTAAATGGTCTCTCTGAGATTAATTAACAAGGTTCTGCTCATTATTACTGCAACAGGTCCTTTCGTTCAGCTGGACATTAGAGTTTCTAAATGTGTTTATGTTGTGGTCTGGTCAGGCCCGCAGGCCCTGCCCCCCGTCTTCTCTCTGGGGTACCACCAGAGTCGCTGGAACTACGACGACGAGGCGGACGTGAAGGCGGTGGACGCCGGCTTTGACCTTCACGCCATCCCCTATGATGTCATCTGGCTGGACATCGAGCACACGGACGGGAAGCGCTACTTCACCTGGGACCCGGTCCACTTCCCCGATCCGCTCGGTCTTCAGCGCCATCTGGTGGCCCGGAAGAGAAAGGTCAGGGTGGCTCCTGCGTGGTGGATGGCTTCACAGGTTGAGGTTGGCTATAGATGCTGACCTGTGGGCATCTGGGAAGCCGTCTCTGACATCGCTGATGAACACGGCTACAGAAATCAAATTGGATTGGATGTTTGTTGTGCCCGCTGACACTAACATCTTGTCGTTGGTCACACATGCTGCAGTTGGTGGTCATCAGTGATCCTCACATCAAGATGGACCCCGGATGGCCGTTATACAATGAGGCGAGAAATGGTGGCCATTTTGTGAAGGACAGAGAAGGGAATATTTATCAGGGATCATGCTGGCCAGGTCCGTTTCTTGTAATGTAATATGTTCATTTAGCTTCTATCCAAAGCAACATACAGGGGAGGATTTGAACCATCAGGGAAATGCTCTACCACACTACCCTTCCCGAATCATCCTCAAATCATTCCATTCTGCTTTGTCCTTCTGCCGCACACACCTTACCCTCTCCCCCCAGGCAAGTCCTGCTACCTGGACTACAGCAACCCCGCCACTCGCTCCTGGTACTCCACACAGTTCAGCCTCGACAAGTACCCTGTGAGTGATCACAGCTGAGCACAGCACACCGGGAACATGCCAGCTGACCAGGTATCTGGACATCCTAACATCTTGTGTTTGCCTGTGGCCCAGGGCTCCACACCCTCCCTGTTTGTGTGGAACGATATGAACGAGCCCTCGGTGTTCGGGGGCCCGGAGCAGACCATGCCCAAAGACACAGTGCATCATGGGGGCTGGGAGCACAGGGACCTCCACAACCTCTATGGCTTTCTCCAGGTGACCCCGGCAGCACAGAGGCAGGGAGTGGAGTGTGAGACACTGTGTGTGTGTGTGTGTGTGTGTATGGAGTGTGTAACACTGCGTGTGTATGGAGTGTGTGACACTGTGTGTGTGTATGCAGTGTGTAACACTGTGTGTGTGTATGGAGTGTATAACACTGTGTGTGTGTATGCAGTGTGTAACACTGTGTGTGTGTGTATGGAGTGTTTAACACTGTGTGTGTGTATGGAGTGTGTGACACTGTGTGTGTGTATGGAGTGTGTAACACTGTGTGTGTGTATGCAGTGTGTAACACTGTGTGTGTCCCTCCCAGCACATGGCCACCCATGAGGGCCTGGTGACCCGCTCGGCAGGGTCAGAGAGAAGCTTCGTCCTCTCTCGCTCCTTCTTTGCTGGTTCTCAGAGGTTTGGTACGTTTCAAACAGGTTTGCTTATGTTACAAACATGGTTTGGTACATTACAAACAGAGGTTTGGTAGAAACAAGAGAAAAATTAGGTAAAAAGAATCACTCAGTTATGTGTGTGTGTGTGTGTGTGTGTGTGAGACAGGTGCAGTGTGGACCGGTGACAACGTGGCGTCCTGGGAGCATCTCCAGATCTCCATCCCCATGCTCCTGTCTCTCAGTGTGGTGGGCGTGGCCTTCTGTGGAGGTGAGGACTGGACGTGGGACCTGGAACGATACAGCCGTGACGAGGCGTGACGTCACGAGGCAGCACCTTCAATGCCTTAAAACAATGCTGGTTGCTCCAAATAGACGACCCTCTCTGGTTCACCTACATTCGCTGAAGAAAGCGTGACAGAATGAAATCAAGTCCTGTGACCTTGGTGTTTGATAACCATCAATAACTCTGGCACTAAAGCATATAAACTGATGATAGGTGTTAGATGCTGACTAACCTGTGTGTGTGTGTGCTCCAGCGGATGTGGGTGGCTTTGTGCAGGACCCAGACCCAGAGCTGCTGGTGCGCTGGTACCAGGCCGGCTCCCTGCAGCCCTTCTTCAGAGGCCACTCGGCCAGGACGGCACGCCGCCGCGAGCCCTGGCTGTTTGGGGAAGCCGTCACGGCAGCCGTCCGCAGGGCCGTCCAGAGCCGCTACCGCCTGCTGCCCTACTGGTACACCCTCTTCTACCTCAGCCAGCGCTGCGGCCTGACCCCCCTTACGGTGAGGGCTGCCCCCTGCTGGGGGGAGGGGGGGGGGAGTGGTGAGGCCTGCTCCTGTGCTGACTGGACCGTCGCTTTGGATCAGATGAATCATTCATAAATGTATTGTAAATGTCAAAATGTCTGATTGATATTGTACTTGTGTGTTTATTTAGACCGCTGTGGGTAGAATTCCCCAGAGAGGAGAACACCTTCTCTGTGGACCACCAGTACATGATCGGTGAGGATGGATCCTCATCTGTCACTGTCAGTGAAAGGAGAGAATGGCTGGAGGATGGATTTAGTGAATGAAAGGTCGTGCCAAATACAAATGTCGATCCTGGATGGACACAAAAGTTGTATTCGATTCCAGATGCTATTGTACTCTGTTCTACTCTGCTCTACTGTTATCTGCTCTGCTTTATTTGACTCTGCTCCAGCCTACTCTACTCTACTCAGCTCTGTGATATTCTCTCTTCAGTCCTGCTGAATGCCGTACCGCAGGCGGACCAGTGTAGTAACAGTTCTGTGTCCGTGCAGGGGCTGCCCTGCTGGTCTGTCCTGTAACTGAAGCTGGGGCTGCAGAGGTCCAGGTGGTACTTCCTGGCTCTGGGGAGGTAATTGATGTCGCCTCCCTCTAGTCGTCCGTGGGACACGGTGATGATTGTCGCTGTCCTTCATTGTGTCTGAACTGCTCTGGGTCTGGTATGATGTGCACTATCTGCTCTAGGTCTGGTATGATGTTCTCTATCTGCTGTAGGTCTGGTATGATGTGCTCTATCTGCTGTAGGTCTGGTATGATGTGCTCTATCTGCTCTAGGTCTGGTATGATGTGCTCTATCTGCTCTAGGTCTGGTATGATGTGCTCTATCTGCTGTAGGTCTGGTATGATGTGCTCTATCTGCTGTAGGTCTGGTATCATGTGCTCTATCTGCTCTAGGTCTGGTATGATGTGCTCTATCTGCTCTAGGTCTGGTATGATGTGCTCTATCTGCTGTAGGTCTGGTATGATGTGCTCTATCTGCTGTAGGTCTGGTATCATGTGCTCTATCTGCTCTAGGTCTGGTATCATGTGCTCTATCTGCTCTAGGTCTGGTATGATGTGCTCTATCTGCTGTAGGTCTGGTATCATGTGCTCTATCTGCTCTAGGTCTGGTATGACGTCCAGTCGATGGAGCAGGTCAGAGGAGGCCAGACCGTGAGGGTGCCAGTGACCCTGGACACAGTGAGTTAGATCACATCAGACTACTTTATATTACATTCAATTGTTATAGGATGTTATTTGACGAGCTCAGAAATGTGATTCTAATAGAAATATATATCTAAGAGGAGACGTTCTTTTGTCTTTTGTCTGCCTTCCACCCCCCTCTCTCCACTCCTAACTTCCTCCTCCTTCCACCCCCCCTCTCCACTCCTAACTTCCTCCCCCCCCCTCCTTCCACCCCCTGTCTCTTCCCCCTGTGTGTCCAGGTCCCTGTGTTCCAGCGTGGGGGCACGGTGGTGCCCAGGAGAGCAGGCTGTGGCTCCTGCACAGCTGACCTGGAGCTCCTCCCCTTCTGCCTCACCGTGGCGCTGGGCTCTAACGTGAGCACAACTAGCTTTATCAACCTGCCTGCTCAAATTTGAGTTCAAATAAATCAACTAAATATTCTGAACTCGAAAAAGGAATATATCGGAAATATATTGGAGGCTCTACTTGATGACTAGGCACATGTTCTTTGGACCGTTTTGAGGTAACTGGCATCCTGACTGCAGTTCTCCCTCCGTCCTGCAGGACGGCGCTGTTGGAGAGCTGTACCTAGACGACGGCCACTCCTTCGGGTACCGAGACAGAAAATACTTCTGCCTGCGCCGATTCAGCATGCTGTCAGGCCGTCTGGTCTGCTGGTGAGGCACGCACACACACACACACACACACACATACACACTCATATATATTCACACATGAACACGTACTGCACATACACACACACTGCACATTCACACACAATGCACACACACACTCTAAAAACACACACACCCTGTACTCTAGCTATGAGAGAGTTGATCGCACTGACGGTGTGACAATGTAATCAAAGACATGAATCCAAGACTGTTGTGGTGTTACCATGGTGACCCCCAGCTGTGCCAGCGAGGAGGGCCGCTTCATCTCTGGCAGCGTGGTGAAGTCTGTCATCGTCATGGGGATGAGTAAGAAGCCCTCCAGAGTGACAGCACACATCTCAGGTGAGGCTCTGTGACATCATGTGCCATGGTTACTATGTACACGCCAAGGGCTGTAGGTGAGAACGGCTGAAAGTCTAGCAACTACCCAACAAGTATATACAGATATTACTGTCATAACAGAGGGATTCCTTGTTTTTACTTAAGTAAAAACCTTAAGTAATTGAACTTAACATGTGTTGAGATGATACTAATATGATACCTGTGAGTCACCTGCTGTGGTTGTGTATAGAGGCCTTCGCTGGTGTTCTAGTGACTCAGCGTTTTCCTTCCAGCAGGTTCCAAGTCCGTCCCTGTGGAGTTTGGGTTTGAGGAAGAGGGGAACGTTCTGACGGTGACAGGACTGAACCTGAAGGTGGAGGAGGACTGGGAGATCCACACAGAGTAGGGAGCCAGAGGTGGAGGAGTAGGGGGCTGGAGGTGGAAGAGTAGGGGGCCAGAGGAGGAGGAATAGGGGGCCAGAGGAGGAGAAGTAGGGGGCCAGAGGAGGACGAGTAGGGGGCCAGAGGAGGATGAGTAGGGGGCTGGAGGTGGAGAAGTAGGGGGCTGGAGGTGGAGGAGTAGGGAGCTGGAGGTGGAGGAGTAGGGGGCCTGATGAGGACAAGTAGGGGGCCAGAGGAGGAGGAATAGGGGGCCAGAGGAGGACGAGTAGGGGGCTGGAGGTGGAGGAATAGGGGGCTGGAGGTGGAGGAGAAATACATTAGATTCACATAACAAACGCTTTTATCATACAAATAAGAGTCTTATTTTGGGATATCTCATCTCAACTAAAGTGCAACAATAACTTCTCAAGGACAATGTGTACGTAGTAGCTTTGTAGTATAGTACTTCATAGTTAAGTACTTTTATAACATAGTAGTACTTTATATAGTATAGTACCTTAAAGTATAGTACTTTTATAATACTTGTTTAAACAATGTACCAGGGATAGACCTTGTCCACTGCAATACGAAGAATATTTAAATGTTGTTTGATGTGCACGAGCAGGAGGTTAGTGGTGATGCAAATGAAATGCTGATTTGTAATGCTTTCGCACAGTTGCAATATCTTGCCTAAGAAAATAAAAACCCTGTGCGTTAAACATCAACCGGTCGCTATTCTGCTGTGAAAGAGGAGCAGGTTTGTGTCTATGATGCGTATCTGTCATGATGACCAGTGAAGAAAGCCCTGGCCCGGTGACCTCACCTGGTCCCAGGTGGATAAAGGTCAGCTCCAGGGGTTGTGGTCTGCTTTGTGTGCGCTTCTGTTGTTGCTGTGGGAGTATTGTGGCTAAGGTGGCGCCACTTAAAGGATAGACTTGACCTGTCCTCGAGGTTTGGGGTAATGCTTGGTCCAGAAGGAGGGGTGGGTGTGATTCACCATGTGCACTTTGACCCGCCCGCATTGATGTCAAACAGCCCGTCGGCCAAATCCTGGCTGGTTCGCCAATAAACGGCCTAATGAGCACTATTGTGACATCACTCTCCACCAGGGAGAGGGTGTGTAATCCCGTCGTTTGTTGTGACTGAGTCGACCCGGTCTGCGGGCTGTGGACCGACACCCCACCCCGCAGTACTGAAGGGATGAAATGACGGCCAGTGCCGGGCAGCTCTCTGGCTGAGCGGGACCTGGTTCTGCTGAAACTGCTCGATGCTGAGCTCCATTGAGCACAGGTTTTAAACGGGTTTGAATGCCTTCTGCTGAGGCAGGCCATCCCCAGACCACCCTTTACAGGCCCTGGGATGCTGCCCACTGGCCTTTGTGTCGCCCAACAATGATGCCACGAGAGAGCCACCACCAGGACCAGGTCATTGTGTCACTGACCAATGAGAACGCAACGAAAAGGTGTGTGTGCGTGCGTGTGTTGCGTTGTGCTTGCTGAATGTAAACGTGAGTGTGGAGTGAATGTCCCCCAGGTCTTGCTCCATGACCTCTGAGCACCACGTCACACGGACACGCAGCCAATCAGAGGTCAGCTGTTTGGATTTATGCCAGGGTTTTTAGGCTTGTAAGACTTTAGTAGAAGTGGCAAAAGTCAGTTTAAAAAAAAACCAGGCGCGACAAAATGCCCTACACACCGGCTGGCTTCTTCTGTGACCGGTTGATCCGGGAGAGAGAGAGGAGAGATGGGGAAGGCTCGCTGAGCAAGCCCCTGCGCTTCAGCGGACAAGACTACGGCACCCTGAAGCAGGAGTGCCTGGACAAGAAGAGCCTGTTTGAGGATGAAACCTTCCCAGCCTCCGTGGAGTCTCTGGGCTTCAAGGAGCTGGGCCACAAGTCCAACAAGGTCAAGAACATCGTGTGGAAGAGGCCCAAGGTAGGAGGCTGGGCGTGGGGTGGGGTGGGGGGTGTTGGTGACGGGGTAAGCTGGCGTGGGATGGCCTCCGCATGGGAGCAGGCTTACTGGAATGTCGTAGTGGAACTACAGACCCAAGCCTGGAGGTCTCAGGCCGGTGCTGAGGGTGTTTGAGGAGTGAGAATCGTGTCTGTGGGGTTCTGGATGTGAAAGTGTTCATACAACAGCTGTTGGGACTTGTGGATGTCCCTCACTGTCCGTGTCGGACTTTGCCGACTAAATGATTGGGAAAAGTTGTTCATGAGTGGGTTTGATTTTTTCCTTTTCAATATTTGACATGACCATGGGCGTCTCTCCTTTTCGAACCGAAACAACACCTGTGGTCTTTAGTCGTGGTTGTGTCTGGTTTCAGAGTGGTTCATGGTGCTTATGTAACCCCTCAGCTGTGTCAGATGGTCCATGTTGATGTTTGTGTCTGCAGGAGATCTGTGAGAACCCTCAGTTCATTGTGGGCGGAGCCAGCCGGACAGACATCTGCCAGGGAGATCTGGGTAATAGAGTCCTCCTGCTCAGCACTACAGACCAACTCGCGACACGAATCCAGCCTCAATCACAAAACACGTGACGCTCCCCCCGCTCACGTAGCAGTTTGTTTACCTCATTGTTTTTTTCGCGGGTGGACCTTTTGGAAACACGAGCTGGGCTGAGGAATGCTGGACGCCTGTATAGTTTATCATTGTTTACTGTTAAAAGGATCCCCATTAGCTGTCACCAAAGTGGGACTGCAGGCTGCAGGATAATACTGCGCTTCTGATGACAGATTGCTGTAACCTGTTTGGAGAGGAAAAACACGCACGCACACATACTTCACCAGCAGTGGCCTCTTCATATTGTGCTTGTTCTTTTGGAAAGGGAATCTGGCCGGCAGCACTTCTCATTGTTGTGCGGCCCTGTCAGTGTATAAAAGGGCTCCAGGGGGGACAGTGGCGGGCTGTGGTGCTCCCCCTACCTCCCCCCCTGCCTGCTCTAAACTTACATTGTTCACCCGCTTCGACACTGTGGCACACACACCTGCACAATCCAAAACCACTTGTGTCAGCACTCATGATCTGGGTCTTTTCCTCAGAAAGACAATCGTGATCATCAACCCTCACCTAGGACACCAACCCTCACCTATGAAACTAACCCTCACCTAGGACACCAACCCTCACCTATGAAACTAACCCTCACCTATGACACCAACCCTCACCTATGAAACTAACCCTCACCTAGACACTAACCCTCACCTATGAAACTAACCCTCACCTAGGACACTAACCCTCACCTAGGACACTAACCCTCACCTATGAAACTAACCCTCACCTATGAAACTAACCCTCACCTAGGACACTAACCCTCACCTAGGACACTAACCCTCACCTAGACACTACCCTCACCTAGGACACTAACCCTCACCTATGAAACTAACCCTCACCTAGGACACCAACCCTCACCTAGGACACTAACCCTCACCTAGGACACCAACCCTCCCCTCTCAACATTGTGTTTGGATGTCCTGTGTAAACCCAATTAAAATGAGTTGGAAGTTGTGTTGTTTTTGTCACATGGAGGTTCGTGAGATGATGATATGAAAATATGTTTTGTAGGCGACTGCTGGCTGCTAGCCGCCATTGCCTGTCTGACTCTGAACGAGAAGCTGCTTTACAGAGTCCTTGATCATGAGCAGAGCTACACTGACGCCTACGCTGGCATCTTCCACTTTCAGGTCAGAACCTTCCTTCTCCTGTTGCAATGTATTATTATTATTTGTTATCAATTAATATAATTATTATGTATACACAGGCACCTCTTGTGTGTTTTCAAGTTTTTTTAATCCTGACTCCTTCAATCTGATCAAAAACCATCTCTCTCAGTTCTGGCGCTATGGCGACTGGGTTGACGTCGTCATTGACGATCGCATCCCCACCTTCAACAACCAGCTGGTGTTCACCAAGTCAGCTGAGAGGAACGAGTTCTGGAGCGCTCTCCTGGAGAAGGCCTACGCCAAGTAAGATCCTAGAAACAGGATTAGACTAACTAACCCTAGTTAGGCTAACTAACCCTGTTTAGAGCGACACAAAAATACAAACAGAACAAACAACAAAGATATGTGGAGGCCTGGGGGCAGAGACAATTGATTTCCCCCAATTTGAATACTATGCTGTATGTTTACGTGACTGTATGTTTTACGTGACGTCGGATAAAAACTGCTGAATAACCAAAAAGTTGAGTAAAGCGCTGAGACTGACGAGCGGCGTGTTGGGCCCCCCCGTGTGGTCAGGCTGCACGGCTCTTACGAGGCCCTGAAGGGAGGCAACACCACCGAGGCCATGGAGGACTTCACGGGTGGCGTCACGGAGTTCTACGAGATGAAGGAGGCGCCCAAGGAGCTGTACAAGATCATGCAGAAGGCCCTGGAGCGAGGGCTCCCTCATGGGCTGCTCCATCGACGTGAGTCTCTGGTCTCTGGCTCAGTTTCCCCCTCTGGGTCTCTCACCAACTGGAAGACTTGGAACACAGTTGGTCCTGTTTTTTTCTTTACCAGCGTAGGAAACGTTATTGGGCTTCTTCTCATCGATGTTTCTTCATGTGATTGTTTGTTCGCGGCATCCTCGTCTGTTGATGTAACAATGTGTGTGTTATGTGATTCATGCATATATCCTGGTTCTTCAAGTCCCTGGTCCCGGCCCGCTTCGAGACCCGCACCACCACGGGCCTGGTGAAGGGCCACGCCTACTCTGTCACCGCTGTGGAGGAGGTGAGGAGCCCTGAAATCGTGCTGATGTTTACCAATGCTCCTGTCGTGACCCCTGCTTGACCCCTGCGTGACCTCCACAGTGTAAACAGTCCCAGCAGAAGGAGTCGAAGGTGCGTCTGGTCCGCCTGAGGAACCCCTGGGGCCAGGTGGAGTGGAACGGCCCCTGGAGCGATAAGTGAGTGACCGTCTCTGCCCTGCTGATCCCTACACTTAGACACGTCTGACGTGGGAAGGTGTTCAAACAGACGATAGACCACTGGAAACGTGGTATTGGGGATGATAGAAATGTGACATATGGTCATCAATGTACTTTATTGAATGGGATGACTTTTTATGAGTGTACCTGTGCTGCAGTAGTAGTTCAGGGGCTATGATGACGGGAGTGTGTGTGTGAACCATGTCTGAACCATGTGTTAACCATGTGTTAGCCATGTCTGAACCATGTGTTAACCATGTCTGAACCATGTGTTAACCATGTGTTAACTATGTGTGAACCATGTCTGAACCATGTGTTAACCATGTGTTAACCATTTGTGAACCATGTGTTAACCATGTCTGAACCATGTGTTAACCATGTGTTAACCATGTCTGAACCATGTGTGCTCCACAGCTCTAAGGAGTGGACCTCTCTGACTAAGGGAGAGAAGGATAAGCTGCATCACCAGAGTGCTGAGGACGGAGAGTTCTGGTGAGACCCATCGGCCACCACCACCCTCTCCTCCTCCAAACCCCCCTCCTCCTATTCCCCTTCCTTACCTTTTCCCCTCCCTCCTCTCCCCTACTCCCCCTATCCTTCCTCCCCCTCCCCGTCTACTCCTCCCTCATCCCTCCTTCCTGGTTTCTACTATAATTTCTACTGTCAATTCAGGGTTTTCTACTGTCTAATTGGGGTTTTTACTGGCCAGTCATGGTTTTTACTAGTTAGTTAAGGTTTATTCTGTCTAGTCATGGTTTCTACTGTCTAGCCATGGTTTCTACTGTCTAGTCATGGTTTTCTACTTTCCCTCTCTTGTGTCAGGATGTCCTTTGAGGACTTCAGGAAGAATTACACCAAGATTGAGATCTGTAACTTGACGCCTGACGCCCTGGAGGATGATAAGATCCACAAATGGACCGTGTCTGTGAACGAGGGTCGCTGGGTCAGAGGCTGCTCTGCCGGGGGCTGCAGGAACTACCCAGGTAGGAGACACACACCTGGGGGTTGGCAAGGTAGGAGAGACACCTGGGGGCTAGCCAGGTAAAAGACACACACACCTGGGGGCTAGCCAGGTAGGAGACACACACACCTGGGGGCTAGCCAGGTAGGAGAGACACACCTGGGGGTTGGCCAGGTAGGAGACACACACACCTGGGGGCTAGCCAGGTAGGAGAGACACACACCTGGGGGTTGGCCAGGTAGGAGACACACACACCTGGGGGCTAGCCAGGTAGGAGAGACACACCTGGGGGTTGCCAGGTAGGAGAGACACACCTGGGGGCTAGCCAGGTAGGAGAGACACACACCTGGGGGCTAGCCAGGTAGGAGACACACACCTGGGAGGCTAGCCAGGTAGGAGAGACACACCTGGGGGCTATCCAGGTAGGAGAGACACACCTGGGGGCTAGCCAGGTAGGAGAGACACACCTGGGGGCTGGCCAGGTAGGAGAGACACACACCTGGGGGCTAGCCAGGTAGGAGACACACACCTGGAGGGCTAGCCAGGTAGGAGAGACACACCTGGGGGCTATCCAGGTAGGAGAGACACACACCTGGGGGCTGGCCAGGTAGGAGAGAAACACACCTGGGGGCTAGCCAGGTGGGAGAGACACACATGAGGGCTAGCCAGGTGTGAGAGACACACACCTGAGGGGCTAGCCAGGTGGGAGAGACACACACATGAGGGCTAGCCAGGTAGGAGAAAACACACACCTGAGGGCTAGCCAGGTGGGAGAGACACACACATGAGGGCTAGCTAGGTAGGAGACACATCTGATCTGGTTGTTTCTTGGTTCTGCCCTCGGCCCCAACAGACACGTTCTGGACCAACCCTCAGTACCGCCTGCGTCTGCTGGAGGAGGATGACGACCCCGAGGACAACGAGGTGGCGTGCACCTTCGTGGTGACGCTGATGCAGAAGAACAGGCGGAAAGAACGCAAAATGGGCGCCAACCTCTACACCATCGGGTTCGCCATCTACGAGGTGCCGCCCAAACATCCACACGCACACGTCTACTACAACGATCACCAAAAACACATATCCATACCCACATGATGCATACTGATCTTGAGAAAGCCATGATGTCTGCTTGTTGTAGGCTGTAAATTCTGCATGTTCACAGCTGGTTACTGTAATGTTTGATGTCATTCAAACGGGAAGATCTTCGTCAGTTCTACAACTCACTCTGCTCTCTGTCTCCCCCTAGGTGCCCAAGGAGGTAAGGAGGCATGAAGAGGAATCCCTCCATGGAGTCTTCACACAATATTAGTATATCCATTTCACCTTATGTGTCTCACTGTGTCTCACTTTCTATGTCTCTCTCTTCCCTCTCTCCCTGTGTCTCTCTCCTGTGTCTCTCTTCATGTGTCTCTCTTCCCTATCTCCCTGTGTCTTTTCCTCTCTTCCTGTGTCTCTCTTCCTCTCTCTCTTCCTGTGTGCTCCATTCCTGTGTCTCTTACCTCTCTCCGTGTCTTTTCTTCTCTCTCCCTGTCTCTCTTTCCTCTTTCCCTTTGTCTCACTTTCTATGTCTCTCTCTTCCCTCTCTCTCTTCCTGTCTCTCTTACCTCTCTCCCTGTCTTTTTCTCTCCCTCCCTGTCTTTTCCTCTCCCTCCCTGTCTCTCTTCCTGTGTCTCACTTTCTATGTCTCACTTTCTATTCTCTCCCTGTGTCTCTCTTCCCTCTCTCTCTTCCTGTCTCTTACCCTCTCCCTGTGTCTTTTCCTCTCCCCCCTGTCTCTTCCTGTGTCCTCTCCCTCTCCCCCTGTGTCTTTTCCTCTCTCTCCCCGCGTCTCTCTCCTTTCCTCCGCACGTTCCAGATGCACGGTAACAAGCAGCACATGCAGAAGGACTTCTTCCTGGTCAACGCCTCGAAGGCCCGCTGCAAGGCCTACATCAACCTGCGGGAGGTGACCCAGCGCTTCCGCCTCAGCCCCGGGGAGTACGTGATCGTGCCCTCCACCTACGAGCCCCACCAGGAGGGCGAGTTCATCCTCCGAGTCTTCTCCGAAAAGAGGAACACCTCAGAGTGAGTGGATGATGGAGGGAGGAGAGGAGGAGGGGAGGTGTGTGTGGAGGGAGGGATGGAGAGACAGAGGAGGGGAGGGGTGATCCTGTGTAGTGGTTCTGATGGGGAGGAAAAGCCAACTGTGTTGTAGCTCATCTACAGTGTGATTCACATGCTGACGTGCTCTATGCATTCTACTGGAGTATTTGCTCTACTTTTGAGACAGAAAATACTCCAACAGCATGGAATATGACAGTGCCTTAGGTTGTGTCCAGATGGGGTGTTTCCCCCTGGAGTGTATGCTCCTGTGTCTATGATAGGGGGGTACCTGTGTGGGTTGGGGGGGTGGGGGTTAGGGACGCCTGGGGCATGTTTGGATGGGGTTACAACCACCAAGGACAAACAATTTTAACGGCGATTTGATTTGTAGAACTGGAAGAAATCGGCCCCAGTTCGAAGCTGTTATGGAATCTTTTTTAGGACAAGCGACATCCCATGTGGGCATGCACCGGTAAACGTTCTCTTTCAGTATTGAGAAACAGCCTGGAGGACTCCTGGAGGCACCTGCTCACACAGAGAAACGAGGAGAGCAGAGAGCTGCTCCGGAGAGTCACGACAGATACCTGATCTAGAGAGTTACAGGATATACCAGTTCTATAGAGTCAAAGCAGACAGCTGCACTAGAGAGTCACAGCACATAGCTGATATAGAGTCACAGCACATAGCTGATATAGAGTCACAGCACATAGCTGATATAGAGTCACAGCACATAGCTGATAGAGTCACAGCACATAGCTGATATAGAGTCACAGCACATAGCTGATATAGAGTCACAGCACATAGCTGATATAGAGTCACTGCACATATCTGATAGAGTCACAGCACATATCTGATAGAGTCACAGCACATAGCTGATAGAGTCACAGCACATAGCTGATATAGAGTCACAGCACATAGCTGATAGAGTCACAGCACATAGCTGATATAGAGTCACAGCACATAGCTGATATAGAGTCACAGCACATAGCTTATATAGAGTCACAGCACATAGCTGATATAGAGTCACAGCACATAGCTGATATAGAGTCACAGCACATAGCTGATATAGAGTCACAGCACATAGCTGATATAGAGTCACAGCACATAGCTGATATAGAGTCACAGCATATAGCTGATATAGAGTCACTGCACATAGCTGATATAGAGTCGCAGCATATAGCTGATATAGAGTCACAGCACATAGCTTATATAGAGTCACAGCACATAGCTGATATAGAGTCACAGCACATAGCTGATATAGAGTCACAGCATATAGCTGATACAGAGTCACAGCACATAGCTGATATGGAGTCACAGCACATAGCTGAGAGTCACAGCACATAGCTGATATAGAGTCACAGCACATAGCTGATAGTCACATCATCAAGATGAGTCTGTTCGAAAGCCTCGCTCTCCTGCCATGCACACATGGAAAGGAACAAGATCCTCTGGCACAGGAAGTTCACTCAGGAAATGATCCCCCCCCAGCACAGGAAGTGCTTCACACAGTGTCACAGGAAGTGCTCCACACAGCACAGGAAGTGCTTCACACAGTGTCACAGGAAGTGCTTCACACAGCACAGGAAGTGCTTCACACAGTGTCACAGGAAGTGCTCCACACAGCACAGGAAGTGCTTCACACAGTGTCACAGGAAGTGCTCCACACAGCCCAGGAAGTGCTTCATACAGTGTCACAGGAAGTGCTCCACACAGCACAGGAAGTGCTTCACACAGTGTCACAGGAAGTGCTCCACATAGCACAAGAAGTGCTCCACTCAACAGTAGGAAACCTCTTATGTTTTCAAGAGGAAACCCAAACAAACCTTCTCTTGTCCATAAAGCAGGTGGTATATAACATTGTGTTTACAGGATCACCCACAATTTAATGTAGTATAATATAGTGCAGAGGTTTACAGAATAATCACACTAACAGAATGTCATTAATTTAAATTCTGGGATTAGATTGTAATAATTCCTTATCATCAAGATAATCTCTCATGAGTACACACACTAGTTTGATCATGAGTTACATGGTCCAGATGAGAAATTGGGTGTTGTCAGTCGCCATGGTGACTGCTGTCATGGTAACTGCTGTTTGTTGGTCTTCACTCAGGGAGATAGAGAACAGGATCGAGGCCGACCACCCAGTGGTGAGTAGCCCCGCTCCTCTTCATCACACACCTTCTGGTCTCCCAGGAGACCAATTCTCTACTGTCTGCTTTCTGCTGTCTTTTCTAACTTTTCTAACTTTATCATTTGAATTGCTGATGCGTCAGTCGACACATAGGTGACCTCAGATATTATATCAGACACAGGTCTCTCTTTCTCTCCGTCCCCCCTCTCTCCCCCCTCCTCTCTCCCAGCCTGCTCCCGCCTCAGTAGGAGAGGAGAGTGATGAGGACCAGCAGTTCAGGAACATCTTTCAGGAGATAGCTGGAGATGTGAGTAGAGAGATGAGCCGGGGATACATGGAGGGATAGAATGGAACAAATAGATGGATGAAGTGTAGATGAACATCTCAGGTGAAATTGAAGTTTGATCCTGTTTCGGTTATTGCGTGTATATTTACATAAATCTGGCATCCATGCTGAGCTCCAAACCGCGTCCCTCCCTACACAGGAAATGGAAATCTCAGCCAACGAACTGAAGAACGTCCTCAACAAGGTGGTTTCCCAACGTAAGAGCCAAAGCTTGATCACCTTAGTGACTGACTGGACGACAATTCTGGTCTCCTCACCCACAGCTCTCTCTCTCATCCATCTCTCCCCCTCGCTGCCCCCTCCTCCTCACCTATCCTCCCCCCTCCTTCTCTCCTTCCCCCCTCCTTCCTCCCTCCCTCAGATAAGGAGCTGAACACAGAGGGCTTCAGTCTGGAGAGCTGCAGGAGTATGATAGCTCTGATGGACGTATCCTTTGTATCGAGTGCCCTAAGCGGGCTGTGACCCCTGGCTGTATGGTCTGCAGAGGCAGCTAGCTGTGACCCCTGGCTGTATGGTCTGCAGAGGCAGCTAGCTGGGACCCCTGGCTGTATGGTCTGCAGAGGTAGCTAGCTGTGACCCCTGGCTGTATGGTCTGCAGAGGCAGCTAGCTGGGACCCCTGGCTGTATGGTCTGCAGAGGTAGCTAGCTGTGACCCCTGGCTGTATGGTCTGCAGAGGCAGCTAGCTGTGACCCCTGGCTGTATGGTCTGCAGAGGCAGCTAGCTGTGACCCCTGGCTGTATGGTCTGCAGAGGCAGCTAGCTGGGACCCCTGGCTGTATGGTCTGCAGAGGCAGCTAGCTGGGACCCCTGGCTGTATGGTCTGCAGAGGTAGCTAACTGTGACCCCTGGCTGTATGGTCTGCAGAGGTAGATAGCTGTGACCCCTGGCTGTATGGTCTGCAGAGGCAGCTAGCTGGGACCCCTGGCTGTATGGTCTGCAGAGGCAGCTAGCTGGGACCCCTGGCTGTATGGTCTGCAGAGGTAGCTAGCTATGACCCCTGGCTGTATGGTCTGCAGAGGCAGCTAACTATGACCCCTGGCTGTATGGTCTGCAGAGGCAGCTAACTATGACCCCTGGCTGTATGGTCTGCAGAGGCAGCTAGCTGGGACCCCTGGCAGGGTCAGGAGTACCTCACTAATCCCATCTGAACATATCAAGTTTGAGAACAACCACATCATTACAACATAGACGGTCGGATTTCATGGGACCTGTGGTGACTTGTCACCTTAGCAACAGAACCTGAAACTAACTATAAGCTAGTGGTTGCTAACTGTTGCTCCTTAAAACAAACCAAAACATGCAAACATTTGAAAGCAATTTGGCACAATTAGTAATGACATTTTTTTTAGTCTCGTGCATATATTCAAGTAGAGGCAAAGTGTACTTCAGCAAAATACACATAGGTAATGAGTCTGTGTCTCATCCTTCATAAATGTATCCGTTACTAACCCGACACCCCCTCTACACTACACACACACACACTACACACACACGCACAACACACTACACACACACGCACAACCACACAGTGGTCAACAGACCGTCCAGTTATGATACAAACATGATCAAATCATTTGGGACTGAGATCAGTTATACAGTTGGTTCCTTTGAGCCGGCAGTCTGTGGCACACCACACACACACATGCATGGTGGCGTCCTTAACTGTGTGTGTAGATGGACGGGACAGGCAGGCTCAACCTGCAGGAGTTCAGACACCTCTGGAACAAGATCAAGCAGTGGCAGGTGACCAGCACAGCTTAACATGCAGCGGACATTCATCCAAACCAACATACTAGAAAAACCCAGCTGGAAAATCGAAGATCACAGTTCAAAGCATATTTCAGTGGTTCACCTTCATGTGTTTCCGGGTGAGAGGGTTCAGATTCAGAACTTTGTCTTTCCTTCACCAGGGAATCTTTAAACATTACAACGCAGACCAGGCTGGTAGCATCAACAGTTACGAGATGAGGAACGCTGTCAACGATGCAGGTAACAGCCCCCCCCCCACACACACACACACACACACACACACACACACCGTGAGGCCACAAACTAAATCCAAGAAGCGTTGTTTTCAAAAAAATCTTTTCTCACAGCCTGTTCAGTGTGCCTTGTGAATTTACATTTGACTCTCTAAATGTTCTTGTCACTGTACAGTCATGAGTCTTATGTTCCGCTCAGGCTTCCGTCTCAACAACCAGCTCTATGACATCATCACCATGCGCTACGCCAACGAAAGCATGAACATCGACTTTGACAGCTTCATCAGCTGTCTGGTGCGTCTGGAGGCCATGTTCAGTAAGTACCGCCCCCCCCCGCCAACAGGAAGCAGCATGCTTTCCCCCTGCCCCCCGCCAACTTCCAACTCCAGTTCCTGACGCCGTCTGCCGTCTCTCTCCTTACAGGGGCGTTCCAGGCCTTCGACCAGGAGGGCGACGGGACGATCAGTCTGAGCGTCCTGGAGGTAAGCTCCCCACCGACGTGCTTCAGTGTCGAGGGACCGTGGGGCCTGTGGGCACTAACCCCTCTTCCCTCTCCTTCTCTTCTGCACAGTGGCTCCAGCTGACCATGTATGCCTAGACAGGCCCCTCCCCCATCCTCTCCCAGGTGAGGAGCCAGGCGGCCTCGCAACTCACTCAGAACCGCACCCCTCCTCCACACACACTCCAACCCCCCACCGAGCCACCCTACACACACACACACACACACACATTCCAACCCCCCCACCTTGCCACTCTACAGACACAATCCAACCCCGACCAAGCTACCCTACACACACACACACACGCCCTCACTCCATCCTTCCTCTACCATTTCCCCCCCCCCTCTTCCTTACTCACTTCTTCCTGACCTCCCTCCCTCCCTCCCTCCTTCCTTCCTTCCTTCCCTCTCTCTCTCTCCAATCCCTCCTTGCAGGTCTCAGGCTTCTTAGATATCTCAGCCTCGTCCTTCTTCCAAAGCTCGCAGTCTCACTGGAGTCATCCGCCTCGTTTTTTTATTTACCACAACCACACCACACGTTCCGTATCATTTTCTCAGGCATCGAACACACACAACCTCTCTTTTTCTGTCATTATACCTCTCAGCCTCCTTCTAGTTATCCATCTTTCACTGTTCATCTCTCTGAGAAACTTCCGCTTATCCCCGCCCTCCCCCCTCACACCACCTTTGACCTTTCTCATACCAAACCGACCCAAAGCCCTCTCCTCAACATCGCTCCAGTGAGCTTCTCATGGGTGGACCAGGAAGAGAGTGGGGCAGCCTCCTCTTCACCGTCTCCCTGCCCAGGGAGAGGGGCGGCCTGGGGGGCCCCAACCCTGCGCTCCGCCGGGGGGAAGGAGAGACAGACAGCCCCTGGCGTGAACACCAGAAGACTCCCTCAGCAGGCACACTCACGGTCACTATGGAGCCCCAAACGACACACGTGGCTATATGGGTTGGACATTTTTAGTTTTTTTTCTTGTGGTTTCTAATGAAAGCTTTGGTCAAATGAGTGTATTGCATTTTTAACCCTTTTAACCAAATAAATGATTGTGTAGTTACTGGTTTGACTGCTTGAATGGCGATGAAGGGGAGTGGTGTGGTTCACTTCTCTTCATGTCGGTACAGGAACAGGGAGTACCTGTGAACTGACTAGGGCTCCAAATGACTCTTAATGAATCGAAACATTTTCATGCACATAAACAACATTGTAAATGAAAGGACCAAACACACTTTCCCCCCAAAAAAATATTTTCGATATTTTATCTGAACTTATATTTTTATTGCACTTACTTGCATATTTCGGTACAAAACATCTGTTACAAGTGAACAACTTTTGAAATCAACTCGTCAAAGAAACTCAGGAATGACAGGTAAGAGGTCAATTGCATGCTTTCCCCAGCCTTAAAACAGCGAGGAGACAAGTGGGGAGCCCGTCTGCGAAGGCCAGGGGGCTGGAAGGTCGACCGCGACCTCAACCCACCCGAACCGGTCCGACCCAAACCAAGCAAACCTCCACTAACAGCAAGTCTGTCTTCACAACTGCTTCTTAAATCACACGGATAAAAACTGAATGTAAAAGAGTTTAGTCGTGTTGTCTTTTATCTAAAACAGTTTTAAGTTTGTAAAAAAAAAGGCGTATTAAGTCAGCTTTGCTCCAGTTCTATGTGTTGTAAGGGGGGTGAGGTATGGCACAGGACCGTCTGTTCCTCCAGCGTCTCCTTCACACACCTCCTCTACACAAACTTCCTCTCAGACTCAGCCTGATCTTCAAAGAGAAGCCTCGGCTTAGTCCAGCTTCCTCGCATCTTCCTCCTCATAAAAAGGATCCCGGAGTCAGGGAGCTCCATAAGAGGATCACAGCTATATAAAATCAGTACACAAGATACAAGCTCACTCATTCATGGGGATTAACAGAGAAAGGGATTACTTCAATATCTCGTAATCATCTCTACAATAAGGACCAAATCTCACACACACACACACACACACACACCACACACACGTGTTCACACATGGAAACACACACCACTAACTCCTCTAAACTGCCTCTAAACCGCCTCTAAACCTCCGCTTAACTTTCACGGCAAACCCAAATCTTCACAGACCAAGTTGCACCAAATGATTTTGTCACAATCCTAATAAATCGGTGAGCAACATCCAAAACAAAATATTCAAACCCATCAAAAAATTACCAACAGAAGTTAGTAAAGGGTTTTCGTGGAAAAAAAAGAAGAAATTAAATGGGTAAACTTTCTTCAACTTCAATTAAACTCTTCTAAACTCACACAAAAAGCACACCATTGCACTTATTATGGCCTTGAAATTCTGCAATGAAATCTTACAAGAAGTTCTAATGCATTTATTTTACCACACTGACTGACTACATGAAAATTTTAAAGAAAATGTGCTAAAAGTGAATCGCTCAAAACAACACGTCCCGGTTGTACTCAAAACACAAACGATTCTCTAAACCCCCCATGCCATACAGGACACAACCGGGTTGTAAAAACGGGATTTGGTACGTTTTGGGCCGTTTGAAAGGAAAACATGACAATCCCTCTTAATACCTGTACCCAAGTTTCTCTTTGATAGTTTCTGCCTGGTGTTTGGTCAGAGCGCGGCAGAGAGGAGCACTGTGCACGTTCAGAAACACAGGATACAAAAGAGACACAAGTGTTTGTGAAAGGTAGAAAACAAACAGCATCTCTCATTGGACTGGCAACACATGGTGCAGTTTGGACTGGTGATTAGAGCAGGAGTTCACACCGATCCTCAGGGAGAAGAGAGAGAGTCCTGGAGTTCTCCCAATATGGGAGGAGAAGGGGAGGAGATGGAGGAAGGGAAGGAGAAATTAAGGAGGGGAGAGAGGGAAAGAGAGATAGGGGAGGGAAGAGAGGGAAGGAGAGATGGGGAGGGAAGAGAGGGATGGGGAGATGGGGAGGGGAGATGGGGAGGGAAGAGAGGGATGGGGAGATGGGGAAGGAGCGATGGGGAGGGGAGATAGGGAAGGCGGGGGACTAGAGGAGATGGAGGGATGGAGAGAGAGAGAGGGGAGGACAGGAGATGTGGGAGGCCCCTCAGGACTCCAGCTGCGCCTCGTCCACGTGGTGCTGCATGTGCTTGGGAACGCTCTGTGGAAGCAGAAACACACGTCACCCGTCTGGAGGTCCACGCCTAGACCCACAGACACCAGCACCGGGGAAGAGGGAGGGAGGGAGGGGAGGGAGGCTCCGACCTGCTTGGAGGCGTTGCGTGTAGAGAAGAACTCGTCACAGTTCCTCCAGTGACACTTGAGCATGGGGAGGGAGGGGGGGGGCGTGGTCGCTGAGGAGGTGCTGCTGGAGATGCTGCTTCACCCCGAACACCAGGGAGCAGCCGTGCCACTGGGGAGAGGACACGGGGTCAGGGGTCATCTGACACAACAACATCCCCCTGGTCTCTGTAGGCTACATGAGATATCTATCCAAATGTCTGGTCACATCTAACCCTTTTCCCACTGGTTTATCTGCCCGCCCGCCCACATACACACACACACACATATATATATTCCCCCCCCCAGGCGGAGGTCTCACCATGCAGCGATGGTTCCGCATCAGGTTCAGTCTGGTGGCTTGAACGCTGCCGTCGTAACAGCCTGTGTAGATCTGCAACAGAACAGACAGCAGGGTTTAGCAGGGTTTAGCAGGCCTTCACCAGGCCATCACCGGGCCGTCACCAGGCCGTCACCGGGCCGTCACCGGGCCATCACCGCTTGGTATCAGAGGTGTTCTGGACTCACCATGCTCTTGTGGATGGACATACACATGACCATGTCACTGTGGCCTCCGTACACCTGCAGACGCTCATGTGACTGTGGGGGAGACAGGACAGGGTCAACACCACACCTGACGACAACCACAACCACATTGACAATAAGGAAGTTTGGATTTTATGGGTGCTAACTAGTCACCTTTAGCAACAGAACCCTAAATTAACTCAAAACGAACAGTAATTTATGAGTAGGCGAACAATTTAATCTTGTGAAATTATACATGACTATCAACGATGTAGACATAAATCCACTTAAAGGCCAGATTGAACTCATTCAGTTAAGCAAAGCTGGCCCCATGTCAGAGTATTTCACTTGTACAAAGTACTCAAAGGCTTCTGGGTAATGAGTCCATGTGTCTCATAGTCTACTGATCCTAGGACCAGCCCAGAGGAGAGCAGCACAGTACAGTAACTGGTAACGTGATGATGCTGTAGATAGAAACCTGCAGCTCGTAGACGTGGACCAGCTTGTCCAGGCAGGCGGTGACCATCACCTTCCCCAGAACCGTCACCACGGTGACCGCATGGCTGTGACCCTTGTAGATCCTCACCAGCTGACCGGTCTGCAGCACCAAACACAGTTAGCACTGATACAGGACTATATAGCACTGACACAGGACTGATACAGAGATATAGACTTGATAGACTTACATGGATGTTGTGGGCGTGGACGGTCTGGTCACTGGAGCCGCTGAACACCAGGTCGTTCGCCACCTGGGGAGGGGGGGGGTTCACATGAATGTCAGGTCACACACACACACCCTACCTTCATTCAGAGCAAGGTCTTGGTCCCACACACACAAACACACCCTACCTTCATTCAGAGCAAGGTCTTGGTCCCACACACACACACACACACCCTACCTTCATGCAGAGCAAGGTCTTGGTCCCACACACACACACACCCTACCTTCATTCAGAGCAAGGTCTTGGTCCCACACACACACACACACACACACACCCTACCTTCATGCAGAGCACGGTCTTGGTCCCACACACACACACACCCTACCTTCATGCAGAGCACGGTCTTGGTCCTACACACACACACACCCTACCTTCATGCAGAGCACGGTCTTGGTCCCACACACACACACACACCCTACCTTCATGCAGAGCACGGTCTTGGTCCCACACACACACACACCCTACCTTCATGCAGAGCACGGTCTTGGTCCCACACACACACACCCTACCTTCATGCAGAGCACGGTCTTGGTCCCACACACACACACCCTACCTTCATGCAGAGCACGGTCTTGGTCCCACACACACACACACACCCTACCTTCATGCAGAGAACGGTCTTGGTCCCACACACACACACACACACCCTACCTTCATGCAGAGCACGGTCTTGGAGTGTCCCTCCAGGCTGCGCAGCATCAGTCCGCTCTTGGCGTCTCTCACGCTGATGGTGCTGTCGTACGAGCCCACCAATAGGATCCGCCGCGCGCCCTCCTGGGCGGTCGCCAGGCAACTCACCGCCCGCGGCCCGTGGCACTCAAACACGTCCAGCTGCCTGTTAGTCTGCAGGACGCAGGAGCACGCTTATTGATAGCGCCGTAACATTGAAATAGTAACAACTACAAAATCCTATTTTTAGAGCATTATTTCCATATTCAGTACATATATAAATGACAGGAAGCTAAATGGGCCCAGAGAGGTCCTCTCACCTTCAGGCTGAAGGAGACCACACAGCCGTTGGCCAGGCCGGCATACAGAATCTTCCACTTGCTGATCAGACACAAGACCCGGTCTGGCAGAGAGAACTGCTCCACGCACTCCCTCGTCTGGGGAGCAGAGGGGGGGGGGCAGAGGTCATGAACAGGAGTCAGAGAGACAGAGAGACAGACAGAGAGACAGAGACAGACACAGAGAGAGAGAAAGAGAGAGAGAGAGAGAGAGAGAGGAGTGAGTGGAAGATAGGAGAGAGAGGAGGATGAGAGAGAGAGAGACACAGAGAGAGACAGAGAGAGAGAGAGAGAGAGAGAGAGAGAGAGAGAGAGAGAGAGAGAGAGTGAGAGATAGAGAGAGAGAGAGGAGGAGAGAGTAACCTTGAGGCTGTAGCAGCGGATGGTCTGGTCGCTGGAGCCAGAGTAGAGGCGGTGAGGCAGGCCGGGTCCAGACGACACCAGCAGACAGTTCACCTTGGAGCTGTGGCCCTCCAACACAGCCACGCACTTACGGCTCTGAGCACAGCAAGCAGGCAGGTTGTTCAACATTCAGAGACCATTTTCAGGTGATAGGTGTGCAGGTTTAAGCGTGTATCTGTCCACTTTGCTTGCACACGGGAGAGTGTATGTGTATATTGGGGTGCGTTTGACTGGGTGTACAGGGGTGTGCTCGATTGTGTACAGGGGTGAGTGAATGTGTGTAGCCAGGCGCGCGTGTGTGTGTATAGGTGTGTGCGTGGAGCCTCACCACCAGGTTGAAGGCGCGGACAGTGCGGTCTCCAGAGCAGGTGTAGAGCAGCCCGTCGTGGATCTGAAGGGCATTCACAGCCTCATGGTGACCCTCAAACACCCCCTCAGAGGGTAACTCCTCCTCGCCCGCGTCTGACGACACCTCCGCTACACACAGGGGGGGAGGGGAGGGGAAGAGAGGAGAGGAGAGGAGAGGAGAGGAGAGGAGAGGAGAGGAGAGGAAAAAGAAAGGATAAGCGAATGCCCACGATGCAGCAGCTTGGTTGAACTCAGCAGCTTGGTTGACTAGGATGGTGTTCCAGGAGGGAACTCCTCTGTGGTCCTGAGGTAAACATCTTGCTTCTGTCTCGTCAGAGATCCACAGGCTGCCTCTAAATATACCCTCCAAACTGTCCTTCCATCCCAGGGTTAACCAGAAGTCAACACACCAGGCCGCTCACTATCACATCTAGGAATACCTTGCCCTTAAAAAGTAATTTGGGGCTCCTGTGGACTATTTTGGGCTGGAGATCGTGTCGGAGGTCTAATTTGGTGTGTGTGTGTGTGTGTGTGTGTGAGCCAAACACAGTCTGAGGAGATGGATAGACCCACATGACTGAGGCAGGCCAGCTCCTCTCTTCAGTCTGTCAATACAGCTGCATTACAACAGTCGTGTCAGGTGTACAGTACTTCCTGTTTACAGTGCTTCCTGTTTACAGTGCTTCCTGTTTTACAGTGTGCCGTTATTTTATTACCACTGTTATGGATTGTTTTTTTTGGGGGGGGCTATTTATTGATTAACTTTGTGCTTTATAAATTAACCTGATTCATTGATTGATTACTGACCATCCCCCTATATCTCACAGACATGCAGTAGACCTAGATAGGGTCTTTTAGACCTAAAGATCTCCATGACTTGAAACACACTTTCCCTACAATATGCTATAGTATAGTATATAGTATATACTATACTATACTATACTATACATATACTATATATATATCCATGCAAGTTCTACAACTATTTTAACACATTAAGAGCTATGTTAAATTCAAAGTGTTTTCCAGAAAAGAGAGCCGCTCCCTAACTTCCCAGCGTCTGGAACCCTGGGAGGAGGAGCGCTGGCGACCATGTGACCTACCTGAGGACAACTTGGGAATCTTCAGGAAGGGGAGGAGCACCTTGAGTTCACTGAGGAAGAGAGGA
The DNA here is from genome assembly GCA_903064625.1 of Mallotus villosus. Taxonomy (NCBI): domain Eukaryota; kingdom Metazoa; phylum Chordata; class Actinopteri; order Osmeriformes; family Salangidae; genus Mallotus; species Mallotus villosus. Next base: position 122,455 of record CAEFZP010000795.1, read on the forward strand.
GGGGACACGTGTGAGGAAAGTCAGCCTTCCTTGCTCCTGCGAGGATCAGGGGCTGGGTGATGTATGACAGGATGTAACTAGAGCCCACATGAAAGCCCCCCCAGTCTCTCTTCTCCCCAACAGGAAGAGGTGTTTGTCAGAACGCCAGCTGTCAAAGTCTCTGATGGACTCTCTCTTCCTTTTCCTGCCATCTAATCTGCAATACCCTCCTTCAGCCAAACAGCCCCTCATATGGAGAGAGTCAGGTGGCTGAGCGGTTAAGGAATCGAGCTAGTAATCAGAAGGTTGCCGGTTCGATTCTTGGCTGTGTAAAATGACGTTGGGTACTTGGGCAGGGCACTTCACCCTACTTGCCTCGGGGGGGGGGTGTCCCTGTGGTTACTGTAAGTCGCTCTGGATAGGAGCGTCTGCTAAATGACTAAATGTAAAGTAATGTAAATGTATGGCCAAACACCCCCCCCTTTATCCAAACACACCTTCCTATAGCCAAACACCCCCTCCTATAAGCCAAACACGTCCTCCTATGGCCAAACACCCCCTCCTATAGGCAAATACACCCTCCTATGGCCAAACACACTTTCCGATGGCCAAACACCCCCTCCTAGAGCCAAACACACCCTCCTTCAGCCCAACCCACCCTTCAGCACCCCTCTGTCTGCTACTGGGCACAGAGGTCACAGGTCACAGATATAGCCCTAGAGGTCACAGGTCACCAACACGCCTTTATCCTTCTCACCTGATACATGACACCTCCATCTCACTGGTGGACGACACCTCATTGCAGGCCAGTTTCTCGGGCTCCGACTTCAGCATGCTGGGGGCCAAGGCTGGGGCTTGAGGCTGGGGAGAGGCCGGGGTTTGAGGCTGGGGAGAGGCCGGGGTTTGAGGCGGGGGAGAGGCCGGGGTTTGAGGCTGGGGAGAGGCCAGGATTTCAGGCTGGGGAGAGGCCGGGGTGACGTCCATGCCGCTGTCCTCTGGGTCAGACGTGTCAAGGGTCACCACCTCCAGGGGAGCTTGGGGGATTTCCACCATCTCCAGGGAGGAGTCGGAGTCCCCTTTCCCAAGTTTGGTGGCTGGTGACTTGGGCCCGGAGGCATCCTCTGCCCCCTCCATGGTGGTGGACGTGGAGGTGCTGACCTGGGCGCCGCCAGGCCTCCTGCGTTGGCGGAGTCTCCTGTGGGGCCGGGAGGATGACTCCCCCTCCAGCTCCGTGTCGCTGTTCTGGCCCTGCTCCGGCCCCTGGGCCTGCCTCAGAACCCTCTTCTTCTTCAGCTTCCTCACACGCTTCGCCGTCCTCGGCTCTGGAGGGGGAGGGGCAGCGGGCTCCGAGGCCCCGGGCTGGGAGCCCCTCCGGCAGGGCAGGGGGGGGGCGGAGAAGGGCTTGGTCTCTGGGGAGGGGAGGGGCCTGGAGGTCTGCACGGCCCTCTCTACTGACTGGAGCTTCATACCCGGCAGGCTCGCTCTGCCATCCCATGACCCCCCACTGAGTCTCCTGACAGAAGACTGGGACGACTGGGAGGAGAGATCAGGACCTAGAGAATCAGGACCAGACAGCTTTAACATACTTCTATACTATCTGAACAGTCCACACCAAACAAATATGAAGTGCGAGTGAATGAGTGTGTGTGTGTGTTGACTTATGGGAGAGGAAATTAGGGTGATTTCTGGTGTGTGTATGTGTGTGTCTGTGTGTACCTGGGGGAGAGGTGGTGAGGGTGGGCTGTGGCATGTGTGTACCTGGGGGAGAGGTGGGCTGTGGCATGTGTGTACCTGGGGGAGAGGTGGGTGTGGCATGTGTGTACGGGGGGAGGTGGGCTGTGGCATGTGTGTACCTGGGGAGAGGTGGTGAGGGTGGGCTGTGGCATGTGTGTACCTGGGGGAGGTGTGAGGGTGGGGTGGCATGTGTACGGGGAGAGGTGGTGAGGGTGGGCTGTGGCATGTGTGTACCTGGGGGAGAGGTGGTGAGGGTGGGCTGTGGCATGTGTGTACCTGGGGAGAGGTGGTGAGGGTGGGCTGTGGCATGTGTGTACCTGGGGAGAGGTGGTGAGGGTGGGCTGTGGCATGTGTGTACCTGGGGGAGAGGTGGTGAGGGTGGGCTGTGGCATGTGTGTACCTGGGGGAGAGGTGGTGAGGGTGGGCTGTGGCATGTGTGTACCTGGGGAGAGGTGGTGAGGGTGGGCTGTGGCATGTGTGTACCTGGGGAGAGGTGGTGAGGGTGGGCTGTGGCATGTGTGTACCTGGGGAGAGGTGGTGAGGGTGGGCTGTGGCATGTGTGTACCTGGGGAGAGGTGGTGAGGGTGGGCTGTGGCATGTGTGTACCTGGGGGAGAGGTAGTGAGGGTGGGCTGTGGCATGTGTGTACCTGGGGAGAGGTGGGGAGGGTGGGCTGTGGTATGTGTGTGCATGTGTGTGTGTGTACCTGGGGGAGTGGTGGTGGGTTCTGGGGTGGTACTGTGGGCCCCATGCGGGACTGTGCTCTCCTCAGGGTCCAGCTGTGTGGCCCCCTTGTGAGGGGAGGGGGACTCCTGTTTCACCACCACGGGCAGGTTGGGGGCGGAGGAGGGGCGGGCCTGTGGAGACTGAGGGCTGGGAAGGGGGACAGCAGCGTCGTTCAGGGGGGAGAGCAGTGCAGGAATCTGTGGATCTGCTGGAGCTAAGGCCATCTCCTCATCCAGGGCCTTCCCCAGCAGCTCAGGCGACGAGCTGTCAAACTCGCCTGGGAAAATATGTTTTTTACAGTTTAACAGACATTTTAGCCATTTAGAATACATTTTTTATTTTTAAAGGATGCACAAATAGTGCAATGTAAAAAATACAGCAAATAATTAATTATCAGATAGTTCGAACAGTATCTGAAGGATTTTAAGGGATAAAGTTCTCCGAGTGCTCAAAATGAGCTCATCCCCTCGGTGGTGACAGGAGAGGGAAGGGATGAGTTCAGAGGTAAGGTAAATGGAGGTAAGGTGAGAAGTAAGGAGAGGGGTGAGGTGTGGTCCTCACCTTGCATCCCCTGGAGCAGCTCAATACGCTTGCTTCTCAGGGTACTCATCTCCATGGTTACCTGCGGAAGCACCAAAAAACGCTCGAATCACGAGACAGAACAGAGGGGGTTGGACAATTCTGTAGCCGGGCCCCCGTCTGCCGGGAATAGACCTGCCTGTCTGTCTGTCTACTGGGGTGAGCCCTGTCTGTCCGTCTACTGGGGTGAGCCCTGTCTGTCTGTCTGTCTACTGGGGTGAGCCCTGTCTGTCTGTCTACTGGGGTGAGCCCCTGTCTGTCTGTCTGTCTACTGGGGTGAGCCCTGTCTGTCTGTCTACTGGGGTGAGCCCCGTCTGTCTGTCTACTGGGGTGAGCCCCGTCTGTCTGTCTGTCTACTGGGGTGAGCCCCGTCTGTCTGTCTGTCTACTGGGGTGAGCCCCGTCTGTCTGTCTACTGGGGTGAGCCCCTGTCTGTTGTCTGTCTACTAGGGGTGAGCCCTGTCTGTCTGTCTACTGGGTGAGCCCCGTCTGTCTGTCTACTGGGGATGAGCCCCGTCTGTCTGTCTACTGGGATGAGCCCCGTCTGTCTGTCTACTGGGAGTGAGCCCCGTCTGTCTGTCTACTGGGGTGAGCCCCGTCTGTCTGTCTACTGGGGTGAGCCCCGTCTGTCTGTCTACTGGGGTGAGCCCCGTCGGTCTGTCTACTGGAGTGAGCCCCGTCTGTCTGTCTACTGGGATGAGCCCCGTCTGTCTGTCTACTGGGGTGAGCCCCGTCTGTCTGTCTACTGGGGTGAGCCCCGTCTGTCTGTCTACTGGGGTGAGCCCGTCTGTCTGTCTACTGGGGTGAGCCCCGTCTGTCTGTCTACTGGGATGAGCCCTGTCTGTTTGTAGGAAGCCGCCTACCTTCTGTTTGAGCACCATGAGGCTTTGGACCTCCATGTAGGCCTGCTGCAGGGCAGCGCGGGCCTGCAGCAGGCTGTCGTCCACGGCCTGGAGGTCCCTGCTGAGCTGCTCCTCACGCAGAGACACGACCAGCAGCTGGTCCACCTGCTGGCGCTCTGCAACACACCACATCCAGACACTCATCCAACAGCTGCGTTCAACGGTATACAACCATCCCGGTCTATGTATGTATTATACGTTAGGGATAGGGTTGAGAGCGGGTGGGGGATAAAGGCATAGTGAATAAACATGTTTGTTTTTTTGTTACCTGATTTCTAACTTGAATGCATATTCAGTGCAGGTTCAAGTTAATTGTCGTATGCACATACGTTATGAGCAATAACAATGATTTTCATACTTCCTCAACAGTGCAAACAAAGTTAGACTTGGAGAATGAAATCTGTCTGTTTAACTGGAAGAACTAGCAACCACTCACAGTCTGGAATATGTACCATTATACATGAAGCTCGCTGATGAGTATGAGTATTTTTAAATGAGAGACTACATTTATCCTGAAGGGTCAGGGGAAGGAGATGGAGGGCAGGGAACTCACCTTTCTTCGACTTTGTTTTCCTCCTCTTGTTCTTCCGTTCCAGGCTTGGAATCTCAGGGGATGGCATGTCCTAAAAAAGAAAGGGAAAAAGACAGAGGTTTGAGGAATAACCCACATATTAACGACATGATCTTTGTCTCCCATGTGGATCAGGCAAGGTGATTCCCCTTCCGTAACTCACCCCGGCGGCCCTGCGTTTCTTCCCGGAGCCGGGGGCCTCACTGGGCTCCGTAGCCAGGCTGCTGTACCCCACCATGGAGTCGGGCGCCTGAGGGGCCCCTACTGGCTCCTGGAGGTCTGTTTGCGGTCTGGCCTCATTCTGCCAGTCTGTCTCGTCCTCCGGCTGCTGCTTGACTTTTACTTCCCCATCCGCAGGTGCGGAGGTAGGGTGGGAGCCAGGGTCGAGAAGGTGGTGGGGGTCAGGTGTGGGGTCAGGGTGGGAGCCAGGGTTGAGAAGGTGGGGGGGTCAGGTGTGGGGTCAGGGTGGGAGCCAGGGCTGAGAAGGTGGTGGGGGTCAGGTGTGGGGTCAGGGTGGGAGCCAGGGTTGAGAAGGTGGTGGGGGTCAGGTGTGGGGTCAGGGTGGAGATGGTGGTGGGGGAGCAGCGTCGGCCAGGCCGGAGCTGGCTTTTCCTGGCTGCCCTCTCCTCCAGACCGGAGAAGAGGGAGCTCTCCGGGGCCACGCTGCTCTCTGATAGGCTGCGTTGGCGGGCGGGCGCCATGTTGGCATGGCCCATTAGCATAGACTCCCATTGGAAACCCTCCTTTAGAGGAATGTCCTCCTCCTCCTGGCTCATACCCTCCTGGTCACATGACACCATCTCGATCCCGAACCTGGCAGAACACAGACAAAGAGGTAGTACAGACGTTAGTACAGAAGTTAACTGTGACCATGTTGTTTCTTTATTTGCCGCACTGTCCTATCATCAGATGTATCTACTGTTGTAGGTGAGATTGATGTTGCTGTTGCACTGTCAGGCTTCTTGGTTCTATCCACTGAAATCCTGTTAAACCACGTTGTTGTTTAGCGTCACACATGTGATCGTGCACAGCGTCGCATTTCGAACATTCCAACTGAATATTTTCCGATAGACAAAAACTATACGACAAACGCTTTAGTATGGCTTCAAAATGTACTAATGAGAAGGCTAACAGGTAACACGAGCATAGTAGTAGCATTGATACGAGTATTATGCTAGCTAACTAAAGATACCTACCGTTTCTGGAAAAAGAATTATACTGTGGGGACTGTCGGAAATATGTGGGTTAACCCCAGTGGATAAGCTCTATAAAGTAATCCCAGTGGGTTAGGGTTAGCTCTATGGGGTAATCCCAGTGGGTTAGGGTTAGCTCTATGGGGTAATCCCAGTGGGTTAGGGTTAGCTCTATGGGGTAACCCTGTCGGGTTCACTGCTCCACTAGCTGAGTCTCACCTGGGCTGGCCTTTGCCCTGCTGCTGCTTCTTCCTGCAGACCTCCAGGTAGACCTGCTCCCAGTTGACGTTCCTGCGGGAGCCGGAGGAGCTGATGAGCTGCCTGACTGTGGGCTTCAGGCCCGAGTCCTTCTCCGCCTCCGCTCTCCGGACGCCGCTCACGCTGCGGATCCGGCGGGCGATGTTCAGGTTGGGCTCGCACGCCCCGCCCTTGGGCTTGGTGCTGATGTGCTTGGTCAGGTCTCTCTTCAGACTCGGGGGAATGCCCGCTTTGAGGCTGGGAGCGGAGGAGGTGGTCTGGGCTTCCCTGCTCTTACAGACGTCGCTGTCTGAGCTCGGCCCGGTGTCTACAGCCTCCCTCACAGCAGCCAGGCCTCCTTCTTCCTCCCCTCCTTCCCTGTACTCCTCCTCCTCCCTGCCTGGGGCCTCCATGCTGGAGGTGCTGACCTGAACTGACTGGACTGACTGGCTGTTGACCACAAGCCTCTTTATATGCTTTCTATCTCCTTTTCTGAGGGAACGTCTGACCGTGGCAGGTGAGACAGGGGCAGGTAACACCGGGGCAGGTAACACCGGGGCAGGTAACACCGGGGCAGGTAACACCGGGGCAGGTAACACCGGGGCAGGTGTGACCGGGGCAGGTAAGACTTGGGCAGGTAAAATTGGGGCAGGTAAGACAGGGAAAGGTGAGACCGGGGCAGGTAAGACTTGGGCAGGTAAAACTGGGGCAGGTAAGACAGGGGCAGGTGTGACTGGGGCAGCTAAAACTGGGGCAGGTAAGACTGGGGCAGGTGTGACCGGGGAAAGCCTTGCTGGTGGGTTGGCTCCATCCTGACGATGGGCGGTGCTCTTCTTCCGTGATCCGCCCCCCTTCGCTTGTGTCTCCTCCCGTTTCTCCTCGATGTGACGCTTGGTCCACGCCCCTCGGCCAGAGGGCCGGTCCAGCAGCGTCTCCTTGGCCCTCCTCAGCATCTCCGCCAGCTCCCGCTCCTCCTTCTCGCCCAGGGCTGAAGGCTGGGGGCCACTGTGGGGCCGAGGGCTGGGGGCCACTGTGGGCCGAGGGCTGGCGGTGAGTAGGGTTCTGGCTGGAGCTTCTGCTGGAGGAGTTGGAACTGGATGCTGAGGGCTGCTTCTTCTCAGGGCGCTGAGCTCCCGGCTTGGCTGTCTTGGGTCTGGAGGAGAGGGAAGAGCGGGTGGTGGAGGAGTTGCTGCTGTCCCTCTGGGCACTGCTGTTGCTGCTACTTCTCTGGTTGCCCTCAGGCCTCTGCCTGGTCCTCTGGTCCCACCGCGACAGCCTGGAGGCGGCGTGGGCGTCCGGCGCTGGGTCCCCGTCCTCGCATGGGGCTGCGGCCCCCCTTGGGAGCTTCTCCGAGGGGCTGGGGTGGGCGTCCCCATGAGGCGACGGCTCCCGAATTTTGAGAGTCGGATACGGACTCCAGCGGCAGCTCTTGTCCAGTTTGGGGTTGCTGCCGAAGTTCTTGCGCTCCAGGCCTGGACCCTCGCGGCTCTGAGGCCTGCCTTGACGCCACTCCATATCCTCCTTCCTCGCCGGGTTCTGAACCTCAAAGTTCTGGTAGGAGTTCCATAGAGACGGCTGGTCGCTGGTGAAGTCCGTCATGTGGTTAGGCTCCATGGTCGACGGGTGCCACTGCTTCCCAGACAGAGTCTCATGGCCCAACTTCCGACTGCCACTCCAGCCAGGACGACTGTGCAAGCTTCCACTACTCCTCTCCCCACCATCCCAGGTCTGGTAGTCGGGAGGCTCTTGGGCATGCCACGTGGCGCTCTTTCTCTGTCTACTCTGCTGGTGCCAGTTTCTTGGGTCTTCCTGGGAGCCCCATGCCCGGCCACCCACGGTGCTGCTCCCCTCCCAGCCAGCTCCATTCCAGGCCTGGACGGCTTTTCCCGGGCAGTTTTTCTGCGTCCAGCCCCCCTTCTGACGGACGTACTGCTTGGTTTGATCCCACCTCTGCTGCAGCTGCTGCATCTTCCTCCTCCTCTCCTCCTCCTCCTCCTCCTTCTTCCTCTTCGCCTCTTCGATGGCCAGCTTAGAGGCAGCAAATTCTTTGGCTCGTTTGGAGGCAAGTTCCTCTAGTCTGAAAGATGGTGAAAAAAGGTTAAAAATATATATTTATTTATTTTTAAACACGTACGCACAGACAATGAAGACCATTTTTTTTTACTCTGATTCATTCTAGGTGATAATGTATGTAGACATGAGAAGGTGCAGTGGTCATTAATACTGTAGGGTAGGGGCAACAGTGTGACACTCTATCCCTGGCACATCCCTCATACAGTTGGCAGCACTGAGACCGGCAGCAGCGACCTTTGACCTGCGCTGAGATCAGGTCTGGCATGTGACTCGACTGACAGCTGCAAAGCCACTTCTGCTGGTGACAATCAAAGCGCATAGCAATTGCTCGGCCTTCCGCCCCTATAGGGTTTCCCACGGCAACAACAGTCAGTGGGTCTGTCATTTTCTATAACCTAAGATGTCAGCCAGAGGCTCGTGATAAGCTGAGGGGAGGGGTAGAAGGGGCATGGTGTGGAATGCTCCGGAGCTTGAGTGTGAGTGAAAGAGTGCAGTCGTTCTTTTTTTAGTGTCCCTGAAACCTGAGTCTGACCTGCGCCCACAGTACACAGTAGCAGCGTTTGGCTAAATGAGTTCAAACATGAGTGTGCCTATACATGGTCCATAGAGACAGCCTAGCACCAACACTACCATAAACAACACTAGCATAAACAACACTAGCATAAACAACACTAGCATCAACACACTAGCATCAACAACACTCATACCACTAGAGTGTTTACAGTGTATTATTTGAGGGATGGGTGTAGCTTAGTGGTATTGTCCCGGTTCAATGCCCCCCCCCCACCCGTATGTCACTTTTGATAAAAGTGTCTGCTAAATGGACACATTTTTAGACTGGATTAATACAGTATTTTTTACCGTCTCTACAGGGACACTAGAAAAGCTGACACCCTTTTACTAATGATATATTTTAGCCTCAACATGACACTAGAGATTTATCATCTGAGCAGTAAAACTGGACGGCAGAGTTTTACCTGTTCAGTTCCTTCCTCCTCTTTATCAGCTTCACCAGCTCCTGGTCGAAGTATTCCTCCTCCTGGTCCTTCTCCACATGTCTGCGGTCGTGGGCCTCGGCGCGCTGCTTGTGCCCGGGGCTGGAGATGTGGCCGGCGTAGTCCGTCAGGCTCAGCACCGTAACACCGCACGCGCGGCACTCGTGACCGCAGTCCCTGGGGAGGGAGGGGGACAGCGGGCGCTCGATGACTCCCTCGGGCATGGTTCTGGTCCAGTCAGGTTTCAGGCAAAGCCTCCAACAAAGAAAGGCTCTACCGCACGGTACTTAGTTCTATCCAAAGGGAGAGGAGAATACTCAACACTCCTTGGTTTCAAAAAATAGATATAAAATCTCCCAATTTCTCTTCTCAGATCAGGAGGTAAACTAACTTAAGTATTTTTCTTCAGTTCAAAAACAGTAAAAGGGTCTTCCTGATCTGGCTGGTCTCTGAGGGCGTCGGGGTTCCGGGTAGGGGCAGCAGGCAGGCCTGGTAGCATGCTAGTGTGGCGGTGTTGATTCCAGTTGGGCCTGCTGTGGAGCACAGCGCTGGGGGCGCGCGGAGGGGTGACAGGCCCTCTCTCAGGCAGCCTCAGCCTAGCACGTTCTCATGATGGTCTCTGCTGTGCTCTGAACCCACGCACGGCCAGCACGCGCACCTCATATACGGCCCCGCCCCCTGGGCTGGAACCCCGCCCCCCCCTTCCTCAGTGCACCAACCAGCAGCTTCCTCAGTGCACAAACCGTGGAGCCGGCGGCCTCATTGACCAATCTGGAGGCGGCTGTAACCCGAGCCCCTGTGCAGCTGCACATACACCAAACGCCAGCCTCTCCCAACTATGCCACGCGGTGACCCAGAGACAGGGTGGCTCTGCTGGCTGCCGTTCAAACTGGAAGAAGTGTGTCATGGCAGCCTGCCACGTCCTCCCAGCCCCACCGGGTCGTCGGTCAGTGAGGTTGTGGCTTATTCTTAACTGTGATTTCGTTTCATAAGAGGCCCGTGCATAAAGGTTACCGTACACACACACTGAGCCATTCAAAAAGTTTGACCGCTATTTTCGCAATGAACTGTAGAATTACAACACCCACAGGCTGAGTAGCTGATAAGACACTTAAATATCAGAACCAGCGATTCATATCTGAAGTTGAGATTTTTTCACCCAACAGTGGTGAACTGAGCCAGGAGAAGACGGCCCACTTCTCAGCTGCCCTTGTCAGCTCCTCCGTCCCTCACAACTCGGTCACATATTTCACTAATCTACAGGTCACAGAAGTGGCGAGCTAGCCTCCGTCAGCTGACCCCTGCCTGTTGTTCCAAGGAGATTGTGTCTCTCTCTCTATATATATATACACATAGACTCTCTATGCCCCTCTGCCGAGACAGCTGCCTCTCTTCTTCACGAGATGCAGTAGTGGGTCACATGTGCGCATGCACACACGTGTTCAATCACAGCCTGAAGATCAAGAGAACTGGACTCACTGGAGTTAAGTTCCGACAACTCGACATCACAATGATACTGGAGCCTAACTGTCACTTCTTAAAAGGACATTTTCGGACCAAAGCTCGTTCAAATGAACGAGTTCATCTCTCTTGTCTGAACATGCGATAATAACCAGTGCACAGAGTAGATGGTTTGTTGAACTCACCGGCCTCTCAGGTTCTCCAGCTCACGATGATGCAGCATGCTCCTCATGTGATCCTCCATTTCCTGCCCACACAGGAGACCCCGCCCACCCCACAAAGCAAATCAAATCACAATGGTGCCAGGCTGGCCCAGCCACTCCCTGCCCATATAAATGCCTTTATAAAGCACTGTCCAGGTAGAAGAATCCCCTCCCCCTCCATACACAGCACTGGTCATGTAGGACCTCATCCCCGTGGGAAGGTCCCAAGGAGCAGATCATAAACACAGGAAGTCAGGGTGGATCCAGGAAGCACATTACCTGTTTGGAGCTGTAAACAGTTTGGCAAAGGATGCATTTCCTCTCTCTCCCCATGTTGGACGTTGGTGTGTCAGGCCATTACTGTAAAAAAAATACAAATAATGCAATAATAAAAAATGATCTCTTAATTTAGCCCTCCTCCAAAGCAACATACGGCGGGGGATTTGAACCGGCAACTACCGCAGAGCTATACACAGGGATGATATGATCGGTGGGTCCAGTTCCACAGACCCAGAGAGTGCTACACTGGAGGGTTTAGTAACGCTGCTTATAAATAGCAAGCTTCAGCCTCAGCCGCCTGTGGTATTGACTATGTTAACGCACTAATTCTGTCCAGGTATGCAGGCCTGCTGCCAGTTATCATGTTAGCATCTGAGGCTGTGTGTGCAAGGGCACTGGTTTGAACATGGGTGGAAACTAGGGTTTTTTCCTCGTCCTATTGGCTCACACTACCCCTGCTCTGCTGGTAGTTATCAATGGGGACGTGTCAATGGGGCCTTGACATTGGTAGGGACATGTCCCCACTGTGTGTCCCTACAGCCACACCTATTTGTGTGTGGGACTGGAGCGAACCCTGCTTCCCCTACCCAGGAGGAGAGCAGAGGAGAGCAGAGGGTTCACTACCCCTCTCCCCTTCCCCTCCAGATCACCTGGCTCTTCAGCAACAGGCTTGAGTCAGTGCCAGCCCCCGAACAGGCCTGGATGCCAGCGCCGAGCCTGGCCCACGTTCCAGCTCCTGTCTGCTGACCCAGCAGCTCCTGGGCCCAGGGTCCCGGGAGGGCCCACACATGCTCAGCCTTCACTAGGCACGGCGGGCCAACACTCTGGGCATAACATCACCGTCTGGCAATCTGAATACTTCACAATCCTGCGTTTCATCTTGACTAAAGTACAAGTTGGCCAGAAAGGCCACCTTTGACATGTTTGCAACAGAGTGGAAATCTATGTTGAAACAACTTCACTTCGACGACATACACAACTTTATTTAAACACTACAGCTTATATGCTGATTAATGCAAGGCTCTGCATGCCCACCTCAGATATAGGGTAATATCATCCCTACGTAACCTACAGCCTACATTATGGTGTTGATTCGACCATACAAAGTCCCTCTCTCACTAGCAATCATAGGTCAAGTTATACTTTTATCAACGCTATAATAGGAGGATAATCCCTTCACACCCAGTAAAACGCTGAGAGCAGGCAGCTTGACCACCTACTGAAGAAGTGCTTGGTCTAAACCCAATAAACGGAGGGCGGACATGGAGACCCGTGGAGATTATACGTGTTGTTGACAGAACCGCCTGATGACTAGGCCTGCTATCTTGTGAACGGAGCTTTGCGTCAAACAACAAGATGGGTTCCATCCATATATAAACAATGATTACCTACTAACACAATCATGACGACTACTACTTAACTGGTGCCTGTGTTTACCCTTACAAGTGACAGTAAACTAGCTAGCTGTGCGTGTACCCAAGCTGCGCTTATTACTGTAAAGATACAATATCAATGCACAACAGGGCTTGTACTCGCACACAAACACACTGTAACAATAACTTCCTCCATTGCGAAGGGCAGGTAGTCTATGCTAGTAGATGCCTTTGTTTACATATTGGCTAGTAGGCTAGTAGTAGAGAATTAGCACTAGCTATTACTAGTTAGCAACATGCCATGAAGCTACGCTGAAATCGTAGAATATAGAGCTAACCAAAGCAAAACCATTTAACTAGGCACAGGTAGCAGTTAGCTAAATAATATAACGCGCATTATTTGAACACAACAGATAAAAAGTTCGCAGGTTTGCAGGACATGGGAGACAAAGTCCGTTTGCTAGCTAATGGTGGTACAGTAGTCTGGCTCGCTAATAACGTGTGCATGAGATGCACAGGCCAGGGCTAGCTAGCTAGGTAGACTAGTATTACTACTAGGCTAGCTGGTTTTAAGTTTGTTATCCTGCTAACCAAACACGTAGCAGGGTCTGACTAAGGAAATCCACAATTCTAGCTTCATATACCGCTACATAAAAACCCGGAAATTGTTATAATTTATTGCGTTATGCTTATTATTTTGATGTAAAATATCTACCGTCATAACATCCCAACTAGCGTTTCAAGCAGCCTACTTCCCGTACACAGCTGTGGTAACTCAGCCACTCCCCCTCCGGCAGCGTGGAACTTGAGTGTGATTAGGTGTGTTCACGAACATTAGTGTTCTGGCAAGGACTTTGCAAGACTCGTTACAGCAGGTAACTTTATTGATAACTTTATTGCATTTCAAGTCATTTCCAGTCAGAAGTAAAGTAGTTCATTTTTTTTTAAACAAAAAGTAGGTCACATAGATGTAACAATATCCATGAGTGGAAAGTTCCCTTTCTAACTCATCATACATGTGTTCAGTTACACTAAATTAGAACTTTCCCTTCTCAAAAGTGGTTCCCTTAAAAGGAATCTCCAACTTTCAATGTGTCCAAGTTTATGTTAGTGTTCAGCAACAGGGTAGGCATATTTCACCTGCCTGCAAACCTCAGAAACATGGATTGCTACACATAAATATATAAACAGAACATTAGTATCATCAACATTGCTATGAATATCATTGAAATGGAATGGCAAAATTCAACTTGCTGGAACAATTGCCAGTATACCATACATTTGGAACTGCTCAAGTATTTCAAAAGCAGCGTGAGCCTAGGTTGAATATGAAATATGTTATGAGTGAGTGTTTACATTTTTAGTTTGCGCACATAACATGGACATAATCTATGAAACTGACTGGCAAATGTGATGAGTTTATAACAGAATCTATATAGAACTATAAAATGATGACACAAAATCATAAAATATATATAACCCATTTCCTGTGCAATTTATATAATTTCCTGTATAGCATCTAGCTAGATGCTTTGCTAGCCTGCATCTCAGCTAATCGGGTTTAGCTCTCTGTTTTTATTCCTTCGATGCCTCTTCCGAATCTTGATGATCCACTGGATACTGAGTTTTGCAAAGGTTGTCGCCTTAAACAGGGCCATGAACACTCCACACAGAATGGCAATGGTGTTCCAAGGGTTAGCCGTCACTATCTGCAGGACAGGACAGAGGGGGGAGGGCATTTAGTGTCACACTTTCTGGCAGTGTGTTCAAATGGTGAATAAAGCAAAATCCCTATGAACACTTACATCTCGGACTTCCTGTATGAATGGATCCCGCCATTCAAACACAACAAAGAACAGCTGATTGGTTGTCTCTGACTCGGGTCTTTTGTCATTGAACTTCACCACACTGGACTGGTGAAACACAGAGGACACATTACTACTACTACATCATAACACTGTTGTTACCCTATTTACATAGCTTTGACTGATGGGGTAGTAATAGCTCAGTGGTACAACTCAGAGGGCCACAGAACACAGAGGCTGTGACGTGTCAGAGATCTCACCTCTTGGCGAAATTCCACCGACTCATTTCTTTTCCCGGAGGTCTTCACCAGAGACATCTTGACCCACGTCCTGAAGCCCCCAGAGAAGGTCCACATGGAGTAGGTCCGCTCACAGTCCTCCATGAACTCTGACTTATCTACACTAGAGGCCAGAGGAGTCTGGGAAACTGGGATCATCTGCGGCACTCATTTGAAACTATAAATATTCCATGTATCGTATGTTTGTAATACATGTGTAATATACAAATTATAAAACAACAAACTAAATGCTATGATTATATTATTGCTTTACCTTCTGGATAGGTCACTATATGTAGCAAACAGCATGTAGCTGATGGCACTAAAATCCTCTTCGGTTTCATTCAGACTGAACTGCAGGAAGATCAGTTCTCTGTTGCGTACATCCGAGGGGCCGCGGACCACCAAAGCTTGCTTCAACAAACCAGGTCAGGAGGTCATCAGTGACCATGTGATGCTTTTTTTTTAATCATCACATGTATGTTGCTTTGCCGAAAAGCATCTGCTAAACTCACACACATCTGTTCTGTTCAATGTACATGAAACTACGGGGATGGGATATTAGAGCTTAGTGGTGGAGCGCTTCACTGCAGATCGAGAGGTCGCAGGTTCGAATCACCCCCTGTACGTTGCCTAAGATAAAAGTGTCTGCGAAATGAACACCACTATACATGGAAGGTGTTTGTGCATGCAGCATGGTCTCACCTTGGTGTGGTTGGTGTAAGGGCCAGTGTATGTGACGTCCTGCATGACGCAGTCTCCTTCCTGGGGCTTCCCTGGTGCCACCAGAGGGGGGATGTGATCATGGTGGTGGTGTTTACAGCTCAGGAGCTGGGCTCTGCCTGGGTACAGAGCAATCCCTGCTCCAAACCACCAAGTAAACATTCACTTTTATTCATTTCGCTTTTATCCAGAGAAACATATAAATAATGCACATAGAAAGTAGCCTACAGCAGAGAATCAAAGTCAATAGTGCATTTCAGTGGTTAGAGCCAATGAATGTCTATATTTACCAGGCACCAGTGGTATTAACCAGGCACAATTAAGAACCAGAAAGAAAATCATCCCTTTGGGCTGTACACTGTTTTCTTTTTGTTCTCACGGAGCAATATGCACAAACCTGGAGGGTCAAACGAGTCGACCTCTTTGTATGTGACGGACATGACCGGCTGGCTAAGCTTCTTCATGAAGTCAGTGATGGTCTGGTAGGCCAGGAACACGGCCACTGTGGTCAGCATCAGGTAGATGAGGAACAGAACGACCGAAAACACGTTTTTTAGGCACGCTTTACTGAACGCCATTGATGAGTCTCTTGTGTCGTCATCTGTGATCAAAATGAAAACTACTTTGACGTTAACGGGCAGAATGCAGGTTAAGGTTAAATTGAGGTTCTGAGGAGAGTTTTGTAAACGCATATTAGGACCTGGCAGCGCGCTCTCGTTGGAGTCCTCCACCGTATCCTGATCCCCACCATCGTTCTGGTCGAGGTCTGGGTTTGGAGAATCGTCCGCATCATCATTAAACTGTATTGAACAAGTGTATGTTAAATAATACTGTTAAAATTGACCGTGGTCCAGTCCAGTCAGATACAATTATTGTTTGTTGTTAGTGTAAAACGTATTTTCTTTTTAAGGAGACATTCCAAACGTCTCAAGCATGCATTGTGGTTAGTAAATATTTGTTAATTGGATGTGCACTATAACGATTGTAATTTTGTATAGGCCTACTCTAATATATTAACGAGATAATACTATCCTCGTCTATTCCATTTCATACTAAACATAAATAACTTTTCATGGTTCCATGTTCCTGTCAGCAGTAAAACAAGTCACATGATAACACACGAGTGCTCGTCTTGAGAATGGGCGACCCTTGTCTGCGGGGCCTTTGTTCCCGATCTAAAGCTCGATACATGAAATCGATCATCTGTGAAATCAATGCCCGACTGTGAAAGTTCAATTTGCAATAGCACTGAAAAGAAAACGAAAAGACAATCAGATCATTGTAGCCATTGTAGGTCCACACCAGCCTACCTCTTGATAAGACCGGGACGTCTCCTTTCTTAGCATTCCGATAAATTGAAAATATAATTTTTAACACCCTGGCCACTTTCCTTTACTAAGTTATTAGGCTACAATTTAAGTCATTTTCACTAGGTGTCTATCATTTCCCAGAGGTACCACCCTCGTCTCGCAGGTACGTGGTTATGTTCGTTGGCACAGTAGGCTATACAGCAGCGCACCTAGTCTAACTTAATGTGCTTAAGGGAAACCCATTGAATATTGCGCACAGTTGCGCAGCATAAACCGGCTTTGGTGCACACCATATGATTCTTTGGAACACTCCCGAATCCCACATGACCGTCAACATGAAACAACTGAATGTTTCCCAAAAATAGAACTTGCGAAAAGTATTAACCTATGTTCTAGATATATGGGTGATTGGCACGCTAGTTTGTAGGCTATAGGTCAAATACATTCTGCTCAATACAGACTTTTTGTTAGAACGCTAAACTCGGGTGCAAGACGGCGTTTCTTGCTAGAAGGAACTGTTGAGGGAAGATTCCTTATCTCAGGTGTTGTGACTTCAGACCGGTTTGCCATGGGAGCTGTGGAACTGTGCGTGCTCTTTATATTAATATCATCGAGTGTGGCGGAGGATATTAAACTGAAGTACAAGAAAGACTCTAAGCCAGTACGATTGTTCACCGACGAAGATCTAAGAAGACACGATGGGAGTGAGGTGAGGTATCCTACAGATTATCACCATGAAAGCAGCGCTTCGATCGATATGAAGTCTCATTTCATTTTAACGAGTTATTCTTTACCTTTCTGTAAAATGTTCAGGATGGGCGACCAATTTACTTGGCAATCAAAGGAGCGGTGTTTGATGTTACCAAGGGAAAAGGTAAACAAGAGAGTGACGGATTCTCCACCCCGAGAACAAAAGATAATGTATCACTGTACAGGTGGGATGGGCACTGTGGGGAAACACTTTGTCTGTTTGTGCCATGATTTTTTCGATAAATGCAAATTGTTTATATTTTCTACGCAGACCCATGTGCATCGTTGCTGTGTCCATGTTGAGTCAAATTGAAAAACACTGTTGTTAAACTTTCAGAGTTCTACGGCAAAGGCGCGCCTTATAACGCTTTGGTTGGAAAAGACTCAACTAGAGCAGTGGCCAAAATGTCGCTGCAACCCGCTGACTTGACCCCTGACATTGTGAGTTGAAAGGTCACGACAAAGGGTAACCTTATATGTAGGCCTATAGCTGATAACGGGTCTTTCGGTCTAATTTTAACATTCAGAATTTGTATTTTTTGTTTCTAACAGACGGACCTCACCGCTGACGAGTTAAAGGGGCTGGACAGTATATTTGAGGGCACATACAAGACTAAGTATCCCATTGTAGGCTACACTGCCTCGCGCATTCTTAATGAGGACGGAAGTCCAAAGGAGGACTTCAAACCCGAGGACCAGCCACATTTTAAAATTAAAGATGAGTTTTAATCCATTGTTTTTTTTTCATGTTAAAGTAGCTTACCACAGGGAAGATTTCAAAACAGGTGATAGTTAATGAAGACCAGGGGCGGATCATGAGATATTCGTTCGGGGTGGCAGAAGGAAGTTGTTGGGTGGCCTCCTGGAGGTGAATCAAACCCAAAGTAGGGGGGTACGGTACTCCCTATGGTAAATGATTAGGCTATAACATTGTAGTTTAAATTAAACAGTAACATTAATATTAGTTATTGAAATGTTCTGTAATGTACAAATAATATGTGTTCATGGGAAGATTGGGGTGGCAGTATTTTTTGCCACCCCTAAGATCCGCCACTGAGGAAGACGGCAGTGGTGTTTGAATTTAAATACATGTATTGCACTCCAGTAGGTAGGCCTACGATTTTGTATTTTCCATTGTATCATCACTTTGCTTGGGGCCAGAGCGGTAGAGGCAGTGGCACCTTAAAGATCTGTTTGTGATGTGGGTACTGTTTTACATTAAAATAATACAATGAAACATTAAATGCAATATTCTCTCATCAGTTGGTTGTACAGGGCGTGTTATTAACTGCAGTACCACTGCACCTTCACTGCATTATTAGCATGCTACATATGTAAAAACAAACAGGAATCAATAAACATGAATCAATCATAAACAAGTGGGTGAAGTTAATTATTTATGTAGGCTAACTTTATCATATCTAAACATATGTAATATGACATAACGTTATTACATATTTTCTGATTGTGTAAAAACAAAAATAACAAATTAATCAACACAACTCTAACCGATCAAAGGTCATTAAACCCAGGGTGCTGATGTAAGGTGAGGAGTTTGGCAGGGTGGGGCCTTCAATATTTCTCACTCAGATAGGAAGTCGTCATTATGGAGGTGAAGCGGTAGGAGTGCCCGAGAAGTGAGTCAGTAACGCACTACGTCAGTAAGAAAGTCAGTAATCTACAACGGAGTTCAAAGGACACGCGCCCTTCCCTGGAGTCCCTGGGCTGGACTCGCGTTCTTTATCAGGGAGCGGTTTCACAGGGTGAAGACCACTACGATCCCCGATCCCGAGGAGAACGCGCTATTCCCCGGGAGCCGCTGCAACACCAACAGTCAAGATGCCTAAAACGGTGAGGCTTTGCCCGACTTTGTGTATGTAAATGTAAAAATATCATATATCAGTTACCTGGCTTATGTGAACGTTTTGTAGGCCTATTGACAATGCGCCAGTCAAGTGATTCATAAATCAAGACTACGAACAGGCGAATGTATGATGAAGTGATTAAATTAAGAAGTTAATATTTGGTGAATATGTTTAATACCTTTATTACATTTTAGATGCATCATTTTAACAACCAACTGTTCCCTTCATCATGATTAAGTATCATGTGTAACAATTATTGTTGGTCAAGTGTTAAACACAGAGAAATCTATAGTCTGTTGAGAGTTTGAAACTCACAGGAGTCAATTTCATGTAGGATTCAGCCTTCTTGAAACTTATTAACTAAACAGAGTTTGACCCACACCCAATGCCGTTCTACTGACTAACCAGAGCACAATCAGCCTCTTTTTTTCAGCACAGCAGTTACTCAGTCACAATTTGTGACATAAGTTTTGCTAATGCTTAATTCAAGTGATATGAGATTCGCCGTTGTATGTCAAGGATGTATGTTCTTTTACAACGAGCAGTATTTACAATGTCTAGTGTTCAACGTGATATATTACACGGTGACTCAAGCGAAGGACTAGCTATGGTGTAGTCGACAGTTTCAAAATGACAAGCTGGATATAAATGAGTCACTGGTTGAGAAAGCGCCCAGCAATAGCCCCTGGTTGGCCAAGCCTATCATATCTGTGTCTCTAATACAGTTCTCCAGGATAATTACAGGAATGTCATTTGGAACACTAGTGCACCTGACACACTGCCCAAGGAGAATGTCTTACCACAGGGGTCAAATTGACGAATGACGTGGTTTCTACTGAACATACAGCCACTACAGGATAAGCCATGCCCTGCCAGAGGATTATGAAGTGCAGGGCAGGATATTTACATTAGTATAGGACGTTCTCCTACATATGACCTCATAGTGCCAACGTTTCCTTGATTGCGATGTTTAATGGAAACATGTAACTCTCTGTTTGAATCATTTGTGAAACATTTTAAAGCAACTGATTCATGTGAAAGTAGAATACCTTTATCTCTCAAGTGTGTAAAATGTGATGGGTGGAAAGAGTTAGGAAACACGGCGATCGTAAAGATGGATGTTCCCGAGCGTTGGCTAAGTTCAGGAGGGCTATCTTTATAACAGGTGGGGCTCTGGAGTTCATAAAAGGGTTGTGCAATGCTTCCACACTGTCGCGGTTAATGGATTAGTTATGAAATTGCTCTGCAAAGGAAAGCAGATACATTTCAGTCGAGTTTCCCCACTCTTCCGAAACCCCTGGTATAGCTTTCTATGGAGGCTATTGATTGTAGAGGAGACCACACAATGATATCTACAGGAAGAGATTGCGATGTATCCTCGACTCCTGTTGCCTTGGTTTTTACATGTGTGTAACAGCAGTTGAACAACGGCGTCGTGAGAGGCGAGAGATGTTGTCATATGAAACCTTAGGGGCCTGCTAGGCTGGCGAGCACTGACTGCTTTTTATCTACCTTTAAGTTACATCTTGGCACCTTGCAAAGGTAGTCCAAAGTCTAATGAGATAGTGTGCAATTAGAAATGATTTATGAGCAAAGCATTTTAGTGCCACACTTTAAAGGGCCAGTACACCTAAGTAACAGTTGGCCAATTATTCATGTGTCTCACATGTTATGAAGGTGGCAGGTCAGGTGAGAGGGAGGTTCAGGGATAGAGGCTTTCGGTCTACATTCATGAATAACTCTCCCGTCTGTAGGCAACTCTCAATCATTTCAAATCATGTCAACGAGTCCATACCATCCCTTCAAAGTTCATGTGGCGTTTACAAAACGTGGACATTTGACACTTCGCGTTAGCATGACCCAAAACCGTGATGGAAACTGTAGGAGGGATCGTAAAACATGAGCAATCACAGCCGTCAACGGCGTACCTCCTGCATTGCATTATCCCGTGGACCGTCGTTTAGCAGCAGACTGATAAGTGGAATTGAAGTGCCTCCCTCTCTCTACCATGTTGTTTCTGTTCTGCAGGTGAACGTTCGAGTGACCACCATGGACGCGGAGCTGGAGTTCTCCTTCCATCCCAACACCACAGGAAAACAGCTCTTCGAACAAGTCCGTCACGACACAGACTCTCAATAACCAGCATCACAATCACAACAATCCTAGTCCTAGTCCTAATCCTAATGTTGTTAGTGTGGTTGTCAAGGTGATTTCCGCTGTGACTCATGTCGCGTGTGTTTCAGGTGGTCAGGACTGTGGGGTTAAGGGAAGTCTGGTACTTTGGGCTGCAGTTTGTGGACAGTAAAGGATTTCCCACATGGCTGAAATTTGAGAAAAAGGTTAATAAACATGTTCTTTGCAGTATATTTGAAATGTATGTACAGTATGCAAGTATATGTTTGTTAAAGTCACTCATGTTCAAGTTCCACAACACTACCTCCCCCAGCCACCAGCACACACATGCACACACTACACAACCACACCACACATAGGCCTACACACACATACCATCCACCCACACGGACCACATCTATACATAAACCACACGACACACAGTCACCCACAATAACAAACCCCATCATCTCCGCCCTAACCCCCTCGTCAGGTCACAGCCCAGGACGTGAAGAAGGATAACCCGCTCCAGTTCAAGTTCCGGGCCAAGTTCTACCCCGAGGACGTGTCTGAGGAGCTCATCCAGGAGATCACCCAGAAGATGTTCTTCCTGCAGGTGAAGGAGGCCATCCTGAGTGACGAGGCGTACTGCCCCCCGGAGTCCGCCGTGCTGCTGGCCTCCTACTCCGTCCAGGCCAAGTTCGGAGACTACAACAAAGACGTGCACCTGAGTGGTTACCTCAGCAACGAGCGCCTGCTGCCCAGGAGGTGAGGGGAGGGTCAGAGTTCAAGCAGGGCAGAGCAGAGCAGCATTGTTCTCTGAGGGGAACTGTTACTACAGTAGGGGCAACAACATATACTACAGTCAACAGTATAAGGCAACACAATGTACAAAATATAGAGGACACAGAGTTACATTTACATGTATTCTTTTAGCAGACGCATTTATCCAAAGCGACTTCCAAGAGAGAGCTTTACAAAAAGTGCATAGGTCAATGATCATAAACAGCTAGATAGGCCCAAACATTGTGAAAAAGCAAATAAGTGCCACTGGGTAGAGCCAGAAGAGCATGTAGTGTAATGTAACACCACGAACCTTGAGAGTGTTGAGAGATCGTGGGAGATGGAGGGTTTGAGTTGAATATTAATTTAAATCGACAACATACAGTGTACAGTACTGCAAAATACAGTCGGTCCTCAGCATTACGATGCATCGTAAGTGTACCGTAAACATGGGTAAGGGTTGAAAAACACTGGTGTGATATCCAGTATTTCCATCAAGGTATGTTAACGACCATGAGACCGCTGGACAATGAAGAAGCAGGTCCCAGCACTCACACGGACATTACATGTTACATTTAGTCATTTAGCAGACGCTCTTATCCAAAGTGTAAGTACAGGGACCTTACAGTAAGTACAGGGACATTCCCCCCGAGGCAAGTAGGGTAAAGTGCCTTGCCCAAGGACAAAACGTCAATTTGCACGGCCGGGGAATCGAACCAGCAACCGTCTGATTACTAGCCCGATTCCCTAACCACTCAGCCATCTGACTCCCCGTGATCTTTTCCCTCCCTCGTCAGAGTGCTGGACCAACACAAGCTGTCCAAGGAGGAGTGGGAGAAACGCATCCAGACCTGGCACGAGGAGCACAGGACCATGCTGAAGTAAGCGCTCACTCACCTCAGCATTACGTTACATCTCATCAGAATGATGTAGCACTTTCACCCATCTCGTTGATCCATTCACGACTCTCACGAGTGTTCTCCATTGCTCCGTGCTGAGCAGGGAGGATTCCATGGTGGAGTATCTGAAGATCGCCCAGGACCTGGAGATGTACGGCGTGAACTATTTTGACATCAAGAACCGCAAAGGGACTGACCTGTGGCTGGGCGTGGATGCTCTCGGGCTCAACATCTATGAGAAGGATGATAAGTAAATATCCCAACACATAAAACATCTAATGTAATAATATATATAATATAGAAAACATAAAAAATACTCTCAAGTTTAAGTAATTGTTAATAACATGTTAACAAAGTTATTGGCAAAGAAATGCTCGATTTTTAGACTTCAACTAACCAGTGTTATGAGACTGAAATAATCTAAAAAATATGATCTCTGTCTAGTGCAAACTAAACAAAGGACATGGGTCAAATCACAGTTAGCCTCCCAAATGTCTCAGTAGCAAACGTACAAAAATGATATTGTAATATCTCTAAACTAAACTAATGCCATGTGACAGAGTAATGACATCACATTTGGCCTCCCGTCCTGCATGGTTGTTGCGTGACCCCTCGCGTGTACCTGGGCAGCGCCCCGGGGTTCAATCCCCCCAGTCTGCCGCCACAGCCGTGCTGGCGTGTGACCAGCTGGTTGTTGTGATCACGAGGTCATTCCCCTAGTTGTGTCGAGTCAAACACGGTACACAGTTGACTCTTGAAAATGGGCGGAAGTAGCTTTTTAAAGCTGTGTTTTCCCCCCGTTCATAAAAACACCTTCATGACTTCATGAACACCTTCTTTTCTTTCAGATTAACTCCCAAGATTGGATTCCCCTGGAGTGAAATCAGGAACATTTCATTCAACGATAAGAAATTCATCATCAAGCCCATAGATAAGAAAGCTCCAGTGAGTAAACGACTCTTGTGTTCATATGACTTACCCGACACCTCACCGGTGCGGACGATATCGTCACAGGGAGGGTTGCCGTCGTAAACCACACCCAGCCTGAGTTCTTCCTGGCGTCTCTCCCTGCAGGACTTCCTGTTCTACGCGGCCCGCCTGCGCGTCAACAAGAACATCCTGCAGCTCTGCATGGGGAACCACGAGCTGTACATGCAGCGGCGCAAGGCCGACACCATCGAGGTGCAGCAGATGAAGGCCCAGGCCCGCGAGGGGAAGAGCCAGAAACAGATGGAGAGGTGTGTGTGTGTGTGTGTGGGGGGGGGTAGGGTTAGGATTGGGGGATGGGGGAGGGCAGGGGTTGGAGAGGTGGGAGAGGGTTGAAGATGTTGAGGAGGTGGAGGGGGGAAAAGTGGGGTGGAGGAGATCGAGAGTTCGGGAGGGTAAGGGGGAGGAGATGGAGGGGTCTGTTGGGAGGGAGGTGAGGGGATGGGGTGGAGAGGTGGGGAGGTGTAGACTGGTCCTGTGGTCCGCATTCTCTGTGCACGAGTCAGTCTGATCTCGACACCTCGGCAGGGCTCAACTGGAGAGTGAGAAGAAGAAGAGGGAGGCCATGGAGAAGGAGAAGGAGAAAATGGAGAAGGAGAAGCAGGACCTGATCTTGAGGCTCTACGAGTTTGAAGAGACCACGAAGAAAGCACAGAGAGGTGAGCCCAGGGTCTGCAGCGATGCTGACTCCCTGCTGGTCACTCACTGCCCCACATCTGAAAGGATGGCAGGTTTATACCGTCTCTGGGAGAACATCCAGACAAAACATTGACATAATCCTGTCAATCCATGAGGAATTATTACATTACATTTACATTTAGTCATTTAGCAGACACTCTTATCCAGAGCGACTTACAGTTAGTACAGGGACATTCTCCCCAAGGCAAGTAGGGTGAAGTGCCTTGCCCAAGGCCACAACGTCATTTTGCACGGCCGGGAATCGAACCAACAACCTTTTGATTGATAGCCCGACTCCATAACCGCTCAGCCACCTGACCCCGATTATGGAAAGAAAAGTGATTAGTGAGAGTTCTACACTTAGGTAGTGTTAAGGGGTTGATATAGCTAGGTGGTGGAGCTTTTGACTGCAGACCACTCCCCCTGTATTTCACTTGAGATAAAAGCGTCTGCTGAATAAAAACATTGTTAGTAGTAGTTTACACTACTAGTTACTAGTTAACACTAGTCTTCTCAAACACAAAGTGTTCTTTAGTTGAACATTAGTCAAACACAAAGTCTTCTCTTCTACCAAACACTGACCACACCGTTTCTACCAAACACTGACCTGACAGTGTCTACCAAACACTGACCAAACAGGCCTCTAGTGCTGACATGGCGCTCTTGTGTCCCTCAGAAATGGAGGAGCAGCTGGAGAGAGCCGCCCGGCTGGAGGAGGAGCGGAGGAGGGTGGAGCAGGAGGCCGCGCGGCTGGAGGCTGAGAGGCAGGAGGCCGTCCTGGCCAAGGAGGCTCTGGTCCGGCAGGCGGAGGACCAGCTGAAGAGCCAGGAGCAGCTGGTGGGTTCAGGGAGAGGCAGAGCTTCCTGTCAGGCTGCAGTCGCAAGGCTTTGTACCATTTGTGGGATTTGTAGTCTTCTTCACACCAAATCACGCACATTTGTAGTCTTCTTTAAATAAAACCACACCTATATGTAACCGTCTTTAAAAGAAGAAAAAAACAACAGGTGCTTTGGTTTGAAAGAAACGTAGAAAGACAATCAAATGAAAGGGTTGCCATTGGTGCGCTGTGTTCCTATCCTGTGTATGCAGACAGCAGAGCTGGCAGGGTACACCACTAGGATACTCATCCTGGAGGAGGCCAAGAGGGTGAAGGAGGAGGAGGCGGACTCCTGGGAGCACAGGGTGAGTCTGGGCAGGTCAAGCCCTGGGGTGGGGGAGTCTGGGCTGGTATATATATATATGTGCTTTTTGACGCTAAGAGCGAGTGAGCGTGGTTCAGAACCCATGCAGAAGCAGGGCATGGGCTCCCTCGGTAGCTCATCGGTTAAGCACCCACCGCAGGGGCCCGGGTTCGGTTCCAACCTTGGCCATCTATCTCACTGACGTTTCCTGTCGTTCCACACTAAATCTATTACAAAGCAAAAATGCCCCCCCAAAAAATCGAAGTGAGGGGTCGTTTCCACAGAGGTCACCTCATTACAGCCAAACATAACCGCCAGACGACCAGAGTGATCCTAAACTAGTCTCTGTCCCCTGTCCCCGTCCCCCCCCCTCTGTCCCCCCCAGGCTAAGGAGGTGCAGGAGGATCTCCTGAAGACAAGAGAGGAGCTGCACCTGGTGATGGCCGCCCCTCCTCCCCCCGTGGCGGCGCCTCCTGCCCCCGCCTCCTCCTCCTCCTCTTCTTCCTCAGACAGCGAGAGCGACCACGAGGAGCAGAACGGCGAGCACAGCGAGGAGCACAGCGAGGAGCACAGCGAGGAGCACAGCACCTACAGCGCCGAGCTGCAGACGCAGGACATCGACGACCACCGCCAGGAGGTGGAGCGCGTCACGGAGGCGGAGAAGAACGAGCGCGTGCAGAAGCAACTGCTGGTGAGAGAGAGAGAGGGCCGAGCGTGCCTGTGTGTGTGTGTGTGTGTGTGTGTGTGAGAGAGAGGGCTGAGCGTGCGTGTGGTGAGAGAGAGGGGGCTGAGCGTGCCTGTGTGTGTGTGAGAGAGAGAGGGCTGAGCGTGCGTGTGTGTGAGAGAGAGAGGGCTGAGCGTGCCTGTGTGTGTGTGAGAGAGAGAGGGCTGAGCGTGCCTGTGTGTGTGTGAGAGAGAGAGGGCTGAGCGTGCCTGTGTGTGTGTGAGAGAGAGGGCTGAGCGTGCCTGTGTGTGTGTGAGAGAGAGATGGGCTGAGCGTGCGTGTGTGTGAGAGAGAGAGGGCTGAGCGTGCCTGTGTGTGTGTGAGAGAGAGAGGGCTGAGCGTGCCTGTGTGTGTGTGAGAGAGAGAGGGCTGAGCGTGCCTGTGTGTGTGTGAGAGAGAGAGGGCTGAGCGTGCCTGTGTGTGTGTGAGAGAGAGAGGGCTGAGCGTGCGTGTGGTGAGAGAGAGAGGGCTGAGCGTGCCTGTGTGTGTGTGAGAGAGAGATGGCTGAGCGTGCCTGTGTGTGTGTGAGAGAGAGAGGGCTGAGCGTGCCTGTGCGTGTGTCTGTTGTATGAGAGGAAGAAGAGTTCTTTTAAAACCAACCCCCGACTCCAATAAACACTCTCTGTGCTCCCAGGCCCTGAGCTCCGAGCTGGCCAGCGCCCGGGACGACACCAGGAAGACCCAGAACGACCTCCTGCACAGCGAGAACGTGCGCGTGGGCCGCGACAAGTACAAGACCCTGCGGCAGATACGCATGGGGAACACCAAGCAGAGGGTGGATGAGTTCGAGGCCTTGTAAAGACTAGAGCAGACGACACCTCTCACTGTAGTCTCGTTGAGTAAAGTGTTTGACTTTTGACAGGCTTGTAATATTTTGGAAAGTGAATGTTTTTTTTTCCTGGATAAGGTTTTAATTTGTAATAAGAATGTACTCATAGTTTTAATTCTTAGAGGTGACTGGGGGGGGAAACTTCTGTATTTAGTTTCTAGGGGCCCTGAGATGGCTAATTTGATCAGCATGTTATCTTTGTAATTGATTGAAAAAACTAACTGAGCAAACTATTACAACCATCATGCATTTTAGTTTCAGTTTTTGTGTGGGCAAATTAGAATGTCTTTGTCTTGTATTTGGACTATTTTGACACAAATTAGTGCACATATCTTTATACATATACATTTTGAAACCACAATAGTTGCAAACCGATAAACACTATGCGTGTTAAATTATCTTTAAATGGGTTCAAAGGTGCGAAATGTCATAACTTGTATCTACAAAAACGACTTTTGTAACGGCATCCCATGCACGCTTACCTGTACAGTAACTCATCTCATGTTGAGCAAATATAATCATTCATACTTTAAGATCAAGAGTCATTTTGAAGTAATTACAAACATAATTGCTATGGAAAGGATGCACCTTGAGTTGAAGGATTGTGATAATTTATTAACAAGAAGAGTGTTTGCAAATTGTGTTGCTAGACAACCGCTTATGAAGCCTGGAAACAGTATCTCGTTGTCCAGTTCCAGCATAAATATTGTCTTTTCGGTTGAAAGCACACATCATGCTTGATTGGAAAGTGTTCGGAACTACTTAATGAAAAGGTCATTTTTGTAGACTACATTGACATATAGTACCAAATAAGATTAGTAATATTATATTATATTATTTGTATAACATCTTACGGTGGATATGAGCCACCGTAAGAGCAAGGCCACTGAGCACCTGCCAAATATGCTCGTGACGAATTGGCCAAATAAGGTCGCCACCCCCCTGTGACGGGGGTGGTTCTGAAAGAACAGCTCCATATGAAGAGCATATGCGGTCTCCCTAAAGGTGCTCGAGCTTGTTTTCCATTGCTCAGGATAGTCCGTTTTAGACATGGGACATTTCAGTTCCCTCTAGCTGCGATCAAACTTTTGTCTTTTGAGTGTCTTTATAATGAAAAAACAGAACGCGCGGACCCTCGCGCTCATCATCAGCATTCTAACCTACCTGCTGGTTGGAGCCGCCGTGTTTGATACCCTGGAATCTAAACAGGAAAAAACACAGAAGAAGAAGATAGATGACAGGAAATACGAACTTATGCGCAAATATAATTTGACCAAAGAGAAATATGACGAGATTGAAGTGGTGGTTTTACAGTTAAAGCCACACAAGGCTGGGGTCCAGTGGAAGTTTGCCGGGTCTTTTTACTTCGCCATCACTGTGATAACAACTATAGGTAAGACAAGTTGGGTTTCCTGTTTCTGATCAGTAGTTTACACTGAGTCAAATAAAAACATTGTAAAACGTGTCTTATCAGCAAATATGTATATTTTATCACATAGGCTAAACCTAAAAATGTAAGTTATTTAATGGCTCTTTACAATGAGGTTCTACAAATTACATTTGTCATATAAATAGCCCCAACAGTATATTAATTTACGATCTATAAGTTATTTGGGGAATAAAAAAGGTTCATATATTTTAAAGAGTGTTCTTTATATATGTAAAGACATGTTTTTACACAATGGTATATGTAAAAAACTAAACCTGGTTATATCAGTTAAGACCTCCAAACTCTACTAATACCTGTGACCTTTACCCCCAGGGTATGGTCACGCTGCCCCCAGTACGGACTCAGGGAAGCTGTTCTGCATGTTCTACGCTCTCCTGGGAATCCCTCTCACGCTGGTCATGTTCCAGAGCCTGGGGGAGCGGATCAATACCTTCGTCAGGTTTCTGCTGCACGGCGTCAAGAAGTGCCTGGGCCTGCGTCACACCCAGGTGTCCATGGCCAACATGGTGACCATCGGCTTCTTCTCCTGCGTCAGCACCCTGTGCGTCGGGGCACTCGCCTTCTCCCAGTACGAAGGCTGGAGCTTCTTCCACGCGTTCTACTACTGCTTCATCACGCTGACCACCATCGGCTTCGGGGACTACGTGGCGCTGCAGAGGGACCACGCCCTGCAGAACGACCCCAGGTACGTGGCCTTCTGCTTCGTCTACATCCTCACGGGCCTCACGGTGGTCGGGGCCTTCCTGAACCTGGTGGTGCTGCGCTTCCTCACCATGAACGCCGAGGACGAGCGGCGGGACGCCGAGCAGCGGGCCCTGCTGCTCGCCGACGGAGGGAGGCCGAGACGGGACGAGCGCCTCCCGCCTCCCGCCGTCTACCTCGCCTCCTCCTCGCCTCCTCCGGGAGGCCGCGGCAAGCGGGGGGCTAAGGACGCCTACGCGGAGGTGATGCACTTCCAGACGGTGTGCTCCTGCCTGTGGTACGCGGGCCGCGAGGACGACCTGTCCCTCTCGGAGGTGTGCATGGAGCAGGCCGGCGTCTCCCCGCACCTCCTGGAGCCGGGCGCTGTGGGCTGTGTGTGCAGCAGGCACCACTGCAGCGTGAGCTCCATCTCCTCAGGCCTGCGCTTCCTGTCCCCGCTCGCGGCCTTCAAGAGACGCAGCTCCGTCTGACAGGGGGGGACGTGGTGGCCCCTCCGTACTGATGTCCGGTCTGGGACGTCACATAGACCGAAACAGACATCCGGTGTCCTGGGCAGAAAGGGGTTACCGCTCAGAAAGACCTACCTAAGAGGTGTGCTTGTCCATTAGGGAGCAGGGACCAGCAGAACACCTGTGTGAGTGTACCCAATGTGGATTCGCTCAACTCACTCCTACATACAAACCTCTCATGCCAGTCAATCGTTTTGTTGGCGTAGCTTGTAGTGGTCGCGCGTGTAGAGTTGGAGGTGCTGAGTTCGAGCCCAGGTGTGGGCCAGATGGACCGGGTGTGATTGCCGATGACTGACACGACCACGTCTGTTGCATGGACACTATGTTAGACTGATGCAGACACAAAGTGCCTCTTTTGATTATTTGTGTTTCTTGATACAATGTGCTACTTAACAAAATGATCACTTGTGTACTACACTCAAGAACCAAACACTCTTAAGTTAAAGCAGGGAGATTCTTGCGTAGGCTACATTGTAACTCTCCATGTGTGCCTGGGTTAAGTGTTGACTGCTAATCAAAGCATGGTGTTTCTACTCACAATATTAAAGATTATGAGTGAATTGAGTTGTTCAGTGTTGATGTCTCTCCACCCGTCTCATGAAATCTACTATAGGCTATTCTGAATATGTCCTGTGTATGATAAATGTAGCAAGGATCTAAGAATAATAACAACAACCTATATTTAAATAAATCAATACCAAATATATTTCAGTGCTTCACGGGTGTCATTTCTGTCTCATTATCAAATGTCATTGAGTTTGCGTGTCATTGCAATGTCCAGCCAAGCCGCTCTTGCTGGCTCGGTTCCCATGTGTTTTGCCTGCATCTTTAGGCGTGCGCAGGAAAACGACAGAAGGAAAGTCCGTTTGACAAGTCCCTGTATTGTTGACTCCCCGTGGAGTTAGCATCTGCTGTTTTTACTCTGCCCATAGACCTCAGTATTTATGTCAAAGACAAAAATAGTTTCACACGGAAGGTCAGCTCTGCCATTACGTCACTTGAAATCCTGCCACTGACGTAGCCTAGGTGCTAGGGGTATTTCCTTTTGTTGAAACACACTTACCAATACATTATTTGATAGAAATCTAGAGCAAAACGTAAACAAGTGACAGATTTTTTATTATAATTTAAAAAAAAATCAGCACACTGTTGGTTTGGTTCGGAAGTCTTCGGATCTGTGGGCTACTTGAGATTTACAGAATTAGAATAGTCTAGACTCTATGGCATTCCAGGAAAAATATTTTGCATTGACAGGAAATCACACTCCTCGGAATAGCATGGCATGGCTCGAAATATCCCGAAAAAATCAAGCTTGTATACTGAAAAATACAACCGGATGCAGAAGGACAGCCTGGTATTTTTTGGCATATGCCTACTGCATTTGACACACTATGGGACATACTCAGTGTTTTTCTTCCATACTAAATATGGATATTAAGAAGCACCAGCCACTTACCAATCATCAATAATCTCTTAACTTTCCACTCCAATCACTAACTCGCTGGAACAAGCCCCTTCATAAGCCCAACCCCTTCAGAGTTGTTATTTTGGTTCAAAGTTCACACGCTTTACAGTTTGCAAATTAACAATCTGGTCGAAAGAATACAAATACAATGGACTTCAGAGAACTTAAGAATCTCCTTACAGATAGAAAAATCCTTATGCTGGCTGGAGGAGCAAGTTTAACTGCAGTTGGTTTGGGACTTGGGTATAAGTACTTACTAAAACCAGAGAAAGTTACCCGTGTCGGAATTGTGTCACAGCTTCTCATTCACCCACTTAAATCGGGAAAAGCTGTATCCGTGGCCTTGGCAGAATGTCAAGAGATAGGCCTGAAGTATGGAGCGCTTCAAGATCGGTAAATAACACTTACTGTATTGCAAGTATTTTTTTTCATTTCTCCTTTCTCAAAACAGACTGGCAAAAAATGTAGTGAAGCTATAGGCGTTTTAAACCATACTCGTGTACGCTGTGTCGTAAAGTGTATTCGTAGTTGGCTTGCACTTAAACAACTGACTGATCAGGCACTGGCTGGTGGTGACGGAGGATGGTCAGATGGTGACGGGCAGACAGCAGCCGCGCTTGGTCCTGGTGGCTTTGACTGTGGAAGGACAACAGGTGTGTCTGAACGCCCCGGACATGGAGCCGCTGACGTTCCCTGTCACACAGCCAGACAACGCCATCAAGGACTGCAGGTCCAACAAAAACACATTCATACTCTTGTCCAGACATTCAAAACAATATTTGACACATTATTTCTCTCACGTTTCCAAGTTGTTCACCATAAGCTTGAGGTGTGTGTGTGCGCGTGTGTGTGTCCCAGAGTGTTCAGTGTGGACATTCAAGGCAGAGACTGTGGTGAGGAGGTCTCCAGCTGGCTCACTCGGTACCTGGCTGCAGAGAAGGCTGTTCGCATGGTGCACTTTGAACCCCAAATGAACCCCAGGAAACCAGGAGAGAAAGAGCCTCTCTTCCCTCAACAAACAAAGGTACAACCAGGAACCTTCTCACAGCAACTCTCACCCAAAATTCACGAATGAGTCATTACATTTGAGATTTTTCGATGTTGCTGACCGTTTATTGTTGCTGTTCGACAATCAAACGCTATAGGTAGCGTACCCCGACGTGGGGCCAATCATGCTGTTGTCTGAGTCGTCAGTGAACGACCTCAGCAGCAGACTGGACAGCAAGGTGACGGCGGGCAGGTTCCGACCCAATGTTGTCATCAGCGGATGTGAAGCATTCGATGAGGTAGGATCTCCTTCACAGATTCTTCCACACAAACACCATGTATGCGAATAATTGAAATATGACTTTTTGAAATATGTATTTAATTGACAAATCTTGAATTTAGTTTTTTTGAAATGACCTCCAGACCTGAAAGGTTGTGTTGTGTTCTGCTTTGAGATGTGGAATCTAACTTTTCTTTATACGTCAACCACTTTTTATCTTGGCAAGGATTCCTGGGACGACATCAAGATTGGCGAAGTTCGACTGCATCGTGTTATGGCCTGTGGAAGGTACTGTAGTATCTGTTACCCAGAATGCTCTTTGACCATGTCTCCTGGTTATCTTGCCCATAGATAAATATAAATAGTATTTATATCTATGATCTTGCCCTCTCAAACTCCTTGCAGGATTTGTCCAGGGCCAAGATCAAGTGCTTCTAGCCAATAGCGTGTCTTGTTCCTATCAGGTGCATTTTCACTACTGTGGACCCAGAGACCGGAGTGATAAGCAGGAAGGAACCACTGGATACTCTTAAAAGGTAACAGTGCTGTTGGGGAGCGCTGGTTTAGAGAGGCTTGTTAAGGGATCGACTTTCTGGGACTGGATAAATATCATGTATTCATTTGGCAGACTTTTTTCCCCCCCAAAGATATAAACCTGCCACCTCATGATCTGTATCCATTTACAAAAAAGAATATCTTGTTGGCGTCATTTTGAAGATAAATAATGTGGTCGTGGTTTGGGGACTAACTCGTCCATGAAACTTGGTTTGCAGCTACCGCCAGTGCAAGCCGGAAGAGAGAAGCATTTACCAAACGTCTCCCCTCTTTGGACAGCTGTACACGGTCAGGAAGACTGGCGTCGTGCAAGTGGGAGATGCTGTGTATAAGATCAGTCGCTGAGATGGTCACCTCACTTTGGAGGTTTGATGAACGAGAACGAGGATTTGTCCGTTAACGCAAGTAGTCCTTTAAGAACTTTAATTGAGGAGTAACGGAAAGGATCAACTAACATTGGCGCTTTTGGGAATGTTTTAGGGAAACATTAGGATGAGCTAAGATTAGGAAAATAAATAAATAATAATGAAATGGTGTTGTACTTGTGTCTTTGGTTGTTGATTGGCTGCTTGTTTGTGGCGTTTGGTGAAAACAACAGAATACAACTTCAATCTAAAAGGAGACGGGATGTTGGGCATGCTGGACAGGTAAAGAGAGGATATTGATTTTAATTCAGTGCTAGTAAACCTGACAAACAACTTCTTTCAGTTCACTTTTACCGGGGAGAGAGAGAGAGGAGTTCTTCACTGTTGGAGTCTCATCTCATTGTCATGATATTAGCCTATATGTTGTCTTCAGGACGTCAGACTCATTGGCTCGTCTGTCTGACTAGAGGGGTCTGTCACAATGCTCTTGCAGTTCTATTTTATGTCCACCAGGGAGAAGTATTGCATTACTTGAGATTTTCTACTGTCCAATGGTTTCAGTCAGGCCATAAGAAGCACCAGCCACTTACCAAGCATCAATATTCTCTTACAGTTTTTTACAATCGCTATGACAGTTTTTTCCATACCTTTAACACGTTTCCTAAACTCTTAACACAGTTAGCACAACGTCCGTCTGTGTTGGCTATACAATTAACACATTTCTTGTTGCTTTGACACAAAATGCATAGAGTAAACACAAATTTAAAATGCTTAAACTTCTTTTACAGACAAGCTCAACCTAGACCAAAACAATCGATTTTTACTGGCCAATTTACCTTCGCTTTCACACTGTATGCCAGAACAGATAACATCATGTTCAAAACCTTATTGCCTTACAACTTATGGGCTAAAATCAAAGTAAACAGCTGTTCATATTGTGAATGGAAACACATATATATGCCCTGTATTGTATTCCATTGCTACTGAGAAAAAGCTGGTTGAAGTTATGCAAATACTATAAATCACTGTTGATTCCCAACTAGGAAACACTCAGGTGTTGAGGTTACCTATTTCAATCGCATGGCCATATAGTATACAGTAAAGAGGACCTCTTTGGGCTAATCTTGTGTGGAAAAAGAACAATATAGAGCAACACAAAGAAAGTAAGAATACAGTAATGCTGCACGAGGGAGAGTAAGACAAGTACCAGGACAAGGGAGAGGAGTGGGGCAAGGGAGAGGATTCGGGCAAGGGAGAGGGAGAGGAGTTAGAATGTGTGGTGGCCCTCAGAGAAGGGCCAGAGCTAGGGTAATACTGTAAATGGCAGCTATATCCTTGTAAGACCCCTTGTTGTAAAATAACAATGTCACCTTTAGCTCTTTACTGTAATTGCTCATTTCTTTTTTTCGAAAGACCAAATTTATCCAATAGCATTGCAAGACAAGACAATGTGTTTTTTTGGAGAGCTAAAGGTGATGTTGACATTTTAAATCAGGGTCTTACAGGGATATCGCATATTTACTGTATTGCAGTATTGTCCTGTAGCAAATGAAGCCTTTACTGCAGAAATTATGTTTCTGTCTTCTTTTTTTCAATACAGTAAACGTACATTCTATAAAGCTACTCTGAGATGGGTCATTCATTTTTTGTTCAGAATTTCTGCAGCAAAAGAAACAAAATGCATGAAACCCAACTAAACAAAAATGTAGAGGCTTCAAAAGAAGCTGCATTGCAAACACAATCCATAATCCATATACTGTAAGACCTGACACATAAATGAATGCAGTTTCTGTAATTCCATCTGAAGTTGGTGTTTTTTATGACATTGTGCTATGATTGACTACATATTCCTGTGAAAAGAGAACGTGTGTTAGTGTTTGCTAGACATGTTGTCATGTTTAGTGTATTTTTGTGTTATGACAATAAGTGTTTGAGTTTAGTTCATAATGAGTGATTTTGAGCATGAAATTAACAGTTTTGCCAATTGTGTGTGGTAGGTGTGTTGGTGCGTTAAGAGTTTAGAAAACTTGTTAAAGGTATGGAAAAAACTGTCATAGCGATTGTAAAAAACTGTAACTCTCCACTCCGATCACTAACTCGCTGGAACAAGCCCCTTCATAAACCCAACCCCTTCAGAGTTGTTATTTTATTGGTTCAAAGTTCAGACGCTTTACAGTTTGCAAATTAACAATCTGGTCGAAAGAATACAAATACAATGGACTTCAGAGAATTTATGAATCTCTTTACAGATAGAAAAATCCTTATGCTGGCTGGAGGAGCAAGTTTAACGGCAGTTGGTTTGGGACTTGGGTATAAGTACTTACTAAAGCCAGAGAAAGTTACCCGTGTCGGAATTGTGTCACAGCTTCTCATTCACCCACTTAAATCGGGAAAAGCTGTATCGGTGACCTTGGCAGAATGTCAAGAGATAGGCCTGAAGTATGGAGCGCTTCAAGATCGGTAAATAACACTTAGGCCTACTGTATTGCAAGTATTTTTTTCATTTCTCTTTTCTCAAAACAGACTGGCAAAAAAATGAGTGAAGCTAGGCGTTTTAAACCATACTCGTGTAAACTGTGTCGTAGCCTAAAGTTTATTCGTAGTTGGCTTGCACTTAAACAACTGACTGATATGCAGGCACTGGCTGGTGGTGACGGAGGATGGGTCAGACGGTGACGGGCAGACAGTATCCGCGATTGGTCCTGGTGGCTTTGACTGTGGAAGGACAACAGGTGTGTCTGAACGCCCCGGACATGGAGCCGCTGACGTTCCCTGTCAACCAGCCAGACAACGCCATCAAGGACTGCAGGTCCAACAAAAACACATTCATACTCTTGTCCAGACATTCAAAACAATATTTGACACATTATTTCTCTCACGTTTCCAAGTTGTTCACCATAAGCTAGAGGTGTGTGTGTGTGTCCCAGAGTGTTCAGTGTGGACATTCAAGGCAGAGACTGTGGTGAGGAGGTCTCCAGCTGGCTCACTCGGTACCTGGCTGCAGAGAAGGCTGTTCGCATAGTGCACTTTGAACCCCAAATGAACCCCAGGAAACCAGCAGAGGAAAAGCCTATCTTCCCTCAACAAACAAAGGTACAACCAGGAACCTTCTCCCAGCTTCAACTCTCACCCAAAATTCACGAATGAGTCATTACATTTGAGATTTTTCGATGTTGCTGACCGTTTATTGTTGCTGTTCGACAATCAAACGCTATAGATAGCGTACGCCGACCTGGGGCCAATCTTGCTGTTGTCTGAGTCGTCGGTAAACGACCTCAGCAGCAGACTGGACAGCAAGGTGACGGCGGGCAGGTTCCGACCCAATGTTGTCATCAGCGGATGTGAAGCATTCGATGAGGTAGGATCTCCATACAGATTCTTCCACACAAACACCATGTATGCGAATAATGTCCCTTTTTTAATTGACAAATCTTGAATTTCGTTTTTTTTAAATGACCTTCAGAACTGAAAGGTTGTGTTTTCTTCTGCTTTGAGATGTGGAATCTAACTTTTCTTTATACGTCAACCACTTTTTATCTTGCCAAGGATTCCTGGGACGACATCAAGATTGGCGAAGTTCGACTGCATCGTGTTATGGCCTGTGATAGGTACTGTAGTATTTGTTACCTAGAATGCTCTTTGACCATGTGTCCTGGTTATCTTTCCCATAGATAAATATAAATAGTATTTATATATATCTATGATCTTGCCCTCTCAAACTCTTTGCAGGATTTGGCCAGGGCCAAGATCAAGTGCTTCTAGCCAATAGCGTGTCTTGTTCCTATCAGGTGCATTTTCACTACTGTGGACCCAGAGACCGGAGTGATAAGCAGGAAGGAACCACTGGATACTCTTAAAAGGTAACAGTGCTGTTGGGGAGCGCTGGTTTAGAGAGGCTTGTTAAGGGATCGACCTTCTGGGACTGGAAACATTTAATGTATACACTTTTTTTTCCAAAGATATAAACCTGCCAATCAAATGCATTTTTACATATCCATTTACAAGAAGAATATCTTGTTGGCGTCATTTTGAAGATGAATAATGTGGTCGTGGTCTGGGGACTATAGTAGAGTTCTAACTCGTCCATGAAACTTGGTTTGCAGCTACCGCCAGTGCAAGCCGGAAGAGAGAAGCATTTACCAAACGTCTCCCCTCTTTGGACAGCTGTACACGGTCAGGAAGACTGGCGTCGTGCAAGTGGGAGATGCTGTGTATAAGATCAGTCGCTGAGATGGTCACCTCACTTTGGAGGTTTGATGAACGAGAACGAGGATTTGTCCGTTAACGCAAGTAGTCCTTTAAGAACTTTAATTGAGGAGTAACGGAAATGATCAACTAACATTGGCGCTTTGGGGAATGTTTTAGGGAAACATGAGGATGAGCTAAGATTAGGAAAATAAATAAATAATAATGAAATTGTGCAGAAATTGTGTTGTACTTGTGTCTTTGGTGGTTGATTGGCTGCTTGTTTGTGGCATTTGAAGTTGTATTCTGTTGTTTTCACCAATCTAAAAGGAGATGG
The DNA here is from genome assembly GCA_903064625.1 of Mallotus villosus. Classification (NCBI taxonomy): domain Eukaryota; kingdom Metazoa; phylum Chordata; class Actinopteri; order Osmeriformes; family Salangidae; genus Mallotus; species Mallotus villosus. The sequence goes on from CAEFZP010000795.1 coordinate 160,517, forward strand.
GATGTTGGGCATGCTGGACAGGTAAAGAGAGTATATCGATTTTAATTCAGTGCTAGTAAACCTGACAAACAACAGTTTCTTCACTGTTGGAGTCTCATCTCATTCTCATGATATTATGTTTTCTTCAGGACGTCAGACTCTGTCTGACTAGAGGAGTCTGTCACAATGCAGTTGCAGTTCTATTTCTTGTCCACCAGGGGGAAGTATAGCATTACTTGAGATTCTACTGTCCAATGGGTTCAGTCAGTAGCCTGGTCCTAACCAGACTCTCGTACATATTACATTTGTACAGAGGGTCTGGCTCTGCTCCATTGACAAACGTTGACTTCCTTGTAGGCGGGTACTGTGTTGAAGTTTAAAACTATTGGATCTGCCCAGAGCCACTCTGATCTGCCATAACCAATAGCTAGCGTTCGCCTTAGCCAACTCCTGGAGCTAGCTGCCGTAGCTGGAAAATCAAACTTTTCCCGAACCGCGTGGGGAGAAGGTCCACAACATCATTGACACCAAGAAAACTCAGCAACACTTTTTCTTGCTCCGGCTTTAGTTTCTGGATATTCGGCAGTGTTGCCACAACGGACCGAATGGCTTCGCTCGCATCTTTCTCCGCCGCCATTACGGAACTACAACACAAACTAGCGCACGACATCAACGTTATCGTTCTCAGCCATAGATATATATGCATATAAATATGTTAATATATATCTATGTTCTCAGCCACTCCCCCTGTTCGCTGATTGGGCCAAATAGAAAATCCATTTCCAAGATCTGAAATGCGTACCGAAGATCCAGACCCAGTAGGCCTACAGAAGCGAAATCAAAATTGATCGGAAGTACGTATGTGGGCAGAGCCAGGCTATTCAGTCAGGCCATTTGAAAATTGAAAAACGTAAGCCCCTCCCTCAATAAATGTGATATGATGTTCTTTCTATTGCAGAATTTTGGCAGTTTAGTTCAGATTTCATCTCCCTCACACTCAATACCACCACACCTGCTCAACACACACTGGTTTCATCACAGCACTGTGTTTGGAAAGTTCTTAAGGAGGGAGATCACCAAGAAAAAAACTTCTAGTGTATAATTCAAACATGAAGGAAAGCGAAAATAATAGCATATGCTATAAAATATCTAAGATTGTATCAAACAGAGCAGCAAAGATTTTACTCGTTACAAGTTCACTTTAGTTTCTGCCAGAAGTGCTTCTTTTGTGGCAATAAAGCATTTAACGTTTTTTATTTTAAATAGCATAGAATCCTGCCTGGTTTAACTGTAGTGTAACTGTTTATCATTTTTAGACTCAGTGTAGGTGGCGGAATGGTGTTAAATTTCTCACAAAGTTGTGATAGGTCTTCGTGGTCGTCATGGGTGTCAAGCCCATGGCAACAGAACTATGTCTCTGTGTTTCATCTCCATCAGTAGCCCTGGATGCTACTGGAGCTCTGAAGGGGGTTATGGTCACGTGACCACAATACTTCCTGTTCAGAATCAATGAACTCTTCTGACAACAAAACTCGTGCACAGTGATGAAAACATGACTGATCTGGATATACATTAGAGTCACTGAAATCATATTTGAATCTCGTTTATTCGACCGTATCCAGAAAGATGTAGACTTCAACATGTGCACAAAATGTGCAGGGAACGTTTTGCATAAAAACATCTTTTGGGGGGGAAACTACAAATCTTACTTCTAAAGGTGTGCAAGCCTGTCACAAAACAGACGTGTCACAGCACGAGCCTCAGGTGTCTCAACAGAGCACTTAGGGTCCTGACTGCCCCTCCACTGAGACGCTCCAAACGTCTCCGAACACAGACAGGAGTAATCACTAACCCCGGGGACGTCTGATGACTGCTTGCAGCGGAGCAGACGGGAAGATTTCCCTACAAAGCAGGAGGATAGAGTTTCAACATTCAGGGGTGGCACATTTACAGTAAACAGCGCTTTTTGAACCTGACCTGAGCCATGTTTGGATGTATATTTTGTGTACGTTCATGTATTAACCTGTTTTCCAACGAGGGATCCAAAAAAACACAACACTGTTGGAATGCATTTTTGAAGGTCCACGTGATGCAGAGATATGCTCAGGTGTGAGGGTATGTGTTTTTAGCGACTCTAGTCTAGAAAGCTCTGGAGGTTACTCTTAGTCAGTAGATTCGATGCACAAGATACAAAAAGTCCCTACCTGTAGCTACCAAGTCCACTGATCCTTTTCTACAGGTCGGTACGATGTAAAAGCTCAAATCATCAAGGCTCTGGGATTAACTGAAAAACACTTTTCTCAAACAATTCACAAAACAGCAGATCCTTGTGTCCACTGAACCTTCACTATTTCAGTCACGGTGTCTGTGGTTTCAATCATGATCAGCGGAGTGATATTACAGAGAGCTTCACGGAAACACACAGCTCGTTTACAATCCACAGATGCTTGTTTAACGCATGCATGTGCTGTAAAATTGTGTTGGTTTTGACAGTTTTTTCAGGGTTTGCCAACTTTGCCCAGATCTATCTTTGATTTAACTCTAAAGACATGTCACACAAATGATTAGGTTGAAATAGCCTACTGACTTCACTGCAGTTCAAAGTGACAGTACTACACAAAACAAATTCACCATACCAGTTTATTCTATTTCTTAGAAACAGGATACTGAATTAATTATCAACAGCCACACCATTAACAATATCGTCTCAATTGACTTGTTTGCTTTTGACAGTGTGCCGTTTTCCTTGTGCCGACACCGGTTTGCTTCCCTTAGCCTTTGCTCCTTTGGAAGGAGTTTTGCTCTTCTGGTCGTTCCTGACTAGTTCATGTTTAAATGGCTTCAGCAGCACTGCCTTCTTAAGAGATCCTGTCTTCTTTGTCTTTGCTTTGACAGTCTGCTTGTTTCGATTTCTCAGAGGGGTCTTAGTCTTTGATTGTGTTTTGACTGTCTGCTTGAGATTCTTCAGTGGGTCCTTCCTCTTTGATTTTGTTCTGACAGCCTGTTGGTCCATTTTCAGACGGATCTCACTCTTTGCCGGTGCTGTGGCTTCCTGCTTGTTCAGAGTTTTTAATGGAGCCTTTTTCCTCAACCGTAGTTGGGCTGTTTGCTTGTTGAGGACAGTGAAAGTCACCTGCTTTTTGGTTTGTGCTTCTGCTGTCTGATTTTTGAGAGATTTTTTCTCCATCTGTTGTTTGGGTTTGAATTTTTTACCTTCGGTGTTTGTCGTGGTCAAATTCTTATTGTTTGCTGTCCATTCGGGTGCCGGTGGGGGGGTGGGGACACTGGGGCTGGGAGTGGCAGAGGGAGGGCTGGTCTGGCGGGGTGGGGACACTGGGGCTGGGAGTGGCAGAGGGGGGGCTGGTCTGGGGGGTGGAGACACTGGGGCTGGGAGTGGCAGAGGGGGGGCTGGTCTGGGGGGTGGGGACACTGGGGCTGGGAGTGGCAGAGGGGGGGCTGGTCTGGGGGGTGGCAGGAGGCTTGCTAGTAAATGTGAATTTCCGAAGTGGCGGTCTGGTGGGTTTTTCATGTACGTCCAGCACTGTTACTGAAATCACACAAGCCTACGTGTTAGTAAGCACTTTCAACATCTAGCCTGCCTTCCCTCAGATTAACCCTAAAAAGCTCAAATATGTTTATACGTTGTGATAAAAGGTTTGGCCTTGAATGAAGGACATGCATGTTTGGAATTATCTTTCTTTTGACACCATGTATAGGGTATGTTTGATGTAAAATAGGTTGTTTTATAAGTTGAGTCCCTTCATAAAGTTTGGCAGCGTGCCATCGCCAAATGAAATGAGTATAAATATAGAAAACAGTAAACCATGAATCAGCTGGCTTCCCTCATTGCTCCTAACATGCCGTCAATCAGGATGAATCCTGACTAGCACCCTGGGCATGACTCAAAGGGAGAAGGAGTTCTAGGGGGTCCTCAAAGTGAAGGGCAAGGAGGAGTATGCGTTAACAATACAAACACTGCCCCTAGCTGGTTACACCATGAGCTAAAGGCATCACTTGATGCATTTAAACACAACACAGAAAAAAACTAGCCAGTGTGTAGTTGTAACTTACATTCTCTTGGTGTGAAAGGCAGCTTCCTGCTCCTGACCTTCACGGGAGCTTGTTTGATTCTGCACTTCCCTGGAGGGGCTCTCCTGTGGGGGGCAGCAGGGTGGGGGATCAGCAGACAACCAGGTCACATTCACTATTGTCACACTGCGGCGTATGTGAAAATAAAATAACACGATGAATCCCAACAATGTGTTTCCAACAGTAAGTATCCGTCTGTAAGTCCATGTCTAGTCATGCGCAGTTTCTGCCAGGCGAGTGGTAATGGTAAAACCTTTGGCAGATCAAGACGTTGGCATTTGCTAATTAAATCAATTCAATAATATCATGAACAGTACAGGTAGTCGGCTACAATTAGGTGCGTGCAGATACAGGATATGTGCTATATCCACACCTAAAGCCATGTGCAGTAGAATACAGTATATTCAGATATCTGAGAACTCCTTCATTGTGTGAACAATTACAACAACAAACTACATCACAACTCTGTTATTTTCAATATGCTCAATTGTAACTAAATAGTAATCCTGGGGTTATCGACCCTGCCTCCCTTCAAAGTACAGTAGTTAAAATCCCACATGCCTTGGAATACCAAGCAAAGATTCCATAAGGGACGGAAAGAATGTGGAACATCTGATAGCTTCTAATGATTCCATCAGTCCAGGAGTATATGAACCCACTGTGTCGACTGGCGTGAAGTCATTTCTGACACGTGTGCAGATATTGAGTTTCACAAAAGGCATCTTTTCTTTCTATCATCCATAAAGACACACTCCGACAGCAGATACAAACAGAGATCAATACGCAGGTTTGAACGGCTGAAGGAAAAAAAAAGGGGTTTCGGAGCATCTTTGAATCATATCACAACAATCCATCACACAATCCACTAATCCACATAACTACTGTTACCTAATAACTGGTCATCATCATGAGGAATCGGTTCTACCCATGTGATCTTAAAAGATTGAGAAAATATCAAAAGAACTGAAGAGCGTTAATGTTGGGGTTTGAGGGGTGACCTAGTGGTCACTGTGTTTCATGGGCAGCGCTCTTTTTGTCAGCTTTTTACTTAATACCACCTGTTCCCTGTTGTGCACTGATTACACCCCTTATAAATACCCTCTGTTTTTCCTCCTTCTTTGACCAAAGACTTTTGTGATGTTTGAGACCAGTTCCATATCCTGCGATACACTCTGTTGTTCCACGTTGAGCCGCTGACTTACCCTTCCCTGGACATACTGGACTCTCTTCCCGATCTCGGACCCTGCCTTTCTTGACTACGTTTTTCGGATCACCCCTTTTTGAGTTCTACGGCTTGCTTTCTGTTTTGGTTCCAGAGCTTTGCTCGTGAGATTTCAGTTGTCCTTTAATAAACGTTCCGTTCCGCACTCCACTTTTGGGTCCTCCTTGAAGCCAGCCGTGACAGTTAATCTGATAGTCATCCACAACCTCAACATTAACAACCAGCAATCCTTTCCAGTGGCGGGTCGCCTATATACTGCCTATATACGGGGAGACAGTATACTGTACCTTGAAGGATCCATGAACTTGTAAACCGTTCCATAGGGAGACATGGCGCTGGGGTATGAGGTAGCCAGGAAGTACAGTTCACCTGAAGATGCAGGAACAAAGAGCAGAGCAGCATAATGAGGTGATCAGCACGAGACAGCAGAGAGCAGAGTACAGCAGGCATTTCAGGCAGACAGACAGACAGACAGACTAGCAGACAGACAGACAACGGCTAACCTGCTTCATCTTCAGCGAAGGAGATGATGAACTTGTGATGGTGATTTATGAGTCCTGGGAAAGAGCATGTCTTTGTGTCTCCCATGCACACGCTCCTCTCCTTCCAGTCCCCGGTTGTCTTGTCTTCTTCCAGGGCCATGATCCTTCTAAATGATTAAAGAAGAACCAGTTTGGTTTAATCTACTGCTCAGTGAAGAATCCCCCAGGAAAGTACTAGATAGTGCCTACAGAAACCAGATCAGATAAAGAGCGCCAACACTAAGGCCCAGTTTCCCAGACATGGATTCAGCCACATTTGTTGTCGTTGCCTTGGACTAGGCTTAATCCATGTCTTGGAAACTGATCCTAAATGCTGAACTGGAGGGTGCTGGGTGAGGTTCCATGTTCTGATCTGTGGGCATCTCTGAAGCACTCTGTGATATATGGCAAGAGAAGAACACTAGAGCATGAGGAGGAGCTTACCCACTCATGAAGTCTCCAAACACGTACAGGCCGTTGAGGTTTGGTGATTCGCATCCTCTGTAGATGTATCCTCCTGTCACAGACTTCCCAACATGGTGCCCGTACGCAAATATCGGCAGGACGTCATCTACCAAGGGGAAGAAGCAAATCTTATTTGACCTGATAACATCACTGCGATTTGGATCTTTTAATGCGAAAAATTAAAATTAAAATTCATCACTGTGTATAAAGTAGCAAGTATAAAATATGTTAAAACCGTTCTGGATTCTGTGGTCCTTAAAGTTGTGTTCATTGTAAGACTACATTTTATGAAATAAAATACTAAAATAAAACACTCAAGGCACTCAATTGAATCAAATCAACACTTCAATAGCCATTTTTACAATCATTGTCACTAAGACCAGTGGCAGTTTTACACAGGGGCCTACAGGGGCCAGTGCCCATGTAAAAAAGTCCCTGCTGTGGCCCCCCCTGAGCTAACTGAAAAATACAATTATTTTTCTTCTTCGAATAGTCATCATGAAACGAGGAAGGGACATTGCAGCCTTTTTTGCCCCAGTAAATAAAGAAGTTAGAGAAACATATCAAGTTATTGAGAGAGCTGAGGAGCTAGAAGGCAGAGAGAGAGCCAGAGTCGTTTGTATGATTTTAGTGTAGAGCAAGCTAAAAATAAAGTATTAATGTTTAAATATAATTTCTGTTTTTTAGTGTGCCCCTCTGATTAAACACTACACCCCAGTGAAATGTGTCTAGAACCCCACTGGGTTTGACAGAACCCTAACATTACATCCTGAGCATGGTTCAACATCAACATATTTCAGTCGTCAACGCAATACCCCCGCTCACCCAGCGAGGAGTTCTGGCACAGTTTCACATCGTAACACTCGAATCCCTCCTTGGCCCTCCAGCCGTAGTTGCCGCCGCGCACGATGATGTCGATCTCCTCGTACCGGTTCTGCCCCACGTCGCCGCAGACGATGCGCCCGCGTCCGTAGCGGGTGACGGGGTCGCCGCGGTCCACGCTGCACCGCCACATGTTCCTCACCCCGTAGGCGTACACCTCCGGACGGGCGTCCGCGTGCCCTACGAAGGGGTTGTCTGGGGGGATCTTGTATGGACCGCCATGGGGGCTTCCTCCGTCCACATCTATACGCAGGACTTTACCCAACAGGGCACTCCTACAACACAGCAGATCATGTACAGTAGACATAGTAGGTACTGTGCAGTTGATATTACACAGTTTTCAGCAGATATTGCATACAGAAAAGGAGATATTGCACACAGATATGTAGGAGATCTGGTACAGTATGAAATTGAAATAGTATGAAAGCCCTTGCACAGTAGATATTGTAAACATTGTATGAATAAAAGTGCATTATTTGAATCATTTAGCATAGTTAGATTGTCGATTAACTTAATTGACTCACTGAACAGTGAGTCAGACAGCCTTACTTAATTGACTCACTGAACAGTGAGTCAGTCAGCCTTACTTGTTTTGGGCGTTTCCATACTTCCCAAAGGGGTCACCAGCCTTGCCTCCGTCGCCAGTGAAGATGTACAGGTATCCATCCAGCCCAAACAGGATCTGCCCTCCGTTGTGATTGGCTGCCGGTTCATCTATCTCTATAATGACCCTGAGGGAGAAGAAGAGTTCACTCCTGGTCCTTGACCAGCAGACAACACTGCAGGTCTCATTCAGACTGCCAGTGTGTGTGTTGTTAGACATTCATCCTACATCACATAAGTTGATTACATAGGGAGCATGCTCATGCATGTGCTTGTGGTGTAACAGCCTGAGGTGTTTTCACCCATCAACACCTCAAACACATGAAAGCAGAAAGGACTTCAATCTGTTAGTAAAAAAACGAAATCCCCTCATACCTCACAGGATCAGCCGGATTCATACCTCAAAGAACACCACCCCCCCACCACCACCTCCCAGAGCCAGCCCCCCCCACCTCTCAGTCGGCCCCCCCCACCTCCCAGAGCCAGCCCCCCCACCTCTCAGTCGCCCCCCCACCCCCAGCCAGCCCCCCCCACCTCTCAGTCGCCCCCCCCACCCCCGAGCCAGCCCCCCCCCACCTCTCACTCGGCCCCCCACGTCCCAGAGCCAGCCCCCCCCCACCTCTCAGTCGGCCCCCCACCTCCCAGAGCCAGCCCTCCCCACCTCTCAGTCGGCCCCCCCCCCTCCCAGGGCCTACCCCCCCCCCACCTCTCAGAATCAGCACCCCCACTCTCAGCCCCCCACACACACACACACCTCTCAGAGTGAGGGTCAGCCAGGTTCATGTCGTAGACCGAGGTCTTCATCTCGCTGATGCGCACCCTCTCCAGCACGCTGCCCACCAGGACAGAGTAGTAGAGGAAGAAGCGGCGGTTGTGGCGGTAGTGCGGGTGGAAGGCCAGCCCCAGGAAGCCCCTCTCATCCCCCAGCCAGGGCGTGGTGAACACGGCCCCGCTCAGGTCCAGGAAGGGCTGCTCCAGCCGGCTGCCGTCCCGCAGGTACACCCACACGAAGCCCACCTGCTCGGCCACGAACATCCGGTGGGTGTCGTCATTGCTGTGGAGCATGAGCACCGGGTTGCGGAGGCCGTTGGCCACCTCGCTCAGGCAGAGCTGCAGACAACCCTGGGGGTCCTGGGACACCTGGCCCAGTTTGTTGTTCAGGCTGGTGGTCCTCAGCACGCTGGGGTAGCAGTAGTCCTGGTCGGCCAGCCCCACCAAGCTGCAGAACCGGGACGTGTCCTTTTCCCTGCTGGCCTCCTGAAGGGGCTGGCTGTCCGTCAGGTACTTGACCACCTGGTGGCATTTGCGATGGAACTCGACACAGTAGCTGAAGCACAGTCCAGGCAGCTGTCTGACTGGAGTGTAGGGGTCTTCTGCATCGTAGAGATGTGCGGCGTACGGAGAGCACTCCTGGAGGAATAGCAGACGTAAAGCACAGCTGTCTGACTTCAAATAGTTCCTGTTGTGGCATTTCGCAGGAGATGATCTTATATCTGGGTTATTTAAAACGTAATTGGACGCAAGTGTCCTTTGTGGTGCTTCCAGGTGTTGTCTCAGAGAGTCTGAAACATGTTAGGCTATAAATCAGATGGCAAATCTGAAGAATCTATCAGTCTATCAACGAGGCACTGATTCGTGCAGGTTTCAACAATACAAACTTATGATGAAATAGACAATCGTTCCAAAACCAGTTTATAGCCTATACCACAGCGTCGTTTAATTAACTTTGGACAATACACAGATAGCCTAAACTAATTATGTTATTAGATCTATGGAAACATTTCGAAATGTCTTAATAAAACACTTAGGCCTACCTGACACATAATTTCTTTTAGAGAGTCGCCGCACTTCTCGTATCCTTGGACATCCAGCAGGTCAATGATGTCCCAGTATCGCTCCGCAATCGTGTTATCAGTCTCCTGGTCACAACAACCAAATAACTCATACTCCTTGCAGAACTCGAGGTGGTGCGGAGGTTTAAACGGGGGTTTGAAGTCTAGACACTGCGGATGAGACGATATTTGTTGAGGTAGGACGAGGAGAAATAATGTCAATATCGTGAGCAGTGTAGGGCACAGAAAGCGCGGTCTCCGTAGTCCCCCTTCTACATCCCCCCCCACAGCGGATCCCTGCGCCTCCGGCTGCGCTTGAATGTGGAGCATCCCGCTTCCTTGTCATTTTTGCCGTCTGCTTCAGAAAGACCTCAACTGTTTGCTCTTACTCTCATTGAACAGCGTACAACAGAGTGTGTGAATGTGTGTGTATAGGAGCTCACAATTTGAAGTACGCTCCTCAGGCACACACACACACACGCGCACACACTCACACGCTCGTACACAAACACACAGACATTTGTGTATAGTGCAGATCATTAAACCCCCCGGACGGCACCTGTAATTATGGCTCCTGCCTCGGGCCGCATTCTGTCCTTGAAACGTTTGTGTCCATTTACGCCATCAGCATGTCTCTAAATAAGGATTTGCATATTAAATATGAGTGACGCTTATTTTGTTTCAACATGTTTCTACTAATCCTGTAAAAAAACCACAACAATGCGGCTGTTTAAAATATATTCCACAAGTAAACTATATTGCAATGTGGGTAAACGTTTTGCCACGCACAAGAACATCTGCCCTCTGCTGGTTTAACAGTGAGCGAATTACAGTTAGCTACCTGTTGCAATAGAGTCCAGCTGCAGCCCCGGAGACAAACACCCAGGCGTGACGGTAACCGTGGTGTGACGGAAGTTATGTGACGGAAGTTATCAGAATAAAATAAATGTATAATGTATCAGAATAAAATGAACGTATTTGAATAAAATGAACGTATTTATCGCTGAAATTAGCACAATACAAAAATAGCAACATATTTCGACATGTCAGTAACCATTTTTACAGCTTAAAAAGTTTTTATTTCGAAATGCCAGGAAATGTCAGTAACCGTAGGCCTAATTGTTTTGTTATGTCTAAACGAATCAAATTGTATTTTTTGTTAAGGATATCATCACAATTCGATATAAATATACATTGACGCAATGTATTTCTAAGTGTATTATACAGTTTACTCATTAAGTTACTTCCATGAACGAAGTGCAGCTGGATACTGTTGGCTAATTTTTTTTTAAAAGGGCGCGGTATTATAATATTATTAGGCTATATCCGAATTTAGCGAAAAGTAAATAAACCACGGCACGGCTTTAACATGAATATGACTCAATACATTAAGTACATGGACTGAGTAGGGTCCAGCTGCAGCCCCGGAGAACAACCACCCTGGCGTGACATAACACCCAGGCGTGACGGAAGTAACCGTGGTGTGACGGAAGGGATTTTTTTACACATCGCTATCAGAAACCAAAGATCAACCATGGAAGTAAGTGAGAATGTCAATGTACTTAATGTATTGAGTAATATTCATGTTAAAGCCGTGCCGTGGTTTATTTACTTTTCGCTAAATTCGGATATAGCCTAATAATATTATAATACCGCGCCCTTTTTTTGAAAAATTAGCCAACAGTATCCAGCTGCACTTCGTTCATGGAAGTAACCCCAACCCTAGGTGAACCGAGCCCTGGTACTTTCTCCTAACCCCAACCCTAGGTGAACCGAGCCCTGGTACTTTCTCCTAACCCCAACCCTAGGTGAACCGATGGTCATTTACTTAATGAGTAAACTGTATAATACACTTAGAAATACATTGCGTCAATGTATATTTATATCGAATTGTGATGATATCCTTAACAAAAAATACAATTTGATTCTATTAGACATAACAAAACAATTTCGGTTACTGACATTTCCTGGCATTTCGAAATAAAAACTTTTTAAGCTGTAAAAATGGTTACTGACATGTCGAAATATGTTGTTATTTTTGTATTATGTTAATTTCAGCGATAAATACGTTCATTTTATTCAAATACGTTCATTTTATTCAAATACGTTCATTTTATTCTGATACATTATAAGTTTATTTTATTCTGATAACTTCCGTCACATAACTTCCGTCACACCACGGTTACCGTCACCCCTCAGTGTTGTTGTCACGCCAGGGTGTTTGTCTCCGGGGCTGCAGCTGGACTCTATTGGCTGGACTCTATTGGAGTGTTCTGGCATTGGATGAAGCCACCTATGGACCATGCTGACCATGTCCAATAGAGGGCGCTGTTCACTTTATGTCGACCTCTTAGAAGTGCACTAGGAAACGGAAATACATCATGTAATTTACATTACAGTATGTGTTTTGGAAGAGCGTTAGTCAACTAATAAATATTGAATGCGAGCGTTGTTGTAAACCATACAGTTAGCTGCGACATTTGGCTCTCAGGGGCGGAGAGGAATTATATACCTGTATGCACGTTCACTTGCTAGTTAGACGCTGGATAATTCACTATTGAACGGATACACTGCAAGTAACTACCGGGGCGCTTTATCCGTACAATGAGCTCGGACCACCAAAGTGATGGCGACGACGCTGACGAATCTCAAGACAGGCCAGGAAGGGCAGTGTCTGACAAGGAAGACCCCGACATTGAAGACTCGGATGATGAAGAGAAATCCCCGACCACCTGTCCTCGTCCACCGAGGGAAAGGAACGCCAGACCGGTGACGACGGATACCAATCCCCAGTGTCAGGCACCATCTCAGCCGGGGAAGGGTGGCAGTACTAGTACTAGCACTGCCACGGATGTCAGTTACTCCAGCTTGTTTTCATGGATACAAAGCAGAACTATTAGAAGAGGTCTTTTCGTTGATCCATCAAGGGATAACTTTAGGACAATGACAAACTTGTATCGCTCAATGAATCCTGCCACAGACTCCGTCAACTTGAGCACTCAAACGCACGGAGCCGTTTTCAATTTGGAATACTCGCCGGACGGGTAATTTGCCATGATAGCTAGCTAGATTAGCGGCATTAGCTAGTGATTGTGAATTACAATGAAGGATACGCGAGATGGTGTTACAGTACAGGGTGACTGACTTGTCTGACATGCAGATAGCATCACGTCACCTTTCCTTTTGTGTTTGAGCATTAGTGGTCAGCAGAAGAGCTATGTTCTTTAGTGATTCCTGAACGTGTGTGTGTGTCCCGTCTCAGGTCCGTTCTGACGGTAGCCTGTGAGCAGACGGAGGTGCTGCTGTTTGATCCCATCTCCTCCAAGCACATCAAGACTTTGGTGGAGGCACATGAAGACTGCGTCAACAACATCAGGTCAGCCGGCCGTCCCTCCTACACCCACACTCAGTCTTGATGACTTCGCAGATGAGCGTTTTGACTCCACAGTTTGGATGCTTTCATAGACGAGTGTTTTGACTCCATAGGTTTCTAGACAACCGTCTGTTCGCCACCTGCTCCGACGACACCACGATTGCGTTGTGGGACCTGCGTAAGCTGAGCTCCAAGGTTTGCACGCTGCACGGCCACGCCAGCTGGGTGAAGAACATCGAGTACGACACCAACACCCGCCTCCTCGTCACCTCCGGGTTTGATGGCAATGTCATTACCTGGGACACCAACAGGTCTGTCTGTATGTCTGTAACTGCATGTCTGTCTGCCTGTCTGTCTGTCTGTTTTTTTGTCTGTCTCTCTGTAAGGGTTTATCAGTGTCTGTGTCTGTACATGTGTATGAGTGTTGTGTGTGTGTGTGTGGTCTTATTTAACTACCGTTGTGGGGACCACATATCCCCACATAGTAAAACATGAACAACTTGACCCTGTGGGGCCCCTTTGCTGGGCTTCATAACAATTTTTTTTTAGAGTTAGGGTGCAATTAGTGTAAGTGTTAGAATACACTAAGGGTTAAGGTTAGGGTTACGTGTTAGTGGTTGGAGATCATTGCCATCATTTTGAATGGCCGAGCCCCACAAGGATAGACAAACAAACTTGTGAGTGTGTGTACGTGTGTGTACACCGTCAGTTTAACATCCTTCATGCTTCACGTGGACCCGCTCTCATCCCAGCTCCTGGATCTGTGCGCCCCGCAGGTTCACGGAAGACGGCTGCCCCCACAAGAAGTTCTTCCACACGCGCTACCTGATGCGGATGCGTCTGACGCCCGACTGCTCCAAGATGCTGATCTCCACGTCCTCCGGCTACCTGCTGATCCTCCACGACCTGGACCTCACCCAGTCCCTGGAGGTGGGCAGCTACCGCATGCTGCGCGCCCGCCGCACGCCCCTCAGCTCGGGTGAGTCTCCGCCTCCTCTACCTGCCTCTTACTTCCTAACCCTTCCTAACCTTCGAAAGGACTGTGATTCTGTATGGATTGTGACTGCTTGAGTGTGACTGCCCTGACTTAGACTCAGTGTTGTCTGTGACTCAGTGTTGACTGTGACTCTGCTGACTGTGTGTTTCTGTGTTTCAAGATGGTGCTACTTCAGCCTCCAGGTCGGCACCAGGCGCTCCTCGCCACGGCAACGACTCAAGCAAGATCCACCCTCACAGAGAAGGTGAGACTTTTAATTGATTTAATTTCATTCAATTTATCTAATATAATCTGTTGATATCAACTGATGGAAGACCATTAGTGTTGTTTAAAGTCAGGCTCCTGGTCATATGTATGACTTTAGCAAACAAAGTTAATTTGCTTTGTAAAGTTCCACTGGGACAATGGGTTGATTTTTGGTGTCACTGTGTTTCCTGTGCCAGGCCTGTCCCCCAGGAACAGCCTGGAGGTGCTGACCCCTGAGGTACCTGGAGAGAGAGACCGCGGGAACTGCATCACCTCCCTGCAGCTGCACCCTAAAGGCTGGGCCACGCTCATCCGCTGCTCCAGCAACATGGACGACCAGGAGGTACGCCACCTCCGACCCCTACAGTCCCAAACACCTGTCCTGTAGAACAAGCCTGTAGAACACGCCTGTAGAACACGCCTGTAGAACACGCCTGTAGAACACGCCTGTAGAACACGCCTCTAGAACAGTAGAACTAACCTGACACGACACATCCTCTGACAATCAAGTGCTTAAACCTCTCTCTCTGTCATCTCTCTCTCTCTCTCTCTCTCTCTCTCTCTTTCTCTGTCTGTCACCTCTCTCTCTCCCCTCTAGTGGACGTGTGTGTACGAGTTCCAGGAGGGGGCGCCGGCGCGGCCCCCCGCCTCCCCCCGCTGCTCCCTCCGGCTCACCCACTACATCGAGGAGGCCAACGTGGGCCGGGGCTATATCAAGGAGCTGTGCTTCAGCCCCGACGGGCGGCTCATCTGCTCGCCGTACGGCTACGGCGTCCGCCTGCTGGCCTTCGACCAGCACTGCGGCGAGCTGACCGACTGCATCCCCGTCCAGACCAGCTGTCTGCGGGAGGTGCGCTCCATCTACTCCCACAGTGACGTGGTGCTCACCACCAAGTTCTCCCCGACACACTGCCAGCTGGCTTCGGGCTGTCTCAGCGGGCGCGTGGCCCTCTACCAGCCCAAGTTCTAGAACACCCCCATCCTCCGTCCCCGTCCCAACCCGATGAACTGCATCCGGAACGGACGTCGTTCTAGAACTTTCTTATAAGGCGGAGCCGGAGCCGACGTCGTTCTAGAACTTTCCAATGAACTGGATCCGGAGCCGATGTGGTTCCAGAACCATCCCTTGGGAACAGCCAGGACCAGGAGGTCCTTGGAAGGAGAGGATGTTCTCACACACACACACACACACACACACCCCTCTCTCGGCCTGACAAGACTGGGACTTCCTCCCCAGGGGGGTATGGTGTCCCCCCTGGCCCCCACTCCCTCCCCTGTGTTCTTCCATACCTCTTATGGAGGCTCCATCCGCTGTGCTCAGGCCTGCTCCAGGGGCTGCTCCTCTGCTCTTACATCTGACTGTCAACCCATGGATCTCTGTCAGCCTGTCTCCACTCTCCAGGGCCAGCGATCGGCCCCAACCCTGTTCTCCTCTTCCTGGGATCTGTCGCTCTTCCCGCTCTGCTGGGGGTGGTTAGGGTTACAGCCTAGTGTTGAGATGTTCGGGTTACAGCCTGGTGTTGAGATGTTCGGGTTACAGCCTGGTGTTGAGATGTTCGGGTTACAGCCTGGTGTTGAGGTGTTCGGGTTACAGCCTGGTGTTGAGGTGTTCGGGTTACAGCCTGGTGTTGAGATGTTCGGGTTACAGCCTGGTGTTGAGGTGTTCGGGTTACAGCCTGGTGTTGAGGTGTTCGGGTTACAGCCTGGTGTTGAGATGTTCGGGTTACAGCCTGGTGTTGAGATGTTTCGGGTTACAGCCCGGTGTTGAGGTGTTAGGGTTACAGCCTGGTGTTGAGATGTTCGGGTTACAGCCTGGTGTTGAGGTGTTAGGGTTACATCCCGGTGTTGAGGTGTTAGGGTTACAACCTGGTGTTGAGATGTTCGGGTTACAGCCTGATGTTGAGGTGCTAGGGTTACAACCCGGTGTTGAGATGTTCGGGTTACACCCTGGTGTTAAGATGAGATGACAGGGTTAGGGCATTTTGTTCTGTGTGTGTGTGTGTGTGTGTGCCTGCGTGTGAGTTACATACTAGACCCCTCCAAGCCATTACCGCTTATGTACCACCTCGAGAACATCACCATGACAATACACTAAGCTTCAGCACCATTCTGATCCAGAGAGCCAGTGACGACTAGGAACAGCTAACACACACTCATCACTGCTGAGGAGGAACAGCTAAAGAGGAGGAACAGACAACAAACACACTCATCACTGCTGAGGAGGAACAGCCAACAAACACACTCATCACTGCTGAGGAGGAACAGCCAACAAACACACTCATCACTGCTGAGGAGGAACAGCCAACAAACACACTCATCACTGCTGAGGAGGAACAGCCAACAAACACACTCATCACTGCTGAGGAGGAACAGCCAACAAACACACTCATCACTGCTGAGGAGGAACAGCCAACACACACACACCCATCACTGCTGAGGAGGAACAGCCAACAAACACACACACACATCACTGCTTAGGCCTGCCTAGTGTATTTCCGCTCCGAGGGAGAACCAGTGTGTGGATCTGAGCCCAGCCGAGCATCTCGCTCCAACGCCCAGTCCCTGTCCCAGAGTAACATGTGACGTGATAGTGACTTATAACCTTGCTATGTAGACCTGGTTATAGACATGAACCCAATGCTTCTATGCATACCAGCCTTTATAAATATGCTATCTAACTGGATGCTCTTGAGTAGTCCAGATGTCTTAAGATTGTAGGACTCAGGTGGTCCTATGTGTGTGTGTGTGTGTGTGTGTGTGTGTGTGTGTGTTTGCGTGTGTGTGGGGTGGGGGTCACCTGCGTCCGCTGCGTACTGCAGAGCTCCTGGTAGAGGAAGCAATGCCTCGGCTCGCCGGTCTAACGCAGTCCTCATAAGGAGCACCAAGGCTCCTCCGCTCCTGTAGGGAGATCTTCACTGCTGCTTTTTATCTACCTTCATTTCAAAGGACGACTCATCGGACATTTTCCATGTCGACGTCTCTCGCGGGTCACGGCCCGTTCTCGTGGGGGGTGTCGTGTTAGGACCTGTGAGCGAGATGCGTTTTATCACCCCGTCGTTGTTTCCCCCCCCCTCTCCTTCCTCGCGTTTTTAACCTTCATGTTCGTTGAAGCTAACGTTTGTGATTTTTGGGGGGATCGCAGGAGTGTTCCCTAAGTTGATCACTATTACTTTGTTCATGTAGGATGAGTTTGAAGCGCATATTTGTTGTTTATAATAACGTGTCTCTAAATAATCCCAACAACGATGCTGATATGGTACGTCTCACTAAAATAAAGGTGGCATTTTGCACTGTTGACGGACTGCCTTCTGTTTGTGATGAGGGGTGCAATGCTCCAAGTGTGCCACTTGGGGGCAGGGGATGTGAACCTCTGCTCCTGCTTGCCTGTTCCTCAGGGTCACTATTGGGTCACTACAGCCTCTCCTGTTCCCCATGGTCACTACAGCCTCTCTAGCCTCTCCTTTTCCCCATGGTCACTAAAGGGTCACTACAGCGTCACTACAGCTTCTCCTCTTCCCTAGGGTCACTAGCCTGTTCCACAGGGTCACTACAGCCTCTCCTGTTCCTCAGGGTCACCACAGGGTCACTACAGGGTCACCACAGGGTCACTACAGCCTCGCCTGTTCCTCAGGGTCACCACAGGGTCACTACAGCCTCCCCTGTTCCCCAGGGTCACTAGCCTGTTCCCCAGGGTCACCACAGCCATGCAGCGGTGCAGTAATAGATTCACCAGTGATGGTAAGAATGGGATATGTGTATCTCAGCATTTGAGAGATCAAGAAGTCGAGGGTTCAAATCCCCACGTGCACGTCACAGTGGAGTCTGCTTCATGAAATGAATGCATCATGTACACAGTAGGTGGATAGTATGCTTCGTAACAATCCTAACAGGTGTCAGTATTAGACACTTAAGAGTAGCAGTAGTTATGATTCTCCTCAGGGTCATGAAAGGGGTTTTCTTCTAGCAGTTTCTGAAGATTAGTCAAATACAGGGGCATTATTTATGTGGGAGAGTTGAAGGATTGGCACGTTCATTCTAATCGGTAGGTCTCATAATACCTTACCTTGTAGGGTCTTGATAATATCTTACATTATGATTTATAATGTCAATCAATATAATAAAATACAGATCATTTGTGTAATGATGGTTGATATTGAAAGAGATTAAAGGATACATATTGTGGGTGTATAGTAAATCTTTTAATTCCTGCCACAGTTACAAAACGTATACATCAGACCCGCTGAAACATACAATAAAGTCTTCAAGTCGAACCCCTTAGACCAGTGGTTCTCAACCCTGGTCCTCAGGGCACCCTGTCCTGCATGTTTTAGATGTTTCCCTGTTCCAACACACCTAATACAAATGAATGGGTCGTTATCTAGTTATGCGGCCTTTTAACGACCCATTCATTCGAATCAGGTGTGTTGGAACAGGGAAATATCTAAAACTTGCAGGAAAGGGGTGCCCTGAGGACCAGGGTTGAGAATCACTGCCTTAGACAACATGTGGTCCCTAAAAACCTCTTAAACAACATGTGACATATACAGCAGCAGTAATGAGCCACAGTGACGTGTAGACTAAGGTAGATGACATTATTCACAGGAGGGGAGGAGGGGGGCACAGTCCTATCAAACCCTAGCCTCCCCTCAAACCCTAGCCTCCCCTCATCCCCTAGCCTCCCCTGACCTCCCCTGACCTCCCCTCATCCCCTGACCTCCCGCCAGAGAGCAGGCCTGCCCTCATCCCTGGGGCATTCTGGCGGAGCGCGTCCTGCGAACCTGCTGCTGCTGCTCCCTGCGGCGGTTCAGGACCTTGGTGGTGGCACGGAGCTTCCTCAGCCTCAGCGCCCGCAGGCGCAGCTGTGTGTCCAGGCGGGCGGCCCCGCCCTTCCACCGGCCCGGCTTCAGCCTCCGCATGGGCGTCAGGAGGAAGTGGCAGGGGGTGGGCCGGGCCTCGGTGCCCACCTGGCAGCTCCGAGCGGCGGGCAGGTAGCCCAGCGCCCTCACCACCACCCGGTAGTCCCCCGGGTTCAGCAGACGCCAGAAGTCCCCTCCAGCGGCTGCAGTGAGGAGGGGAGGAGGGGGGGGGTAGTTATCTCCAGGAATCACTGATGTTTTGGACTGTTTATCATTAGGAATCCGTCTGATGTTTTAGAATGAATTTATCATGGTTTTTATCATTTGATTTGATGTTTTGAATCAGGGATAACATGTTGGTGGATGGATTGGCTTAATTCTGTTCATCATCTGTAGTACATAATCATAATATGTACATATGACAGACGAACCGATAAATCGGATGATACGCATCATATCTAGTTTGTCAAATTACATGATTTCCTATCAGTAAATAACTCTTGACTCTGGAATGAGTCCCATGTGTAAGGCGGCAGAAAGGATCATGTGTGGAATTCAGGATGTGATGAGAAAAAGAACGTTGCAGACAACCCCACCTGATCGTATGTCGTGGTCCATGTCCTGAACCTTGACCACAGCGTCGGCTATGCCAGCCTTGGTGAACTTGTCCCTCACCACCCCTTTGATGCCTCTGTGGACCTGCAGACAGAGAAGGCTTCGCCGTCACCTTCACTGCTGAGAGCTTCACTCATCCCCTCACCGTCCAATGAATAGCAAGGCAGTTACAGCAAACAGTATGAGGGGGGGAGGGAGAAAGAGAGGGGGGGGTGATGCAGCGAGGTGGACAGATGGAGAGAGAGATGGAACGAGGTGGAAGGAGAGATAGAGCGAGATGGAGAGAGAGCGAGGTAGAGGGATGGAGCAACGGAGAGAGTGGGGGATGGGGAGAGAAGAAGAGATGGAGAGAGAGGACGAGATGGAGAAAGGGATGGAGCGAGACAGAGAGATGGAAGGAGAGCTAGAGTGAGAGCGATGAGAGCTGGTGTGAAGCAGAGCGAGGTAGGGAGAGAGGGAGAGAGAGGTAGGGAGAGGCAGAGAGAGGTAGGGAGAGGTAGGGAGAGGTAGGGAGAGGCAGAGAGAGGTAGGGAGAGGCAGAGAGAGGCAGGGAGAGGTAGGGAGAGGAAGGGAGAGGTAGGGAGAGGCAGAGAGAGGTAGGGAGAGGCAGAGAGAGGTAGGGAGAGGCAGAGAGAGGTAGGGAGAGGCAGAGAGAGGTAGGGAGAGGCAGAGAGAGGTAGGGAGAGGCAGAGAGAGAGTAGGGAGAGGCAGAGAGAGGTAGGGAGAGGCAGAGAGAGGTAGGGTGAGCTGACCTGCTCCATGTAGACCAGCAGGGACTCCTTGTTGTTCTCCCACTCAGTGGGCAGCTCGCTGGCGTGGGGGAACTTGTCACAGGAGAGCTCCACCGTCACCTCGAAACAGTTGGTGTGCAGGTAGCTGAAGTCGTTCATGCCTGCGCAACACGGAGTCGGGAGACCAGGTTGAAAGAAGAGGGAACGACCTCAGGTTCGTTTTGCACATGTTCAAAATAAGGAGAGACGATATGGGGCCCTAAAGAGGACAGCTTTCTCCGTGTAGCTCCTCTTTAAAGTGCATTTGAAACAAACTCATTTGAGACAGGACGCCTGAGCGCCGTGAACAGACTCGAGAAAACGGTGTGTGTGAGACTCACTCCCTGGGACGGTGTGTGTGTGTGTGTGTGACTCACTCCCTGGGATGGTGTGTGTGAGGATCATTCCCTGGAACGGTGTGTGTGTGTGTGTGTGAGACTCACTCCCTGGGACGGTGTGCCAGGCCCCCCCGTTGATGATGTTGTTGTGCCGCTGAAAGTCCTCGTAATGACACACGCGACGCTCCGGGTTGGCCATCACCAGGTTGGTGGAGGCGTACACGGTGGCCAGCCAGCGGAAGAAGCTGTCGTCGGCCGTGGGCGTGTCCTCCTGGGGGATCCAGTCGCGCGTGCAGTCGAAGGGGTACGTCACCACCAGCTCGCCCCCGTGGAGGTTGGCCCCCAGCACGAAGGGCACGTCCTGCATCCAGCTGATGACGGCGCGGGTCTCTGGGGCCACCTGGGGGACGGGGACGCGTCACTCAGACGGAAATGTTTTTTATCCCACACGCTACTCACAGGCGTAAGAATGGCTCCTTTATACTGAATACATATATACCACAGTGTTTCAAGTAGCTAGCTCCAGGGTGACAATATTGACTTGACTTAAAAGCAGCTACAAATATCACATAATCCTTTTGTAACAAGGGATTATTTCAAACAAATGGTGTTATTGAAGAGACTGTTACCAGACTGTTACCAAACGTTTAGAGCTCTGGTATCTGTGAACTTGACCCTGTTTCCTGGACTCTGATTCTATTTCCTGGTGTGTCTATAGACAGAGGCCCACAACCCACTGCAGGGACACACATTCTTCAGAACCTCCACATTCACAACACGTCCTCAGCGTTCTCGTCAAAACAAATCTGGGTTTCTACTTTGGCCTCAAGTTAATGGAGCAATATTCCATAGCTACAACTACAACTCTTACTACTGCATCACTACTAATAGTAACGAGGCATTCTATGCCGAGGTAAAAAAAATAACTAACTTACAAATAAAACAACCTGACAGCTTTATGTTAGTCTGTAGAAGTAGTGTCTTCTGCAGTAACTGTACAGTAGTTCATCTAATGTAGTCTGCAGAGGCTTTTCTCCAAAGCCAAGAAGGGGAATTTGAACTTGCTATCTACCATATATCTGCTGTCAAATGCTTTAACCACTGAGCTATACCAGCTGTGCCAGTACCACAAGACCAGCTGTGCCAGTACCACAAGACCAGCTGTACCAGTACCACAAGACCAGCTGTACCAGTACCACAAGACCAGCTGTGCCAGTACCACAAGACCAGCTGTACCAGTACCACAAGACCAGCTGTACCAGTACCACAAGACCAGCTGTGCCAGTACCACAAGACCAGCTGTGCCAGTAGCCAACACTTTGTTTCAAAGCGACGTACAAACGGGGCTTGTAGAAAGAACATCACCGCTGGGAGCGTTAGCACTCTGAGCTTCACTCACAAAGGCGTCTTCTTTCGTGTAGTACTCCGGGATGGGGATGTAGTGGTTGCTGACTTTGGATCTGTCCGTAGCCATTTCCTGCTCGTCCCACATGATGTTGTCCAGGTCTGGGAAGTTGTGGTTCATGTCGATGCCCTCGTAGCTGTAGCGCCCTAGCGCCCACCCCGACAGCTCTGAACCCTGCAGGAGGGCAAGGTCACACAAAGTCACACACACACACTGATGACTCATGAAAATGACATCCGTGTATCTAAACAGCATGAATGAATACATTGAAATTGTGTTTATCTCAACAAGAACCAATCTTTTTGTGCTTTCCAACAGAAAACGAAATCCTTTCACAACATCCAGCATCGGCCCCTCTCCCAGCGCCATGTCCTGGGGGCGTCCAAACTCCTCCCACCTTCTCGTACGCTCCCTCGTAGCCGTCGGGGTTCATGGAGGGCAGCAGGTGGATGCGTGTGTCCTTCACCAGGCGGACCACGCGCTCGTTGCCTCTCTTGTACTCCCGGCACATGTACTGCATCAGGTTGAGCACCAGCTCGCGACCCAGTGCCTCGTTCCCGTGCATCCCAGCCACATAGCGGAACTCTGGCTCTCCTGACGGGGGAAGCAGAGGTAGACTGATATGAACTCTGGCTCTCCTGACGGGGGAAGTAGAGGTAGACTGATATGAACTCTGGCTCTCCTGACGGGGGAAGCAGAGGTAGACTGATATGAACTCTGGCTCTCCTGCCGGGGGAAGCAGAGGTAGACTGATATGAACTCTGACGCTGAACACCTGAAACACATCTCTTCTTCAAATGGACGGAGGAGTTTGGTGTTTCAACCTAATTATCCATGACTGATATCAGCTGTGTCAGCGCATGAATAATAACCTGCTTTGTCATCTATCTCCCTGTCTCGGAGAGGGCTGGATATGTCGAAACATCTTAGAAATATCAACCGTCTGGTTGCAAAATCCTGTTAGTTTTAGTTTATTTTTGTAAACATGAACCCCGTTGGCAGAAGTTAAAAAGCTTCCGCGGTTAGAGTTGCAATCTGGCATCAGGATTTGTTCCCATGGAAACAACTGAGTCTTTGTAGTTTCAGAGACTTGTGCAGGGTCTTCTAAACCCCCATCAGTGTGTTTATGTAAGAGAGGCCTCCAGTGGTGCTGAGTCTGCCTATCTCATCTGGAGCAGCTGCCGAGCCCACGCACTAGCAAGCACACACACACACACACAAATACACACATGCGCACACACACACAGAAAAACACACATGCACAGACACACACAGACACACACAAGGCTGCGATAAGCAGTTTTCCTTATCAACATGGCAGGAAGGCTGGATGAGGAGAGGTAACATCTGGGGGCAGCTACGAAGCTCTTTGTGACATTAATGGCACAAAGGGCTTCATGGGTCATACAGGATCTCCAACAGCTGAGTCAAGTAGTAGAGGATCTTGTCTGACTGTATAGACTTCATATACAGTTACAAAAATAACATCCGGTTCAAGTGGCTTTGGAGACACACGGTGTGTCACACACCTGTGGTTGAACAGTCCGCCGCTCTCTCACCTAGTTCATGCTTGCCAGGGTTGTCTGAGATCTCCATGACGTAGAGTTTGAGTCCCGTGTAGCTCTTCCCGATGCTGTAGATGCGGGTGATGTCTGGGCACTCCTCACTCACGTTCTTCATCAGCTACCGGTCACATAGGGTCAGAAGTATGAGTCACACGGGGGATTACACACAGGGTCACACATAAGGTCACGCAGGGTCACACATGAGGTCACACACAGAGACATGACTGTAACTGTGTTCAGAACAACCCGGTGTGTGGTTCATGTCGTGTTCAGAACAACCCGGTGTGTGGTTCATGTTGTGTTCAGAACACAGTGTGTGGTTCATGTTGTGTTCAGAACAACCCGGTGTGTGGTTCATGTTGTGTTCAGAACAACCCGGTGTGTGGTTCATGTCGTGTTCAGAACACGGTGTGTGGTTCATGTTGTGTTCAGAACACCGTGTGTGGTTCATGTTGTGTTCAGAACACAGTGTGTGGTTCATGTTGTGTTCAGAACACAGTGTATGGTTCATGTTGTGTTCAGAACAAGCTGGTGTGTGGTTCATGTTGTGTTCAGAACAACCCGGTGTGGTTCATGTTGTGTTCAGCGTGCAACAGGAACCGACCCTCCTCATGTCCTGGTAGTTATGGTGCTTGAAGTCCAGGTCGTCTTTGGAGCCTGACTGAGTCTCTCCATACATGTCGTCTGGATCTGAGGGGTCCAATCAGCAGCGACGACAGATTAGTACCATGTTGGCCTGCTGGATGGAGGTCCTACAGCCGTCCAATCACAACTGTGCTACTATTTTAGTTTCCCTTCAGATTTACATGTGTTCATTTAGCAGATGCTTTTATCCAGAGAATTGTCATGAATGGGTACAGCTCTGGGGTAGAGCATTTGGCTACAGATCGAGAGGTCTCTCAACTTCATCAGATCAACATCTGATGGATTTGGATAAAAGCGGCTTTGCTAAATGCACACGTTATCATAATTACAAACAGTGCTTAGAATCTAAACCCTGGTCTGTCAGGTTAACCCAGGTCTGGCCCTGGTCTGTCAGGTTAACCCAGGTCTGGCCCTGGTCTGTCAGGTTAACCCAGGTCTGACCCTGGTCTGTCAGGTTAACCCAGGTCTGGCCCTGGTCTGTCAGGTTAACCCAGGTCTGGCCCTAGTCTGTGGCTGGTCACCTGGCAGAGGACATCCCAGGATCTCGGCCCTGAGGCAGATGGTGCCGTTGAAGTACCAGGTCTGGGGGTTGATGCGGAGGAAGCGTGCGGCGGTGGGCTCGGGGAGGAGCCCCAGGACGGGCGTCTCAGGGTCCTGGTTACCCCGAAATATCTAAACACAATACCAAGTAATGTTACATTTTAGTCATGTAGCAGAGGCTTTTACCCAAGGTGACTCACAAATATTGCATTTAGAAAGTACATCAGAGGTCCTGGTTCAGAAGTACATAGTCTTAACATAGTCTTAGTCTTTGGTGGTCATAGTTCATACCATGTATCCACATCCCAGCTACCAGGCACAGAACAATAATAATATCTACAGTAATAAAATATCGACAATTTATCGAACGACAATGCAAAAGTAACAACTGAACTACAAATTTGTAGCTTTTCAAACTTTTTTTCTCAAGAGAACCAGCTTTTCCCCCTCCAAAGGTATTGTCTATGGCAGAGGTTTTCAAAGTGTGAGGCGCGCCTCCCCTGGGGGGCGCCAGAGAGTTTCAGGGGAGGCGCGGCAAAGCGTTTCAGGGGTGGCGGCAAATATATATTTTTTAATTATTCAAAAAAATAAAAATATATGCTTACTGGAAAATAATCATTACGTAGATGTATGGAATAGAATACACAAAAATATATACATATTTTAATGTCATTTAATCTCTCAGGAAACAGGAAATGGAGCTAACATTTTACCGAAAAAAGGAGAAGTTGGCATAACTATTTTCGGTGGACGATAATGGGACCCCTTACGCTAACGTTATCATTTCAAATGATGTCTTGTCAATCTGTTGAAAACAGTGTTGTGCAGACACAATAGGTTTATTTGTACGTTTTTATTTCAAGTCTCCACCTTCGATGTTTCAGTAAGTATCAGTGGTGAAAGTAAGCCGGTACTGGCCGGTACGCCGTACCGGTAAGAAATTCCGACACACGCACAGGCCCGTCGCGACAAGGCAAGCAAAACAAGCAATTGCTTGGGGCGCCGAGCTGGATTGGGGCCCCAAGACAACGACTGGTTAAAAATAAAATGCAATGACAAACTGTGTGAGCAAGGGTGCATCACTAAAGTAGGACGTGATCGTAAATAAATTAACAGGTTCCGCCATTGTTATTAGATCTGGACGAGCGGAGCGCTTGGACCCAGAAGAGGTTAAATATCACGTGTGACATTTAGACAGGCAAAAACAGATACAGGTGGGTTAAAGAGTGATACTAGAGTGATAAGAAGTCCTAGTGAATGCTTGATAAGTAGACTATAATACAGTAAATATACAAATAAATAAATAATTAGGCTAAGTGAAATTTTCGGCGCGCGCGAAGCGCGCGCATTAAACCTGCATCATAGTACCACCAAGAAAACAAAACTACTTTCACCCCTGGTAAGTAGGCTTACTGTTGGCCATGTTGCGCTTCGCTCCGCAGCTTCACTCGTTGTAAACCAACCAATCAGCGCGCAGCTTATCTATATATTCATGAGCATACCATAGAAAGAAGAAACCCTCTTGTTTTATTCCAGGGCTATTTCACAGGGTGCATTAGGGCGCATAGAACAGCACCCGGAACATTTTCAGCCCAACCAATGTTAGATACCCTATTGGGAGACCTTAAGGAACAGTGTGAAATATGCCCAAAAAATCATTCTATGACCCCGTTAAAATGGGGGAGGCCGCGGTGACTTGATGTTCTCTCAAGGGAGGCTCACTGTCTTACACTTTGAAAACCCCTGGTCTATGGTATTGTGGTAGGCAGACAGGTAAAGAGAAATGACAGGTAAACACTGAGTTATCATCATCATCATCTCCTCACCGCCTCCTCTGTGTCATTCATGACGGTCTCCCAAGACATCGAGTCATTACTCAGCTGGATCTTGTAGGTGTGGACCCAGTCCCAGCTACAAGACATACAGAAGGCACACAAGACACATGAGTGAACACAGAATGAGTTAGACTCACTCGGAGATAGCTCTGTGTAGGTATGGCTCATTTGTAGAGCGTATTTGGTTCATGTGTCTGCTAAGTGAATACATGATTTTGTTTCGTTTGAATCATATGTAGATAGGTATCTTTAGTTAGTCAGGTATAGATAGGTATCTTTAGTTAGTCAGGTATAGATAGGTATCTTTAGTCAGGTGCAGTCAGGTATCTTTAGTCAGGTGTAGCTGCACCTCCAGATGGAGTTCCTTCCCTGCAGGATGACCCCCGTGAACAGGGTGAGATGCAGGGCGTCCACCTCCAGCCACTGGTCCTGGTCCTCATACTGGGCACACCATGCTCCGTCGTACAGGTCCCCATCCTCGATGCCAGACTGGTACACAAACACACACACACATACACACACATGCAGCAGCTGAATGGTTTTGTACACATACATATATTTAATATTTTATTGTATGTATATATATATATAAATCCCTTAGTGGGCTGAAGAGGCCATATGGACGACCAGCGCTCCTCCTCCCTGCAGAAGCTGCTCCTGTCTGGACCCACCTGGATGTTCAGCCTGCCTCTGTGAGGCCCCAGCCCCGCCCGCTGCTGGGAGGAGGCACGCAGCTGGCTGTCCTCCACCCTCAGGCCCTCCAGACCCAGAGGGGGGCAGTCTGGGGAGACGCACAGTCACACATTCACATTTCTGCAGCTTCATTCATCCAGCACATGCTTTTATCCGAAGAGACGTAGAATGAGTGCACGTAGAAAGTACAGCGGAAAATCAAAGAATTAGAAGTAGAATTGTTCCTGCGGTCTGAGTCAATGAACGTTTTTATCAGGCACAGTGCAAGATAACTTCATCTCAGCTATACACATCAGATGTTGGCATTGTTCATGCTGACATGCTGCATGCTGTGTTAGGATGGAATTCTGTGCAGTGACAGAACATTACTATTGGGACAAATGACTACTGAAGGGTTAAGTTGCTGTCAAGTTTGAAACCTCCGGGCAAATGCAGCTGTAAAGTTTTACAATGCTTTGCTTGAGAGTTAAGTACATTCCCTAGAACATCCCAAATATGCAGTCATCTCGGGTCAGTTCTGTGCAAGTTGAACAGGCACCCCCACCCCCCTCTGTCTGTACGGGGGATTGTGGAGCCGGGGTACATGGGTTCGATGGAGAGTCGTGGATGTAATATGAGACTCGGTTAGGAGGTTAGCGGAGTCAAGTCAAACATAGCTGGGAGGAGGAGAACTACAGCAGCTGTGAGTGCCAAAACAAATACAACTTAATAAACGATAAACAGCTTGTCTTTTTCTGTTTTG
Organism: Mallotus villosus; assembly: GCA_903064625.1. Classification (NCBI taxonomy): domain Eukaryota; kingdom Metazoa; phylum Chordata; class Actinopteri; order Osmeriformes; family Salangidae; genus Mallotus; species Mallotus villosus. Next base: position 188,730 of record CAEFZP010000795.1, read on the forward strand.
ATTAATTAGATTTGTCTAATCCCTAAAAACGAATCTGAGCAACTACAAAGCTGAAACCGCATTATTCTATGAGCAATTGTTTAGAACTGCTCCAGTTTACACCACGATATTTTGCAAATCAGACTTACTTTACGTCGATAAGAATTCCTCAATATTGAATTGATGCAACCTCATACAATTGTAAAGTAAAACAGAAATTAACTATTTATGGCAGATAGTAGAGCTACAGCTTTTAGACGCCTACGCCACGGTAGTAGGCTACAGTACAGTACTTTAAACATACCCAATTCATTGAGCGCATCTTTCCCGACGGTCTTAGTACTTTCTTCTTTGTCTTTATCTATGCGGTTATCAGCGGTATCGTTAGTACTGTTTGTCATCTCTATAATGACGACTTTGGTAGTAGTGAAGTTAGGCGCAGTTGTAGGGTTAAATCCAAAGTTGATAGTTTGGTTGGTGGCAGAATTCGTGGTATTGGTCTCCAAATTTGTGGCTGCACTGGTTACATTTTCCACAACTAGAGTGTTGTTACTGAATGCGCCTACTTTGTAAGACGCGTGCAAAATGATTATCGCAGTTAAAATGCACAATGATGCCTCTGCCATCATTTCCTATGTGTGCGTAATTGTGAGTCCTCAAAGCTATCCAAACCTGGTCCAAAAGGAGACCACAAGACACCCCCACCTCAAAAACGTAAAACTTCTAAAACAAACGCGCTAAATCAACTTTCACAGTAAAACGTCGAGCAAGCAAATTGCCACTCAAGCTGTTTCTAAGCATTGCAGACTGCCATGACAAGGCATATTTAAAAAGACGTGCTAAATTAATACACATTTTCCCAAATAAAGTAAAAAAGCTTTAAAGGTATATTTTGCTAAATTAGCTCACATTTGACATACAATGTTCAAATGACAATGATGTTTGAATCTTATTATTGTTGTGTTCTGTTACTTCAACCCCCCAATTTTCAAACTAAACCTACGCCCTTGTGTTCATCCATCTCCATCAGCTCACTAGTGATCTCCTGTAGTACAGTGGTCATGTCCATCAGCTCACTAGTGATCTCCTGTAGTACAGTGGTCATGTCCATCAGCTCACTAGTGATCTCCTGTAGTACAGTGGTCATGTCCATCAGCTCACTAGTGATCTCCTGTAGTACAGTGGTCATGTCCATCAGCTCACTAGTGATCTCCTGTAGTACAGTGGTCATATCCATCAGCTCACTAGTGATCTCCTGTAGTACAGTGGTAATGACCATCAGCTCACTAGTGATCTCCTGTAGTACAGTGGGCATGTCCATCAGCTCACTAGTGATCTCCTGTAGTACAGTGGTCATGTCCATCAGCTCACTAGTGATCTCCTGTAGTACAGTGGTAATGACCATCAGCTCACTAGTGATCTCCTGTAGTACAGTAGGCATGTCAATCAGCTCACTAGTGATCTCCTGTAGTACAGTGGTCATGTCCATCAGCTCACTAGTGATCTCCTGTAGTACAGTGGTCATGTCCATCAGCTCACTAGTGATCTCCTGTAGTACAGTGGTCATGTCCATCAGCTCACTAGTGATCTCCTGTAGTACAGTGGTCATGTCCATCAGCTCACTAGTGATCTCCTGTAGTACAGTGGGCATGCCCTGCAGAAGAGAAAGGAAGCCTTTTCAAATGTATTATTTGAAATACCATGTCTTTAACCTCAATTTTTGGTCGCTATAGTGGCATGTCTTTATAATAAATGCCAGGGTGGATATTACAGAAAACATGAAAGTCATTATAGCATGTCTGACTTTGACATGTCTAAGGCCTTCTCCAGTTCCCCGACATTCTCAGTCTTCTGCTCACAGTGACGGTATCTCTCCTTCCATCTCTCCTTCCATCTCTCCTTCCATCTCTCCTTCCATCTCTCCTTCCATCTCTCCTTCCATCTCTCCTTCCATCTATCCTTCCATCTCTCCTTCCATCTATCCTTCCATCTCTCCTTCCATCTATCCTTCCATCTCTCCTTCCATCTCTCCTTCCATCTCTCCTTCCATCTCTCCTTCCATCTATCCTTCCATCTCTCCTTCCATCTCTCCTTCCATCTCTCCTTCCATCTCTCCTTCCATCTCTCCTTCCATTTCTCCTTCTCTTCAGGATGATGGAGTACGTCCCACTGCATGTCCAGACACTTTGGTCTGCACTTCTGCATTTTTATAGTGGTAGTCCACACAGGGGATGGGCATGAGTCAGCATATTCATGGAGGAATCTCAAGTCATAAATCTCTCCCATGAAATGAAGAGATTCAATATCACTTGGAATGCCTTGGTGCTCAGTCCCTGGTGTCTTCATGGCCTCCATTGTTCTCATCTGCTCCAGAATCTCCCCCTCTCGTTGGACTGGTCTTTTGAAAACAAATGTCCCCATTTCCTGAAAAACACAGTGTAAAAACAATGTTGATGTGTTGAGTTCAAATGCAACACTGACAGCCAAGATGAGAAGTTTTAGTTTCACAGTTTTTAGAATGGAATGTTTGTCTTGAACTTCTCCCTTCTAGAAGTGTTATCTCCTGTGCCATCTCAGCTCTATTAGAACTGAGAGACATTCTAAAACTGTTTCAAATGGTGTTGGCCTAACCAGATTTGGACTGTGTCACTGCCTGACTTTGTCACTAATAATCATGCATATTTTATGATATGATGTGCATTCCCAAGACTCTGCATGCTCCTCTCCTTCTCTCAGTTCTTTAAGTTTAGATGACATGGGGGCAATGACCATGCAGTCATAGAATGATCTTGTCCCCATCACTGTCTTTGTAAATTGATGTAAATCAAACAGCTGATTTCTTAGATCAGTCACGTTTTGAGACAGAGACCTTGGCCCTCTCCAGAGTAGCTTAGTTGCTTGGCGACCTCATCTGGAGGTTGTGATTCTTGGTTGTGTTGTTTGACGCTAGGCCAGCCTGGTGCTGTGGACCAGATCCCTTCTGAGGTCTACTAGTGTGGCCGTGGGTGAGAACTCATTCAGACTATGACGATTCATGCTATAGTGAATACATGGTATGAAGTAACACCTAACATGCATAAAACAAAGATTTGAGGGTCTATGGAAAAAGTTCTGTTTGTAGGATTTTATCAACTCTTATTACAATATTAATATAGTGACAGGCAGAATCACATAATTATATGCCTTGATTATATGTCTATGTACATGGAAATGCTTTTTCTTTAAACGCTTCACAAAATGCATATTAGCATGAAGGTATATAGATAGCACCAAGATGTTGCTTTACATTTTACAATTGTCTTCAGCCCCCGTTTGAACCTCTTCAACCACATAAACACCTCAAGTTGTCCAGAGTCAGAGGAACTCTGGGCTGAAGGCCTGATGGTCAAATATGAAGCCCCGTCCCCCGTCGGCACCAACTAGTAACAGAAACAATAACAGTAACAATACAGTAACAGGTTTACTCTATTTGTAAAATCAAGTCATGCCTCCATGGACATATAGAAGCTTTATTTGTTGTTTAAAAGTTATATATGATACATATACAGACAAACACACACTTCAGGTTTATATTGAAAGCAGACTTGGCTCCAGAACAAATTCTATGGGAGGGGGGGGGCATTTTTTTCACAAGGGGGGCACACATTTATAAAGCATGTATGAGAGTCAAAATAAGAGCAGACCTGCATATTCTGCAGGAAAGTCTAGCAATCTTGATATTACATTTATAGCCAATGCCAGTATTTCTTCATTTTTAAAATTATTTTTTGGAGGGCATAGCATTCCATTTGGAGCTGACCCTGATTGAAAGTACACACACACACATTTTAGCAGTTGTAGAACTGACTAAACTAAAACGTTTTTAACCTAACTTTGAATGTAAAAATTGTATAAGCCTCCTTAATTGAGACAGGTAATTTGTTTCAGAGAAGATGTGCTGTATATGAGAACGCCCTGCCTCCAGTAGCTTAAAAACATTTTTTGGGGGGGAACAACCAGATAGCCGGCATCTTGGGATCTTAGTGTTCTTATGGGGTGATAGGGTGCAAGAAGACCAGAGAGGTAGAGTGGTGCCAATCCATGCAGAGATTTGTAGGTTAGTAGGAGAACTTTGAAATCAGCTCTGGCTTGGATAGGGAGCCAGTGTAGAGAAACGAGAGTAGATGTTATATATCATACTTTCTGGTTCTGGTCAGTAGTCTAGCAGCAGCATTTTGCACAAGCTGTAACATTTTTAATTAGGTACCCTACTTGGGGAGCCAGAGAATACAACATTGCAGTAGTCCAATCGGGATGTAACAAATGCATGTATTCGTTTTTAGGCATCACCCTTTGAGAGGGAATTCCTTATTTTGGCTATATTACGTAGATGGAAAAATGCTATTCTGGTAATTTGCTTAATATGGTATTGAAACGAAAGGTCCGGGTCCATTGTGAGCGGCCGTCATAGTGGTGACACGGGGAATGTTAACAGGGCAAGGCAGGGCGGTTTGACAAAGTGATTCTGGTCACAATGTGGTCATGTGAGGTTCCCAGCCTGCATTGGGGACGCTTTGACCTCAGCAACGGTCTTTATTTGTATCTGACCACTCTCCATCTATTAAAGTTCATGTTTTTTGTTATTATTATCTTGAAATATTTCTCACAAACTATAGTTTCACTTTGGGGCTTTTACTTTGAAAGGGTTTCCCAGCATTTATGATTGGTCCACTGCTGTAATGACGCTCAAAGAGGAAGTAGCCACGCAAGCGACCAATATTTGTGGAACACCTTGCTCTTAAGACAACACTTACAATGTTCCGTTTTGTTGGCATAATATGATATTATGTAAACTAGTTATTTCGTTTGAATGTTTACATCAGTTATTGTCTGGAATTAGAAGAACCTAGATTGTAACTGTCGTCCATCATGGCAGCATCTGTGTTACTTCAGAAGCGACATTTCTATTAGGGCAGTCGACAACTCAGACTTCCAGCAGTAGTAGCATAGCCCACCACAGTTGGAATAGACGTGTATCTCCATTCCCGGAAAAGTTGCAAGACAGGACAGGTTGTGTCTCTACGGCTATACGGCTTCATCATAAATTTACTGAGGAGTTTCAAACGCCCGATCACAGCCTGTCGTCCTTTGCGACATTTATTTTCTGTGCTGTTGGCAAGCCATTGATAGGGTTAGCCCGGAGACCCAGAGTAAATGTGCTAGAGCCGAATATGAAGTGAGTCCAATCTGGGGCGAAGTGTATGTGTCAGTGACCGAGGACGTCCATGACAATGTGATATGTTTTCTGACCAGCTGGAAGCTTCGTGCCCAAAGAAAGAAAGATGCCACGGTTGGAAGAAATTGCCAACGTTGCCCTTAGGGTGCCAAGCATATTGGTGCTTGACTTGCTGTATAAATGTGACATTGATAGTTTAACGGAGCACCTTAAGGCGAAGAACGAAGACATGCTTTTTAAATACAAATACGTTATCTGGAACTTGTATTATTTTGGTATGTATACAAGCATATGCAATCATCTTGGTTTAAAAACAGTTTATTACAAAACATTTGAATGTCTTATTTGAAACACAAATGAGAGCATGAAACTACAACCTCCCTTTGTTCCAGGTCACGTTGTTAACGTGGTGGTGTTAGTTCTTCCTTTGCGGCACATTGTGAATCTGTACCTCCACATCCTTGCTGCCCTGCTTCTGTATGTAGGACATCAGATCTCCAAGTAAGTTCATCATTTTATATTTTCCCCTTAAAAGATCATTAACAAACATCCTCTAGTCTCTTCAGGTGCCCGATAGCTGCGGTAACATCATTTCTATGTTGAGGCATGAATGTGTTCCTGATGAAAGCCTGGGCTCCTCAGAGTGTAGTACTGCTCAAAACTTTATAATAATAATGATGTATTTATTTAGCAGATGCGATTATCCAAAGAGACGTAGTGAGGGGATTCAAACCTGGGACCTCATGATCTGCAGTCTAATGCTGTGTGTGTGTGTGTGTGTGTGTTCTCCTCAGGGACTACGTCCGTGGTGAGGTCCTACACGGTTATGACGGGGCGCTGTACCTGGACTCGCCGGCTTTCAACCGCTTCGTCACCGCGCTCACCAGTAGGCTCCCGACCTCGTGTTCCCTTTGCTCTCCCTTTGCTCCACTGACTTTCGATTCAGTTAGCAGATAAATTCATCAGCAATAGTGCATTAAGTACAGCGGATGATCTTGTGACTAGCAGTGCACAGTTCTAACAGTATTACTCTGATTAGAGCCAAGGAAGGTGTTTTACCAGAGACAGTGCAACATTAATGCCACAACTACAGTCTTGCATCATTTTGATCATAGGACAACAGGTCAACATTAACAACATGATGTTTCAACGTTGTAAAGAATATCTGTCGGTGTGTTTACAAGATGGCTCTGAACACAGGATCTCAGAAACAGCATGCAGAAGCCTAGGTATCACTAGAATGTCCAGCTGAAGCTTTGCGGTGTCTAGCTGGTGTTCAACTCTCTGCCCGTGTGTGTTTAGGTCAGATCATTCTGAGCACGCTGTGTGCCTTCCTCATGAAGACCAGAAAGGTCTGGCTGTTTTCCGCTCACATGCTGCCCCTGCTGGCCAGGGTGTGCGCTGCGCCCCACAGCGTGCTGCTCGCCGTCAACTCCTTCTCCATGGTGCTGACCGGGGTGGGCGTGGCCATTTTTCTGCTCGCCAACCTGTTCCTGCCATACCGCCTCGCCAGAGAGGTCTACTCGGAGATGCTTGAGCTGGAGGTGACTGCACGATGACGTCACCACCCCCTCCATCTTCATCTCCTACCATGACCATCCTCTTCATCACTTAATATGAGCTCCTTTCCCCTGCTTCTCTGAACATCTGTTTCCTCTCACCCCCTTGTGTGAATACTCCCCCCACCCTCCCTCCCCCTCCTCTCCCCGCCCCTCAGGTGATAGAGCTGGACAGGCTCCTGGCCGTGGCTATCTCCCTGTGGAGACAGTTTGCCGTCCCGGTGCTGTTCAGTGTCTTCTGGCTGGTCCTCTTCCTGGTCCAGCTGTGCACGTACTCCGCAGCCTCCAGCAGCTCAGCTGGCCACCAGGGAATCCTGTTCTTCATCCTCACTAGGTGAACGCCTGCCGCCTGTCATGCTGACATACTGAAGTAATTGATTAGATAGATGGATGGATAGATGAATGGATACGTTATCCATCCCCTAGGTGAAATCCGCAGCATTACAACCGTGTCTCAAAATCCGTTATTTGTGTTTGTTTCATGACTGCTGTCCATGCCGTCTCCCTGGTGTTTGCCCACGCGTGGCCCCAGTGTCTCTGAGTGCTGCTCTACTCCCTACTCTCTCCTGGGCATGACCTTCGTGGTCTCTTACCTGGCGCTGGGGCTGCTCAACCTCTGCAAGTTCTACCTGGGGGGCCACGCCGCTGTGCAGAACGACAACGTCATGCACAGGTCAGGAACCACATAGCCTTGTCTCCGGGAGACGCTGTAGTGCTTTACTTCTATTATTATTCCTTTGTTCTTTTACTTCTACTGACTTACTCAGCGTTTTCATAAACAGATGTTCAGGAACCCGTTAGTCCTGCTGAAAGATGAATCAGAAAATACACCTGCTGGTTACAGGCACGATCCTACTGTTGTTGAAGCCAGTGGTGTAGTTATGACCGAAATGTCTATATTCAAGATGTAGACAAAGGGAATATGACTAATTTGACATTGCCATGGTCAAGAGGTGGCTATACTAGGAGAGAAATATCCTCCCTCTGCTTCAGTAAACCCTCCATTACGGTACCTTCTGCCATCCGTTTGTTTTGTATCAGGGGGGTGACCGAGGGCGTCACCCTGCTCCTTCTGGCCCTCCAGACGGGTCTGTTGGACATGCAAACCCTGCAGCGCAGCTTCCTCCTCAGCATCATTCTCTTCATCGTGGTGACGTCCACCCTGCAGTCCATGATCGAGATCACGGATCCCATCATCCTGGCTCTGGGAGCCTCGCGCAACAGGTGGGGCGAGACCTCCACCTCTGACACGGTCACCTACAATCAGCACCCCATCGAGAACATTTGTACTGCTGATGAAATGCTAACGAATCCCGAATAAGTGTTCCTCCGAAGGTTTGTCGGCGTCGTTCCGTCCGTGCCAGTGACGGCTTCTTCTTCTTTGTCTAGGAGTCTGTGGAAACACTTCCGAGGCCTCAGCATGTGTTTGGTGCTGTTGATATTCCCAGGATACATGGCCTACAAAATCGCCCAGTTCTTCCACATGGATTTCTGGCTGCTTATTTTAGTGTCCAGCTGCATGCTGACGTCCCTGCAGGTACACCAGTCTGACAGAATCACTCCAGCTTTGCTCTCATCTACGACTGACACAGAGTGAACTTTGTCGGGTTGATGTCTATATAAACAGCTTAGTGGTAGAGCATTTGACTGCAGATCAAGAGGTCAGGGGTTCAAATCCCACCCCTATACATCGTTTTGGGTAAAAAGCATTTGTTAAACAAAGACATTATTACATGACTCTACATAAATGTAAATATTTCATAACATTTGACAGAAAATGCCTAATGAATCAAATGGAAAACTCTGTGTTCTTGTTCATTGTGTCAGGTAACAGGGACTGTGCTGATATACTCCATGTTCATGGTGGAGCTGTTTCGCAGCGACCCCATAGACAGCCTGGAGGAGATCATCTACTGGGTGAACGCGGTGAGCAGGGTGCTGGAGTTCGTGGTGGCCCTCTGCGTGGTGGGCTACGGCACGTGGGAGTCTCTGTTCGGGGAGTGGAGCTGGATGGGCGCGTCGGTCATCATCATCCACTCCTACTTCAACGTCTGGCTCAGAGCGCAGTCCGGGTGGAAGAGCTTCCTGCTCCGACAGGAAGCTGCCAAGAAGATCAAGTCCCTCCCCAGAGCCACTGCTCAGCAGTTGGGGCAGTACAATGACGTCTGCGCCATCTGCTTCCAGGTCAGTCTGGGTCACATGGTCCAGGATAGGGGTCATGCACTCATCGTGCCAATGTGGGATTGACACTTTTACGATACGAGTGATTTGTACACAGGACTGGATGAATGACTTGCGTAGAATGAGAGAATGTGTACTTCATACATGTAATTCATTTGATTGGTCACAGTTGTTGCAAGGGTTTGAATGTCTTATTTTGTCATTTAATACGAGTAACACACCTGTTATCATCTGCAGGAAATGAGCTCTGCTGTGATCACATACTGTGGACATTTCTTCCATGGTAACTGCCTGCGAAAGTGGCTGTATGTACAGGAGACCTGCCCCATGTGCCACCAGTCAGTAAGACCCAGCTCAGGGGCAGGAGAGGCCCAGGCTGCGGCCTTCCAGGAGGACATGGGGGCAGGGGAGGCCCAGGCTGGGGCCTTCCAGGAGGACATGGGGGCAGGGGAGGCCCAGGCTGGGGCCTTCCAGGAGGACATGGGGGCAGGGGAGGCCCAGGCTGGGGCCTTCCAGGAGGACATGGGGGCAGGGGAGGCCCAGGCTGGGGCCTTCCAGGAGGACATGGGGGCAGGAGAAGCCCAGGCTGGGGCCTTCCAGGGGGACATGGGGGATGGTGTAGCTGCCAAAGGGACTGATCAGACCCCGCCCACCAACGCCACCCAGGAGCTCCCAGGAAACCTGGCGTCGCCTGGCTCTGCAGGGGGAAGGGCCATAAGTGGAAGGGCCAGTGGCGTAGGGGGAGGGGCCAGAGGTGGGAGGGGAGGGGCCAGAGGTGGAAGGGGAGTGGCCAGTGGTGTAGGGGGAGGGGCCAGAGGTGGGGAGGACCCAGACGGAGAAGGAGAGGAGGGACCAGAAGACCCTCACAGGACGCCTGAAGGCTTTCTCTTCAGCTCCACTGGAGATTGTGTTGGCTTGGTCAGCCTGGGATCGAGCGGCTCTTCAGGGAGTAGGTCCAGGTTGGGAACCCCGGAAAAGGAACCCTGCGGTCAGTCTCATCCTGTCAATGCAGACAGCATAGAAGGAGAGGATGGCAGTAAACAGCAGAAAGAGGGGGATTTCTGTGGAAGGGTAAACCGCAGCAGTATTCCAGATACCATGGAAGAAGATGCAGGGAACGAGTCAGACTCTGGGGTTGATAGTCTCTTTGCTTCCTCTCAGAACACAGCACTGAGAACCAACAGGAAATGTGAGGACTGCAGAGAACAGAATGGACAAGTGTGGCCAACTCAGATTTCAAACACTGATGGACTGACTGACATAACGAGTAACGCAGTCCTCACACCATGAAAGGGAGGGATGGGTGGAGGGGTAAAGGGGTTCATATCATAGTCCCTAAGGAAGTCTCCTGTAGATACTCAGAAGGGGATGAAACCTACTGGACCAAGTCATGCGCACACAGTCGGGTTGTGTAATGTCGAAGCTGCAACGTAAAATGAATAAATCCCTCACACAGGTTCATCCCATGACCTGGGTGCCGTCAGAGAGGCCAACATCAAATCACTGTAGCAGGAGAGCACAGAAGTGCCTTGAACTGGAAAAGGGAAGCCAAAACAACAAGACTGTTGGAAAATAAACATAAACTCCTTCATTCTGGGATGAGACCCTGATGGTATAGTGAATGTGTTGTGTTCAGTTAGGGTGTTTCTTATCAAGACGGATAATATTCAGCCCCGAATAAAAGGACATTCATTAAAAGCTCCAATTACAGATTCATTTCCAAACTGACGTTTTCTGTTATAGTGATTCATGGTTGATAAACTATTTAAATAAGGTTATATACAGTATATATATATATATCAGGTTATAAAAACCAGTAACAATGCTGATAATTTATGTATTATGTAAGGCTTAGAAGGGAAGTCTTCAGTCTAATTGATTACTGTTTTAGTTGTGAATACATTTAGTTATGAACTTGTTTGTTGTTCTCCGTCAAATAATAAACAAATTAATTTTAATTTCTGAATATAGATTAACCATGTTATGTTGTCATCGGTTTTTGGCAGTATTTTCCACTGTAGAAAGAATGACAGTTAAATTCCATCCTGGTACTGAGAATATTGTCTTTTCTACAATATATTAATTAAATAATGACTTTCTGTCTGTGTCAATGCGTTTGTGCTTGATGGATATTCAGTACACTGCTTCCCACCGACCATGATTTAGAAGAGCTATCACAACCCGAAGTCCACGGTCCTCGAAAACGTTCTTATCCACAGAATAAAAGAACTAGTTTCGAAAGCTCCACCCGTGCTTACCGGTCTTTCCAGGTCATGTGGCTATGTATTACGCAGGCTAACCAAAACGAACTTACCCAGTGACCAAGTGTTTGGAGCGGTGGAGGCAGAGGACATCTTGTTGCGAGAATTGCTAGCTACAGCTATATTGGCTAGCCAAACTAATGACGATAGTATACGCATCTTGACGCATATTTGGGGATGAAAATAGAACTTTAGCGAAATATTAAGCAACGTTAGCTAATTTCACGGGGAATTTTGGTCTTGTTGCGGCTGTAAAGCTACGTACGGTGAGTGTAGCTAGCTTGTTTGCTGCCCAGCTAGCCGTAGTCGGGGCCAAGGCGTAGCTAACACTGTCGTTAGCTGGCCAGCCAAGTAGATAAGTAAACATCCCACTAATATTGGAGCAAGAATGGCGTTGAAAAGGATCCAAAAGGTAAGCATATCAGGGACCGTGTCCGTTTACGTGTGTGTCAGAATTATGTGTCGGAATTTGCTGGAGTACTGTTGGTTAGCAAGCTAGTTAGCTGTACACCCCATAAACCGATGTATATTTGGTTTGCTACCGTATCTTAAGAATCGCTTGCTACAGTAGCCTCTTCTGTTATGGCGCCCTCAATGCTATATTATAACTAGCTAAATAGATTGGTCAGCTAACGGCAGCTAGCTTGTGCTCGCCAAGTAACTGGTTAATTAACCAGCTATGCAAACAGGTAGCTATAGCTAGCTTAAAAACGGGGAACGTATATCTTACTTACGATAAGGCCGGGTTGCTAACTAACTAGCTATCGAGCTACAGTCAACTCATTTAGCTAGGTGTGTAGGCTACACCCTTACACAATCAACAAGTAACTTGATCAACTTGTAAGTAAATTCGCTGGCAACAGAATATTCTTGACTCTGACATGCCATGTTTTTCTAGGCCTCACCTCCCCCCTTTAGCCGGCATGTTATCTAGTGTCCGCTTGTCCGTGTCATTTGCCAAAAACTAGAATATGATATAATTTGCTACTGACGATAATTCACAATTCTGGCGAGGATTCCCTGGTTACTAGCTGTGCAATAATATTATTTCCGCAGTATTTCATTTAGTTTGATACTTAATCAGAGGGGTCAAAGCCTGAAGTACAGACTACCCTAATGCGCACACAATTCTTGTCAAATTGGAGAAAAAAAGTTAGCCTATTCCTGTAAATGTAATTCTAAAACGGTGTGCCCCACAGGGTTGGGCGTAGCCCACCCCCCACCCCTTAAAAATAGCTAGAGAGTTAAAAATAACCGCAGAGGCAGTGCGAGCCACCAGGTCTCATCTTGCCCTCAGCCCTAGTCACGATAACCACACAGGCCCAGGCCCTGGACAGATGCATAATTTAACTCTAGAGGGGATGATAAAGCAATGTGACTTGAGCAGTGAGGTATTGTGCCGCACCACGTTCTATACTGTCTCTTCTGTCCTGGCCCCACAATCATTTTTTCCTGGATGTAGCCAGCAGGGTTTTAAGACTTGCTTAATGCCAGTGTGCAAAACCAGTGTAAGAGGCTGATGCAAAATGTGGTTCTGGGTGGGAGAGAGGTTCACATGAGGCTTTATGCTGGCAGTGACCTGCCATTGATTCTTTTCCCAAAGTACAATGTTATGATGGGAGCCACTATAAATTGATGGTGCGGAACTGTAGTAGCATTACAGGATAATAGTATTTGAGAGAGTAGAGAGAATCAAAACTGTGGTGTTCGATGGGGCAGCATCATGCTCGTCCGATGCCTTTCAATCACTGTGTATCTCACCACCACTCTCTCCCCCTACCATCCTTCTCTCTCCCTACCATCCCTCTCTCCTTGCCACCCCACTCCCCCAAACCTCCCTCTCTTTCCCTACCATCCCTCTCTCCTTGCCACCCCACTCCCCCAAACCTCCCTCTCCCATCCCTCTCTCACCCAACCACCCCTCTCTCTCCCAACCGTCTGATCTCCCTGCAGGAGCTGAATGACCTGGCTCGTGACCCTCCTGCTCAGTGTTCCGCAGGTCCAGTGGGCGACGACAGTAAGTGTCCATACACCTGCATCTTTCTGTCACCCGGAGTACCCATGAGTTGGACTCCTACAAGCTGTTCTAACCCCATTCATCTGTATGTTATTTACAGTGTTTCATTGGCAAGCCACAATCATGGGACCTGTAAGTAGAACTCCTCTGTGACATTTTCATCGGGGGGGTGGGGGGAGGCAAAGTGATATGGATACGGATACCCTAACGGGTGGGAAGTCGTCAACGACGACGTCAGCCGTAGAGAGTGCGTTTGAAGTTTGACAGAACTTGTGTATGCTCAGAGCCGTCTCTGGAGGTGGAGAGCCCTCTGAATTGCTCCTCCAGAGGTTTCTTCCATTTCTTTCTCAGGTTTTCCTTGTTGTCTTTGAGGGGTTGAGATCGGTTCTAGTTGCTGATCTGTGGGTATTTGTGAAGCCCTCTGTGACATTGCATCTAATAAGGGCCACTTGAGGCCTGACGTGATGAGTGTTTCGTGCTTTCAGAATGACAGTCCATATCAGGGGGGGGTTTTCTTCCTGACCATCCACTTCCCAACGGACTACCCTTTCAAGCCCCCCAAGGTGAGACTGGTGCCCCGCCCCACCTCCCTTCCCTTCAGGAAGAAGAGAGGTTCACTCGATGGTTATCTTCGTCTCGATCCCTGATTGTAAGGTTTTAATGTGAATTGTGCTCCATGTCTTTTTTCTCTTTTAGGTTGCGTTCACCACCAGAATTTACCACCCAAATATTAACAGTAATGGCAGCATATGTCTGGATATTCTCAGGTCACAGTGGTCCCCTGCATTAACTATATCTAAAGGTAATTCTTAGACACGACAAACCCTTCTCGTCGCGTTGACCTACATATGGAATGTTCCTGTGAAATAAAAGAAGTTGGCAGCTTTCATTTTCTCTTTGTCTCTCTTTCATTTTCATTCATCATTCTCTCTCTCTCCCCAGTGCTTCTGTCCATCTGTTCTCTGTTATGTGATCCGAACCCTGATGACCCCCTGGTGCCAGAGATCGCACGAATCTATAAAACAGACAGTCCAAAGTAAGTCCAATGTACTGGATCTGGTCCGCTTCCCTTTGACAGCCATGTTTATTCATTATTTTACAGATTTATATTATTATTATGATGTTTTGTTTTGGATATATATCTTACTCAAGGTGGTTATTTTTGTGTTTTTTTCCCCACCAAGTATGTAAACGTCATATGAGATCAGTTAATTGTCAGCTGGTCTGAATTGGAACAATGGCTAACATTCTAGAACAGCTGTACATTCCTCCGTACTGTTGCCAGTGTTTGAATGCAGCGTGTGACCCAGGTCTGCTCTGTCAGGTACAATAGACTAGCTCGCGAGTGGACAGAGAAGTACGCCATGCTGTAGGGTAAGGCCGAGGGCTGGTGGCCGCCGGAGGGCCTGTGGCATGGAGGTTGCTATCGTCTGCTCTGTCTCCGTAGTCCTGTGTGTCGTCATGCTGGACTAATCAGAGCTTCTAATCCATGTTCTCCCAGTGTTCAGCTGCAGAGCGTGTGGGGCCGTGGGTGGGTGTGGTGGGGCCGTGGGTGGGTGGGTGTGATAGGGCCGTGGGTGGTTGTGTGGGGTGGGTGGGATATAGGGCGGTGGGTGGGTGGGTATGATAAGTTCTGGGGTGGGTGCGTGTGATAGGGTGGATAGAGACAGGGCTCATGTCACCAGTTTGACTAGAGGTTTAAAAAGATGTTGGTTGATGATGTTTAGCCACTTTTCTTTTTGAAGAGTTTTGTGTGTGTATAACGTGGTTTTAATCTATGTGGATGCACAATAATATCTCTAATAAAACTGTGAATAGGTCTTATCCATTGTATGTCACCAATATACCATGGTATATTTTGGGTCGGAACTACCCGTAGATCATTATCAAGTTAGTGCTGCTCTCAAAGTAATGATTCTGAATGAATACTCATCACATTTTCGACAGGAAATCTGATGGAATGCCACCTAGATGGTTTGTCAGCATGAATGTCTGTTGGGGATTTGGCTGGCTTGTGTCAGTTTGCCTTGAGACGGGTTCATTGGGTTGTTTGTGGATGTTCTTTCGTGTTTGTAAGGGTTGTGACTGACATTGCTTTCTCCCTTTCACAGATACAACAGATTAGCAAAAGAATGGACGCAGAAATACGCCATGTGATGAGCGCTCTCGCATGACACCTGAAGGAGAATGTTGTAGCTGGATTAAACTGAAATCCCCAGTTTCATTTTTCTGTTTCTTAATTTGACCACTTTGCCCCCCCCCATTGACACGCGTGCTCATAAGAAGATAGTGTTACCTGCTTGGACATGACTGTTTCATTTGAGTTTAAACATTTTTTCATGTAGAGTCGACCATGGTTTACCATTCTAAATTGGAGCTTTGCACCAAGACGAGGCCCTGGCTGCCTTGTGACTTGAGTGTCTTGCTCGTAGACTGACCAATCTGGACCATTTCCTTCTGATAGACCTGGCAGGGTTGTCAGTGTATTCTTTTCTAATTCACATCATTAGATTCCCATGGCCTGAAGAAAAAAAAATACAACTGTGCGAACCGGAAAAAAACTGCAGTCCGTGTCAACATCCAAAGTTAGAAAAAATAAGAATTTAATGTTGTATTTTATGCATGTTAATAAAGGTATATATTCAATATGTTGTACAAGTGAAATGGGCAGGCGGGCTGTTGGAAGTAAGGGCAGTTGGAAACTGGATCCTGTTTAAGGCTTTTTATTCATTTCTTTTTCATGGTTTTAGAGTGAGAGCTATTATAGTTTATACCACCACCCCCAAAACACTGTCTTCTTGTAGCCCTGAAATATGATGCAGAGCTAACCGTTGATGATCAACTTGTAACTCTGTTTCGTTTTAATTTCCCCCTCAATAAAGTTGCTTAAATCATATTACATTGTTGTTGTTTTGGATCTTACTAATAGAGCGGCTCTTCTGGACTTGACAAAGTATCTTGATTGGGTATGGTAACTTGTATTAGACCAAAACAATCCTTCTATCCACTGACATTCATTGCATTTTATTTCATTTTAGCCGACGCTTTTATCCTGGTCAGTCAGATATAATAGTGCACAGAGAAAGATTAACAGAAATTAATGTTTCAGAAGTGCATCTTTCTAACAGTAACATGTCTGTGCATTTCATTAGATTGTGGAATGTGAGATGAAAATTATTGACTGAATTTCTAGGGCAGATATTTGCTTGAAGAAGAAAGGTTATGGCTTTTGAATTTTCGCGGCAGACTGAGTGAAATGTGTTGCTTTCATAGGTTGCTTTGCCCCGTGCACGCTCTGGCGTGTCACATGACCGACAACGCGAGCTATGGGTATCTGTGTATACAGTAGACAAGGAACCGCAGAAAAGTGAAACATTACTTCGTTTAGCACAGGATTATGGTAACTTGAGACACGGGGACCACTTTAATATAGCATATTTCACAATATGATTGTGTTTAGGAATACAGTAAACATTTTTGTTTGTCTTTACTGCGCGTGGTGTTTCCGTGTGTTGTGTGGATACAATGTCACACGACCGAAGACTGACAAACTTATTCTGAATGGAAAATGGACACTAAAGAACTCCAACGGGACCTTGTCGCTGACTGCAACGGTGCCGGGATGTGTTCATTCAGCTTTGCTGCAACAGGGAATGATAAAGGTAGGTACAGCCGAGGACCTGGCGGACCGTAACAAACAAGGTCTGCTTCTTACCCTGCGATGCCAACCTGGCCCGGAGACGTAACCGTGTGACCAGCCTATTAGACTGGGGTGGCATTCTAAAAGCATATTGTAATCCCACAAAGGGCAAACATAGTGTTTTACAAATGCTTATCTGAGTAGCCTTGTCATGTGGTTCTTCATGTGCTCACCCAAACACCTCTCTTACTTTCAATCTGACAGGATCCATACTTCAGATTCAACGATGTGGCGTACAAGTGGATAGCGCTGGAGAACTGGACATACACTACAACCTTCTTGGTACCACCATCGCTAAGGTCATTCATACTGGACTTGACTTCACCTCTGAACAGTACTTGTTTTCCACAGGGTGAAAGCCTGTGATGTTTTCTCTCTCTCAGGGCTAAACAGGAAGTACACCTTGTTTTTGAGGGAGTGGACACAGTGGCTTCCATAACTGTCAATGGAATCACAGTTGGCAAGACGGACAACATGTTTCGCAGATATGTAAGCGCAACACCAAACGAGTTATCGTCTCGTTTCACAGAATTATTGTTTTAGAAGGTGTCTTAGAGCAGAAGGTGCACACCCCTTTCATTCTGCAGGACTCTACATTTTAAAAGCCCCAAACTGTTTGTGGTCCTCACTTTGGCTCCCCCAGGTGCGTTGAGGAGTAACACTAATTGCCCGACCCTTTCTCCTCCATCCCACCATGAACCAGATATCACAAGCCCCGCCCTCAATTAGAAACCCGATGCCACTCTGGGCTAAGGCACTTGACTACAGATCAATGATTCAACCCCACGCCCCCATACTTTACATTGGATAGCAGTATCTGACAGTGACATACCAGGAACTGCTAAACGTACATAACATTACAAACAAGACACCTGACAACGTTGGAGCCCTGAGCGCCCTGCGTGTGTGTGTGTGTATGTTTGCGTGTGTGTGTGTGTGTGGGTGCGTGTGTGTGTGTGTGCAGGATCTGCGTGTGTCAGAGGTGCTGCTGGAGGGGGAGAACGTTCTGGAGGTGCGGCTGCTGTCCCCGGTGCTGTACGCGGCGGGGCGGAGCCTGGCTTCCGCCTACCGCGTGCCCCCAGACTGCCCCCCTGAGGTGCAGCAGGGGGAGTGCCACGTCAACTTCATCAGGAAGGTGAGCGGGTTCGGCTCGTTGATAGGTTCAGATGTCATATACAGTGATGTGAGGGTTTCGTGTACAGCAGTATTGAGAACGCTTTGCACACACAGTCACACACACACACACACACACACACACACATTCCTAAAATCTTCACCTTGAGAATGTGCTACAGTAGCAGTCGTGCCCCTCTCCTGTGTGCGTGTTCCCCAGGCCCAGAGCTCCTTCAGCTGGGACTGGGGGCCGTCGCTCCCCACCCTGGGCCTGTGGAAGGAGGTGCGCCTGGAGGCCTACGATGTCCTGAGGCTGGTCCATCTCTCCTCCGTCCCTGTCTACAGTACGCTCTCTTCCCCTCTCCTCACCCTCTCACCCCCTTCTCTTACCCACCTCACTCTCTCCCCCTCTCCTCACCCCTCTCCTCCCACTCCCCCTCCACCTCTCCTCTCCCTCTCCTCCCCTCACCTCCCTCCTCACCTCCCCCTCTCCTCCACCTCTCCTCCACTTCCTCTCCACCTCTAGATCCTCCCACATTATAGATGTCGTTTGTTAGAACGTTCGCATCCCTCCTACAGTATAGACGTAGTTTGTCGGGACCCGCTCATCCCCCCCTCCTGACTCGAGTCTCTCTGTTCCTTTCCAGATGCCTCCCTGTCTCAGTGGACCGTGGAGGTGGAGCTGTGTGTCGATGCCGTGGAGGCTGCGAAGGGGAACGTAACTCTCTCCCTTCCTGAGCTGGGAACCATGCAGGCGTTCCCAGCGGTGTTCTCAGCAGGCCCCACCAAGAGCACGTTCGTCCTCCACCTAGACCCGGTGAGACAGGCCAGCCTGGCTTTGGGTCAGGTCAAAGTGAATCTGTTAGAAGCATACTGTCATTGGGATGTTACTGCTGCACTGTAGTTGAGTGTGCCTGGCAGCTGAGATGTTACTTTGCATTGAACCTGGTAGATACAGACCGTTCCTGAAAAACTGTTACCATGATACACTTCTGATCCTTGATTTTCTGTTTCTGTTCTTTGATTAGGTGCTATTTGTATGTTGCATGGGAAATACGTCTCTGCTAAATGAACTGAATGTAAATCTATCATGCTTCTTCTAGTCAGTGCCTTTATGCTTGTTTCTGTGTGTGTGTAGGGTAAAGAGGTGAAGTTGTGGTGGCCTAATGGACATGGCGGCCAGCCGTCATACCTGCTGAGAGTCGCTGGGCTGCTTGGCTCTCTCAGCCTCAGAGCAGACACACAGGTTAGGGCTGACGTCTCTCTCTTTCCCTTCTCTCCTCTCTCCCCTCCACCTCACCCCTCTCTCTCCTCCACCTCTCCTCCTTCCCACTCTCCCCTCCTCTCCTCTCTCCCCCCTACCTCTCCTCCTCCCCTCTCTTCCCCTCCTCTACTCTCTCCTCCCCCACCCCTCTCCCCACCTCTCTCCTCCTCTCTCCCCTCAACCTCTCCTCTCTCCTCCACCTCTCCTCCTCTCCTCTCCACTCTCCCCTCATCTCCTCTCTCCCCATCACCTCTCCTCTCTCTCTGCCTCCCCTCTCTCTAAGGGGAATACCTTAGAGAGACCTTTTATGAGTGTTTATTTATCTGTCTTTTGATCCTTGATGATCTACTGTACCGACTGTGCACTATTCTATGTCACTTTGGATTTAAAAAAAGCATCTACTAAATGAATAAATGTCAAACGGAAATGTGTTTTTCCCTTCGTCCGCTGCATCAGAAAGCGTTCTGTTTCTCTGTCCAATCGGCAGGTGTACTTCCGGACCGTGGAGCTGGTTCAGGAGCCTATCACTGGCTCGTCCGGGCTGAGCTTCTACTTCCGGGTCAACTGGAAGCCCATCTTCCTGAAGGGGTCCAACTGGATCCCAGCCCACGCCCTGCAGGACCGGGTGACCCCGGCAGTGTGAGGGCTTACAATGTGTTTACTGACGACAGTCGTCTACAACCACCTTCTCACTTTGTCACTAGGACATGAGTAAACAATTATATTCTGATCGATTTGGAATATTTCTCATTCTCAATTTGGAATCGTCGGGAATTCTATTGACTTTACATCCTGTAATATCAAAGAGAAAGTGGCTGTGGTTCATACTGACTAGCTGTCTGTTTTGTGTTGAAGTATTAAGAACCTGCTGCAGTCTGCGGTGGATGCTAACATGAACGCTGTCCGGGTCTGGGGCGGGGGAGTGTACGAGCAGGACGTGTTCTACAGCACCTGTGATGAGCTGGGCGTCATGGTAACGTCTGTTTACCTGAGTGATGTTACAAACAGCTGCTCAGTATTCATACCACCATACTGTTTCACATGACAGACAGATTCATTATGTCCCAGTATATAGTAGGGTTAATACAAGATGTCTTCCTACAACTGATAGCAGTGGACGAGTCAGCATTCTTTGCATGTCACTGTAGATAAAAGCGAAATAAGTTATTATTATTTTTAGGGTTCCTCTGGTAGGAGGGAACCTATTGTTTTTTGTAAAAGTATTTTTATTTTTTCTTCTCCATAAAATGGCTCAATAGCTCAAAAAGTCCATGACCCGATTCTTTCAAATTTGGCCCAATGATACAGGGGTAAAGTCCCTGTACTTAGTGTAAGCCACTCTGGATACGAGCATCTGCTAAATTACTAAATTAAATGTAGGTGGCGCTATATGCCACACCCAAAGTCTATGTGATTTCCCCAGCGCCCCATTACTCCAAAATGCCTGAAAATTGGTATGCATGCCTTATTTCTTATGGGGAACAAAAAAGCCTCAAGGACCCATAAGGTGGGACTTCAAACGCCTCATCTTGGCGATGAAACAGCAAGTTCCAATCTCCATTCAGCCTGTTGTCGTTTTCCAAACATGAAGTCATTTTGCTCTCTTGTTGTCCAACACCTTCTACAATGTACATTTTTATAATATTTTGCCATTTTGCGGAGGAACCCGCATCGCTGCTTGCAGCTATACTTATGTTTATGATTGTGATTATAGGCAGTATGGTTTGTGTGTCCCCAGGTGTGGCAGGACTTCATGTTCGCCTGTGCCCTGTACCCCACGGAGCCCGACTTCCTCCAGACCGTGAGAGAAGAGGTTCTCCAGCAGGTCAGCAGGAAACTTCCAGATCAGTTAGGACCTCATTTGAGTATCTCTTTGAATACGGGGGGGTCACACCCCGTCCGCTGCCCCGCGTCATCCGCGTGACTTCCTGTTTCATCGCCAAGGTGAGGCGTTTGAAGTCCCACCCCTCCATCGTCGTGTGGAGCGCGAACAACGAGAACGAGGCGGCGCTGGCCACAGACTGGTTCGGCATCCCCGCCTCCCAGCGCCCTCGGTACCTGAGGGACTACGTGTCCCTGTACGTGGACAACATCCGGGCCGTGGTGCTGGAGGTGAGGCCAAAATGGGGGAACTAGCACCCTTTTTATTTGTTTTGCCTACGTCGAGGACGGTATAGACCTGTGATGAAGCCAGGAGCATGGCAGCGGTATAGACCTGTGATGAAGCCAGGAGCATGGCAGCGGTATAGACCTGTGATGAAGCCTGGAGCATGGCAGCGGTATAGACCTGTGATGAAGCCAGGAGCATGGCAGCGGTATAGACCTGTGATGAAGCCAGGAGCATGGCAGCGGTATAGACCTGTGATGAAGCCGGAGCATGGCAGCGGTATAGACCTGTGATGAAGCCAGGAGCATGGCAGCGGTATAGACCTGTGATGAAGCCAGGAGCATGGCAGCGGTATAGACCTGTGATGAAGCCAGGAGCATGGCAGCGGTATAGACCTGTGATGAAGCCAGGAGCATGGCGAGACACTCTGAGGCAGAAGTTGCGCCCCTGAGTCACCTGCCATAAAGACTAACGGGACACCATCTTTAACGAGCTTTGATGCTCGGTCTACCTAATGATAGTTCTCTGGTCTGGCGACAGAGTGAACCAAGAACTGCTGGCACAGCAGAGTAGCTCTGTGGCCGACCAGTAACCTGCTAACTGGGGCGACTGGATTCAGAAGGCTGTAGGGTTAATGAGGTTGAAGCTCAGTGGTAGTGCTTTGAGATTGCAGATCAAGAGGTCGCGGGTTAAAAGGTTCCCCGTACGTCGCTTTAGCAAAAGCATCTGCTAAACGAAAAGTATTTGATCTCAACACGAAACACTATGTGTTATTGTTTCATCATAAGGTTGTTAATAAGATGCGACTGTCCCCCCGCCCAGGAGGACCGCAGCCGACCGTTCTTGGTGTCCAGTCCCACCAACGGTGCCGAGTCCCAGCAGGAGGGCTGGGTGGCGGCCGACCCCTACGACCCCCGCTACGGAGACACCCACTACTACAGCTACGCCCAGGACTGCTGGGACTGGAGGACCTTCCCTCGCACGCGCTTCGCCTCCGAGTACGGCTTCCAGTCCTGGCCCTCATTCTCCACCCTGCAGGAGGTACCCCACTGTCCGGCTCCCTGCTGGGCACAAAACAACCAACCAAAGGAACACATGATTTTTATTGTTATGAAACGTTATCGGGTGGGGCCCTTGGTTTAGTTGAGTTTGCTTTGACAGTTATTTCAAAGAATGTCTCCCAACAGTCTTAAAAGATGTTAGATCACAGTTAGAACGTTGGTATGCAGTGTGCCGGTGCATCCCAGCTGAACTGGTTGAACTCAGTATAAACACTGCCGACCCACACCTTTGAATGGCTAGTTTTTTGGGGGGAGGTGGCTGGCGTAGGTGCCTAAAGAGGCGTTTCTAAGAGGGGGTGGTTGGGTACGTGAGTCAGCCCTGTGACCCCTCCCCCCCCACCAGGCGTCTGTGGCCGAGGACTGGAGCTACCGCAGCAGGTTCTCCTCCCACCGCCAGCACCACGACGGGGGCAACCAGCAGATGCTGCAGCAGGCGGCGCTCCACTTCCACCTGCCCAACTCCTCCGACCCAGCTCAGAACTACAGACATACGCTCTACCTCACACAGGTGACGCCCACACTTAACCCTCACGCCGCCTGGTCACACACAGATGGGATTGGAGTTGAGCGTTGCGCTCGTTTGGTTTCCAGGTCATGCAGGCCCAGTGTGTGAAGACTCAGACCGAGTTTTATCGGCGGAGTCGGAGTGAGATCATCGAGGGCAAAGGTCACACGATGGGAGCCCTCTACTGGCAGCTCAACGACATCTGGCAGGCCCCCTCCTGGTCCTCTATAGGTATGACACACACACACAGCGGTTGAGGGAGAAACACTAAATGCATTGGGGGAGTCAGGTGGCTCAGCAGTTAGGGAATCGGGCTGGTAATCTCAAGGTTGCCGGTTCGATTCCCGGCCATGCAAAATTACGTTGTGTCCTTGGGCAAGGCACTTCACTCTACTTGCCTCCCTGTACTTACTGTAAGTCGCTCTGGATAACAGCGTCTGCTAAATGACTAAATGTAAATGTAATGGTGCTAGATTAGGTCTGGCGTGTAAATCTACAGGAGGTCAGATCAGGGTTAAAAAGTCCCCTGGTTTGGTGTAGAGTTCGTAACCTACGAAATGCTGTTGGAATGACATCTATGAACCGCTCCTCTTATTCCAGAGTTTTCCTCCAAGTGGAAGATGCTGCACTATTTTGCCCAGGGCTTCTTTGCCCCTGTGGCGGCTGTGGGGTTCGAGGACGAGGGAGCTCTGATCCTCTACGCCGTGTCTGACCTGAGTACAGACCTCCTCCTCCACGCTGTGGTAGGCCCCTGCTCTGCCTTACACCTAACACTCCCCTCCAAACAGACAAAGGCTGCATCAGTACTGGAAGGACAGCAGATGATTGGCCAGGAGGGCCATCGTTCTAACTGTATTTGAGTGGTAATTCCCAAGGTCCTGGATGTAGTTTTACCAGACACGGCGCAACAATGCCACGATTATTTCAATCATGGTGTGATCGGACAATGCAATGATGAATACATCATGCTCTACTGTTTACCCTGTCCAATGGTCTCTCCACAACACAAAGCGAAACCCCACAACTCAGCTGTAGCTGTTGGTTCTCCAGGTGTCGGTGTTTGCCCTGGACCAGCCAGGATCCCGTGTGCGCTCTGACATCCAGCGAAGCTCTCGTAAGAGGTGGGAGTGCCAGCGCCATCTTTAAGCAGCCAATCGCTGGCCTGCTAGCCGGATGTGGGCGGTGCAGTCGTCTCTCCTGCCTTGTCACCTTCCAGCTGCAGGATGCCCGGGGGCCGCAGGGACCCCTCAACCACCTGTTCCTCAGCTCCCCCAAAGACGCCCTCTGCCTGCAGGCCCCCAACATTACGGTGAGTGCCCTGACCCCTGACCCCTGACCGTGACCCCGACCCTGATGATACCCAGCAACACGGTGCGTCTGCAAAGTAGGCTCTCAGTTCATTACAGAAAACTGTGTTTGGAGTGATTGTTTGCTGTTAATAAAATGCAAGGCATTGGTTTTGACCAGTCGAGATTCTATTCTCTGTCTCTCTTGCTCTCTCTCTTTCTCGCTCTCTCTTCCATCCTCTCCCTCCTTCCCTCTCTCTCTCGCTCTCTCTGGGTCTCTCCCTCTCCCTCTTTCTCTTGTGTGGTAGATCTTTAGTAGGAGCTGTATCACTGTAGTCATGCGTGTATTTGAGTATAGATGATGTGTGAGTGATGTGGCGCCCCCTCCTGTCCAGGCGGTGGTCCAGCAGGACAGGGAGGGCTTCGTGGTGACCCTCCGGTCCCTCGCCGTGGCCCCGTATGTGTGGCTGGACGTGGGCGCCATCCTGGGCCGCTTCAGCTCCAACGGCTTCCTCATGGTCACCAGGGAAACCGTGGTGCACTTCTTTCCCTGGGAGCCCACGAGCGCCGAAGACCTGGCCCGCGCCCTCGTCATCACCACCCTGAGAGACCTGTACTGACGGGCTGTTCAGGGATGTTCAGAGGAGCGAATCTAATGACCTTTGCCGTCCCCTGAGTTGATTTCTGTCAGGACCTGAAATTGAGGATTAGGAATCATCAATTGTGGTAAATTCTTTCTTTTTATGATTGATAATTTCACTGTGTATCACAGTGGTTGTTGAATATTTGTTTTGGTCATTATAAATTACATTTGTATATAACAAAACTTTGTAATGTATTGAATGTGAGTGAAATACTAGGCTTTTATTGGATACTGGGTTTTCAGCGACCACAGGGGGGCAGAAAGAAACCAGCTGTTAATAATTTGAAAAACAAGTTCACATATTGATGTAACAGTTACTGATGTTTTTAGCTTTTAAATACAAAATACAGGCAAATCGGGTTCAAGGTAAAATGTTACTTTAAGGTCACTCTGGGCCGAAAGTGGCCTCTTCCTCGTTAAAAGGCATAGTCTGTGTGAAAATCACTATTCTGCTCTAATTTAAGTAGTATAAGCACGCTGTAACACTGAGAAAGTCAGTCGCACAAACAAACCATTGAGAAAGTGACCGACTTACATGTGCTCTGGACACCTTCAAGATGGAAACCTTTGGGTAAACGGGTGATCTTTGAACCATTTGGGCGTTCGCTAATCTCTGCCGCTATTGATAGTATTCTCTTAGTATTACTGCTGGGAATTTCCGGAACAGTCGATCCTGTTGCATTGGACTCTTAAAAATTGACGTGAACGTTAGATAGCATAATTTAATGATGGATCATGAAACAGTCTTAAGTAGGTTGTAATTGTGGAAAACGTTTTTTTATGGACAAATTCACTATTTTAAAAGCGAGAGACAATCTGAAGACAACGCAAACAGCACATGCACAACCCGATTTGCGACTTTTTTTACACTTATAAATATGAATAACTTTA
This sequence comes from Mallotus villosus, assembly GCA_903064625.1. Taxonomy (NCBI): domain Eukaryota; kingdom Metazoa; phylum Chordata; class Actinopteri; order Osmeriformes; family Salangidae; genus Mallotus; species Mallotus villosus. Next base: position 214,512 of record CAEFZP010000795.1, read on the forward strand.
AGTATATAGTTGCATGCGTTTTACTCTTTACCTCGGAGTCTCGTGCCACCGATGCAAGTGAACAAGATGGAAAAGTATTTTTAGAGGACATTTTGCTTTTTTACGGTCAAAATAGTTCTATTTCAACAGACAATTTGCAAAACTTTCTCCAACTTATTTCAGCCAGAAGATCAGAATTAATAGTTCATGACGAAAATCCTCTGGTAAATTCTAAGGTATGATATATATCACATTTCATAGCCTATGCAACCGTCTTTCAAGTTCACTTTAATTTTACTTTTATTATATAGATATATACATATAGCCTATATATCTATATAATATAGCCTTTATATTCTACACTTACCTGTTTCTCACACCATGTTTTCCCTCTGGCATTATCGATCCAGCTACTCAAGTACTTTATCATTCTATATTTTAATATAGCCTATAGGTTTCATTGATGACGATACATTTTTGTCTGATTTTCTTTTTCAAATCAAATAACCTGACCTTCTTTGGGAAGTACACACGTTTTTCTCATATTAATTTTCATTACGTTTAACCTTTTATTTCAAATTTTAAAAAAATCCCTGAAATCAAACTCTGAACAAAAGTAATAATTTGAATGATTATCTAAGCTGCTGAAGGCCCTGAGGTCTCGGGTCATCCTGGTCTTCCTCTCCCTGTCCTCAGTGTCCCTCAATGGGGCAGATCCTGTCTCACTATGGGTTCAGCAATGTCAGTCAGCTGACAGTGCAGCATCTGGAGAAGATCTGTCCAGCTGTGTTGACACAAGTAGTGCTACCCTCATGTCCACACACCATCACAACCTCTCTCAAGCCTGTGGACTACCATGGTGAGTTAACAGATGATCACATTCATACACCATTCTCCATACAAATTTGCTAGATAGTTACAGTGTCACAATAACGTGTTCATTTAGCATACACTTTTATCCAAAGCAGCGTACAGGGGGGATTCGAACCTGTAACCTCCCGATATGCAGCCCAGTACTACCACTGAGCGACACACAGAGACTTTGCAGGTGCATAAGAGCTGTGAGAAGCAGTTGGCTGCTGCTCAGAGCTGTGTGCACCTGTGCTGGGTGACCCTGAGGCCCTGCCTCTAACAAGCTCTCATTATGTCCTGGTGGAAAGGGACACAGAACCAGGGAATGAGATGGTAATCTGTGCTGAGAGAGAGGAGAAACTCCCTCCTAACAGTTGAGAGGGGATATACATACACACACATGCACTCCTGATGACGGCTCTCACAGACACATTCCAGAGAAAAGTTATTAACCCCTTGTGCTGCCTTCGGGTCACATGACGAAACCATCGTTGTGTTGCGACAACTCTACCCAATACAAAAACAAGTAAAAAGCATTTTCTTTTGACCTTCGCGATGAGGGGGTTCTGAGACAGCCCAACGGTGAAAATAAAATGCTTCACTTTGTTTTTGTATGAGGTAAAGTTGTTGCAATAAGACGGTGGGTCACAATGACTGATGGGTCAGAATGACCCGAAGATAACACAAGGGTTATGGGGGTCAAAGCGCCATGCGGTCTCCGGTCTGATAACATTATTAGTACATGTATATAGTAGTAATATATATGACCATACCAGATAACATTGTTATCTCACCTTTTCGTGAGGCTAAGTTGAGACATATTTTGATAATGCAGAATAATTGGTGGCCAAGCCGCGAAGCGGCAAAGCCACCTGGAGTGTTGGTACCTTTTCTTATTATTATTATACATCTTCTTCTGCCATGGGAGTCTATGGCAGCCCCTAGAACCACAGGCTCAGAAGTTGTGAAATTTGGCACACTCTTTGGGACCTGTACCCTCATCAATTTCACCAAGTCTCATGTCTCCCAGTCCAACCGACCAAAAAGAGGTATTATTGGATTCCCTGGATCAAGACGAGTTCAACACACTCTATGACATCATACCCAGTTATATAGATTCTCCGCCATTTTGAATGTTAAGGAAAAGGTTTTTTCGCTACTCCTCCTACAATTCTTGTCCAATCTTCTTAAAAAATGCCACAAATGATCTTCAGACCAAGCCTCACAATAGTTGACGAATGGAATTTTGATTTTCGCAACCGTTTGTTAGTTACTACAGCCAATCAAATTGATGTTGCCGAATTGATGTGGCCGCCATTTTGAATGAGTGAATGTAAAGTTTTTTCGCTACCTCTCCTATAATGTTGTCCAATCTTCACCAAATTTGGCAGAGGTCATCTTCATACCAAGCCTCACAAAAGACATCACATGTTTTTTTGATTTTCTAAACCTTTTGACGGGAACAGCCAATCAAAGTCATCAACCAAGCCACCATAAAAGAAGTGAGGTCATATCTCAGCACCTCTTTACTGCATTGACACCAAATGTGGTATAGGGACTAGGGACCCTGTTCTGGAATTGAGATCATATCAAATCTGACAACCGCTTGCCACACGAAAAACTGCTTATATTTTTTACCCAGTAACTGAATACTGTAATTTCCACCACTGAGAATACCTCACTAGGATAAGTTGGTGTCCTGGCAAGGGCAACGTAAGAGGATCGAAATCCAGCAAAAGCCAGCAAGCTTGTCATGTCGCTGGTTATCTGTTTACACTATCAAACCTCACCTCACTCTATCAAAATGATTTTAGATTTTAGAAACCGTTTGTCCGGTACAGCCAATCAGAAACGGCAGCAGAGCCGCCAAACAGAAAGTTGTGTCGTATCTCAGCACATCTTTGATGGATTCACACCAAACTTGCTGCGTGTACTCGGAACCCTCTTCTGAGGATGTCGAAAGTTTCTTCTGGGTCATCTGACCTGCTTGGCCACCCCATTGCTGCTTGCAGCTATATTTAAGAGTATAATTGATCTCATCATGAGATCCGGTCACGATACAACACCGCACTTCTGTTTACCTCAGTAAACAGCTGTACTTATTTGTGCATCGAATGTTGCTTTGGATAAAAACATTTGCGAAATAAATGTTTTGAAGTGTCATGTATTCTGAAGCTGTGAGTGGTATGATTGAACCATGAGGGGCTGTCCTGTGTCCCTGCCTCCCCTTTAGTGTGGGGCTACGGCTTCCTGGCTGTCACTGTGATCAACCTGGCCTCCCTGCTGGGCCTGCTGCTTATCCCCTCCACCAAGAAGCCCTACTTCCCCAAGGTGCTCACCTACTTCATCGGCCTGGCCATCGGGACCCTGTTCTCCAACGCTGTGCTGCAGCTCATTCCAGAGGTCTGTTCAAGCTTCTTCGGGTGGTGAGGCGCGCTCCTCCATTTACTGACACTGTAATGATGCTGTGTGGCCCCCATCTCCACGCCCCCTCACCCCACCTCCCCTCACCCCTACATCCCCCTCACCCCACCTCCCCTCACCCCTACATTCCCATCTCCTCAGGCGCTAGGGTTTGATCCCAAAACTGATAACTACGTGCTGAATGCCATCGGGATATTTGGAGGGTTTTACCTGCTGTACTTCACAGAGAAAGTCTTGAAGATGGCGCTTCGGGTCGACCATGAGGTAATTACGTGGCGTCCTGTGGCACAGTTTGGTTCACAGAAGACATGAACATCTTATCTGTCCACCTCTCCATCGACACAGGGAGGGCCTGGGTTTGAATCCAGACCAGGTCTTTTCCGTCTTGTCGTCGCCTCTTTCTCTGTCCCTGACATTTCATGTCATTATTAACTGTCTATTCCAATAAAGCAGAAATCCCCCCCCCCAAATATCTTTAACAAACATGTGTTGATGTTCTCCTCCAGCATGGCCACGGCCCCTCTGCCCCTGCAGGGCCGTCCCAGCTGAACGGAGACCTGGAGGTGAAGAAGGAGTGCATCACTCTGGCCAACATCAGCACCATCAGCGCTGAGGAGAGCAGTATGAACCTGCCTACGTTGGATGAGACTCCACAGGTACCTGTTACAACCATGGGCACATCATTCACGAGAGGACTTTACCGTTACACTGTGCCTGGTTAATACAGACCACTCCTTGGCGGTAACTTCTGAAATCCTGTTCTGGTCCTTGATTTATCTTGACCAATTAATACAGGTAAATCTTCATGAGCTGGACATTAGTTGAACTAGCCTGATGAACACATTATTTCTGCTAGCATATTGCTGAAGCTAAACAGGAACAGGGAGAAGCATAGCACTGACTCCTATGGTAAAGACCAGTGCAATTATGCAATGATATGTTATAGAGAGACAGAGTACTATTCAGTGGTGAAGTCTGGTATAGTGGGCATGCTGGCAACTCAGCCCCCCCAACCCCCCCACCCCCCGCCTTCCATTACCGCCCGCTACCCATGTATCACCACTCGTGTTACGGCCATGCAGGAAGTCCTGGTGGCCTTGTTGCCTTTTGCAGAGAATCACGTAGACTGCACCTCTGGTACTGTTTCGTCCGGATACAAAGATATCAGAGAACCTACATTATCTGTCTCAGGAAGTTCAGTCCTGGTTTAAAGATATAAAAAGGAAATAATAAAGAAATAATCAGCGAAACAGCTGTGGTGTATTTCTTTGAATCACAATAACTTTATCGAAACCTCAGACTCAAGTTTATTCATTAGCCCAGAGTTATTTATGGAGCTATTATCTGTGACCTGATCAGAGATTATTGAGGAAATTGTGTTAATGTTTAACACAGATTTTCCTGTGAGTCTGGCTCTGTTGGAGGACCAAAGACAGTAAGCAGATAGAGGTAGCGTTGTGACCCAGGTCCGAGAAAAGCGACCAGCAGGGCCCGCAGATCCTGCCTTCCTGATGAACACTGGAATTGTCTCACTATTAGACAAAGACCCCCTGTTCTGGACAGGCTAATAATGGTCTGGTTTGTTGCTGCTGGGTATGCTGTGAAGCAGCCACACATTACTAAGACTCCACGTACTGTAACGAATGTTTAGTTTTTCTCGGTTTGCAGGTATAAAAACGTATAATAATAAAAAATATTCATTCTTGTTTTGTTTTCATCACGTGACCCTCACTGTTTCCCTGTGCCTGCACCCCTCATATCTCTCTCCTCTGGTGAGGTCTACATCCCTCATATCTCTCCTCTGTGAGGTATACACCCCTCATCTCTCTCCTCTGTGAGGTCTACACCCCGCATATCTCTCTACTCTGTGAGGTCTACACCCCTCATCTCTCTCCTCTGTGAGGTCTACATCCCCTCATATCTCTTTACTCTGTGAGGTCTACATCCCCTCATATCTCTCCTCTGTGAGGTATACACCCCTCATCTCTCTTCTCTGTGAGGTCTACCCCCATCATATCTCTCCTCTGTGAGGTCTACACCCCTCATCTCTCTCCTCTGTGAGGTCTACACCCCTCATATCTCTTTACTCTGTGAGGTCTACACCCCATATCTCTCCTCTGTGAGGTCTACACCCCTCATCTCTCTCCTCTGTGAGGTCTACACCCCTCATATCTCTCTCTCCTCTGTGAGGTCTACACCCCTCATATCTCTCTCCTCTGTGAGGTCTAACACCCCTCATCTCTCTCTCTCCTCTGTGAGGTCTACACCCCTCATATCTATCTACTCTGTGAGGTCTACACCCCTCATATCTCTCTCCTCTGTGAGGTCTACACCCCTCATCTCTCTCTCTCCTCTGTGAGGTCTACACCCCTCATATCTCTCTACTCTGTGAGGTCTACACCCCTCATATCTCTCTCTCCTCTGTGAGGTCTACACCCCCATCTCTCTCCTATGTGAGGTCTACACCCCCATCTCTCTCCTCCGAGAGGTCTACACACTTCATCTCTCTCCTCTGTGAGGTCTGCACCCCTCATCTCTCCTCTTTGAGGTCTACACACTTCATCTCTCTCCTCTGTGAGGTCTGCACCCCTCATCTCTCCTCTTTGAGGTCTACACACTTCATCTCTCTCCTCTGTGAGGTCTACACACTTCATCTCTCTCCTCTGTGAGGTCTACACCCCTCATCTCCTCTGTGAGGTCTGCACCCCTCATCTCTCTCCTCTGTGAGGTCTACACCCCTCATCTCTCCACTGTGAGGTCTACACCCCTCATATCTCTCTCCCTCCTCTGTGAGGTTGACCTTGCAGGAGGTGCAGGTGCCTAATGTGATGTGCCACTGGCTCCGGGGACAGCGCATCGCCAACATCAAGACCGTGGCCTGGATGATCACCCTGAGTGATGCTCTGCACAACTTCATCGACGGCCTGGCCATCGGGGCCTCGTTCACAGTGTCCTTGCTGGCTGGGTTCAGTACCTCCATCGCCATAGTGTGTGAGGAGTTCCCTCATGAGTTGGGTAAGAGACCAGATCACTCTGAACTAAACTATCCCTCTTCCTGTGTGGCCTATCACTATGTTGGGTTTCTTATGTGTATATTTCACAGGATGACGCGTTTTTCCACCCACGTTCCTACACATATATAGCTTTCCGAAGTCCCTTTCGGTGGATGATGTCATCGATAGATTGAACTACAGGCATCTTCTCTTCACAATCATAATTGTCTGCGACTCTGCTGCCCCCTCTACCGCCCCCTGCAGGTGACTTTGTCATACTGCTGAATGCTGGTATGAGTATCCCCCAGGCCATCTTCTTCAACCTGCTGTCTGCCATGTCCTGCTATTTTGGCCTCGCCTTCGGGATCCTTCTTGGCAGCAACTTTGCCCCCAACGCCATCTTCGCCATTGCTGGGGGAATGTTCCTCTACATCTCTCTGGCAGACATGGTGAGGGGGCCTCTCCCTGACAGTTGAGCAATGTTCAATTGATGCCATCTGGAAATGAACGTGCTTTTATGCTAATGGAATCAAGCTGATGTTTCCATTTCTCTTTCAGTTTCCTGAGATGAACAGCATCTTGAATGAGCAGGAGGGGACTTTGAATAAAATCATCTTCTTCCTCATCCAGAATGCAGGCCTCCTGTCAGGGTTTGCCATCATTCTGCTGATCACCATGTATGCTGGTGAAATCAACCTGGGCTGAAGACAGAGAGAAAGAGAGAGAGAGAGAAGAGAGAGAAAGAGAGAGAAAGAGAGAGAAGAAAGAGAGAGAAAGAGAGACAGAGAGAGAGAATGAGAGATTGTAACAAGATGCAAGTGAGCAGCTTTTGCACAGATTGAGATGAGCTGGACAATATAAACTGCTTGTTTTGTACAAAAATTAAATAGTTTCAAAAACAATTTCTATAGTTGTCCGCTTAGTCTTAAAAAGGGAAAATATTAAATACAATCACTGGATGTTAATTGTGTCAACAATGTATTTTAAAAGACGTTTTGAATAAATTATTGTCAGTCTCTAGGGTAGTAGCTTTGTGAGCATGCCTGTCTTTAGTCCATTCTGCACTTTTCTTATGAATTCATCTAGTTCGATAAAAAAATATAGCCTATATATTTGAGCAACAAACCCATTTGCTTTCGATTATGGTCGGGTGCCAAGATTGATCTGTTTAACACCAAAACGATCGCTGTTTATCATTTGTAGTGTCCGCAAGCTTCAATCACCCATGTGCACTTTTATCACCGCCCCACTCACAGGGAGCAGGAAATCACGAGTTGTGTTTTAGAGCTGCATCACTTATCCTTATGTCGTTAGAGCTATGTTATCTTGTCAACTCCTTTTCACAAAATAAAGTGAGCATATCTGTCTGGGTCTTAATTGTATGTCTGTGCATGATGTATTTGCATTTGTATGAAGTTGCCGGAAACACCCACTCAATAATATATAAAGTATATAAGAAACGTAGGAGAAATGGGCGGAGACATAGTTTGGGAATAGAACGCAAACCAGCTATGCTGTACTGTACAGTAGCCGCAAACTGACTAGGTTACAACACACAACTGCTCATCTCTTCCCGGGTACCTTACATTCCGGGTAAGTAGCGAATGACAATCAGACAAAGCTATCTTAGTGATCGGGGTCTATGTATTGATTTTGGTGTAGCGTGTTCTTACATTCATTTTAGTGGTTTGATTTCAACACAAATACAATTAGCTCTAGCTCTATGCTAGTACTAGCTGGTTAGCCTACAGTACCGACAAAGTTATGGGATTATGATGGATCAATCTATTAAACTGCTCTATCTATCTGAAATAAGTAAATGTAACAACAGTTAGGTATCACTAGTCATTGGGCTATGATTTAAAGGTGTGTTTGTCTATACAACTAAACGTTAGCGAACTAGTTAGCTAGCCACTAGAGTTGACTGGCAATCTAGCCACACTAGCTAGCTAATCGCTAGCTAAAATGGTAGAGCTAGGCACCGTTTAATGAATTACCGGCGAATAGATGTCTCGTGACATCCATGAAAATAAGGTCATTGACATACTGACTTTAGGCACACGTGAAATAATGAAAGTGCCTTGCTATCCCCAGTGCAATACACCGAAATACATAAAAAGTACAAAATGAATGTGTTTTAATTAATTTAATTATTTGTTTAGTAAAGATATTCAGTAGTCGTCAATTTTGTCACCTAAAACTGGCTAGCAATTTATCAATAGCTCAAATTGTAGGCTAACCATAAGGGTTCCTCTTTGCCTTAAAGTTGGTCTGAAATCAATGGAGGTGTTTTATTGCTTATCATCTGCAAATTGTTCTCAATTCTATAGTTTTCCTAATGCTCCAACATGCTAAAGTCAGCCCCCTCAGTGTTTGCAGGGTTGTCCATATGCGTTGATAGAGTAGCTCTTCCCCACCCTATTTAGGAAACACCAGCCCTTATTTTTGTCTTTGCACTGAAGGTCAGGGCCACGTCATGGCTGCTCTCCAGATCCGGAAGTATCAGAAGGACGATGACGAGGCTGTGAAGGAGATCTTCACGCTGGGCATGAGCGAGCACGTTCCCTCGTCCTTCATGCACCTGCTGAAGCAGCCCCTCACCCAGATGGTGATGATGTGCACGTTCTGCGCTCTGCTGGCCAGCTCCCGCTCCATCATGCTGCCCGTGATGGCCGTCACTCTCCTGCTGGCGGGCGCCAGGCAACTGGTGGGCTACCTGTTCACCAGCTACATCGACGCCTCCCTCAAAAAGGACCTCAACAGCATCCAGGAGACCTACCTGGAGCAGAAGAACTCGTGCTTCTGGGTGGCGGAGTGGGAGGGCCGGGTGGTGGGCACCGTGGCCTGCCTGCCGGCGGAGAGGGAGCCCGGGTGTCTGGAGCTGAAGCGCATGTCGGTCCTCCGTACGCACCGCGGCCAGGGCATCGCCAAGGCGCTGTGCCGGACGGTGGCAGAGTTCACCCAGGAGCGCGGCTTCCCTGCGGTGGTCCTGTACACCTCGGTGGTGCAGACGGATGCTCAGAGGCTGTACGAGCACATGGGTTACACCAAGATCAGGGAGTTTGTCATTCCCGAGCTCGTGGCCAAAATCACTAACTTCTCCCTGTTCGAGTACAGACTGGATTTGCAGAAACAGGACTGATGCAAGGTGATGGGCGGACTTTGACGTCACATTCCTCGCTATTTCCCCAGCCTTAGGGTGTATTTCCAGAGAGACCTGTAAACTTCATGTTGACCACGCTCTGCCTAAACGGATATACTAAACTGAATACAATAGAGGCATTTAATATGTTTTACTGACTTATTAACTGTACTGATGCATTATGTATGTTATTTTTAATAAAGTGTGAAGTATTCGGCCTGTATTTTGTTGTTATGTCCAACTGAGTGGAGATGAAAGCCATTGTTCTTTTACATCCTGAGATTGTCCGTCTCAGGAACGCACAATTTGCCTGCTGTTTTGTGTTTGTTACTCAAGCTCAGTTAAATGGATGTTTGTACCGTCAACAGGAAACCGAGCCAGCCTCATGAACCATGGTTTGTGTGTGTGTGTGTAATGCTAGTGAGCTGTCTTCTTCTTCCAGGGCCCCCCCAGAGTGATGTCCCCTCCTCTGATCCGTGTGTTCCAGGATGAGGACTATGACGAGGTCAGGGAGGTGTACTCCACAGGGTTTGGGGAGCACCTCAACGCTGTGTGCTTCCAGACCCTCAGACAGACCTGGGTGCAGTTGGCCCTGCTCGTCTTCCTGTGGGGGGTCAGCTCCCTGTCCGGGTCCCTCCCCCTCGCTGGCGTCTCCACAGGCCTGCTGGTGCTGGCTGGGCGGGAGGGGGTGAGGTACCTCTTCAACCAAGGCATCAGGCTGGGGCTCCGAGAGGACCTCCTGGATGTGAGAGCCAGCTACATGCAGGAAGGAGCCGTCTCCTGTTTCTGGGTGGCCGAGAGCCAGGGGAGAGTGGTGGGCACGGTAGCCCTCCTGCCAGCCCCCTCTCAGCCCGGCGCCTGGGAGCTGAAGAGGATATCAGTTCGGAGGGAATTCAGGGGTCGTGGGATCGCTATGGCGCTGTGTGGGACGGCTCTGGCGTTCGCTGCGGCCCGTGGGGTGAAGGATATAGTGCTGTACACCTCCATGCTGCAGACAGACGCCCACAAGCTGTACCACCGCATGGGGTTCCACAAGATTGAAGAGTTTTTGTGGCCCTCTATACCGGCCAGACTCATTAACTTCATGGTGTATAAATACGGATACAGTGTGCATGCTGGCCAGGAGGCTCATTCTGAGAATGAACATTACACCAAGAGTCAATAAATAATACAATTTGCTTATGACAAGCAGTCTTATATTTTGTGTCTTTTATTTTGTATTGTCATTTAACAGTATTCTTTCCTTCTACTATTCTGAATAAATATTATTCTGTATTAAATGTTCTTGGATTGACGGTGTTGTTTATGTAGCCTACGATCAGGCATGTGCACGGACACCTCAGGATGTGACTGGACATTGGGAACTGCGGTGTGAGAACTGTCAAATGCGAGCGTGTAAACATACAACACACAAACAGTAGTTAAGTGAGGTAAGTCATTCGTTTTTAAAAATATTAATAATCTATACGCGTTCATATGTCCATGCTGGCTGAGTTTCTGTAGCAAAACTGCACCCGAAACGGTTGTTATAAACACGAGAAAGCTTGCTGGCCACGCCACTAGATCAGCTGTGGTCTACAACAGGGAGTGCCCCATGCACAAACCCGGCAAGGCTATCTGGTTGTGAAATGATCGAATATATCTTGTAAAAGATGTTCGTTGATGTATGCCCGGACGTAGTTATTCAAATGCTGACATTGGCGACATTAACGTTTCTTAAGCATGGCTTGTGAAGAACCACACCCTTGTGACTACAATTACAAATACAAGATATTAGGCCTACTGATATATTTTTTATGAATGGGAATGGTTGATCAATGTTCGAATCTTTGTATTCAAAGAAACTAAATTAAATTCAGACAAGTTGTACTATTGTTTTGAAATGTATTCTCGTGTTATAGCTTACTGAACGCATACACACATTTTCAAAGGAGGTTGTATTTTACGTCACTAGATGGCACTAGGCCCTACTTTGTAATATAGACTATGTCCCGTCGAAAAAAAAAGAGGTTATGTCAGTTGAGTTCTACAACCACGAGCCAAAAGGAAAAGTTCAGCTAGAATAGATAACATGATTGAAATATGATTCCGGAATGAGTAGCCCAGTGTATAATGTTAAAATGCAACAAAAAAAAACACATTTACATATTAATTCACACTACAGCATGAATGAAACATACCGTAAACGAAGCATCATGGTTCTAGTATTAGTTTTTATGACTGAAAAGCTTGCTCTCAGCTGCTGCTTTATTGACACTCGCTGCATGTGTCCCGGTCATAATAGCAGATCATCATAACACAGACTTCTGTCCCCACCATCTATCAGTACTCTTTCTATCTACCCTCTATATCTACCCTATATCTCTACCCTCAATATCTGCCCTATATGTCCCCACCTCCTATCTCTGCCCCCTATATCTACCCTCTATATCTGCCATATATCTCTACCCTCTATATCTGCCCTATATGTCCACCTCCTATCTCTGCCCTCTATATCTACCCTCCATGTCTATCCTATATCTCTACCCTCTATCTCTACCCTATATCTCTACCTCCTATATCTACTCTCTTGCCTGTGATAGAAGAGTCTCTCTCTCCTCTGCCATCAGCACTACCCCTCTCCCCACCAACACCCCCACCCCCAGAGGCACTGCAGGTACTTCCTAATGACTACATCTCTGGCTCTAACTGAGAACTATTCCAAGCAGCACCCAGCCTGAACCAGACCTGTCCTGTCTAGCATACACCTGCTTTCCTCTCCAAACTGTAAAGAGCCATTGCACTGCTCGTGTATATGGAATCCTTAATAGTTAATGATGATGAATAATGTCCATGCATCGGCTCGGAGCAGGTTTGGTCCAGAAGGCTTGTTTGTGTTTGTGTTTACCTAGTACAGTTGCTCATCCCCTGCCTCAATGCAGACCCTCGTATGAGCTCCCTTTCTGCATCGGCCCTCGTTTAGGCCTCAAAACAGACGAGATAAAATACGTGGAGAAAGAAAACAATCCCAGTAGTTACAGTTAGCCGATAGCGAACGTGGATCCCTTTTCCCTGTCGGAATCTGCCAACACATAATGCAATCTGCTTCGCTTACAGTGTGCTGTCTGTGCTGTATGTGACTGCAGCAGCCCACGAGGCTTTTGTGTTCGGACACAATGACATCAAATGAATTGAGCTGGCCAGGGCTGATTGTAGAAATACATTGACCCTAGTCTGTGTGTTTGGCTACTCCCTCTTTTTCAGAGCCCCCAAACAGGTGTGAGCTTTGTGAAGTGATATATCAGCATTTTCAAGCATTAGTTGAAACCCAGTTGCTTGGTTTGGAATTAGAAGCATGGCCAGTGGTTTGAAAGCAGTCTTTAGACTTGAGTAGTGGGTGAAATGAGTGTGATTCTTCGGTGAAGGTCTGCTGTGGCACATTGGAATGGTCTGCCTCTGTTAGCACTGCTCGTTATAATATGAAGTTCACAGAATCGTGTTCAGCGTCTGCTCATGTGAAAGCAACAGACTACTAAATAAAACATTCAGGTTTATTACCACTTCTCTGCCAATCCTCTCTGATCATCCCTGACTCTACCCGCGACACGGAGGAGAGAGAGAGAGACTGCCTCTGGTTGCCTAGTTGGAAGATTGCATGAGAAAGCATCCTGAACCTGGCAGGCTCTAGGACCCAGTGCAGCAGTCTGGGCCTAGCAGCCCTCCCTCCCGCAGAAGGCCAGTGCAGACTGTAGCGCAGTGCCGCCTCGCAGCCCACCACCACTTGCCGACCGCGTCCTCTCTGCTCCTCCTGTCTCTTTCGCTTTGGTCCGTTCATCCTTCTCCTCGCCTCTCCAGCCCCAGGGGGAGGGAGGAAGGCACATCCCCAGGCCCTCCGGAAGCCCCGGGCCACCCAGGCTCAGGACCCACGTCCGACCAGCTTCCACAGGGAGGGGAGGTAGCCCAGCCTGGGGTCTGAGGAGCAGGGCAGGGATGCTGTGATTTTGGAGGGGGGCGAGAGACCCTACAGTAGCATCACTGAACCCTGTCTTCCTGTGTGTCTGCACCCCACCCGCCACCCGGCGCCTGCCTCACCTCAGCAGAGACACGGCAGGCAGACTGTGGAGAACATCCAGACATGTCTCAGACTAGGAGGAACACGTACACCCGGGTGAGTGTGTGTTTACGCGTCGAACAGGCGAGGGGGGGTTTGAGGATGGTTTGGGAGGGGTAGCTGCCGTGGGAGACGGGGCTCCTCCCGCCCTCCCCCCCCCCGCCCCGCTTCCTGTCCTGGTGCTTGGCATCCTGGCGGATGTGCTGTGTGTTTTCCCGTCGCCCGTCTGTCAGGTCATCGGTGTGTTTGCGCTTCAGATAAGGGGATTAGGATGCTCCGAATGACTTCGTAACCTCGTCTGTAATCTCACCTCTCTGAGTGTTTCTGCTTCAGTGTCCGGGCTGTGTCAGGTCGGGGTGTCTCGTGTCTGGGAGACATCAGCCCTTGTGCATTTGAAGGGTTGGCTGTAGGAGCAGGGGATATTTAGGGTGCTGTGTAATGGTTGGTCTATTGTTGTCCCTGGACATGCCAGCATGACATCACTTCCTAGCCGTAACCCCTCTTTGTGGTCACACAGGGATGACATCATCAGTGCTCACCAATCCTTTGTAGTGACTTTAACTATGTACCTCTGATCCTTGGTTTTCTAAATCCCCTTTCTATATGTAGTATTCAGTATGTCAGTTTATTACCGGTTTGTATGATGGTATTAAAATGTGTATACTAATCATGGAGGTGTTGCTGTGTCCGGTGGCCAGGGTGCTGGGACAGCGTCCCCCGTCTGCTGGTGTGACTGGGGTCCCCCCCGCTCTGGTAACCACCAGCAGGCAGGATGTAGCATGAGCCTGGCGTGCGTCTGTGTTGTTGTAAGAGTAGAAGAGTAGAGTGCTAGTGAATAATTCAGACTGCCTCCCCTGAACCCCTTACCTCCCTCGTACAGCACGGGGCACTGGCCTAGGTATTATATAAGACACTATGAATGTTTGATCCGGATGGTTGTGGTCTAACAGAGCACTCACAGGCCCACGCCACTGTGAACGACACGCCTGAGGCTTTAGTATCGAGCGCGGAGGACGTGCGACTACTCAGACCTGTTTCATGTCACGGACCAACGGTCTGAATGTTTCGGCAGAACTGCAGTTTAAGTTGTGCAGGGCACCCATGGGACATGGGGGATAGCGTATGGATGAAACAAACACGTCTTGTTGTCCCGCTGCCTTGTTTCCAGGAACGGGATCAGACACTCCTAGACTCAGGAGTCATGAGGGGGATTTTGAACATGCTCAGATTGATCCCTTTCTGGGTTTTTCTTCGGAGCTCTTTGCGCTCAGAGGTTGTGTTGGAGGAGAGAAGTCACTAACAGTGTGTGTCAGGTGTTTCCAGGGTTGTGCTTGTGCTCTAGGGCTGGGTTTGTCACGTTGAACTAGCACAGCGGAATGTGTTTTGGCACATTCAGCATCACATTATTTTTGCTGCTTTTATTATCTTGAGGAATGAGGAATTGGAACTGTAACAAAATATCTTTCAACAATGGAGTGCCAATGCAGTATTTCCAGCCCTTCTGTCTCTACTGTCTCTATATAGATAAATATATAGAGACAGAGGAACCAATTACAGTACACCAAGGTACGCTTGTTTTGGTGCACCTGAAATTGTGCGTTCCTGGGTGCTCCTATTGACCAATCCAAAAAGAAGTCGAAACATGGGGTGATATGGTGTAGTCCAGCTGTTGCCTGCTTCAGTATAACTTTGGCCAGCCCTATGCTACTGGGGTTTCTTTCAGATTATTGGTGTTTCAATCTCACTGTAGGGAACGTAGGAATGTTGACTGAAGTTTAACTACCTAAGAGGGAGTGGAGTCTCTGAGATTAGGCGTTCTCAAAGCCCCGGTCTTAAAATTCCCCAGTTGATATTAGGGAGACTGTAATGACAGTCACACTGCAGCATGTGAGAGTGCCCAGACAAAGAGCCTGTATGTCCCCATTGGACTGAACAGCCATGTACGGTGACTGCTCTCTTTACAGACAGGTCAGGAGCCTGGACAATATTTAGATTCTGTTTCAGCCATCTGCAGTATTGTTTTTCTCGCCGTCTCAGATGATCGGGATATTTAGGATTGAGTTTCAAGAAGGAAGTGTCCCTGATCTTCTGTCCTTCTACCTCTCCTCTGCTCCCTGGAACTCTGTAGACAGACCTCTAGTCGGTCATCTAGACCACCAGACAGCCTTCCATCTAGACCACCAGACAGCCCTTCTGGCAGTCATCTAGACAGGCCTGTTGCCCCCATACAACTCATACCCCTTATAAGAGTTATAACAGAAATGTCAAACTGAGGGATTTTGTGCCATTAGTGTTACTCATCCACCATCGTCCTTGGGACCTGCCCCCTCCCCCCCCCTCCCCCTACCAGACCTGAACTGAAGAAGACTGGGCTGGGGAGGGTCCTGGTCCTCCCTACAAGAAATGAGAGCCCACATAAGGGACCAAAACTAGAATGTTGGATGCAAATCCTGTGCTATTAGTGTTACGTCCAGGGTGTTGGTATACCCCGGGCTCTGGGATAACCAGGGAGCTGGGATAACCATCATCCGTCCCTTTTGCTGAGTCATGTTCCGCAGTTTTTCATAGCACAGCTCTGCTAATTGTGTCACCAGCATTATTAGATCACCATAATCACAGTCCTTCTCATGGTATCTGCTGTTCCTGTTTCTCCCCTCGTCTCCGCCCACCTCCGCCCCAGACGCGTGTCCAACGCTGGGCTTGTTCCCCCTCTCCTCGACCGCCCCAGACAGACATGTCTATTGCTGTTCCTTCATCCTGCTCCTTGCCTCCACCCCCAGACACCTCATGCTGTTCCATCTCCCCAGACCACCAGCAGTGGCAGCAGCAGGATGAGTTCTGACGGGGGCGGCCGGCCGGCCAAGGTGGGCTCCCTGGTGGAGGTGATCGGGAAGGGCCAGCGGGGCACGGTGGCCTTCATCGGCGCCACGCTGTTCGCCTCGGGCAAGTGGGTGGGCGTGATCCTGGACGAGGCCAAGGGCAAGAACGACGGCACGGTGCAGGGCAAGCGCTACTTCACCTGCGAGGAGAGCCACGGCATCTTCGTGCGGCAGAGTCAGGTGAGACGCTCTCGCCCTGCCTGTCTCTCTCTCACCCTGCCTGTCTCTCTCTCTCTCTCTTTCTGCCTGTCTCACGCCTTCTTGCACTCATAGGTAGTCTTTATATGTTTCTCTTTCTTCGCGTAAGTCAAATCTGTAGATCAGCATAAATATAATATAAGTATTGATTAGATACTGTACCTTTGCTTGGCTGGTTCCAGACTGTAACAGGGTAAACACTCACTGGATGTACACTCACTGTAAACACTGGATGAAATGGTTGCTGTGGATACACACATGACAGCCAGTTACTGTAATTATATTTCTCACAAAGATGAATATTCTAATGTCTCTCTCCTTTCTATCACTCCTCTGCCGCCTCTCTTTCTCCTTCTCTTTCTCTTTCTCTACCTCCTTCTCTTCTCACCCTCTCCCTTCTTCTCTCTTTCTTTCTCCCCTCTCTCTCCCTTTATACCTCCCTCCCTCCCCTCCCTCCCTCAGATTCAGCTGGTGGATGATGGTGCAGACACCACGTCTCCTGAGACACCTGAACCGGCTACCGCCAAGGTCCCCAAGCGAGGTGCGGAGGAGAAACTAGAGGGGAGCCAGGAGGAGGGAGGGAGGGGAGGAGGGAAGATGGAAGAAAGGGAGTGTAGGGGGGGTGGCGGGAGCGAGGGAGAGGATAGAGGGAGGAGGGAGTTTTGAGGGATGGACAGAGGGTAGGACGTAAGGGAGATGAGGGGAGGATGGAAGGGAAGGAGGGAGGAGGGGAGGGAGGAGGGGAGGGAGGGAGGATGGATGGATGGAGAGGGAGGGGTGGAGGGACTGAGAAGAGGAGGGAGGTAACTGTTATCCTGTAGATTTCATCAGCTTTATCTGTCATGGTCCCCTGCACATGCTTTTTATATCCAGTCTAGTTACCCAGGGCTGGCTACAATGAGTCGACCAGCTTGTGGTCTCTGCCCCCCTCTGCACCCCTAGACTCACAACATATGTGATATTCTACTGAACTCAGTCTGACTCATTCATACATACACAAAAGGGCAATCTGTCTCTCTCCCTCTCTCTCCCTGTCTCTATTTCTGTCTTTTATAGTCTTTTATTTATTTTTCTCTATATCTCTTTTTTCTTTTTCATCTCTCTGTCAGTACAAAGATTGTGTCCTAGGCAGTAGCGGAGTGGTGCCAAAAGGGGTGTTGCTATGGTTACAGCTCACTGCAGCAGAGATTTGGGGTAGGGCTCTGTATTTGGAGCTTACAGTGGACCAGAGGGAGAGGAGGACAAGTGAGAGAGACAGGGGGAAAGAGGAGGGAGGAGAGGAGGAGGAGGAGGGGAGAAGGACAAGGAGAGGACAGGAGGGGGAGGAGGGAAAGAGGAGTCATTCAGGGTAAGGTCTCTCCCTGGGGGGCGGGTGTTATTTACTTGAGGGATCTGAGAGCATGAGCTAGATCCTAGGCCGTCCAGGTACAGAGGATCACATGACTCCCCTACCTGGGAGACAGCTGTATTTCCTGTTTACATTGTCGGGTTCAAACCAGGATGTGTCCAGACCTTCGCTCTCTGTAGGGATATTGTAGATCATAAACTACCGTTTTGTTTGTTTTCCCGTTCTCCTCAGATATCCTGGACACGCCCAAGTCCAATAAACTGGTGAGTGATAGGACCTGAGCCAAGAGCTCTCCACCAATCAGGGGGCAGCACACCTCGATAGGGATGCCTATCTGGAGGCAGCACACACCTGAACACACACATCCCTGAACACACACCCTACACACACACACACACACCACACACTTGAGCACATTCACACCTGAACACACAGACACACTCCAGCACACACACCAGATATCACACATCCAGCTGACTGACCTGAATGTTCAAACTAACTGTGTCTTCTTGTGTGAAAGTTTTTCTTGAAACGTGGATTTCTTTTCATAGAAACAGCGGTGCTGTGTGTGACACGCTGTCATATGTTAGATGTGTGTTTGTAATCCCTAAAGCGACTTACGTGAGTGTATCGCTCCTGAATGCTTCAATGCTCCAGAATGTTAAATAGAGCGATGGTATTGTGGGCTGGGTCAGCTCCCCTGTTTAACTCCCTCTTCCCAGAGTCTCACCATCCTATCCTCCTTCTCTTACATCCTCCTCTGATGTTCCTCGTTACCCTTCATTCCTCCAAGTGTCCACAGTCTGTTTGACTGCGTAGCAGCCTGGACCACAACCAGGAGCTGTTTGTTCATTTCCTGTCCAGCAGAGGGCACCCTTTGATCACCAGTTTATTTCCTTAATGCCTGAAAGTCTTCTTTTCTTTAGTTTTTTTGTGGTTTCTTGATGATTTGCTTTTAAGAATTTGTTGAAAGTATTAATTTGTGTCTCTGATGTGATTTATGTTTGATATTTGAGTTCTGCTTAAACTGTGATCCTTGGCAGGAAGCAAAACATAGGCTTCACTCAGGGAACGTCGTTAGACCCTTTTTACTGGGGCAAGTGCCCCAGTATAAATCTGCTGTGCCCCAGTCAAATCAAGAGTTTGAGTTTTAACAATGTACTTTATTAGTCAGTGCATTCATTTAGATTGATAATCCCGGAAAAAATAACGCTTGTAAAATCAAAGCAGTTTAACCGAAAACACAAACCGATGCATTTCTCTTAGCACGCTCTTCTGAGCTTGCCAAGTATCCACTGCAGCACGCACACAGAAGTCCAGGTGTTGGACTCGGCACAAGAGTCAGAATTGAGGTAGTCTAAGAAAACATTACAAAACTAAAGAAAGTTTCTAAATGATAAGCCTACTGATCATCATATTTTGATTAAAAAACAATATTACATGAAGCTCAAAAAAACTGTATTTGCACAAAAAAATGTGTGCGCTCGTATTACCTATTGATGTCACTGCCGAAGCTGATATCAAACTTGCGTCCCTGAACTGTGTGAGTTAAGCAAGGGGAGTTTCTATATCCGAGTAGTGCATTGTGCGCAGCACGCTTTGAAGAAAAAAAAAGGGATCTGAATAGGGGCCTGTGCCCCAGTAGAGTTTCATGTCTAACAACGCCCCTGCGGCATCACAGTTCAGGGTGAGGAGGGAGGATGGAAGAGAGAGAGGAAGGGAGAGGATAGAGAGATGAAATGTGAGCAGAGGAGAAGACCGGAGAGGTGAAGACAGGACAGGAGAGGACAGGAGAGCAGAGGTGATATGATGGAGAGGTGATATGATGGAGAGGTGATATGATGGAGAGGAGATATGATGGAGAGGTGATATGATGGAGAGGAGATATGATGGAGATGAGATATGATGGAGAGGTGATATGATGGAGAGGAGATATGATGGAGAGGAGATATGATGGAGAGGAGATATGATGGAGAGGAGATATGATGGAGAGGTGATATGATGGAGAGGAGATATGATGGAGATGAGATATGATGGAGAGGTGATATGATGGAGAGGAGATATGATGGAGAGGTGATATGATGGAGAGGAGATATGATGGAGAGGAGATATGGTGTCAACGTGTCTCCGTGGACACACCTGACTGCTCCTGTTCCTCTCCTCCTCGTCCTCCTCTCTCTCCTCTATCCTCGTCTCCCTTCTCGATCCTCCTCCTCGCCGTTCTCCATCCTCCCTCTCCTCACCCCTCTCCCTCCTCCTTTCCACATCTGCCTTCTTCCTTTCACCGTTCTCCCCGCCGCACATCCTCCCCTCTGTCCTCCTCTCCTCTGTCCTCCTCTCCTCTGTCCTCCTCTCCTCTGTCCTCCTCTCCTCTCTTCTCCTCTAATATCCTCTCCCCCGAGGGGCCTGGATGATCAGCCTGTCATCTCTTGTCAGAATCACAAGCCAGGCTCAACAATAGTTCACAATCTAAAAAGGTCGATACACGAATAAACCAGACGGTTTAAAGTCGGTGTTTGTAGGCATACAGAATGCCTCTGCATAAACTTTTGTATTTGTGTTTGTTTGCAATGTGTCTTTATTTGATTCACTTGAATAGATCAAGAGCACAACGAGCACTGACTCACTCTTCTCATCACCTTCAGCATGTGAACTGTAACCTTGACCTTTAACCCTGACACCGTTGCACCCCCTCCTTCCCTGTGATCACGCAGCGAGGAGTGAAGCCCAAAAAGGTGGCACATGCCTCCAGAACCTCGGTAACAGTTGTCATGTTATAAATGTGGTAACCGTGGCTCTGATTGGCCTAGCTGCATGGCAACAGCACCTCATGACAACCCACCTGTACCCCAAGTTCCTCATCAAAACCATGGCTGTGTGTTTATTGAATGTTAATTGTTTGTGTATGTGACTGTGTGTTTGTAATGTAAGGCGCAACCAGGGGAGCTCAGTGCCATGTCTCTCCTGTCAGGTTGCTAGCTGTTATGCTAGCTAGCTCTCCTATCTGTTTGCTAGCTCGCTTGTCTGGTCGCTAGCTCTTATGCTAGCTATCTCCCCTATCTGGTTGCTAGCTCGCCTGTCTGGTCGCTAACTCACCTGTCTGGTTGTTATCTCTGTTATGTGTTTGTGAGCATGCTTGTCTGGTTGCTAGCTCTCCTGTCTGGTCACTAGGTCCTATGCTAGCTAGCTCTCCTGTCAGTCTGGTTGTTAGCTCTCCTATCTGGTTGCTAGCTCTCTGGTTGCTAGCTCTTCTGTCTGATCTTTAGATCCTATGCTAGCTAGCTCGCCTGTCTGGTCGCTGGTCAGTGTTTTCCATAGACTGTGTTTGTGCTGCTGAGGAGTATTGATACCCTGGTCCAATGTGCTTCCCCCCTGGGCTGTTCACATCAGAGCTTCTCGGAAACATCAGGTTCTGGGTGTTGGACCTAGTCCTGCTGGGGATCCAGACAGTCTGTCTGCACAGTATGGATTACCTGCCAGGTCAGCTACACTCAGCAACAGTGACCATCCCCACACACACACACACACACACACCATTTTTGGTGATGTAAAAATGGTGGAGCAGTACAGTAGCTCCAGGCAGAGGTTGTATACATCATATACTGAGCCCTCAGGTTGAAGCACTTAGTGAGTGAGAGGGAAGACAGAGAGAGGAGCTTCAGAGGAGAGTTCAGGGAGAGTGTGAGAGAGAGAGAGAGTAGAAAGGGAGCTCTCCCTTTCAGGAAAGCATGAAAGAGCAAGTTAGAGATGGATAGAGACGGGTAGAAATGTGGGGAGAAAGAGAGGGAGAAAGGGAGAGAGAGGGAAAGAGATCTTCCCTCATTTTTTCAAGAAGACACTTGTTTCCTGTGAGGCCTGTTAATGGATATGCACACGTCTAGTTTCCCCCCACTCTTGCTTCTGCAGTGGGTTGCTCTAAAGCATCATTGTGTATCCAGTCCAGTGCAGCAGGTCCAAGAGAATAGGCTGTTTCTGATTTACATTCTGTTTGGAAGAGCAGTCCCTCTATCTCTTGTCCTTACTATTACCATAATAGCTGATTTCATTCAGTGTACTGTGGAGGGTATGCAGTATCTAGTCAAGTATTTGTGGTGTAAAGCGTAGTTAAGTAGAATATCCTAATTGAGTTAATCCACTTTGGTACCCGTTCAGCATGTCTGTGGGCACCGCAGGGGGCAGATTAAGCAGCCCTGGTGAAGAGACACTGCTGCTTTTCCACGAGCATGTGATCCTCTGGGCGGGGTAGGACAAGGCTGGGCAGGGGAGGGGAGGGTACAGCAGAGTAGGGCAGGGAAAAGTAGCATAGGGCAAGGCAGGGTTGGGCGGGGCTCAGGGTAGAGCTGGTACCAAGGCAGGGTAGGATAAGACTGGGCTTCCTCTGTCTGTCTGTGTGCCCGTCAATATTTCTGTATATCTATCTATTGTCTCTACACGGCCTCCTCCGCCCTGGGTGACCATATGCAGCAGACACACTCACCCTCCCTGATCCTATTGTTATTGGTAAAGCTCATTTAAATTGGCCCATAGAGGGCCATTGAGTGGGGTTGCTAGGATACAGGGGGAGTCTTGCATCAGTGCAACCCCCCCTCCTCCTCAGCTGCTCCTCCCTCTCTCCATCCCCTCTCTCCCTCTCTACCCTTTCCCTCATGACACGCCCCTCATACACACACACACAGACACAGACACACACACACACAGACACATACATACATGCACACATTCTCACAGACCCTTTGGTGCTTTTCCACCTCCCTCCCTCTCTCTCCGTGTATCCATTGTGTGTGTGTGTGTCGGGGAGCAGAGCAGTGATGTAATGCTGAAGCAGGCCATTGGTTGGCCGGCCACAGTGAGCAGAGGAGGGAGCGAGAGACAGAGGGAGGGAGCGACAGAGGAGAGGAGCGTCTCTGGGAGAACAGGGGCTTGTCAGACCGCCTTGCAGCGAGATGTCAGAGTCTAAGTCAGCGTGAGAGGAGGGGGGGGTTCTGAGGGATCAGCTCTGGCAACCCTGCCGACGGCTCTGGTTCACTGAAGAGGCTGCGGGCAGCAGAGGAAAGAGCTGGGGGAGAGAAACGATCCGCGGCCATTTGCACTGCGGCTTCCCTGCCTGAGCCCAGCGAGCGTCGAGGCTTCGGCTGTCTGTCTGCTGGCTGTCAGGCTGGCTGTCTCTCCGTCTGCCGCCTGCCTGTCTGTCTGCCTGTCTGTCTGTTTGTGTGAAGCCGGGACTGCTTTTCCTCGTATCTTTGTGGATCTGTAGGACTGAGTCTTCCTGCCTGTTTCATCCCTTTGTGTGTGTGTGTGTTTGACTGTGTGTGTGTGACCGTGTGCGTGTGTGACCGTGTGTGTGTGTGTGTGTCTTCTTCTCTTCGCAAATATGATGAGACAGACTCCCGCCCCACGGAAGGTACTGATCACCGTCTCTTTCTTCCTGTGAATATTTCTCTGTTATGCAGACCTGACGTTTCATTCACGCTCTGTCACATTGGAGGGTCGCGTTTCCGTTCGTTATGTAAAGATGTATTTGACGTTGGGTCGGTCAGCCTTATTCTAGTTCCCATCGTTTCTGTGTGTTTATAGTTCATATCTGATCTGTCTCTTTAGGCATGGTCATGCCTTGTCATCATGCTGTCTGTGGGGATATTGCTGTGTACCTTAACTATGTTGGATCTTTAGCTGACACATGCTGCCGTAAGAGCAGTCCAGAGTACCATGTCGATCTTTACGTCTTATCTTATGTGTGGGGTTTACAGTACATGTCAGCCATTTTCAGTTGTTCTCGAGATTTTGGTATTCTGTGCATGTTGCTGGGTTGTGTTGCTTTGTCAAAATCTAATGTTGTTTGTATGGGAAGGGAGAGTCAGGTGTGGGGTCTTATCACACAGAGCAGGTGTGGGGTCTTATCAGTTGCGGTGCCTAGTTTAATCACTGGCCCGGACACCGGACAAGGTCACAGTTCAAGAAGTTAACCCAGGCTGAGTGGAGGTCAGATCGTCCAGTCCATAGCAAACTATGTTGACTCTGTTCTCCATTCATCTCGATGAGGATAGGATGGGTGTGTATCCATGGTGGACCATTTGACTGCAGATTGAGAAATCACAGGTTCAAATCCCCCTCTATGGGTCACTTTGGATAAAAGCTCAATGAAAACATTATTATAGTAATCCTCTCAGATAGACCACCAGACGTTAGGTTGGTTTGAACCTTGACCTCTCTGCCGGGCTGGGTTCACCCAGGTCTGCAGGCAGCTCGGGCACAGTAGATGTTGCTGCTTAAGAAGCTGTCAGGTCTGGTTTGGTGCAGCTGTTGGGTGAAGCTAATTTCTGCTGATGGGTCCAGCCCTAATCCAATAAGGAAGGCCAGGGTATATGGAAGATCCAAGGAAGCACTTTACACAGGGAAAAGAGTCAATAGTTAGACCACAGGAGAGATAGTTAGACCACAGGTAGAGAAGGAGAGATAGTTAAACCACAGGTAGAGAGAAGGAGAGATACTTAGACTACAGGTAAGAGAGAAGTAGAGATAGTTAGACCACAGGTAGAGAGAAGGAGAGATAGTTAGATCACAGGTAGAGAAGGAGAGATGGGGAATAGTAGAAAATAGAAGGGGAGACAGCAGTATAGGAGAACAGCAGGTTCTTTTGACCGTCCATAGAAACTGAGGAAAGACACAGCTTATAGATCTCAGCAAGTCAGTCAGCCAGTTTGATAGGCAAAGGGTAGTAAAGCAGAGTTCTGATTGGCCCAGGGTGGTAGAGCAGGGCTCTGATAGGTCCAGGGTTAGCCTAACCCAGGGTGATGTCCCTCAGACAAAGCAGCCTTCTAGTCCCCTGGTGGCACCGCCAGTCACGCTGTCCCAACCCAGTGACCCTGTCATGTGGCCAGATAGAACCAGCCAGGCATGAACCAGGCCGACATGAACCAAGCTGGGACGAGGTCTTCATGAGCTGGAACAAGAAAGGGGTGGAGTAGAGGAGGAGGTGAGCGGAGGAGAGGAGTGGAGGAGGAGAGGAGGGGGGTGGAGCGGAGGAGAGGAGGGGGGTGGACGACAGGAAGCAGGCAGAGAGCCAGAGAGAGACAGGGGAGGATTGTGTGTAATGTGATCCGGTATTAGTCCTGGTCAGAGAGTGTTTCTGGTGGGAAAAGTGCACAGCTCAGGGCTCAGATAACCTCATGTCTACAGTTTTCTACATCATGGTGTCATTCAGTACAGCTCTGTGTATGAGCTCACTTTGGTTTCACTAACCCTGCCTGTTTGTGTCTCTGCTTTTCTCCTTTTATCCCTGACCACACCCTCATCCTCCCCTCTTCCTACACCTTCATCCTACCCCCTCATCCTCCCCTCTTCCTACCTTTCATCCACCACCTTCATCCTACCCTCTCATTCTACACCCTCATCCACCACCTTCATCCTGCCCTCCCCTTGCACTCCTCCATCCTCTCCCTCTCTGCATGCTCCCTCGGTCCTCCTCCTCCTCCTCACCTCTGCAGACCACGGCCAGACGGCCCAAGGTGAGCACAGTTCTGTCCACTCTTCTGTCTTACCTAACCAAACCATCCCCGGACAACGTGACCTCCGCCCCCTCATGTCTTGGTTGTTTTCAGGAATTGTTCTAAAGAGAAACCCATCAAGCAGTCGTTTTCCAATGTCACGTCTGTTTGGTGTGCAATCCCCCAACATTCTTCCTCTCAACGTCTAATACAGCCTGATATATCACAGTTACTGTATATCATAGTTTCTGGTCTCTCCTGTCTGTATCTCCTGTCTCTCTTGTCTCTAGTATCCCCTGTCTGTACCTCCTCTGACCACCTCTGTCTCCCTCCAGCCCACCCGGCCCACGGGGACCTCCAAGCCTGGAGCCTCGGGCTCGGCTTCGGCCGGGGAGATGAGCAGCAGTGAGCCCAGCACCCCGGCCCAGACCCCCCTGGCTGCCCCGGTCATCCCCACTCCGGGAGGGCTGCTCTCCCCCGGGGCTCCCCCACCTCCACTGCCCAGCAAGGTCAGCCGGCTGCACGAGTCAGCATACACGCACACGCACTAGTACAGCACACACACACACACTGGTACAGTATATACACACACACTAGCACTCTGGAATACAGTACGTTCCTAGCGTGACGTACACATTACTACTCTATAGTACTAGCTACAAACCACCACCTAGACTTAATGTGGTAATGCATAGTTTTGTGTACAATTCAAGTGATCTCCTGGGGCAGGACTGTGTGATGACAGGGGAAGAGGGGTGTAGGTTTGCAATGTGTTAACAAGCAGAGACTTTTGTCACCTCTGCATTTGCTCATGCTAATTGGCATTCCAGAAGATTCCGTCATAATATCTGTCTCACCCGTTTGTTCCCAGGGCAACGTCTCTATGGCAACACAGGTGCAGTGGTGTGACGTTTGCTCGAGTGTTGCTTCTTAACACTTTCATCACTTAAACACGGGCTGGAGTGCTGCTTGGAGTGTTTGATTGGTTTGTGTGTGTGTGTGTGTGTGTACGCGCGCGTGTCTGTCTCTGCACGCGCGTGTTTGTGTGTTGTGCGTGAGGCTTCGCCCGTGTGTATGCGTGTCGATAACATAGCTCGGGAGATAGCCTCTGAAGTTGGAGTGTTAACAGAACCAGAACCAATGCACGCCAGCGCGTGTTCTGTTTGCTACGTGTGTATGCACGCGCACGTGAGCTGTCCCTCGCGTGTGTATTCAAGAAGCTGATGCCCCCCCTCCCCCCCCTCCCCCCTTCCCCCCCCCCTTCCCCAGGAGGAGGAATCCCTGCGTGGCCAGGTGAAGGACCTGGAGGAGAAGCTGGAGACCCTGAGGATGAAGCGCTCGGAGGACAAGGCCAAGCTGAAGGAGCTGGAGAAGAGCCGCATCCAGCTGGAGCAGCTGCAGGAGTGGAGGAGCAAGATGCAGGAGCAGCAGGCCGAGCTGCAGAAACAGCTCAAGGAGGCCAAGAAGGTAGAGGGCTCTTCCTCCAGCACCTCCCCCTCCTCAGTTACCCCTGCAGCACCTCCACCTCCTCAGTTAACCCTTCAGCACCTCCACCTCCTCAGTTACCCCCGCAGCACCTCCACCTCCTCAGTTACCCCCTGCAGCACCTCCACCTCCTCAGTTAACCCTTCAGCACCTCCACCTCCTCAGTTACCCCCGCAGCACCTCCACCTCCTCAGTTACCCCCGCAGCACCTCCACCTCCTCAGTTACCCCCGCAGCACCTCCACCTCCTCAGTTACCCCCGCAGCACCTCCACCTCCTCAGTTACCCCTGCAGCACCTCCACCTCCTCAGTTAACCCTTCAGCACCTCCACCTCCTCAGTTACCCCCGCAGCACCTCCACCTCCTCAGTTACCCCCGCAGCACCTCCACCTCCTCAGTTACCCCCGCAGCACCTCCACCTCCTCAGTTACCCCCGCAGCACCTCCACCTCCTCAGTTACCCCCGCAGCACCTCCACCTCCTCAGTTACCACACCTCAGTTACCCCTGCAGCACCTCCACCTCCTCAGTTACCCCTTCAGCACTCCACCTCCTCAGTTACCCCTGCAGCACCTCCACCTCCTCAGTTACCCCTCCAGCACCTCCACCTCCTCAGTTACCCCTGCAGCACCTCCACACCTCTCACCTGTCTCTCCTCAACCCTCTGCTGCAGGAGGCCAAGGAGGCTCTGGAGGCCAAGGAGCACTACATGGAGGAGATGGCGGACACGGCGGACGCCATCGAGATGGCCACGCTGGACAAGGAGATGGCGGAGGAGCGGGCGGAGTCTCTGCAGCAGGAGGCCGACTCCATGAAGGAGCAGGTGGAGGAGCTCACCATGGACCTGGAGATCCTGAAGCACGAGATCGAGGAGAAAGGTAGGGGGGTCCTCCCAGACCGCACACCGCTACTGCAGACACGGGACCGAGGCTTAGCTTCTGACCAGTCTGACTCGGTTTGACTCCTCTAGCTTATCCCGGCTTTCCTGGCTCCTCTGATTACTCTGACTCATCCTGACTCTTCCTGACTCGTCCTGAGCTCCTCAGGCTCAGACGGAGCTGCCTCCAGTTACCACGTCAAGCAGCTGGAGGAGCAGAACGGCCGACTGAAGGAGGCTCTGGTCAGGTGTGGCAGTTCTTTCAGTCTACTAAGGGTGATTCAGTCCTGAGCAAGATGGCCGCCATCTGGGACTCATTCCAGGGCCATGCCTCAGCCAGTCTTCGGGCTATTTAGTGACTTTATGGGCTCAATTGGTTATAATGTGCCAAACTATATAAACATTATTACAGTAGCCTCATAAGATTAGTCCTCATTGGCGAAAATGTTTCCTTCCACTTTGTGTGACAGGATGCGCGACCTGTCGTCGTCGGAGAAGCAGGAGCACGTGAAGCTGCAGAAGCAGATGGAGAAGAAGAGCTTGGAGCTGGAGGTCCTGAGGAGCCAGAGGGAGAAGCTGCAGGAGGAGCTGGCGCTGGCCGAGAAGACCGTGGACGAACTGAAAGAGCAGGTCTGTCTACTACTGTGGTGCACCTGACCTAGCATACTGACTCCATCACTACTGTGGTGCACCTAGCATACTGACTCCATCACTACTGTGGTACACCTAGCATACTGACTCCATCACTACTGTGGTACACCTAGCATACTGACTCCATCACTACTGTGGTACACCTAGCATACTGACTCCATCACTACTGTGGTACACCTAGCATACTGACTCCATCACTACTGTGGTACATCTAGCATACTGACTCCATCACTACTGTGGTACACCTAGCATACTGACTCCATCACTACTGTGGTACACCTAGCATACTGACTCCATCACTACTGTGGTACATCTAGCATACTGACTCCATCACTACTGTGGTGCACCTAGCATACTGACTCCATCACTACTGTGGTACACCTAGCATACTGACTCCATCACTACTGCGGCATACTAGATCTAGAATACTCATTCCTTAACTGTGATACTCGATCTACCCTAATGACTCCATTACTACTGTAGCCGTTCATGTTGTGATGATGTTGTGCGTGTTCTTCATGATGTGTGCGGTGCGCGTGGATACACAGGTGGATGCTGCTCTGGGGGCGGAGGAGATGGTGGAGACCCTGACAGAGAGGAACCTGGACCTGGAGGAGAAGGTCAGGGAGCTGAGAGAGACCGTCACCGACCTGGTAAGGAGGAGGAGATCCCTCTGAGCACCTCCTCTTCTGTAGGAATGAAGATGATTTACTGTCTCATTGCACATAACACCGAAATTCAACTTGCACTTGGTGGCGACACATGGTATGACAGGACAATATAGTCGTGTCGTTCTCTGGGAGTTTTTCTCCGAGGGCTTTCAGGTGTTAACATCTGTGGAGCGGGCGTGTCTGAAGCTCCTGCTGAGCCTGGCAGCCCTCTGCTGCCTCCTGGTGTCTGACCCGTGTCACTGCGCTCCCTTTAGGAAGCCATCAACGAGATGAACGACGAGCTGCAGGAGAACGCCCGTGAGACGGAGCTGGAGCTGAGGGAGCAGCTGGACCTGGGCACGGGGCGCATCCGGGACGCGGAGAAGCGCGTGGAGGCCGCCCAGGAGACCGTGGCCGACTACCAGCAGACCATCAAGAAGTACCGCGAGCTCACCACTCACCTGCAGGTACGACGTTGCGGGTTTAGGTGCTCACCTGTTAGGCGTCGAGAATGGTGGGGTTCACCTGTAGGCGTGACATCTTTCACGATGAGCTCAGTGGCTCACCTGCTGGATGCAGGCTCACTACCCTGGAGTAGGGCTGGGCGATATATTTTTTTAAATTATATCTCGATATTGTCCAAATATTTACGATATTCTATATATATCTCAATGTTTGCATTTGCATTTAAATAATACATAATTTTGACGACGATGTGAAATGTGAAAATATCGTGAATATTGAATATTAAAAATAAAATAATAATACAAAATTCCATATTATCGCTAATATTCGATATATCGCCCAGCCCTACCCTGGAGCACCTGCTGTCGTGGCTGGTCTCTGTACTGACACCGCTGTCCCAACAGGAAGTGAACCGGGAACTGACGAGTCAGCAGGAGGCCTCGGTAGAGCAGCAGCAGCAGCCTCCAGCAGAGATGTTCGACTTCAAGATCAAGTTTGCTGAGACCAAAGCCTACGCCAAGGTGACCCCACCCTGACCCCCGTACATCCCCTTTAAGGAAGATGAGAAACATATCTGACTCAGTGTCACTGTCTCAGTGTTCTCCAGGCATATGACCATGTGTGTTTCTGTGTGTATCCCTGTGTGTGTGTGTGTCTGATATGTGTGTATGATTATCCGGTGTGTGTATGGGGTTGTTCTCTGTGTGTGTGTGTGCAGGCCATAGAGATGGAGCTGAGGAAGATGGAGGTGAGCCAGGCGAACAGGCAGGTGTCCCTGCTCACCTCCTTCATGCCCGACTCCTTCCTGCGTCACGGAGGAGACCACGACTGCATCCTGGTGCTGCTGCTCATCCCGCGGCTCATCTGCAAGGTACCAGGGGGAGGGGGGGGGAGGGGGGGGGAGGGGGGGGGGAGGGGTGGGGGAGGGGGAGGGGGAGGGAAGGGGGGAGGGGGGAGGCTCATCTGCAAGGTACCAGGGGGAGGGGGGAGGTGGGGGGAGGGGGAGGGGGGAGGGGGAGGGAAGGGGGTAGGGGGGAGGCTCATCTGCAAGGTACACACTCCCTGGCTGTGTGCGTGTGAGGGTGTGTAAAATGACCCCATTGGCTTCAAAGCACTCTCTGTCTAGAGTTGAACATAACATTCACCGTGAGCATCTGAGTTGTGAACTGGCTGTGTGTGTGTCAGTACTGAAGGTCTGTGTGTGTGTGTGTGTGTGTGTGTGTGTGTGAGAGCTCTAAACGTGTGTGCCTGTGTCTGTCCAGGCGGAGCTCATCAGTAAGCAGGCTCAGGAGAAGTTTGACCTGAACGAGAGCTGCACCGTGCGGACCGGCCTGAGAGGAGGCCAGGGGGAGCAGATGAGCTTCGCCGCCGGCCTGGTCTACTCGCTCAGCCTGCTGCAGGCCACGCTGCACCGATACGAACAGTAAGAGGCCCTCGCATCCTCCACCCTCCTCCACACAGGCCTGCAGCCCACGTCTGATCACTTCAGAGGGAGGCGTCGGCTCGTGCGCGTGCATGTCTGTCTGGTCATGTGTTCCTGTGTGTGTGTGTGTGTGTGTGCCAGGGCTCTGGGTCAGTGCAGTGTGGAGGTGTATAAGAAGGTGGGCTCTCTCTACCCCGAGATGAGCATTCACGAGCGCTCGCTGGACCTTCTCATCGATCTGCTGCACAGAGACCAGCTGGACGAGACCGTCAACGTGGAGCCCCTGACCAAGGCCATCAAGTACTACCAGGTACCAGTGCTGACCCTCACCATCAGGTACTACCAGGTACCAGTACTGACCCTCACCATCAGGTACTACCAGGTACCAGTACTGACCGTCAGGTTCTATCAGGTACCAGTACTGACCCTCAAGTACTTCCAGTTACCAGTACTGATCCTGACCAACCAAGGCCATCATGTACCATTACTGTTTGGTCGGCACTTCCATTCAAAATCCCTAAACACGATTGCTATTATTTCCACCATACCACAACCAATCACAAAGCCCTTTGGCTTACATTGTAACTACCCTGCCCCTGGCTGGCCTTCACCGAGGCATGTTTACAGCACACTGCTAATATCATGAGATTTTGTCGTATTATCCTACCATCTGTCCTATCACATCTTGTTGTGTAACATGTTGTAAAGCTGAGTTGCCTTGTTGCTGTTCCAGCACCTGTACAGCATCCACCTGACCGACCAGATGGAGGACTGCACCATGCAGCTGGCTGACCACATCAGGGTACGGAGGCCACACGACACAACCAACAGATAACAGCAACATCACTCGCAGAAGCACAAGACCGCAGAATAACACCACACGATTGCCACACTACACAACACATAACAACAACACCACAATCAACGACACACAATAAGAACACACAACAGCAAAACCACACAGGACAGGACAGGTCTGACGTTGGTTCCAGGTGCTCCATGGAAACGAAATAGATTGGATTGAGATGCCATTTGAATCCTTTGATTCCTGATTCCACGACGTGATCCCTGTGCAGTTCACCCAGAGTGCCCTGGACTGCATGGCGGTGGAGGTGGGGAGGCTGCGAGCGTTCCTGCACCCGGGCCAGGAGGAGACGGACCTGGCCGTTCTGCTGAAGGACCAGGAGACGTCCTGCTCGGACATCCGCCAGTTCTGCAAGAAGATCCGCCGTCGCATGCCTGGCACCGACGTGCCAGGGATCCCGTCTGCCCTCACCTTCGGAACCCAGGTACTGACCCCGATCCATGACCGTGACCCCTGACCCTGTCCATGACCCCTAACCCTGTGTGTGTGACCCCCTGACTCCGTGTGCCACCCTGTCCCCCAGGTGTCGGAGACCCTGCTGGACTGCAGGAAGCACCTGACGTGGGTGGTGGCCGTGCTGCAGGAGGTGGCGGCTGCAGGGGGCCAGATGATCGCTCCTCTGGGGGAGCAGGAGGGCCTGTCTGCCCTCAGACTGGAGGACGTGGCCTTCAAGGCTGGCGAGCAGGTACACACACTCACACTCACACACACACACACACACTCACACACACACACACACACACACTCACTCCCACAGTCTTTATTGCTCTACCAGTGAGGCTTGCCCCGGTGTTCCCTGTGTGTTCCTGAAAGGGATTTGTGTCAGGTGATGTTTGCTTCTCTGTGTCGTCAGATCTATGGAACCCAGGGTGCCAATCCGTACGAGTGCCTGCGCCAGTCGTGCAGCATCGTCATAGCAACCATGAACAAGATGGCCACCGCCATGCAGGAAGGAGAGTACGATGCTGAGAAGCCCCAGAGCAGGGTACAAAGCTTCATCATTATTACCATCACATCACATCCTCTGGTCAGGTTG
This sequence comes from Mallotus villosus, assembly GCA_903064625.1. Taxonomy (NCBI): domain Eukaryota; kingdom Metazoa; phylum Chordata; class Actinopteri; order Osmeriformes; family Salangidae; genus Mallotus; species Mallotus villosus. The sequence continues at coordinate 247,350 of CAEFZP010000795.1, forward strand.
TGTCAGAGGAGACATCGCTACTAGGGTGGTGGGTGGGTGACACTGGACTCCCTTATGACGGAATCATGACCCAGGCTGTGACAGTAGTCATGAGTCACATGACCTAGCTGTGACAGTAGTCATGAGTCACATGACCCAGGCTGTGACAGTAGTCCATGAGTCACATGACCCAGGCTGTGGCCCGGCCTCAGCCGACTGCTGACGTGGTGTTCGTCCCTCCCAGAATCCTCCTCCGGTGGAGGTGCGTGCGGCGGCGCTGCGTGCGGAGATCACCGACGCTGAGGGTCTGGGCATGAAGCTGGAGGACAGAGAGACCGTCGTCAAGGAGCTGAAGAAGTCCCTGAAGATCAAGGTGCGGAGAGACACTTCCTGGATGGGAGGAAGACAGCGACCCAGTGTTACACACAGGCCACACGGTGGCAGGTCACATGGACATTCACTGACACGGGTGTATGTGTGTCTGTGTGCGTGGTGTGCGTTTGTCTGTGTGCATGTTTGCGTGTGCTTGTGTGTGTGTGTGTGGTGTGTGTGTGCCTGTGTGTGTGTCCTCAGGGGGAGGAGCTGAGCGAGGCCAGCGTGCGTCTCAGCCTGCTGGAGAAGAAGCTGGACAGCTCGTCCAGAGACGCGGACGAGCGCGTGGAGAAGATCCAGACCAGGCTGGACGAGACCCAGACGCTGCTGAGGAAGAAGGAGAAGTACGTGTGGCCCCTCGGGTCCCCCCTGCCTGGAGCAGCACTGGCAGGGTCCCCCCCTCACACCGGCTGCTGCCAGGGCATGTTTACCTGATAGGCCCTTCCCTTTCTCACCCTGGGACTGGTTAGGTTGATAGTTTTCCTTTTCTGAGGGTTGAGGTTGGATCTTAGGTGAGAGCATCTTTGAAGCTCTTTGTGAGATTACTTTGACTTAAGCGTCATTTAATCAAGCCTACAACACACACAGCCCCTGCAGGGAGTTTGAGACCATACAGCTGTTGACCTGACCGTTCTCCCCCCCCTCCTCTGCAGGGAGTTTGAGGAAACCATGGACGCCCTGCAGGCCGACATCGATCAGCTTGAGGCGGAGAAGGCGGAGCTGAAACTGCGTCTCAGCAGCCAATCAAAGATGACCATGGACGGCCTGAGAGGAACGCCTCCGTCGGGCATCGCGTCTGTCGTCACGGGGATGGCAGGAGGTGAGACCGAAGACTAATCTCTCACCTTGGAGAACAGCCCACCTCAGACAAGAGACGCTCCGAACTGTGCATGTACTCTGATAGGCTCAGACCAATCACTGATGGTTGTTGTCACATAAGAAATGCTGCGGTCTAATCAGCTGTTTAATACCTGGGCTCACTCTGGCCGTCTCTTGACCCTAACCCTGCCGATCTCTCTCCTCTCCTTCATCTGCATCTCTTCTTCTCCTCCCCCTCCCCCCTCCTCATCTGCTTCCTGTCCCCCCCCAACTCCACAGAGGAACAAAAAGGTACTCCTCCTCCCCCTCACTCACCCATCCTGCACACTGTCTGGGCTTCCTTGTTTTCACTATAACAGATAGCAGACTTGACGCTTCCTTAACCAAGCTGTTAGCATCCCAAACCTGGCTTGGCTAGTTACATCCTGAACCAGGCTAGTTACATTCTGAACCTGGCTAGTTACATCCTGAACCTGGCTAGTTATATCCTGAACCAGGCTAGTTACATCCTGAACCAGGCTAGTTACATCCTGAACCAAGCCAGTTACATCCTGAACCAGGCTAGTTACATCCTGAACCAGGCTAGTCGGCTCCAGTCAAGTTAGATGGGTTTTTGTTAACATTCATAACTAGACTAATACAGAAAATAGTGCATACGTGTCAGTGTATTGTTTCGTCTGTCTGAATGTATTCATATGGCTGTGTCTAGTCGGTAACATGTTGATACTGCATGGCTGTATAGTACATACTGTAGTTAACATGATTATCACTCCCCTGATGAGTATTACAGTTGACAGTACAGCTGTATGTACAGGACCTAGGTGACGTGTGTGTGTTCTTCCTCCAGGAGGGGGTGTGATGGCAGCTATGGGGGCGGGGCTGCAGGTGATCGATTCCCCCCTGCTGACTCAGCAGATCGACGCTCAGCGACTCAGCATCAAGCACCTGAAGAACGAGAACAACAAGCTGAAGGTACGACACATCCATCTGAATCGTTACCGAGGCAGATGGATACTAAACAGAAATGGCTGCAGTACAGAATCTAAACAACCTCGAAAAGTAAAAAATGTTTCAAGGCAGATGAAGCGTTTTGAAGCGTTTTGTCAGATATGTTCACCCCGTGAAGAATGACTGTTTGATCCTAACATGATATCTCAGTGAATGGAGGTGGTTAGAGCATTTTTTATTGCAGATCAAGAGGTTTCAGTACAGGGTCCCCCTGTACTGTACAGTGCTTTGAATGAAAGCAATATCAATACATAGTACTCTCTCCCTCCCTCCACCCTCTCTCCTCTGTACTCTCTCCTCCCTCGCTCCACCCTCTCTCCTCTGTACTCTCCTCCTTCTCTCCTCTGTACTCTCCTCTGTACTCTCTCCTCTGTACTCTCCTCCCTCTCTCCTCTGTACTCTCCTCTGTACTCTCTCCTCTGTACTCTCCTCCCTCGCTCCACCCTCTCTCCTCTGTACTCTCCTCCCTCGCTCCACCCTCTCTCCTCTGTACTCTCCTCCCTCGCTCCACCCCTCTCTCCTCTGTACTCTCCTCCCTCGCTCCACCCTCTCTCCTCTGTACTCTCCTCCCTCGCTCCACCCTCTCTCCTCTGTACTCTCCTCCCTCGCTCCACCCTCTCTCCTCTGTACTCTCCTCCCTCGCTCCACCCTCTCTCCTCTGTACTCTCCTCCCTCGCTCCACCCTCTCTCCTCTGTACTCTCCTCCCTCGCTCCACCCTCTCTCCTCTGTACTCTCCTCCCTCGCTCCACCCTCTCTCCTCTGTACTCTCCTCCCTCGCTCGACCCTCTCTCTCCCAGGCTGAGAAGATGCGCGTCCAGCTGGCCTCCCTGCCGCCCCTCAACGTGGCCAAGCTGCCGTCCCGAGACGGCGCCCGTCCGGAGGTGCTCTCCAGCGCCCTCTACCGCAAGACCGACCAACTGCTGGACACGCTGCTGCAGATGAGCGCCAACGTCAAAGTGGTGGATGTCACCGGGCGGTCTCCAGGTGAGGCTCACGAGCCGGCACGGCCGACATCATCGACACGCCATCTCTGGCCCTTCATATCAGTAACAGTTGAGGCGGTGGTGTGTTTGTTTACAGTCACTCCGAGTGCCCAGCTCCTGGAACAGACTGCCAGACTCCAGTCGCTAAGTGACACCCTTGACAGACTGAAGGTACAGTATGACTCTCAGTGATTTATTAAGTGTAACTCAGTGGATCTAACCCGCCATAGAATGTGGCAAAATGTGTAATGATAGGCAGGGATGGGAGTAGCTCTGTATTAGAGCAGTTGACTGTAGATCAAGAGGTTACCGGTTCAAATTCCCCCCCCATGTACGTCTCTTTGGATAAAAGCTTCTGCTAAAATGAATGGATTACATTACACGTGCAAATGTGTACGTTTCCCCATCTGGAACCCGCCCCTCCTGATGTGCCCTCGTTCTTCCTGGTTCCTCAGGATGAGGTAGCGGAGCACGTGGTGACTCAGCGGCCTGGCGCTCGGGTCTCCTCAGACTTCGCAACGTTCCCCTCCACGGCTTTCGTTAAGGTAAACACTCCACCCGGGGAAGATCAACCAATCAATAGCTTGGTTCAGTTAGAGCGAACACTACCCAGTAACTGTGTAAGAAGTTAGTAACTGTCTCTGGTCAGTAACTGTGTAAGAAGTTAGTAACTGCCTCTGGTCAGTAACTGTGTAAGAAGTTAGTAACTGTACTCTGGTCAGTAACTGTGTACGAAGTTAGTAACTGCCTCTGGTCAGTAACTGTGTAAGAAGTTAGTAACCGTCTCTGGTCAGTAACTGTGTACGAAGTTAGTAACTGCCTCTGGTCAGTCACTATCTCGTTAGCAGGTGTGCATGTTGTCACGACCTTCCTCTTCCTGTCCGGTGTGTTTCAGGCCAAGGAGGAGAGGAGGGGGGACACCGTGTTGGTGGGCAGGGTCATGCTGCCGTGCTCCCGGGGTCAAGAGCAGGCTCACCGTCTCGTCCTATCACAGACTGAGCTCCAGAGAGTGCACCGCCTCCTGCTGACCTAAGCCGCCCCCCCCGCCCGCCTGCAGCCCCGCCCCCCCCCACAGCCCTGCTTGAGACTAGCCTCCGCCTCTCCCCCTGCCGTTCGCTGTGTGTGGTTAGTAGGACGAAGCAGTATAGGCCAACAGTGCGTCTGTTTGTCATTCTCTCAAGGTTACGTTAACGACTCGTCACGTATGATGACGCCGCTCTGATGTCGCTGTGTCTGACGTGATCAGCTGTTACACCATCGTTATACATCACAACTAAAGGGATGATCAGCTGATACACCCTCGTTATACATCACACAACTAAAGGGGTGATCAGCTGTGAGGTCGGGTTGTTTTGAGGTCACATGACGGCTACTGTACAGAATACTACTTCCTCAAAAGGATTTCAGACAAGGAAAACAAACCGGAATAAGGGACTTTATGAAGCATTAGTTGATTTTCTTGCACATAAGTTTTGACTTCGTATTACTTTAAAAGTTACTTTTATTAAGGAGCATTGTTTGTCTTAAATCTTAGAAGTACCCATTTCTTTTCCGAAAGGTTTTTAGTATTTATTGCACACGAACGCCCAGTACATTGTTGCAGGATACTTTTACATGCTTGGTATTTGTGATTTACCATGTGAGTAATGTAATCTAATATGAAACTTCAGAGCTAATATATTGAACTGTATCGCATTTGTAAGGTGTTCGAGAAACATATCATTGTGTAGAGTTACCGTGTCCTGGCCTGACCCTGCAGATACTGGCGGTTCAGACTGGTCATAGATGCCTTATCCTTTAACTTTACTTTCTAGCTCAAACCTCATTCATTGCAAACATCTCTGCCAAAGATTCTAAGTTTTTTAATCCGCCACATTTTTCATCTTTGGATTTAAAAAAAGCTTTTTATTTTAATACACTTCAAGCTACATCATATTAGATTGTTATATTATGTATTTATAGTCAAGTATATAGTAAAAAAAACCCTCAAATGTACACACCAACAGTATTCTGTATCGAGGAGATTTGGGGTTTTGACGTTGAGAACTTATCGCATTATTAGCATCTTGAAAGAAAATGTGTCTCTCTCTGTGCTCTCTGGTGAGGGCCCAGCCCCAGTCTCTCTCTGTGCTCTCTCTCTCTCCGAGCTCTCTGTTGAGGGCCCAGCCCCGGTCTCTCTCTGTGCTCTCTGGTGAGGGCCCAGCCCCAGTCTCTCTCTGTGCTCTCTCTCTCCGTGCTCTCTGGTGAGGGCCCAGCCCCAGTCTCTCTCTGTGCTCTCTCTCTCCAAGCTCTCTGGTGAGGGCCCAGCCCCGGTCTCTCTCTGCTCTCTCTCTCCATGCTCTCTGTGATGGCCCCCCCCGGTCTCTCTCTGCTCTCTCTCCATGCTCTCTGGTGAGGGCCCAGCCCCAGTCTCTCTCTGACCTGTAGCCTCTCCCAGTGCTGTAACCACCCAACAATAAAGACATGGACAATGACAAATCAGATGCTGCTTCTTTTGGTCATTTCTGAGTCAGTAAAATACTGTGGATGAACTTTTCTTGAGAGAATCTCTCGACCAGCTGTGGCTGAAGATCATGAGACTCACCTGTGTGTCTGGAGCATGCTGCCATGGAAAGCTGTTTCATTTTTTACTCAAACCAATTTATTTTTTTTGCATAAAAAAAACCAATCCAACCCAAATAAAACATTTCATAAGTTTGTTTGTAGACGAACAAGATTAAGGATTAGAATTTCTCTCAAACTTTCTTCCCAAACCACAAGCTGAAAACATCATTTCTTAAAACAAAGCTTTTTCCAGAATAAATAATTGATTTTAGTAGGATAAATCAGGATCTAAATAATACTTCAAAGTAAAAACCATCTGGTCACAGCATTCTAATTTAATGACGTGTTCTCCAGCGCCCCCTGTAGACGCGTCACGCTCACGTCAGCATCACTGCCACGGCGTTCGCCGACCCAGCACACGGTTGGTGATTTTCTGCAGGAGGAAAACATCCAGTCACTGGAAACAACGACGAAACATCCAGTTCGAACACCCAGCAAGTAGACCAATCAGAGATCCAGGGGATCAGTACAACCGGACATGGAGGACCAGACGTGCAGGTCTGACAGTATTTCAGTGGTCAGAAGACACTTAACTACCAAAATACTGTTAGACTGCACTTCGGATCTCCTTCTGATCTCCTGCTCTTTCTAGAAGCTGTAGTTTGTGGATGGAAGTGCCTGCTGAATGAGGGACATGTGAACGCGTGTACCTTGTTGTAGAGCTGGGCGTTGAGCCGGTAGGAGCGGTACTCTGCCTTCCTCCTGTCCTCCTCCCTCCTCTTCTGCACCTCCGCCAGCTGGGAGTAGATACTGGAGCACATACCATCTCATTACAATACCTCAATCTGTGTGTGTGTGGGGGGCACTGTGTGAATATGGACCACTGGCTTTAACGCTAGTCGTGTTAATAACACTCACAGGAGAACAGCAGCACACACCAGGGTTCTGTGCATTATTATAACAAGATTATATCAACACACACACATCTGTATACACACACTCCTGGAACTTACTGTTTGGATCTTTGGACCATCTCCTTCTTTGGAACGGCCCTTCTGAGCAGTGATGGACCTGAGTACAAAACAAAAACACATCAGCCTCGTACCCATCGCCTGTGTGGATACGCTGGTTTAGGTGCGTTCGATTCGTCTGTGTGTGTGTGTACCTGCATGAGGTCTGTGCAGCTGCCCTGCTGCCCCCGGCTTGTTGAAGAGCTCGTCTCTCTCCCTGCTGAAGATGGCCTGCAGCCTCCTCTCCTCCACCTGCAGGGCCAGACGCCGGATCCTCTCCCGCGAGCGAGACATGAACTCTGGCCTGCGCAGCTCCAGGGCCTCCTGGTGGGCGAGAGGAAGAGGAAATGCACGGAGCGAACGTTAGAGATGCGGTTAAAACATGCTAACTGCTAGCTGATAACTGCTAGCTGGCTCCGGGAGAGACTGACCTGCAGAGAGATGCGGACCAGCGCAGAGGGAGGCTTGCTGCTGGGCTGAGGTGGAGGTTCGGTCCCACCGGGTTTGGAACCCCGGGTCCCCTCCCTGGTCACGGCCCGGCTCTGCTCTACCTGGCGGGGCCGGAGGGGCTCTCTCCAGGGCCTGTTTGAGGCCTCAACCCAGAGTGAGCCGGGCGTGGGGGCCGGGTGCCCCTCTGGCTGGTTCTCCTTCCGGGCCTCAGCTTGCAGGTCCTCGGCAGGAAGGAACCAGGACACACCTGACGGGCGGCACTCTGGGTCAGAACGAGCGCCATGGCAACACCCTGCAGTCATGTGCATCTCTGCTCTGATAAGGTCCTACACTGGTGCTGGGATACGGTCCTAGACTGGTGCTGGGATACGGTCCTAGACTGGTGCTAAGATACGGTTCTACACTGGTGCTAGGATACGTTCCTACACTGGGTGCTTGCTGGGGGTATTGGATTCCAATCTGGATTAAAAAAAAGGAACTAGAATTCAGTTGAGTAGGCGATCCTCTGCTACTCACCTCGTGGGTAGTGCTTGGGTTGTCCCCTAAGGGCACTGGTCTTCTTGTCTCGGAGGAACGTCAGGGTCTTGGGCAGGGCTCCTGCCCCCCGCCCGGCCCCTCTCCCCGCTGGAGGAGGAGGAGGGCGGCCCCCCCTGGGACGGGGCAGGGGAGGGGAAGGTCGTGCCAACGTCCCGGGTGCGGCTCCTAGTCCCCTTACTGATGACCTCCAGGTCCCCTGAGGAGGAGCAGGAGAAGAGGGGAGGAGGAGGGAGAGGAAAGGGAGAGAAAGAGGGGAGGAGGAGCAGGAGAGGAGAGGAGGAGGAGGGAGAGGAAAGGGAGAGAAAGAGGGGAGGAGGAGCAGGAGAGGAGAGGAGGAGGAGGGAGAGGAAAGGGAGAGAAAGAGGGGAGGAGGAGCAGGAGAGGAGAGGAGGAGGAGGGAGAGGAAAGGGAGAGAAACGAGGGGAGGAGGCGCATGAGAGGTAGGAGGATGGGAGAGGAAAGGGAGAGAAATAGGGGAGGATGAGCAGTAGCGAGATGGAGGAGGGTAGTGCGAGGGCACTGAGAAAGAGGGGTCGCGTAGCATGGGATGCAGTATTCTGAGTAGGGAGAAGACAGTGAGAGCAAAGAGTGGGAGGAGGAGCAGTAGAGGAAGGGAGGAGAGGAGCCCAGAAACCCACGTGAGATGAGTGTCTCGTCTCTGGAGGCTGAGTGTCTGGTCTCTAACAGTGAACAGGAGTGAGCGGTGGACCTCTGACCTGCCTGGACGCCCCTGCTGACCCGCTTGACGCCCCTGGTAGCGGTGAGGGAGGGCCCGCGGCGCGCGGTGTAGGTGCTGGAGGACGACGCCGAGTCAGCAGTCATCTACGAAGCGACGACGACAAACATCCAGCAGTTAGCGATGCACGATCACCTCCATTACTAACAACACCAAACCCGTTAGCTCTGGTTCCAACCTCGCAATCAGACACCTGAGGATAACCCTGGTAACCGTGGTAAAACAGCCGGTAAACCTTTTCACAGCTCTAGTCGGGATGTTCCCTCTCATTCTGGATCTCTCCGGCAGATGAGCGATGGAGATAATCACTGCCAGAGTACATCTGCATGCAAACATGCATCAGCTGACAGCTGTATGAGTGTGACTGGTACGTACTATGGACTCATCTGTTGCTGTGGTCTCTGAGAGGAGGAGGGGAGGGGTGTCTGAGTCCCTGGTCCTGCCCTGCCTCTGCCCCAGGCCCTGCCTCTGCTGGTGGATGGTGCTGTGCAGTTTCCTGAGCTTGGTGCCAGTCTTCAGTCCTCTGACTCGCCCCGGCCCCGAAGGCCCTGACCAGGCGGGCCGTGTCCACCGTGGACCTGGAGCTGCTGCTCTCCGAGACGCTGTGGGAGCGCTCCCTCTCCGCCGGCCACAGGTGCGGGCTGGGGGAGGGGCCGCAGCCCGCCCTGCTCTCCTCGTCTTCCTCTTTTGCCGCCCGCGGCTCCGCCTTCGGGAGTCTGGGCCTCCTGCAGCCACGCCTGTCGAACTCCTACTCCTCCTCCTCCTCCTCCTCTCCCGCTGCCCTCCCTCCCTCTCCTCCTCCCCTCTCCCTCCTCCTCCGCCCTCCTCCCAGCGTCTCCCGGGCCCACGGCGTCCTCCCCCAGGGCTGGGTCTGGGGAGGTGAGGCTCGACGGCGTGCCGCTGTGGATCAGACGTGACAGGCGCTCCAGGCGCTCCAGCAGGGACGCCTCCCTCTCACTGGTGGGCCGGGACTCCTCCAGGCTCCTCCTCTGGCTGAACCTGCGCCACAGTTGGTCGAGAGACCCGCCGGTCTGCTGGGGGGCGGGCTTAGGGAGGCTCCGCCTCTCCGGCCCCCAGGCTTCCTGTGGGAGGGGTGTGTGTGCGGGGTCAAGGCGGGAGCGGTCCATGCTGTAGTACAGCTCTCCGGGGAGAGGCTGAAACTCCTCCCCTTCCTCTGCCAGGCTGGTGGAGCGCCAGCCACGCCCCTCCGGGAGGTCAAAGGTTGTACGCTGGTCTCTCACAGCGCCAGCAGAGCCCGAGCTCAGCGCTTCTCCTCCTCGAGGGAAAGAGGGAGGAGCCTGTCTCTCGTTGCCATATGAGCTGCTCTCCAGCGGCGACTCAGCACCTACGAGGGGAAGGACACACATACTGTTACATACTGGATCATAGTGTCTTTGCATAACTGACTCCCACAAACAAGGTGTTTTGTGACGTATATTAATTCTCTGTTAAGTCACAGTTTCTATAGTACATGCTACTCTCAACAATCAACACCTCCCCTCATCCACACGTCTCCTCCCTCCCTCTCAGCCCAGCTCACCTGCGTGTCCAGGCTGCATGTCGACTCCAGCCCCCCTCAGCCTCTTGCTGTAGATGCCCTCGGTGTGTCTGATGCTCACCCCCCGGTCCACCCCCTGCCTCTCCCCCTCCTGGTCGCGGGAGCCCAGGACGTCAGCGCTGAACTGAGGGGGCACGGCGTCGTTTGAGCCCTGGAGGGGTGCGGAGAGAGAGAAAGACAGAGAGCAGAAAGGGAGAGTAGGAGAAAAAGAGCGATCAGGAAAGACCAGAAAAAGTGAAAGCAAGACAGAGACCGAGATAGAGAAAGACAGGAAAGCAAGAAACGCAAACAGGGAGAGACACAAAGAGAGACACAGGGAGAGATATGTGAGGTTGAGAGAGGGACCCTTCTCTCTGAAGTGCACCAGTGTGTGTGTGTGTGTGTGTGTGTGCCCGGGCCGGCCCAGTCTTTGTTTCGGACATGAGTTATTCATGAGGAGCACGGTGCACATGACACAGCAGCAGCTGCTTCCCTGTGTGTGTGTGTGTGTGTGTGTGTGTGTCTCTGCATTAATCAGTCAGTCAGCTCAAGATACTTTAATGGGAGCATTATCTGGAATTCATTGACAGACACAGTCTTCCTTATAGAGTGACCATCTTAAACAGCTAATTAAACTGGAGATGGCTTTAGTGCCTATGACAGATGAAGAGTGAAGAGCTGGTTATGACCATGCACTTTGGCACCGTGCCTCCTCTTAGTGGTGTGTGTGTGTGAGTGTGGGGGAGTGTGTGTGTGTAGTCGTACCCGTGTGGGAGCTCTCTATGGTGGTGTCAGAGCGGATAGGGGAGAGCTGGGCCTCGGTCTGGGGAACGTAGAACATGTTCTCGCTGCCCAGAGGTTTGTATGGAAGCAGAACCGGCACAGCTGCAGGGCACAGAACATTCCTTAGAACTGGAGAACACATCTCCTGTGTCCTGACATCCTGGACGACACTCTAGACACATCTTAGATATCCTGACATCTTAGACCAATAGGAAACAGTAGAGAGTAGGACCAATAAGTGTCCTGCCCTTGTTGCGTTTGGCAAATGAACCTGAAACTACAGCACCACACCTGGCATAGGGAAGTACTGCGAGCTGAGCGGTCACAATCCTTACCTGGAGTACGAACGGGTCTGGAGGGGGGAGCCAGTCTCTGTGGAGGAGTGAAGGATTGTGGGTACCTGGAGGAGGTCTTCCACTCTGGCACTGTGGGAGCAAACTGTACCGACACATCCCGTCTTCTCATTGGTTCTTTGGTTGTCCCAGCCCTCTCCTGATTGGTCAGTGTAGACTGTGGGTTGTGGCCATCGTGGAGAATGCCTGTGAGGGCGGGAGAGTGTCTGGAAGAGGGGGCTGGGGCCTGGGTGTGCTCCGTGGGCTTGGGGGAGAGGGTGACGTGGAGCAGGGACACGTGGCCTGGGGCCTGGCCTGGAGGGTTGATGGTAGCAGAGTCCTGGCTGCGTCCTGTGGTGTCCCGTCCCAGCCCCACCTCCTCCGGCCCAGCCTGGACCTCCACATGGTTCACGGTTCTGGCGTGGCGGCCGTTGGGCTGAGGCGCGGAGGCTGGCTCTGCTGCTGTGCCTCCTTGGTGGGTTGCGGGGGGGCGGTCCGGCTGGGGGGCGGGCGGCGGGACCCCCTCCCTGGAGAGGTGGGCGAGCTGTAGGGGCTCTGGACTGGGGGGAGGCAGGGGGGAGGGAGAGCGGCGGCAGGTGGTGATGGTGATGGAGGTGAGGGGCGGTGCTAGGGGCGCCCTGGGGAGAGTCACACCTTCCCTGTGGGCGATCTCTCGAACACGGCCCTCCAGGTCCTGGGGCTGAGGGGGGTGGAGGCTGGGGTTTAGGGGCAGAGGGGCGGGGGGCTGGTCGGGGTGTAGGGAGGCCGTGGTGAGGGTCTGGAGCTGGTGGGACAGACGTTCCTCTGCAGCTCTGAGGGCACTGAACCGCTCTGCTTGCTGGGAGGGAGGCAGGGGGAGAGGCAGGGGGAGAGGCAGGGGGAGAGGTAGGGGGAGAGGCAGGCTTGAGGCAGCGCTGCTCTCTGTGTCGGTGCTTCCCTGGCTCTGCAAGGAGGAAAGGAAACAGCTTCACTCCACTGGGGCATCACACACACACACACACACACACACACAGCAACTTCCACACAACACCGCAACTTCCACACAACACAACAACATTCACTAAGGCTGAGCGATATGGGCAACTATTTTATTGTTATGTTTTTTTAAAATATTGATCGATAATGGTCCGAATCTATATATTGAATTAAAAGGTTTCCGACGGCACTGTATTTCTACATTGATATGACTGCCGGATTGACCCAAATTCTTTATTCTAATATTACAGCACAAAACACAGCACTCTGTAACCAGTCATACCGGAGGACATGTATAGCTACAAGTTGTTCCATGGAGTGGTGACAAAACAAATATACAGTCTTATAGTACCTAACATCTGGTCACTTCTATCCATATCAGTCATTCAATAAACGTCAGTCAGATTCTCCTAATGCTGTTAATCTTTTAAGATTTTCTAAATGTGAGAGACCACAAACATGAGGACCAAAAAATCCTTGACTCAACCGTTTTGCTCCCCCCTGCACCAGGCAAATAGTCTACTGTCCCTTTTGGAAGGGTCAGCCAGCTCAAAACTAAATAAACACATTCTACTACAAACAAACCATGTTTGTGTTAACCCCCAACATGTTATGGATACAAGTCCATAAAGATGCTCACCCTTCCCTGCAGGTAAACTCCCACTGAGCTTCAGGTCAAACAGACATTCCTCTAAAGCCTTCTGCTAACACTTTACAACCTCTCAACCTTTTAAACTAGTCTCAGGACTTTAAGGAGCTTTACAGTGTACCACTATTAAAACATAGTTATCCTAAAATGTCCATAACAGGACGGAAACACGTTTGTTTCTCTGCTCCATGATTGGCTGTCTGTACAGTGTTGTTGGAGGTAGAGGAAAACCACAGCAAACTCCACACGCCACAATAACCTTCCCACAACACAGCAACCTCCACACAACACAATAACCTCCACACAACACAGCAACCTCCACACAACACAGCAACACGATAACGTTCCCACAACAGAGCAACCCTGTTCTCTCAGCATCCACAGGAGAGCTCGGAGGTGGGATCATTAAGCACTGGTGTTTTCTGGCACCACACTCGAATCACACCATGCCCACAACACACCTGATTCCTTCAGTATCAGACTAGAGCAGTCCAGCCAGCTGCCACCAAAATAAAACACAAATACTGCTCATCATCCAGAAGGGTCAGTGAGGTTTCATTGTCGAGTCTCTCCAATGCAGTGTGTGTGTGTGTGTGTGGGGGACTTGGTTTGTAGAGATAGGGTTAGGGTTAACGTGTGTGGTGTTGGGGACAGGACAGGAGGGTACCTTGAAGGTGTGTGTGGTGTTGGGGACAGGACAGGAGGGTACCTTGAAGGTGTGTGTGTGGTGTTGGGGACAGGAGGGTACTCTACCTTGAAGGTGTGTGTGGTGTTGGGGACAGGAGGGTACCTTGAAGGTGTGTGTGGTGTTGGGGACAGGAGGGTACTGTACCTTGAAGGTGTGTGTGGTGTTGGGGACAGGACAGGAGGGTACCTTGAAGGTGTGTGTGGTGTTGGGGACAGGAGGGTGCTGTACCTTGAAGGTGTGTGTGGTGTTGGGGACAGGAGGGTGCTGTACCTTGAAGGTGTGTGTGGTGTTGGGGACAGGAGGGTACTGTACCTTGAAGGTGTGTGTGGTGTTGGGGACAGGACAGGAGGGTACCTTGAAGGTGTGTGTGGTGTTGGGGACAGGAGGGTACTGTACCTTGAAGGTGTGTGTGGCGCTGAGCAGGAGTTCTCTCTTGATCTCCTCGATCCTCAAGCGGTCCTCTGCGTCCAGCTCCAGGGGTTCACACTGCAGGCCCGACAGCTTCAGCTTGATCCACTCTGCAACAGCACGCTCAGCCTCAGGACTCACACAGGCACCTTCAGTCTACCTCACAGCTCCAAGCACTTAGCCGTTTCTATTCAATATTTCATTGCCTCTATTGTGTATGTTTTATTGTTATTTTTACCCGTCTACTTATTCCTTAACTGTACAAAAGTTACCTGACCACTTGAATTAACTTCCGAATGAATAATAAAGTGAATGTACTTAGATTGAACAAATCCAAACGCAGCAAACACACCTGGCTTCTGACTGTATTGGAAAGGTATGACTGCAGTATGTTCACTGAAAGGTATGACTGCAGTATGTTCACTGAAAGGTATGACTGCAGTATGTTCACTGAAAGGTATGACTGCAGTATGTTCACTGAAAGGTATGACTGCAGTAGTTACTGAAAGGTATGACTGCAGTATGTTAAAACTGAAAGGTATGACTGCAGTATGTTCACTGAAAGGTATGACTGCAGTATGTTCACTGAAAGGTTAGTAGGTTCACTAAGGACTGTGTGTGTGTGTCAGGAGGATGTGTGTGTGTGTGTTTCAGGAGGACGTGTGTGTGTGTGTGTCAGGAGGACGTGTGTGTGTGTGTGTCAGGAGGACGTGTGTGTGTGTGTGTGTGTGTGCAGTACCTCTGGCTCGACTCTCCTCCAGGTCAGTGTTGGAGCTGGCTCTGCTGGAGACCATAGCGGCCGGAGACTCTCTCTGCAGGAGCCTGGCGACCCTGGCGGCCAGAGAGCTGCTGCTGCTGCCCTCGCTGCCCTCACTGCCCGCGCCCTGCCCCGAGCCCACTGCGGAGGAGGACGAGGAGGAGGGGGAGGAGAACGGGGAGATCTCCACGCCCCCTACTTCCCCCTCCTCCTCCTCCCCGCCCCCTGGTGTCTCTCTGAGGGCGGGGCGAGGCTGCACTGCAGTAGCAGCGCGGCCGCATGCTGACCAGGCAGCGTGTTGATTGGCGGGACGGGGAGCTGGCCACGCGCCGTTGCGTCCGACGGCCCGGCACTGCAGCCCTCGGGCTCCGCCCTCCTCACGGCCTTAGGCAGCGGCAGGGCGGAGCCTGCGCCCGCGGAGCCGTCCCGGGGCTGCCCCCCTCTCACGCAGGCCTCCCTGGGGCCCAGGGTCTGGCCGGGCTGGTGTGCTGGCTCCCTGGACGGCCTCCCGGTCTCCCTGCCCGTGGAGTTCTCTCTCAGCCTCTCCACCAGCAGCATGGAGTCCGAGGAGGACCGGCCCCAGACCAGCGACGTCGAGTAGGTCCGCAGGTCCCCAGCCGACGAGCACGTGAGGGACGACCTCTGGAAACTCTCCATCCTGTTCCTCGCGGAGAAAAGGGAGTCCTCGTCCAAGTTCGGCTGGGACCCCCCCTGGGGAGGAGGAAGAGGAGGAGGAGCCCCCGGAGACGATGTTCTCCGCCCGGCCCAGCAGCCTCCTGATCTCCTGCAGGGTCTTGGAGCCGACGAAGGAGTCCTCGCGACTCTGCTCCATGCTCACCTCAGGCTCTGGGGCTCCGGTCCTCGGCCCCCCGGGAGCCGGGCCCTCGTACCTCTCCCCGAGCTCTGTGGCAGCGTGGCTGGGCACGCCCTGCCCGCTGGGCTGGGGAGGCTGGTGGGTGTCCTGGGGCTGGGGGCTGACGGTGCTGAGGGCCAGCCTCACACTGCCCTGGCTGGGAGCTCTGTCTAGGGGGGAGGAGGTACTGGGATCTGGGTAGGGGGCCGTGGGATGGAGGCTGTCCACACTCAGAGGGATGGAGAGGCTGGAATCCATGGAGAGGCTAGCCCTGGAGTACTCCTCTTTATGGGGGCTGTCACCTGAGCACACCAGGAGAGACAGAAAGGCTTGTGTTATACATTCATTCTCCCACTGC
This sequence comes from Mallotus villosus, assembly GCA_903064625.1. Classification (NCBI taxonomy): domain Eukaryota; kingdom Metazoa; phylum Chordata; class Actinopteri; order Osmeriformes; family Salangidae; genus Mallotus; species Mallotus villosus. The sequence continues at coordinate 263,129 of CAEFZP010000795.1, forward strand.
AATACCTATCCATATTTTCTTTTTTTTCATATAGAAAGTATATCTAGCTGAATTGTTTTCATAATTGTATGAAACAGTAACATAATTGTACCCACTTACTTTTATAAATAGGCCTGAGGGTGGAAAAGGAAACATTCTGCAAGTGCAACATTTAGCTGAATTGGGATGGGTATAGATACGTGGTGGAGCATTTATCACAGGTTTAAATCCCCCCTGTAGATTGCTTTGGATAAAAGCATCATCGTCGTACCTTCCGAGGGCTGGCTGCTCTTGGTGGGGGTCCCCACAGACCCCTTCACCGTGCACAGATCGGTGGGAGAAAACTCAGGCTCTCTGATTGGTCCTCTGGGTCCAAACGGAGTGAGGATCGTTGAAGGGGATTGGTCAATACCAAGGTTACGTAGGTACAGCTGCAAAAATATTGAAAGGATGGATGTGGATTGTAATTATCAATTGGTTATTATTTATTTTATTTTATGAATTCAAGAGGCACTTTTATACAAAGTGACGTACAAATAGTGGATATTCAAATGTTTTATTACCAATTAAATTATATGAAAGAACATAATACTATACTACATAGTATTACTAGATACTAAACACTATTACAAACTTATTTTATTGACATCAACAAAATGATGACTGGAATTACCGGAATTCTGTCTTCAATGTTGAGCTCTCTCTCCCTGGCAGGAGTGGAGGGTTTGGAGTTCCAGTAGGGGGCGTAGTTGTCCACCTCCAGACTCACTGCGGACGACGCCCCCGCGGAGGCGCCCATGTTCCGGCCGCTGTCCTGGGAGCTGGAGAACCCGTCGCGGGGAGACGACACGTCGCTGAACCAGCCCAGGGCTGTGACACCAGAGGGCTGAGCTGTGCTGGCCTGCTGCAGCTCCTCGTCACGCCCGGCCCCTGGGGACTGACCTGGGCCTGCACCCCTCTCACCCCCCTCCGGCTCCCTGGGGGCTGCTGTCCCAGCCTGGCCCAGCGCCTGGCTGCTCCCCTCTTCCCTCCGTGGCTGTTCAGCATGCTGGATGGTTGTGACTACCGTGCTGAGAGAGGAGTGGGACTGAGACCTGCCAAGGGAGGACCCCGGAGGGCCCCCGCCCACCCCCCTGTCCTCCCTCAGGGGGGCGCAGCCCACTGCCTCTCCCCTGGTCGGGGAGAAGGGCCCGGAGAGGGGTGTGGTGGGGTTCTGGTCTGAGCTGGGGCCAGGAGTGGCCTGGTGCTGGCCAGGCCCCTGCTGAGTCAGCAGGCGTTTCAGAGGGCCTGAGACGGCGTCGTAGGCCCTCTGTTTGGGAGACACACCAGAGAACCCCTGCAGAGCCAGGCTATCAAACAGGGAGGTCTTCATCGAGCTCTGATTGGTCCTCCAGGCATCTACCTTCTGCAGGTAGTTCAGACTCGGAAGAGAGTGGACCTTTCCGGATGCTTCGTAGCCTGGCTGCGGGCCAATCAAGTCGATGGCGTCGATATCCGGCATGGAAACTGCCGCTGGCTGTGAGGGCCTCCTGGAACCTGAGAGATGTGAGACGTCCGGGTTAGACCCGATGGCGGACAGCAGTCCCAGTTTGGCCTTAGAACCGGTTCTGACGGGTGCCTGGAAAACACCGGGAGTAGACTGGGACACAGGCTGAGGGAGGAAGCGCAGGAAGGACCCGTCTGTCTCTGTCTGGTTCCCTGAGGACCACAGGTCCCTCTCCCTGTGTCCTCGCTCCACGCTGTAGCCAGCCAACAGAAGCTCTGTCCCACTCACCCCGACCAGGAGCCCTCTGGTGGCACCCACCCTCCCTGTAAGGGGGGTGTCGGCTGTTGCGTTCTCCTGGTCCCTGGTGAGGCTCTCAGGCTCGAAGCTGCGTATTCTCTCCGCCTCAAAGCGGAGCTCCCTGTGGAGTGCGTCAGCGCCGTCGTCCGCTCGAGCGTTTGGCGAACGGACGGTGATGTTGGAAATCTGAGACATCTGTGAGGAGTGTTGTCCCGTCTCGGTCTGGGGTCCTCCTGGCGAGGGCCGTCTGCTGCTCCCCGCGCCCTGCCCAGCCTCGGGCTTGGCGACGCCGCTGCTCCTCCCCTCCCCGAAAGACGAGGTTCGGTTGAGCGAGGTCTCGGAGGCGGAGGACACGGCACTGCTGCTGCCGCTGGGCATGCCCATCTCCTTCTGGAGCAGCCCCAGCAGCGCCCGCACCGGAACCTCTCTACTCAGGAAGGACGCGTCGTCGTCAGGCGACCCTCCCAGAGGGTCGTACGGACGCGTCGGCGGCCGGTTGTCCCTGGCCTCTGTCCTCACCCCGGAGAGACTCGTCTCTCTGCCCTCGTCCGCTCGGATGATTGCTCGGTAGGAGTCATCCTCCGGTTTCCGGGTGTCGTCCGCTGGTGACAAGCTATGCTGGGAGAGAGAGCAGCAGCTGCTTGCTCCTTCCTCGGACAGGGACGTTATGTGGGCCAAGGGATGCTGGGAAAGAGAAGCGTGGTCCACGGGCTGGACACCACCACTGTCCAGGGGAGGGACTAGAAACCTGTCTGATGCAATCGATATGTCAGGAGACCCCCTGAAAAAAGAAAGATTTACTCAACAGATCAACAAAATGATGACTGGGAAAGAGAAGCGTGGTTAACTTTTTGTTTTTATATGTATATATATGTTTTCGATGACTATATAATCTAGTCTATCTGTTAACATACCGCAATGGAGCAAACTCTAAGTCTGTTTGTTGGAACAGAGAGTAGTCTGTGAAGTTATGGTTTTTTTCAGAGTTGGATTGCAGGAGAGGAAGGGCTGGTGAGAGCTGACTGTCCTGAAAATCTGAAATCATGATCAACCGGGTAACTGACGCCAATGTTTCAAAGGATTACGACAAACTGAAACATAACTGCATGGCTGACTAAATGAACAAAGCAACAGGTAAGGTAGACGCGCGCAGCACACAGTGAAAACGAAAAAGGTATATAAAAGGAGCATTTTTCACCAATTGCTACCTAGCTGCAAGGATGAGGTTCTGTCTCCCAAATGTTGACGTTGCAGGTCCGTTGTCACGGTTGTTCTTGAATGGGTTTGATTGTGACTGACGCCGCGTTGAGTTTGATCATCTGGTAGGATTATTGATGTCTGTCCGATAACCTGACTCGTATCTACCTCTGCTGGTAACTGGTGCCATGACTCGGTCCCCTGTAACATAACAAACAAAATACTGTAGCTGCTAGCTAAACATATTTTGGTAAACGCCTGTTCGTCGCTAGTTAACGTCAACCGAAGTTACAGCCGGTGTGTCCTACAGTAGAGCAGCTTATCAGGCTAGCTAGTTAGCCTCGCCAAGTTAGCCTAATCAAGCCGAGACGTTCGGTAACAAGAGGTGGTTTTTTACCGCATAAATATTGTCAAAAAGCATGCACCAACTTAGTTTTTGCGATTACAATCCAAATGTAACTACTCTGCTAACAATTTATTACCCTGTCGACGTCTGTCTGTGAAAGAAAAGCAGACGTTAGGTCTCGGGTTTCCATATTGTTGTCGTTTGCAGCCCAGGGAGGCAAGGAGGCGCGCTTCCTCTTCACAGTTCGTATCCTAGAAGCGTTGCTAGGGTCTTCAGTATGCGCGGACACTTGCGCGGGATTTTCGAAAAAATGTATGGAAATATGTACTGTAGCTAACAAATAGCGACACTCATTGACTGAAATAAGTATAGCAAAGAACACTCCAAAATCATAACGTAATATTCGAAGTGAAAGCAGAGCAGGGAACGCTTCTGCAAGGCAGTGTTAAAACGGTTATAATATACTTACTATCAATGGGAAAAAAATAATAACGAGCACATGAGCAATAATACAATTAGCCTACTTTTATTGTGAAGTTCTAGTCTTTTGTCTACACTCAACCTGACTCAACACTGCCCATCCCAACCGGTGAGTCGTGTGCGTGTGAGGTCAATAAATTCACAGGACTCTCACGCTCTATGAATCAGACTGCAAACAGCTGATGTCGAGCTCGAGAAATGAAAGTGAAACTCGGTATTAGTAGCGACATAGATAGACATATAACGCTACCCCTGAAGTCGACCTAACGGGTTGCACTCTATCACACCACTCAATAATGTCAAGAAATTATTGGGGACAATGGGGTCAAGGTAAGAAAAAAAACTTTCTTTTAATTTTTCCGTTATCTTACTAGCTATTAGCTTGCTAGCTACGAGTGTCAACATGCATCTAACGCTACATATTTACGCCAGCTGGCAGTCGTGAAGGCTAACACAACTTGTAGCATTTCGTAATTTTTCCTGGCATTAGTCAATTTCAAAATGCGATAGTGTGGCACTTTGCTACTTTACAAAATAACTTGACTTTTTTCTTTAGCAATTCGTATGCAGCAAGACGCTCAACTGATGCGTACTTTTCACGTGAGTTCCACCTGGACCATAGGCGTGTAACGTAGTGTTAAGTAATGCCTACTGAATTTGGTGGGTGTTGTGCAATTGTTTTTCGGGTCTTTGATTGCTCAATGCTAATTTATCTATTACAGGGGAACGTGGAAGACATAATAACTCGGTTTCCCACCAGACAGAACATTCTTGACTTCTTCCCTCATAGCTTGTTTGGTAAGATAATTTTGGTGCGGAATGTATCAATACGATTATAGTCAGTAAACGATATGATCTTAGTGACTCAAGAAGTGGGACTTTATGTAGACAACTCCCTTTTGAGTCACAACTCATGATTTGAACATAATATTCTATATTGTCAACTATAAAGTGTTTTTGTGGTTTTATTGTTACTTTTACTGTAGCAGATGACTAGATTTGACAGCAATGTATCCCCGTACAGATGGTTTACCCACTGACTATAACAACGACGAATATTTGGATTGCGATGATTATCTTGATGACGACGATGATGAAGAGGAGTATTACTATGATGTCGACCAAAACACCCACAGTCACAGAGAACAAATAAACACATTTCCAGGGCACAGTGCTCAAAGTCCTCTAACCCCCCCACCCACGTATTAAGCAGCTGACCTCTGAGGTAATCAAAAATATCAACAGTGAATTCATCCTGATGGAGATGTGTTGAACGGATACTTTATTAACATGTACAGTTTTCCAGGAAGCTGAGAAACATGCTAAAGCATTATTGGAAGATGAGAAGAGACTTAAAGAAAAAACGGAGAAGAAAAGACAAAAAAAATTGGTGCGTATCGATATAATCAGTGAAGGACATCAGGGATTCTTTTTGTGGGTGTAAATAACAATCATATCAGCTATTGTATTAGGATAGAATATGAACACATACAATAATCATTCACATTTGTATTCTTACTGATCAATCAAATCAAAATGTATTTGTATAGCCCTTTTTACACGCAAGCATGTCACAGAGGGCTTCACATACGCCCATAAAACTGCCCCTCAACCAACCTAAACCCTCAAGGAAGACAAGGAAAAACTCCCAGAAAAACTCAATGCAAGAGAAAAAATTGAAGAAACCTCGGGAGGAGCAATTCGGTGAGGGATCCCCTCCTCCAGAGACGGTTGGTGAAAGAGAGGAGCAGAACACAGGCTAAACATAGTAATATAACAGGGATGTGCCAATGGGTTTAGAAACACCAAAATCCATTGTCCAGCTTGGTAGATGTAGGAAGGGATCAATGGCATTGCCATTTGCTCAAAGGAAACAGTGTCGAACGTTGTCAACAACTTGGGGGCAAATGGGCATGAGGGCCCTGCGTAAAACGTTAGGGCCCATCTGAACATTTGTCTTGCTGAAAAGATCCTTCCTAAAAACTGTGATTGACCCTTGTTGGTTGTTGTTATCTGAAGCCTAGTTACTTTCTTGTCTCTTATCAAATCTGTTCTGGCTTTTGCACTCCAGAAAGGTGTTGTGACTGACACTGTGTGTATTAACTTGGATACTTATTAATGTAAAAGTGATTTGATTCTGTCTCCAATCAGATGATAGTTTGAGACTGTAGGGTTTATCTTCAGAAGGATTTTAGTCAGACACGGAATATCTTTCAAAGTCAAGGTGGCTCGATGGTTTATTCAGCGATGCAGCACGTGGAACAGGAAGACACAAAAAGCACTCATACCCAAGATGCAACCGATCATATAGCCTGATATGAAGAAACCCTGCATGATACTATTTCTCAACGTTATTCCCCTAACTCCTCCAAGGTGCGTCACCCTCAATGAGGCCGACATGGCTTACTTATCTGGGCCAACTTGACATCTGGGCCACTCTCGGTCCTTACTTCATTCCCATGGTGATCTCAGAATCAGTAGTAACCCAAACACAGGGCCTTGAAGTTTGAGCGTTCCCAGATGGTAACCCTTGGCCACTTCCCTCTTCACTGTCCTAGGGAGCCATGTTGTTTCATTCTTGGACTCATAACAACCCCCTTTTGAGATAGGAGCACGCACACCAGTCTCTTATACTGCTGACTCGCCGTGGTCCACCTTCTCTCTCCTCTAGCTCCACCATGGCCAGACCCCTGTTCCCACATTCCTTGCTAGAGACTAGTTCAGGACATGTTTCTACTGTGCAGATATCACAGCCCAAACCTAGGCTTTCTTCATCACCACTGAATACCCCACGTGCCTGCCTACCCCACATGCCTGCCTACCCAACGTGCCTGCCTACCCCACATGCCTGCCTACCCAACGTGCCTGCCTACCCCACATGCCTGCCTACCCAACGTGCCTGCCTACCCCACATGCCTGCCTACCCCTCATGCCTGCCTACCCAACGTGCCTGCCTACCCCACATGCCTGCCTACCCCACATGCCTGCCTACCCAACGTGCCTGCCTACCCCACATGCCTGCCTACCCCACATGCCTGCCTACCCCACATGCCTGCCTACCCCACATGCCTGCCTACCTGCCCTATAATTAATAAACCATGACAATACTTAAAAACCCATAACTTAAACTGAGTTGCACCATTCCAGAGGAGACAGAACCTTTTATATACAGTCAAGGTACATATACATCATACTTATTGAAATATTCAAACTAATGCAGATGTTTCTACTCTATTTGCAGCGTCAGAGAGAAAGAAAACAGTTAGACAAGGAGAATGCTGATAAATTACCTGTAAGTATAATTAGTATAATTACAGAACATGCAGTTTGTGATGATGTGCAATTAACTATGGTAAGATATGTTTAACAATGAAATTCATGTTGTCTGTGTCAGAAGGACTCAGTGGAACAAGGTTTGTCCACATCCTCAACTGAAAAGAAAGAATATATAAAAAATCACGTTTTAAAAGAAACAGAAGAATATTTTGTCGGACCTGGGCCAGACTCACCCAAGACAGATGTCACTTTACGTGAGGAGAGACATCTTGGTGAAGATAATGAGGATGAGAAGAGAGAGGAAGAATTCTCGTCCTCAGAACCAGAGGTTGGTGTTGAACGCTACTTACTTTCAGTGCGTGTCAAATACTTCACTACCACACAATTTGAACAGTTACAAATAAATCTGAAACCCTTTGTTGTTTTCTGGTTCTTAAAGGAGCTTGATATGAATAGCAGTTTCATCTCTACTGCTGCTGCTATTGCTAAGAAGCAGCTTGGTCAAAAAAACAAACTAGAGAGAAAACGGCGAAAGAATCCGATTGCTGTTCATCGGGCGGAGGACAACAGGCCCAAGATGAATGGGCAGCAAGTTGATAATGAACAGGTGATCTTGTCAAAACCGACTAAAAATGTACCTATTGATCCAGTCTAGACTTTCAGAAATAATCTGATACTGTAGCTAGTTACCTAACAATTTAGCTATCTCACTTCTAGATATTCAGTATCTTGGATGTGGGTGAAGTTTTAATATGTCCATTCAGATCCACTGATTGTTTAATATTTTAAAACGTCAAACCTAAACTGATATTCACACCATTCCAGAGGAGACAGACATAACTTTTCTTATACAACTGTCAAGGTTTTAACATAATACTAATTTGAATTCAAACTAATGCAGATGTTTCCATTTTATTTGCAGTGTAAGAGAGACAGAAAACGGTTAGAAAAGGAGAATGCTGATAAAGATAAATTACGTGTAAGTGTAATGACATAACATGCAGTTTGTGATGTGCAATGAATTAAATCAGGGCTGCCAAACTCTCACGCATTGGCCGTGAGACACGCATTTGATTGGCTTCAGACGCTTACACGCCACACCCCCGATTTCCCACCTTGAAGTGTCAACCCGGTCGGTCAAATGTCTGCAAGATGAGTTTATAGATCCACCGGATGAGCCACCCACTCGTGATCGACTAGTCATATGCTTTCAGAGCTGAGGGTGTTCAATAGGGGTCGTTCTGTCTGTGGATCTGTTTTAATTCTCTCACATTTGCGATGCTACTTCACAAGCCATACTACCATGCTCATTTCCCCCCGCTTCAGGTATGAATGCTTTCAGTATTTGTAGGTCTATATTTATTGAGTATATGCTTGACTATTTATGCTCTTAAACTTTTAAATAACGTTTGCTTATTCGTAGCCCCCCCAAAAATTGCTTTGTAGGCTACTAGTAGCCTACGCGGCAAAAGTTTGGTTGGCCCCACCAATTCTCACTCCAAGGTTTTTTGAAAAGTTGGCAGCCCTGTGAATTATTGTAAAACATGTGTTCAACAACTAAATAACCTACATGTCGTCTGTGTCAGAAATATGCAGTGGAACAAGATCCGTCGACATCCTCACCTAAAAAGAAAGAACATGTAAAAAATCACGTTTTAAATGAAACAAGAGAATATTTTGTCGGACCTGGTCCTTACTCGCCCAAGACAGATGTCACTTTACGTGAGGAGAGACATCTTGGTGAAGATAATGAGGATGAGAAGAGAGAAGAATTATTGTCCTCGGAACCAGAGGTTGGTGTTGAACGTTTGACTTTTTCTTCATTACTTTCGTACTTGGCGGCCTATACCTACTTTCAGTACGTGTCAAATACTTCACTACCACACTATCTTAACTAAAAGTTCTGAAACCATTCGTTTTCTGGTTCTTAAAGGAGCTTGATATGAATAGCAGTTTTATCTCTACTGCTGCTGCTATTGCTAAGAAGCAACTCGATCAAAAAAACAAACTCGAGAGAAAACGGCGAAATAATCTGATTGCTGTTCATCAGGCGGAGGACAACATGCTCAAGATGAATGGGCAGCAAGTTGATATTAAACAGGTGATCTTGTCAAGAGCGACTAATAAAAAAATTACAGATTTACAAAAATAATTTCGGAAAGATTTTGACTAATTTGTAAACAGTTGACGTACAGATCAATTCTAGGCTTTCAGAAGCATTTTGTTTCATGTGTAACTAAACTAGCTTACTCCTAGCCCCATCTAACTAGCTATCCAGTATCGTGGATGTGTATCTGATACACAAAGCTCGTTAGCTTTTTAGCTCGTTGTTGACTTTAGACAGTAATATTTAACTTGATAATTGACGATGGCCGACGATTACTGCAAAGAGATACCTGTGCTCCTATATCGAGCTAGTCACTCAGTGTGGTAAACGATTGAATTCGTGGTGATTTTCGGTTTCAAGGTGCTAACTTTAGTTTAGCACGATAATCTTACTTGATAAACGTGACGTGTGGCCTCATCCTTAATGGCTTGTTATTGATTATTTTAGGAAAAGGTGAAGGAGGTTGAAGTTGATGTTGTTCAGAGAAGCATCGAGTTTGCCAGTAAGTTTCCGTCTGAATACTGTTGAGAAGCAGATTCCAAGAAGGAGAATCATGATGGCTGATACTTTTTAAATTCCAACGATTGAAGTTATATTAAATGAGCTGAAATACCCCCTCCCCCCTCTCTCTTCTCCACCAACCCACTTCACAGATACTGGAAATCAGTTTGCTGCCTGTGGACAGCTTGAGATGGCAGTGAAATATTTCACAGATGCAATAAAATATAACCCTACAGAGTACAAGTAAGAACAAACATTTCACTGTCATCTTATAATGAAGCCTTGAACATTGTGAATAGTTGAGATGTTTATAGTTGCACTGTGCCTGGTAGCTGAGACTTAACACTGCCTGGGAGCTGCGATAGTGTTCCTTTGCACTGTGTCTGGTAAATACAGACCTTTCCTTGACTGACCACCCGAATACTGCTATGACCATGTACTTCTGATGATGATTTTCAGCTCTACTGTTTGCAGGCACCATTTGCTCTGGGTAAAAACGTCAGTTAAATGAATCAAATGTATTATGTGAACGGTAATGACTTCAGTGACCGGTGTATGTGACTTGCCTCAGGTTGTTTGGAAACCGGTCGTTTTGTTACGAGAGGCTGCAGCAGTTTGACCTGGCGCTGGTCGACGCTGACCTGTCCCTGGGCATGAACCCTGGCTGGATTAAAGGCCTGTTCAGGAAGGGGAAGGCCCTGTACGGGCTGCAGGTACTTCCTTTCCCTCTTGTGTGGGTATCAACGCTCCCAATCAGTCTCGTTCTTTCACTCTGCTCCACCTGTCTGGGGTCCCCCAACCCCCTCTACCCACTATTTAAACTAACCCCGTCTTCCCTGTAGTCCAGCTTGAACCCTAAACCTCTCCCCAGAGGTATTACGAGGCAGCGCTGACCTATCAGGAGGTTCTGCAGCAGGACGGCTCTTCTGTGGATGCCTTCCAGGAGCTGAGGAAAGTCCATATCCTGCAACTCATGGTAGGGGTAGTGTCATGCACACAACAGGCATGCGACATCAGTCGGGGTGTGTGTTTTACTAGGTTTGTGTGTGCGTGTCCTTCCAGGAAATGGGATTTACACATGAGAAAAGTATCGAGGCGCTGAAGGCCCACAGCAGCTTTGAGGAAGCTGTGGATGCTCTCTCGGGGATCGAAGGTAAACTATCTGACTCGCTCTTCTGGTAGTGTAGCTGGGCAGTGTCTCCTCAGGCTGACTCGCTCTTCTGGTAGTGTACCAGTAGCTGGGCAGTGTCCCCTCAGGCTGACTCGCTCTTCTGGTAGTGTACCAGTAGCTGGGCAGTGTCCCCTCAGGCTGACTCGCTCTTCTGGTAGTGTACCAGTAGCTGGGCAGTGTCCCCTCAGGCTGACTCGCTCTTCTGGTAGTGTACCAGTAGCTGGGCAGTGTCCCCTCAGGCTGACTCGCTCTTCTGGTAGTGTAGCTGGGCAGTGTCCCCTCAGGCTGACTCGCTCTTCTGGTAGTGTACCAGTAGCTGGGCAGTGTCCCCTCAGGCTGACTCAGCTCTTCTGGTAGTGTACCAGTAGCTGGGCAATGTCCCCTCAGGGACCAGTAAAATCCATATAATCCAATCTAATGTGACCAAGTAGGAACCCTTCTTCTGGGTTGTGCAACATTTTCTTTATCCAAACCTTGTGTTTATGTACACATCCATCAAAGCAACCAGCTTTAGAAGATGATGATGGATGTGGGAACTTGTCTCATCACTTCACTCCCACACACACACACATCAGAAGTGCCCCCCTCCCCACAATCTAATGCTTTGTAACAGCTCCTCCTCTACCCCCCAGGTGAACCAGACAGTGGCGCCCCCCCCGAGCGGACGGCAGACGAGGAGAAGGAGTGGGTCACCCAGCGGGGGGCCCACGCCAGGAACTCGCCCAGAGCCTCGGCCTCATCCCCGGCCCCCAGAGCCTCGGCCTCATCCCCGGCCCCAGGATCAGCCGGGCGAAGACCCACCACATCGTAAGGCTCCAACATACCACATCTCAGCTACTAGGCACAGTGCAACAATATATCTTGTGATCTATTAGCTGGGCTCTAGGTGTGGCTTGCTCAAATGATCACCAAGGACCCAGGCGTAGGGGAGGGATTGTCGTGGCAACTTTTGAGAATCAATCGTTTAAGCTGAAGTCGGGTGAAGTATAGAGTTAATGTTTATTTGACGTAGATGTAAACATAATAACGTTATCGACATAAGCATAAACATAAGACAATAACACCAATAAGCTTCTTAACCAACTGTAAACTTCTCCTAAAACACATTCATTGTACATAGGCCCACAATTTCTTTCACAGGTGCTTTATTTCCAGAGTGAGCAGGATTCAGGCATACAACGGTTTTATGAATGATCATCAAAAACAAATCCCCAACTGGGGTTCAACAAAAGTCACTTCAACCAGCCCTCTCTAACCCCTCTCCTCACTAGAACAAATGTTTCCTTTTTTAAAAGGGCTATAGCATGAATTAGTCCCTAAAATAAACCAATCACAAAAGACCTTTTCCCATAATTGATTAACAGCATACAAACACTGACCAATGACACAAAAGAACCAACCCACCCCTCAGTCTACCAACTCAACGGCTCGGCGACCCAGCTGTACCTTGTCAAGGTGGCTGATGAAACTACTTATTGGTCCTTTTGATGGTGAGAGATGGCTCCCCTCTGCTAGTGAGAGTTGCCACACCTGTGACGGCACCCTCTGGTGGTCAGAGCCAGAGCTACGTCACAATCTATAATACAATATTACACAGAGCTGTGGAAGACAAACATACATAATCTTTATTATCTTAAATGCAACATCAAAGAACTTTGTGGTTGCAGTGCATCATGTGTAGAAGACATGCAGCATCATGTGTAGAAGACATGCAGCATCATGTCTCCTGGCTGCTGTGCCAATAAGCTGTCCTCTATCTCCTGACACAGAGAGCTGTTTCCTGTCTGGGTGGGCTCCGTGGGGTCCACCATCACTGAACAGATGTTGCACAGACTGTTCAGCAGGTGAGATCATATCCATGACAACACAGCAACAAAGCATCAGGATGGGAACCCCTACATGGTCATGTGATCAAAATGATTTTCGAGAGAACTGGAACTGGCAACTACGTTTCTCTCATGCTTGGTCGCCCTTGTCACTTTCTTTCCCCCTCTCCCCCCTGTGTCTCTCTGCCTCCCTCGCCCTCCCCTCTCCCTCCCTCAGGGCTGGTGAAGTGTTTAGCATCAAGATGATGCCACAGGTCCAGTGTGCGTTTGTCCACTACACCAAGAAGCAGGACTGTAAGACAGCTATTCAGCTGCTGCATGTGAGTCTGGGTTCTCCATTACAGCTGGTCATGCCAGCATCAAACAGGCAGCCAATCAGCTGGAGAGCTAAACTCATCCCATCTTCCCACATTGTGCATCATGTTATGGTCTTTAGTTAATGCTACTTAAGCAATTAGGATCTGCTGGTTCCACCATTTAAATAAGGATGGGTTATAGCTAGAGCCCGACTGATTTATCGGCGGGACGATATTATCGGACGATATTAGGCATTTTCCAAACTCAGTATTTGCATTTATAATGGACGATAAATGAATATGATATCAATAATCAATAAGAGTGTTGGTGTTGCATAGTTTGTCCACCAGAGGGCACTCTACAACGTCCCTGTTGGCAGCACTCATTCAGAACGCCACAAACCCTACAACCAGCTGATCCAGCCAGAGTCGGGCAGAGTGTTAGGGAAATCTGTTTGTTTTGTTATGCGTTTCTGAATGTTTTTTTTTAATATATATATATATATATCAGATTTTTTAGATCACCAAATATTTGTATCGATATCAGCCTTAAAAATCCTTTATCGGTCGGGCTCTATTAATAGCTCAGTGGTAGAGCATTTGACTTAAGCTACTTCAAGTTATTCAATTGACTTTATGCATTTTGAAGGAAAGAAGGATTTAGTAATGCTGTGCTACGGTTAAAGGTAGCGGGTAACGGTAGCAGCCCGCGTCATGCATCCTGCCTTCTGTGTCCTCTGGTCTTCAGGGTTTCCTAGTGGAGGGAGTGTCTCTGGCTGTGCGTCACCCAAACAAGATCCACCCACATCTGGGTGTGTCCAGAAATGCGGTCACAGACCCCAATATGTGAGTATGACCAACCCTATCCCTGACCCCCCCTACTCCAACACTCAAACTCCAACGCTAAAACAATCTCTCCTTCCCCTCTCCCATCATCACCTTCCTCTGGAGAACCATGGTTTGCACCAGGAGGAGCAGTTCCCCCCTCGTCATCCCCAACAACTGGACAATCGACAGGGCCAAGTAGAGGACCAACGGCACTAATTACAAACATTTGAAAAACTCAGCTTGGGCAAATTGTTGTTTATATTTAATTGTTTTAAATGCCTACTGTTTTTATGTTGGGCTGTGACTTTGCTACTCAATACTTATGTTGCTTTCTGGCTCAGTAGTTTTACATGATCTATTTGGGGTTTTTTATTATTGGGTCCGTTTGTTTTGAAGTGTATAAGTTAAGATGTTATTGTTTCAAATGAGCCAAGGAGCTGTACTAAGAAGTCACCACTAGGTGGCGTCGTTAACGGCTGAGAACCCAACGCTGAGACGTGTTGACCTGTTGCCTTCCTCTGCTCCCTCGGGTGTTTCTGTGGCCCTCCCATCTTCATTTGTGATTTCCACAAACACTGTTCAAGATTATTAAACAGATTAAGATGTTCAAATCTTTTGTCTTATCAAGAGTAATCTTTGACGCTCACAGCTACTGTATATGCGTGCATTGCATGCATGCATTTCTTAAACTAGTCAACTATAGACTTTGTTCATGCTTACAATGCTATCTCTTTTGGTCTGATCCTTGACTGATGAAATGTTGGGAGTGTGAATAACCAAATCCTTTACAAAGCTGAGCAAAGACCTTAAAAAGGGGAAAGTAGAATAGTTGTGTTGAAGTGCTTTGTCTTAATCTTGGTGTATGGTAAGAATTTCTATGCTTCTAGTCTTTAATTGGCAGATGGCATAACCCACAAAGCCCCTTGGATCTTTGAGAGATTTGAGAGCATAAAAGGACTGTAACACAAATAACATGAACTGTGTTTGAACCTTGAGGCTGACTAGTGGGGGTCTGCGGGTCGTACATTACGTCGGAGCAAGAAGGGGGGGGGCCATGTCCAATTTAATCTCATTGCTGCTCTTGGCTTTTCCAGTCAGTAAACCCATTCAAATGTAGATTTGACTGATAGGAGGTGAAAGTTTAGAAGCTGGGGGGGGGAAGAGAGCCTCCCTCCTTTTGGGGCTCCAGCTAAACCTTCCCTGCTTCGCAAAACAAACACCAGCTGAGATTAGTGAAGCCTTGTTAAAAACCTGCCGAGGGTTTACAGATACTTTCAGGGGTTTTTTTTTCCAGCCGCCCACTAAGAGCAGCATAGCTTTATTTGTTCTGTTCCAAACTGTCCATCACGCTCGACCGTGCTTACATCACCAGACTGGGAGGCCTAAAGTCCGTCTGGAATAACATGACGTTATTGTGCTACTTTGAATATTCAGAATAGGTTGTTAAGGAACGGCTGTGTCAAAACAATGGTGATGTGTGGCTTCTTCAATACAGTAAGTCGTGTACATTCAACTTAGATGACTGAAGATCATGTTTGACTTTGGATGTTTTCGAGCCATATTTTACCTAACGACAGCAGCGTAAAAGAAGGGATATTTTTAGCTATTGCTCTCCTCAAAATACATGCCTTAGTTTAATTGCAGCCGTTAAAAAACAACATTTGTCACAATGAGAGATTGACCCTATCTCTGAAACAGGACGGGGGACCCTCTTAATGAGCGGGAATAAAACAAACCCAATTAGCAATTTGATTACTTGCTTTCTTTTGCCTCATTTGCATAATCTACATAAGTCAATTTGCATAGAAAAGATGAATGTGTGCTGTCGCCGGGCGCATGCAGGCTTGTGCGTGTTGGAGTTCTTTGTTGTATAATTCACTGAGGAGTATGAGAAGGGAGGGGTAGTGACATTGTCTTTGTCGCGCCCCGTGACTAATGAAAGGTTAAAAGTTGACTCTCAGATGTGTTTCACGTGGCCAGCATGCAGGGAGGAGCAGCTCACTGCTGGAGGACAGACAGACAGACAGCACACTGCTGGAGGACAGACAGACAGACAGCACACTGCTGGAGGACAGACAGACAGACAGCACACTGCTGGAGGACAGACAGACAGACAGCACACTGCTGGAGAACAGACAGACAGACAGCACACTGCTGGAGGACAGACAGACAGACAGCACACTGCTGGAGGACAGACAGACAGACAGCACACTGCTGGAGGACAGACAGCACACTGCTGGAGGACAGACAGCACACTGCTGGAGGACAGACATACAGCACACTGCTGGGGAACAGACAGCACACTGCTGGAGGACAGACAGACAGCACACTCCTGGAGGACAGACAGACAGACAGCACACTCCTGGAGGACAGACAGACAGCACACTGCTGGAGGACAGACAGACAGCACACTGCTGGAGAACAGACAGACAGCACACTGCTGGAGGACAGACAGACAGCACACTGCTGGAGGACAGACAAACAGCACACTGCGGGAGGACAGACAGACAGCACACTGCGGGAGGACAGACAGACAGCACACTGCTGGAGGACAGACAGACAGCACACTGCTGGAGGACAGACAAACAGCACACTGCGGGAGGACAGACAGACAGCACACTGCGGGAGGACAGACAGACAGCACACTGCGGGAGGACAGACAGACAGCACACTGCGAGAGGACAGACAGACAGCACACTGCGGGAGGACAGACAGACAGCACACTGCTGGAGGACAGACAGACAGCACACTGCGAGAGGACAGACAGACAGCACACTGCGGGAGGACAGACAGACAGCACACTGCTGGAGGACAGACAGACAGCACACTGCTGGAGGACAGACAGACAGGGACACCGTGGGTCCAAGACACTAAACTAAAGACATGGGATTTTGGAAGCACTGATGTTGAACTTTAATGCCTAACTTGCTGGACAATATGCTAACCTCATTCAGTACCTCCCGAAACACTACATAGTCTAATTCTCATCACGACACCAAAACCATTTTTTTTTAATGTAAATATTATAAAAAATATTCCAGAGCCATGATTTAGGTGTGTAGTTGGACGTCACTAAAAGTCAGATGCTGGTCACAGGCCTGACAAGAACACTCAGCTTGTAGAATGTGTTGTCCTTGGGAACATCAGATGTGTTTTTGATAGTATAAAGCAGCAAGCTGGGTGCGTTGGCCTGAAGTCATCACTCAAGGCTTAAGTCATCAGGTTGAAGTTCACTCGGCTATCGACTAGTGTTACCCACAGGCTACATTCATGCAGACAAAGAACCACTGCAGCTTGTAAATCCTCTCACGGTTGCCCTGAGGACTTCCACTTCCAATAACTGACGCTCACTCCCACATTTCACAAACCTTGTAATCCACGAGTCCCTCCGACAACTCCAACCGGATCTTCATCTGACAGTTTGTCCATGTCTTGTGAGCTATTTTTCAGGGAAAATAGCGGCCTACACGAGGGAAATGTCACCATCAATCTTCAAGGCGATCCGTTGGTGGGTGATCTACAACAGGAGACAGAGCTGATAACCGAATCCTCCAGGCGCTGTTATTCTGCTTCCTGTTGGAATGAAACCAGCTTCCTTTCACACAAATCCTAACATCAGACCTCTCACCGAAAGCCTGTTAGTTTAGCGTCTCTCAAACACACAACTACTGGGACAGCAAATAGTCATGTATTCGTTTGAGCAGACACTTTTATCCCAAGCGACGTACAGGAGGGATTTGAATCTGCAACCTCTTGCTCGACCACCTTATCCTTATCCCCTTACAGGCTTTATAGGGATCAGCGTCACCACCTACAAAAACAGCGAGACAATGAAAATGGAAACAGACCTCTACATTGTAGGTGTTTTGATTGCCACTGTGGTGCAGGCTGTTCTTGTTTCAGCGCCCGCTCGTTCAGATGCTGTCAGGGGGAGTTGGTTGAGACGTTATCATGGTCGTACTGTGGTTGAGATGTGGTAACTCGGCACTGTGCCTGGTCAATACAGATCGTTCCTTGGCTCTGACCGCTGAATACGGTTGGAACTGCGCACTTCTGATCCTTGACTTTCTGCCGTGCTTCTTATCTGTGCCGTTCGCACGTCGCGTGGGATGAAGGTGTCTGCTGAGTGAATTAAATGGAACACTGTCGAACGTACGGTACATGCGTACGTCTCGGAGATGTAGGCTTTGGTTCCGTTTCCTGAGGGAGCCCCGTTCATCCTCGCTTGGTCCAGACAGAGACAGCCCAGGCACTGATCAGGTAGTCACAGATGGTCATCATTCGGACGCTGGGCCTGGCTTCCTGTTTACTTCTGCCTTACTGTGCACAATGACTTTCCTTCACGGATGAATATAAAGTCAATGTAATGTCCCTTTAGTTTCTCCGGTCTTCTAGCCAGGCTCCCTCCGTCCCTCCGGGCAGTCCGACCCTGTCCCCGTCTCCTCATGGTCATCAGAGCTAACTGTACACCTGCCACCACTAATGATGATTCATGCCTGGACAGGAGTACTTCCATGTCCGACAAGCAGACAGGCTCCATCTGTATCAGGTTGTTGTAGCCTGAGGACCTGATGAGGGGTTAGGGCGACGAGGGGTTAGTGAGAGGAGAGTGAGAGGAGTGAGTAAGAGAAGGGGAGTGGGGTAAGAGGAGAGAGGGGTGAGTGAGAGAAGGGGAGTGGGGTGAGAGGAGAGAGGAGTGAGTGAGAGAAGGGGCGTGGGGTGAGAGGAGAGAGGAGTGAGTGAGAGAAGGGGCGTGGGGTGAGAGGAGAGAGGGTGAGTGAGAGAAGGGGGCGTGGGGTGAGAGGAGAGAGGGGTGAGTGAGAGAAGGGGAGTGGGGTGAGAGGAGAGAGGGGTGAGTGAGAGAAGGGGAGTGGGGTGAGAGGAGAGAGGGGTGAGTGAGAGAAGGGGAGTGGGGTGAGAGGAGAGAGGGGTGAGTGCGAGAAGGGGAGTGGGGTGAGAGGAGAGAGGGGTGAGTGAGAGAAGGGGAGTGGGGTGAGAGGAGAGAGGGGTGAGTGAGAGAAGGGGAGTGGGGTGAGAGGAGAGAGGGGTGAGTGAGAGAAGGGGAGTGGGGTGAGAGGAGAGAGGGGTGAGTGAGAGAAGGAGAGTGGGGTGAGAGGAGAGAGGGGTGAGTGAGAGAAGGGGCGTGGGGTGAGAGGAGAGAGGAGTGAGTGAGAGAAGGGGAGTGGGGTGAGAGGAGAGAGGGGTGAGTGAGAGAAGGGGAGTGGGGTGAGAGGAGAGAGGGGTGAGTGAGAGAAGGGGAGTGGGGTGAGAGGAGAGAGGGTGAGTGAGAGAAGGGGAGTGGGGTGAGAGGAGAGAGGAGTGAGTGAGAGAAAGGGGCGTGGGGTGAGAGGAGAGAGGGGTGAGTGAGAGAAGGGGAGTGGGGTGGGGTGAGGGGTGAGAGGGGTCTCTGCCCCAGCCAGCATTACGATGAGATATGGATGAGAAAGGGATGTGGATGGTATGAGGATGGATGAAGGTGGGAGGAGGATGAGATTAGGGTGGGATGAGGATATGTGGGTTCTGGCAGACAGCAGAGAAGGGAGGTCAGAGGATAAGGTGCTGGACAGAGATGAAAGGTTTGTAATGAGAATGTGGTGTTTCCCACCCGTGTGTGTGTGTGACTGACTGTGTGTGTGTGTGTGTGTGTGTGTGTGTGTGAGTGACTGACTGTGTGTGTGTGTGCGTGCACAACTGTGACTGAACACAACAGTGTGAGGGGTCGGGAGGCAGAATGTCCTTAAAAAAATCAAATCTCACAGCGACCTGACGTGTGAAACAACAAGAAAAACTAAAACACAACAAAAACACAGGGAGAGATTTTCAGATTACTGTCCGTGATGTCACAGTAAAGCTATCTTTGTTGCTGTTTTGATCTGCTCTGAAAAACCGATGAACCTCAGCCCCCCCCTGGTAGCTTGTAGCTCAGACCCTGGCTGCTCCAGACCTTGCCTGCTACAGGACTGGGAACCAGCGTGCCCGAAACCCAAATCAGCACACACCTGCCTCTTTGTTTGTCAGCCCTGAGGAAGCTCAGGGGGATTCTGCCCAATCATGTGCTACTTTTCTGATGTTCTGAAGCAAAAAAAAAGACTAATTTTGAAAATGGGTGTGGGTAGAGAGAGAGTGAAAGAGAGAGAAAGTGAGAGAGAGAGAGAGAGAGAGAGAGAGAGAGAGAGAGAGAGAGCAATTTATTCTTTCCACCCCGGTGAAAGGCTGTCTTTGTTGAGCTCTCAGGACTGGCCCCGCCCCTCCCTCCGCCTCCTTGCCAGAGCTCCGGGAGTTTTTCATTAAACGCTATCAGAAATGTGACTGGCTCTATTGACGGGCAGAGCTGGGTCCTACTGGGCTAGGCCCGGGGCAGGAGAGTCGCCCTGGATAGAGAACAACAGGAAACTGGGTTGAAGGTGAGGGACCAGGACTAGACCGAGCAGAGAGAGAGAGAGAGAGAGAGGGAGAGAGAGAGAGAGAAAGGAAGAGACAAAGAGATAGAGACGCAAAGAGAAAGAGATGGAAAGGTAGGGATGAAGTGAAAAGGCAGAAGACAATTGAATTTAGTCCGGCCTGATAAACTGTTGAAAGAGCAGTTTGTCTAATCCCTGACGACGTCCCGGATATTTGTTTTAAAAGTGACCTAAATCCTTCAGAGGTTTACTTATCCATAGAAGTGCATAAACCATGCAGCTGTTTTGTTCAGGAGCAATCAATTATCACCAAAGTCTACAGACAAAGGTAGTCACCAGCCAGGAGGAAACACAAACAACGTTTTCCGCAACACTAATTTAATCCACTGGCGTTAATACCTGACACAGAGTGGACAAAGGAGGACTGGGGACGTTGGCACAAAGAAACTCTAAACTCTGAAGATTAAGTGAAAGAGAACGAGGAGCCATTGTGTGACGGCCCTCTTGTCTGCTTTGATGTGGCCAGGACCTGCCAGTTACCCCACAGCTACCCACCACCTCCCTTCATCTGCCTGTCATCTGGGGGGGCTATTACTGCCAGAGAGAGAGAGAGAGGGAGAGAGAGAGATAGGTGGAGAGTTGTAAAGGGAGAGGGGAGTGAGGGAGGGAGAGGAAAAGGGAGTCAGGGAGACAGAGAGGGAGTAGAGAGGGAGAGAGAGAGAGAGAGAGAGGGGGGGGAGTGAGAGAGAGAGAGAGAGAGGGAAAGAGATAGAGAGAGAGAGACAGGGGGGGGAAGTGTGTGTGAGAAAGAGAGAGACAGAGAGAGAGAGAGAGAGAGAGAGAGAGTCTTGACAGAAGTCAATGTAGCCTAAATTGGTGCATGTTATAAGACAACAGACATGTTTGGTAATCTGACTGCATGATTATTCCAACAGAACTGAGATATAAAGCTCTTCATTAGCATGGAGACAATGAGAATACCTAAGTGCTTGATGAATATTCCACTGCCTACTCCTCACAATGAGCATCCCATGATAGCTATCTGAGCAGATTCACTCCACTCAGCACTTCCTTGAGCAGTGATAAATGAGGACAATGGAACCAAGCTACGTTCACCAAGTTGAACTGTATTTCGTCTTTTGGCTCAAACACAATGACTTCTGTGAATGCAGAATGTCATCTGAATTCTGTGCTCACAGACTTGGTCGGGGCCTGGTCCTCAGCTCCCTGACGCTGTGGGATCTGTGTGTGTGTGAGGGAGAACCCAGCCTGTAACACTGACCTCTCCACCTCAGCACCACCAGGGACCCCCAGGGACTCCCCTGGGTCTCTCCTACCCCAGAACACTGCACCGGTGGCCGGGGAGAGACCCAGGGATGAGAGGCAGGCGATTTGCATGATGTAATTTCATGCATTATTCAGACCTGAGGAGAATCATTTCACCACAGCTCCTGGGAGAACGCTGAGTGGGGAAGCAGATAACTGCCGGTGACAGGACCGCCTCGTGAAACGCAGACAGACTTAAACACCCCACCGTCAGATACACCCCGCAGCACAAAGGGAAAGGCACATTTTCTGTGATAGTTTATTACTATCTCGTGAAAGGAGAGAGAGAGAGGGGAAGGGGAGAGAGATAGAGAGAGAGAGAGAGAGAGAGAGAGAGAGAGGAAGGGGAGAGAAAGAGAGAGAGAGAGAGCAAGAAAGAGGGACTAAAATATAGGGGGAGGACGAGAGATAGAGAAACAGAGTGTGAGAGAGAGGGAGAGAGAGAGAGAGAGAGAGGGGATTATTTGTGAATGCAGATAATACAACTATTATCACCGTACACTATGTATGGTGCTACAGTCAGTCATTATTCACCACTTTCTAAGGACTTCCGATGACTGAAATACACCTCAGCAGGTTATGCTGTTATCCAGTTCTCAGTAGGTTATTATGGGATGAAAGGCTCTGGAGCCAGCCTCAGCTGGAGCAGATGCTGTTGCGGAGGTAACTTTGTATCCCCTAAAAACTGTAGTCATTATCATACATTTTCATACTGTTCACAGCAGCTGAACACTATTCCCTAATCAGACAACAAACAAGCACCATGTGAAATATAGCACTGCAGTTACGTGACCCTTTAGTCAGCTTCCGCTAACTTCACAATTAGGTTACAGACTAACACCTCCATACGAGTGCATGGAAATATGCGTTCATGCATGAAGTGAAGACGTATTAGATTGTGCTTAATTGATGTGAAAGTACCAAGTCAATGAAGTGAATAGTTGAGGACAAAATCAACGTATTTATTTCACATATGTAAGGTGGAGGTGTCTGATACACTCAAGTTGAGTATCACAGAAGACTGGACAGTGAATACAGGAAATCAAGGGAGTTGAATAGTATCACAATATGGGAAGATACAAGATGATAGCCTTCGCAAGCACAGAGAAAGGACCCTGCATGCTAGATAGCTTTTGTTTGGGTCTTTAGATAGGGCTCCTAGAAATGGCCTTGTCATTCCTTCTATTCTCCTTGTTCAAAGTTGCATGGCATTATACACTTTGGGAACATTGTGACCTCTGACCTACACTAGTGTCACAGGCCTTTCCAGTCGCACCTTACAAAGAACTAACTTCTTATGGCTATGCAGGCATAAGAAAACAGCATAATGACAGTTTATCAAAAATCAATTAATTATTCATTATATAGACATATTTCTCTCCCGTACATAACCAAGGATTACCGGTATGTGCTCATGAGCTTAATATTGCAAGGTATAGATCAAACATTGTTTAATCATATTCAGAACATTTCAAACAGTATACAAGTAATGAAGTCATCATCATCTTGAATTATTGTTCACTGATCTGTGGTGAAGGACAGACCCCTTCAGAAGTCACACTGCAAACAAGCTCCTAGACAGAGGGAGCATGGGCAGGGCAATCGGTGCAGTTCAGCTACCCCGACAACACGTTAGCGACGGTATCGCAGCTCGCAGGAGAGAGGCGTCGGGGCGTTACTGAACATCCGAACGGCACATTAAACACTTGTCTTCACAGACCTGCGCGGACACGCGCCTGCAGGAAAAAACCTGTTTTTTCCCTTCTTATCGCAGACAATGAAGTGTATTTCATTAATACCTATAATAGCGGTTGCATCTCATTACCATAGATAAGTATGGATATTTAGATGAGGGATGGGGTTCTATTGGAGCCATGGTTGGTATCCATGGTAACCCAACCTTGGCAAACAAAAGAGTCCGTTGGATGTAGAGAATGGTTAGGGAGGGGTGAAGAGAGAGAGAGAGGGGGGAAGAGGGGAGAGAGGGGAGAGAGAGAGATAGAGATATAGAAGCAGGCAGAAAGAGAGAGAGGGAGGGTTGAGCGACACCCCAGTGCCAGAGAGTGTCCCGAACGCAGCCTTACAGCAGGAGCCACAGAGAGCTACGCTCTGTGTCCTCCTGAGGGGGGGAAGAGCTCAGGTGACCAAACACTTCATCTCCTGGTTTTGTTCTCAATGAAAAAAAATGTGTGTCTCTCTGTAGAATACCCTGAATAATCTGCTAGCGCAGGCCCAGGCCTAATGATAAACCTAATCACCCAAATGTGGAAATCAATGTGCAAAGCAGCAAATCTGTCAGCCATGTTCAGCCCCTTATGAATTCTACTAGTCTCCCTGTGGCTTTCCCCAGCTGTCAATCAAAGTACACTTTACACGCTGGGTGAATTTCAAGTATAGAAGATGTTTTTTGACAACAAGGATTGTCTCACAAAAGCAAATACCCTGAGCACCCGCCTTGACCTTCCAGAACAATCTCATTCATGGGGTTTTCAGAGCTGTCATTCAAACTACAGGTATCGGAAACACTCAGCTATTGAGGATGATATTTAACAATATAATAAAAAGAAATACATTCACTCGCTGTCAAAATAGTTTCAAGTATCATCAAAGAAAAATATAATTACAAAAAAAAGGTCTATCAGATTCAAATGACCTGGAGATCAGCTATTAGATGAAAGCAGATAGCAGGCCATCTGGCCAGACGTGACCTACACACACTCTACCCCTGCTGTTCTACTGCACCACCAACACAGGGCCAGTGGCCCCAAGCCCCCAGCCTCCAGCCCCCAGCCTCCAGCTCCCAGCCTCCAGCTCCCAGCCTCCAGCCCCAAGCGTCCAGCCTCCAGCACCCTGCCTCCAGCCCCAAGCATCCAGCCTCCAGCACCCTGCCTCCAGCACCCTGCCTCCAGCACCCTGCCTCCAGCACCCTGCCACCAGCCTCCAACCCCTAGCCTCCAGCCCTCATCCTCCACCCTCCATCCTCCACCCCCTAGCCTCCAGCCCTCATCCTCCACCCTCCATCCTCCAGCCTCCAGCCCCGACACCCCATCCTCCAGCCCCAAGCGTCCAGCCCCAAGCGTCCAGCCTCCAGCACCCAGGCCCCAGCCTCCACCCCTAGCCTCCAGCTCCCATCCTCCAGCCCTCATCCTCCAGCCCCCAGCCTCCCACCTCCACTGACAGACATGCTAATGTGAGCTCCCAGTGAGCATGTCTGGGCCTGGACTCCTGCCCTGCTGTAATCAGATCAGCCTGATAGATACGGAGGGCCTGGATCCTCACAGGGTGGCCCATCTGCCCAGCACAGGGGCCCGCACAGTGAAGACGTTGGGGGGGGTGGGGGGGGCCATCTGTGGTCCTGGGGGTGTCAGCCAGCTCACCTCCAGTCCTGACCTGCAGTTCACAGGAGCCTGCTGTAGTGGGCGGAGTCTGGGAGAGGACTAGGATCAATATATGAAGGATGAGACCCACAGACTGATTGCCCATTAAGGCTTTGTATATATTTTTTACGGGGGATGACAAGATCAGCTAAATTTGTCTTTTAATGGATTTATATCTAAACCTGTACATAGTTGATTGTCGTCACATACTATTCCAATAAAAACATTTTTATTACAATTGTCAAAACTACGCTACCGTTAGCGTAAAAAATAATAATCTGTTACTATAGGTGACGAGTTACTGCCTAGTTACCATTGAACCCATGAAATCTGAAACTTCCGAGTTATGACGCCGTTGTTGCCTCAACCTTGATATCTTCAACCGGGAGAAAACAGCTGACAGCCAGCATCAAGCAGCACCATAGAAACAGCCTCACCTGCATCTCCACACAGCTTTTTGCATTCCCATCAAGGAAAACCTCTAGAATCCTGGTCTTCCATGGAATTCTTCGAGTATTCTTTCGTTGTCCAAGCTGAGCAATCTAAATGAGCTTGTTTCTCTGTGCACATTGGCTGTGACCCCTTAGTTCTAGAGCCACATCATGACGAGGAGGAACAGGCAGCCTAATGAAAGTGCCAGTCTGGAGGAGTAGCAGTAGACAGAGTGACACAGCCTAGACCAGAGTGACTAGGAGACTCCAGCTGCTCCATCGAGGTGCGGTCACGCTTAGATCACGTTAGATCATACAAAGAGCAGAGCTTGGGCACAAAATTACACCAGTGGAGAGATGAAGTTTCCTGATTTCTGATGCTGATCAACGTGGGGAATCAAAGGGTAATAGGACTGCACTATGGTCTGGTCTAGCCTGGTCTGGTCTGGTCTAGCCTGGTCTGGTCTAGCCTGGTTTGGGATGGCCTAGTCTATTCCAGCCTGGCCTGGCCTGTTCCGGTCGAGCCTTGTCACACAGCTGATCCACTGGGCCTGTGGGCTACATGACCATGGTGATCCACCAGAATGAAAGGTCTCTCATTGCGATAATCACCTAGGAATTTCCCTGCATCATTAAAAAGGGCTTGTTGTTTCATGGGAAGTGCCCTTGCTTGTCCCCACAAAGGCTCTCTCTGGGCTGTGGGGTTCCTGAGATGAGACGTGGGGGGGGGGCAAGGAAAACCCTCCCCACACACACACACACACACACACACATAAACACACACTCACACATACTCACTCACTAATCCCCGCTCTGCTATTGTAGCGGTGCACTCATTCCCCTCGGACTACTTCCCACTCTAAACTCTAATCTTTACCTATCTGGAGGAGTTGAACTCGTCTTTCGCTCCTGGATGAGCTGGAGAAGGAGCTGTGCAACTATTTGCTCTGGAAACTCTATTGTTGGTCTACATGCAACATTCGGAATGAACCCTTCAAGACCGAAGCACGTTAGTTTCTTGGTTCGTTTATTGCTTAGCAATTTGATCGGAGTCAGCCTTTCACTATCGAGGTGCCCTGGGAAGGCCTAGCTGTGGATAAACAGACTGCAGTCTTCCGTTCTGTCTCACTATTGACACAAAGATCTAAAATGGATGGAAGTACTTTTCTTAGTTGAGAATAATATTTATTTTATGAGTGGAGCTGAAACCCAAGTCCAAACTTCTCTGGATTTAAATAGTGCGATCCCAGCGTAGCCTGCTGGGCTGGAAGACTTGGCCTCTCGCTTTCTTCACGTAAGCACATTCTAATTTCACACAAAACTGTCTCATCAGATGTGTTTTCGTGTGGGGGTTTGAAGTGCTCCGAGCAGGGGTGTGTGTGGGGGTCGAGAGTTACTGTTTGGGGAAGAGGTGGCTTTTTGTTTAGGGTTCGTGTTTCGGTGAGGGTGAGGTGGGGTGGGTGGGTCGTAGGGGTGTGTGTGTGTCAAGGGGGAGGGAACACTCTGGAAGCTGGGGTGGCCTTCACCGAGGACTTGACAGGTTAAGAGACGTGGCCGAGGCTGGAGGAGGAGGAGTCGGGGGTTGGGGGGGAGAGGACAGTAGAACCTGGAGGAGGCGCAGGGGGCTGGGGGAGAGAGGAGCGTGAAGGACGCAGCCTGGTCCCAGGGGAGGCAGCCGGGGTCAACCCCCCCCAGACGCAGGGCTGCTTCTGGAGCAACTGCTGCCCAAGCCACATCGTTTATATGATGTAATTAATGCAGCAGTGGGAGGTCTGGAGGGTGGGGGGGGGGCTAGGGAGCTGGGGGCTCGTGCCAGGAGGTGTAGCACAAAGCAGTGCAGCTGGCACGTGGCTCTGCACCCCTCTAATGAACATACGCACATCAATAACCCAAACACATATTCAACAACGCGCTCAGGCACACATGCACAGACCCCAGACACACACACACACAGAAACACTCACATGGAACCCACACACCCCTAACTGTCTGGAGGGGTCTTTTAATTAGGGGATTTGTTAATTTCCCATTCAACTTGACAATGATGAATGGCCAGAAGCCCTGTCTGTCTCAGTCTCCCTCTACAGGCAAGCTGCTCTGGGCCTGGACCTTGGCCTTGGCCTGGGTCTTGGCCTGGGTCTTGGCCTGGACCTGGGACTGGACTTGGGACTGGGTTTGTGCCTGACTGGGGAACCCTCTAGTATTGTATAATTTCTTATATTATAATCAGATGGATCCAGAACAAACAAAAACAACCCCATTCTTCCAGAGATGGAAGCCTGAGAATGGATTCTGTGAAACAGACTTAAACCCCCGTCCCTCATCTCCCCCCTCTCATACATGACCTGCTGTATGTGGCCTCAGTCTCCAGCCTCTATCCCTGCTGCTGTGGCCTCAGCCTCCAGCCTCTATCCCTGCTGCTGTGGCCTCAGCCCCCAGACACACCCTTGCAGGCTTGTATTCTTGGGACCACTACATCCCTGCCAGGACAGTAATTCATCTGCTAAACGCCCGGAAGATTCTCTTTGTGTGTCGTAGGCACAGTGTGACGACCCTGGTATCCACGCATGATCCACTGTCTCTCTCTCAAATGTTTGATATCAGCTCTGCTCGCCCCCCCCTGCTTACCAATCCAAACACAGTTTGTGCATGTAGAACATAAAGTAAAAAAACAGAGCTGCTTTTCCAGCATATTTTTTCTAACCTTGCTCATCTTGACTGTGATTCCATGGTCAGTGTTATTCAAACCCATCTTTGTACTATAGACTTCTGCTAGGAGGCTATCGTGGTGCAAACACACACACACGTTTGGTTTGAATGCATATTAATGTTGTTAAACGGCCAGTTCCAGAGAGGAGACAATGGGGCAGAAGCAGGCCTGTCTGGGAGCATAAAGCACAGAGCTCCAGGGACTGGGCACAGGTGCAGAGGAGGCAACTCCAAAACAGCACACACTCATTCAATAACAACACTGCCAAGTATATATGAAGATATATACATGTATATTCATATATGCTTATTTTACTGTTACAGATAACAATAATATAGTGAAAACCAAACAATGTAAGGCATAAGCATAATTTTGTATCGTTTGTATAATTTGATATTTCATATTGGTGGATTACACTATCTTTACGGATCAAGGACTCTCGGTGTTCATTTAAATAGTGTTTCTTGTCCAGATCGCTCAATGAGAGAGAGAAAGCTAGAGCTCGGATTCCAGGTTTGCTTGCGCGCGGGGCCCCAACTCGCTGTGTACGGGACCCCGCCCATTACTGCGTTCTGGTGGAACTTATATCAGCTCCAGCCTGTTCAGCGGTCTGCATTTCGAGCCAGACGCAGGAAAGAGACACAGATACTCCACGCTCCGCATGCAGAGAACATCTTTATCCAACCACGCATCTCTTTGGAATCCATTTCAGACAAGGAAGAATGGATTTCTTAGATCATGGCTACTCTCCGTATGAGAACACGTTCAATTTTTGGAACGATTATCTAGGTTTGTCAACAATTGTCTCTAAAAACAAGATTAGCAACCAGTCCCACAATCCCAATTCCATAACAGAGTCTCTGAAAGCGACCATGGGTTTAGATGACGCGCCTATATGCTCCTGCGTAATCAGACGCGGCGCCACGGACATCAGCGGACACTTGGACTGTCGCTGTTCATTCGCCAGCACCCCACCAACCTCCATCCTCGACCTTAGAGAGCGCCTCTCACATTTCAGCCCTTTCGAAGATCTAACAAGTGAAACTCCGTCTATAGACAGCAACTCTGGATTCAGAGGAAACTTTGGTGGCCTTGACCTGCTTGGAGTGGACCGTAGACGCAAACAAATACACAGGGGGGTTAAACCGGAGCCGAAGATTTGCGTGTTCTGTAGGAATAACGGGGCACCGGAGGAAGTCTTTGGATCTCACGTCTTAAAGACGCCAGATGGCAGAGTTGTATGCCCCATTCTTCGAGCGTACACTTGCCCACTCTGCAGTGCCAACGGAGACAATGCGCACACCATCAAGTACTGCCCGCTGTCAAAGGACCCGCCAGCACAGCGAGTAGTGCGAGCAGGACGCGCGGTGGGTAGCAAAAGGATGAAAATATTCTAAAGGAAAAAAAACGTCGGCAATTACAGTAAACGCTTGTAAATCAATTTTCGCATTCATACATTTCAAATGTCATTTTTGATCATTATGTTTCTTTTACATGTAGGCTAAAATACAAGTTGGAATATGGTCCTATATTCTCTTAGTATACTTTGGTTATAGATACAACTCTCGCGCTGTGGAAACTTGAAAATATGGCAGCATAAAGAGAAAGAGTGCCATTTACAAATAAATGAACCAAAGTACAGTTCGACATATGAATGAGTGTTTGCAATGCATATTTAGTTACGCAAAAGCGCACTAATAGTACAAACCGTAGCCTATCATAAAGTACTTTCTATATATCAGTAGCCCTGTACTGTATTGTACAACAATGCATTGAATATAATGTTTAATGGTAGGTATAAGCCTACTTGATTGAATTTTGTATTATTAGATTAAATTGATATTATGCTAATAAGTGTCTTTATGTAGATGGCCTGCACAGTTTGGGATGTTGTTTTCTACCAAAGGAATACAATTTATATGAAATGAAAAAAAGTTTGTTTCTGTATCATTTGTATGTTTATTCTGCATTTTAAATGTCTCTTATATCCTGAGACAGACCCATTAAACAGTACCACTATTGTGGGGATGCACAGAAAAAGTTGAATTGGTGATTTTATTTTTGCATTTGAAGTAATTATCGCCCTGGTTGGCATTGTTTACCTGCAGCACCAGAACCGGTTCACTACTGTTCACCGTAGCTAAATTAGATTTCACGGTGTGTATGTACAAAATAAACTGAGATCAGACTTAGGTGATATGCCAGCTTTTCCAAAACCTTCACCTGAAAAAGGAGCATTTATTTGTCGTATTTTTGGACACTGTGTGAATGTTTTAATATTCACTGTACATCCTTTGTACTTTGAATCATGTTATTGCGTATGCATTAATTTGACTATATTAAATAAATACACAAAGACACGGATACATTTTACTTTATGAGAACCCTTTGAAACACTTTGTGAAACACATCTTTGTGACTGTGACAAGCTTGTAGATGATGTGATGCAGAACAAAGAGCCAGTGAGGAAGGTTTACCTCAGGACGTCTCCTGGACGCGGTGCACGCCCCTAAATCAGCCTGTCCACACACACACTCCTGAACCAGCCTGTCCACACACACTCCTGAACCAGCCTGTCCACACACACTCCTGAACCAGCCTGTCCACACACACTCCTGAACCAGCCTGTCCACACACACTCCTGAACCAGCCTGTCCACACACACTCCTGAACCAGCCTGTCCACACACAAACCTGAACCAGCCTGTCCACACACACTCCTGAACCAGCCTGTCCACACACACTCCTGAAACAGTCTGTCCACACACACTCCTGAACCAGCCTGTCCACACACACTCCTGAACCAGCCTGTCCACACACACACACTCCTGAACCAGCCTGTCCACACACACTCCTGAACCCGCCTGTCCACACACACTCCTGAAACAGTCTGTCCACACACACTCCTGAACCAGCCTGTCCACACACAATCCTGACGCAGCCTGTCCACACACAATCCTGAAGCAGCCTGTCCACACACACTCCTGAACCAGCCTGTCCACACTGGATCCCAGCAGAGGCTTGGACTTTGGGTCTCTGCAGAACAGGGACGCTGGCAGGCTTATTCTCTGCTTAAAAGCGTTGCTATAGTGCCACCTAGAGATACAACAAACATGCTTCAACAGGAGGGGAGAAAGGAAACGGTCCAATGACACAGGAGGTAAATGATACGTGAGCAGCATGATAAGAACACACACCTCTGCCACGAGGTCGTTGAGTGCAACTACAGACACCCACATTAGACGGCCTGAAATGTTTGTGCCATTTCCATGATGAGTCATTTGACATCGACAACTGATATGAACCTAGCCCTGTATCCTCTGCCTCGTGCTCTTGCTCTTGATTCCTGTGTCATCTCCCCTGTGACTAAACAGTGTAGGTTTACAAGCACACACCAGACTGCCACCTCGACACTGAGACCTCTGTGTCAGCGGGTGTCTCCTCTGAGTTCCCCGTCTGGCAGACTTCAGACCCGACTAGCAGCTCCTGTGACTCATCACTTTTGTCATTGAGAGAGACAGAGATCCTCCAGGGAGCGCATGTCGAGGGAGCAGATGCCCCGAGGCTGTGTTGGCAAACACGGACCCACACGTTTGTCAAAGGTGCTAGAATTACACCACAGAGGACTTCCAAGGGGAGAGAGGGAGAGAGAGGGAGAGAGAGGGAGAGAGAGGGAGAGAGAGGGAGAGAGAGGGAGGGAGAGAGAGGGAGAGAGTGGGATAGAGAGAGAGAGAGAGAGGGAGAGAGAGGGAGAGAGAGGAGACATGTTTCCTGTTTCATCTCTAGGCAGGTTATAAAAAACGGGACAGACGATAAAGATGTCAACTACCGACCCAGATACAGATCCTGAGCCGACGTGAAAATCTGACTCTTCTCTGAGAGCGAATCGACTCCCAATTGATCTCTCTTTGTCTTTCTCTCTCACCGTCTCTCTGTCACTCGATTTCTCTCTCTTTGTCCGAGGCTCTCTCACTCACTGTTTTTTCTGAAAGACAGTTTTGGGTCCTGGATTACAACATTTCTGCTTTGTTGCCCATCTGAACCTGTGAGGGGCTATGATTACTATTATCTATCGGAGTTGCTTGCTAGACATTAAATCAACTGCAGAGCTCAGCAATAAATATTTATTTTTCTCCGGACAGCTTTCTAAGAATGGCTCTTCCACAGCCGCGTTTCTGAGTGGAGTGGAGCAGCAGACGGAGAACCAAGCTTCCCTTACCTCACTGCAGCAGCCTGCTATTGGCTGAGCAGGTGCTGACAGGCTTGATGCATCTCTCGGGGGGCGCGGGGAGGAGGGGGGAGGGAGGAGGGAGGGGGCGGGCTGTGCTGCATAAAAGCCGAGGTTCTGCAGCATCACCGAGCTGGTGCAGTGCAAACACGCTCATCCTCACCGATGGTGTGCAGAACAAGGGGGACTTCCAAAAACTTCTGAAACCAAAACCAACACATCCACATCATTATTTCATAAACAAAGAAAAAAACAAAACAGAAAAAGAATCATGAGCTTCGATTCTCACACCTCCTACCGCCGCCCCTGGGACAGCTACAGAGGCTCCCGACCCACCAGACCCTCTATGTCCTCCTTCTCCTCCTCCTCCACCTTCCGGGCCCTGGTGCCGGGACGGCGGCCCTTGTGGCCCTCATCCTGCCTGCTGGATGCGTCGGAGCGGGATGGACCTGGCCCAGGCCTCCTCCCTGAACGCCGAGCTGCTGGGGGTGCGTGCCCAGGAGAAGGAGCAGCTGGTGGGGCTGAACGACCGCTTCGCCACCTACGTGGAGAAGGTGAGGAGCCTGGAGCAGCACAACCGCGTCCTGCTGGCCGAGCTGGAGGCGCTGCGGCGGCGGGAGCGGGAGCCGTCCCGCCTGCGCGCCCTCTACGAGGGGGAGGCGCGCAGCCTGCGGGCCCAGATCGACGCGGAGGGCGGCGAGAAGATGCGGGCGGAGGCCGAGAGGGACTACCTGCGGGACGTGCACCTGCAGCTGAGGGAGCGCTGTGGGGAGGAGGAGCTCCAGCGCCGTGGCGCCGAGGAGACCCTGCGGGGCGCCCGGGAGGAGCTGGGCCGGGCCGTGCTCGCTAACTGCGGCGCGGAGGCCAGCGTGATCTCCCTGAGCGAGGAGATCGGCTTCCTGAAGAAGGTGTTCGCGGAGGAGCAGGCGGCGCTCCGGGCTCAGCTGCAGGCCGCCAGCGTGGACGTGGAGGTGGAGGTGTCCCGGCCCGATTTGTCCGCCGCTCTCCGGGAGATACGCGTCCAGTACGAGAGGCTGGCCGGCAACAACATGCGGCTGGCCGAGGACTGGTACCAGAGCAAGCTGGCCGGCGTGGCGGAGATGGCGAGCAGGAACACGGAGGCGGTGCGGGCCGTGCGGGAGGAGACCATGGAGTACCGGCAGATGCTGCAGTCGCGCTCCTCCGAGATCGAGGGGCTGAGGAACGTCATCGAGTCCCTCCACAAACAGCTGGACGACTTGGAGGACACTCAGGGTCAGGAGGTTGCCAAGTACCAGGTACAGGACCTCTCAGTTAGGAGCACACCGAGTTAGGACACTTTATTACCTTTTTTATTTATCCAACACAACATACTATAAGTGCATTTCGTAAGTGCGGTGGATGAATAAGGAGCATAAGTGCACAGATCGCACAGGGTTTCAGCAGTCAGAGCCAAGGAACTGTCTGTATCTTTTACCAGGCACAGTGCGACAATTACATCTCAACCACATCATTACAGTACATCATTCGGATGATGGGACAGTGCAGTAATACTGAATACTAATGACTTAGGATGTGAAGACAGTGTGTCCCCGAGGAGCTAGCCAAGCTAGCAGAGAGAGGAGGCTCCACAGAGCAGTCTGACTAGGTTCGACAGCTGAGAAAAGAAAGCCATGTTGGGGACACAAAGGATATTCTGTAGCTGTGAGCACTATTAATATGCTCTCTGCACCAGACCCTCTCGTAGTTTAGCCAGACACATGAGGCTCCCTGCTTAGAGGAGAAAGAGTCCAAGGTGACTGTCGACAAGTAACCGATGTAGAAACATAATGAATGTTGTGCGATGAAGAAGGTGCACGAAAGCACAATGTACTTACGAGTGATTTGGTGCTGCGCTTTCTATGCGCCATTTGTGTGTCACCTGGATGAAAGCAAAATGAATCAAATGTTAAATGTGACACGAATCAACATTACAATCGTTCAGTCATGTGCCCTTGGTGTAGTTCCTTGGAATGCTGATTCCAGTTCCATAGTTTTGACCTGACTTTGGTTCCCGTCCAGGTGAGGGTGAATGATCTGGAGAGGAATATCAACGACGCAAAGCAAGAGATGGCTCGCTATCTGAGAGAGTATCAAGACCTCCTCAATGTGAAGATGGCCCTGGACATTGAGATAGCTGCGTATAGGTAACACTGTCTTTATTATGTGCGTTTATCCTCATCGTCATGGTTATTGCACATATCCAGCCATTTCTATATTTAATATATCTGTATCTTGTATCTCCACAGAAAACTCCTGGAGGGCGAGGAGTTCAGACTGACCTTCTCCACTCTCCCGGCCCTTCCCTACCACTGAAGTGTCATCTAAACTACAATACCCAAGATCCCCTTCCTTATCGCTAAACTGTCATCTCAAGTACAGTCCCAAATATCCCCTTCCCTACACCAACATTTTCATCTAAACTACAGTACCCAATATCCCCTTCCCTACCATGACCCCCTCTCCTACATCAGCCCAAATCCCACGTTTCCCTCCCTGACTTCGCGTCCCTCCTTCACTCCCGTCTCATCCAATCTCGACTTTCCTCAAACCTTTCGTGCTCCGGCTCCATCCTCCATCTTAAGCTCATTTTCCGAAGACAGATGCGCCCTTGTTCTATGACAAGAGGTCCACAAGAAGGTCCCCCTTCTTCTCCACACACTGACACCACACATCAGCTGAGAGAGAGAGAGAGCAGGACACTGTGGCGGGGCTGCACTGCACTGGTCCTGGTTGAGGACCAGAGTCGTTTTCTTTCGGTAGAGTGTCCCTTCGTCTGTGACAGCTAGACTCCAAGCACCAGGGCTCAGCGTTAGACTCTTTTCAAACCCAACCGTGACAAACATTTAACCAATTGTTTTGTGACGGGGGATAATGTTCTAATTTTATTCGGCTTTTGGATGCTTGGACTGTATCTGTGCTCAGGGGGAACCGGCGTGTGGCTTTGGAACTCTACCGACAGAACGCTGCACTGCAACCCCGGTTCTAAGTAGTCCGGAACCAGTAACCTTACATGTCCATCGTAAGATGCTATTAAGTGCTTTCTGTTATTCTTCCATGATATTTGTATGCACCATTAGAAGCTTCAGTTTGGTTGGAGAGGAAATTTGCTTTGGTTTTGATGAAGATTTGGTTCACTTAATCAGCTAATTATTAATTGATCAACAATGATAAAAGACCAGTTTCTTTTGAAAAAGTGAAATGCTTGGGGCATGGGAATATCATGGAAGACTACTTGTTACTGGTTTGTAAGTGTGATCTCTGAAATATCCGCTTGTCAGTCTCAGCCATTTGTGTTTATTAGGCTCAATGAAACAAAGATAAAGTAAATAATGAAATGTAACTGAAAGATAAGTATCCTGGTAACTGTAACCTTATGTTGTGGAAACAGACATCGTAGACCTAAATGGTGATTTAAATCTGTGAAACTATAAGAAGTTTGCACCTTATATGGTTGGTGTCAATGTCAGTGCCAGCCACATGCTGAATAAAACAAACATGGCTTAACTAAACTCCAGTTGAATTAATGTGTTGCTGATTGGTTTGCTGACATTAATTAGGGGTCATTCTTCCTTGATAGTTGTAGGCCTATTGGTTTCATATTTTGTAGTTTTATTGGGTGTTGTGAATACAGGATGTGGATGCTCACCTTGCAGTTCTATCGCTCCTCGTTTTCACGTGAGTTCCACTGACCGCAGGATCAGCGGCACTGCAGGATTTCCCACATTTCCAATAGCGCTGGCAAGTAATGTGTCAGCAAATAAATATTGTAGAGGCACAGTGTGTTTTTACGGAGCTTAACCACCGAAAAGAGCCGAGTTAATTAATGTATTCTCTCAGCTTGGGGAGATAATAATGTCCATGTGTTCATGAATAAACGCATTATGATTTGAATACAGAGATCAGTTCTACTTGAAAACAAATCGAAAGCATTATGAACATTAAGGGAGTTAGGCTACCGCAGAGAATGAAAGAGGTGGGTGATTAATTAAATGTAATAATTATTTTATAAGGTAACGAGTCAATCAACAGCAGCTTTCTTTTGTAATATTTAACTTTGACGGTAGGTGGCAGTCACGAATAACTTGCCAACACATAATACTTCCGGTTGGTTAAAGGACAACAATATGGCTGCCTCGTGTATCTAGAATCTCAATGTTACATTTTACTTGGATGTAATAGTTGTAATAGCATTACATAGTTCACATTGCATCTGATTACTTGCATCAAATGCATTCTAATTCTCTGGCTGTACATTATCGTCAGTAGTCAAAATGTTTCAAGTTATTAGTAGAACGGGTACCCCTGTTACTCGTCTTCTCGCATCCCGAGGTGCCGTGCTTGTGGAGGCTGTCAGAGGGAGAAAGTCCCGCACCGACCCTAAGGCCAAGTCGAAAGAGGGACGGATCAAAGTACCACCTCCCATTGACCCAGTCGAGATGGTAGTTCTCAAGGAGAGATTTACAGAGTATGAATTAATCATGAGAGCACTTCGGTAAGTTTTGTGGTCAGTCTGTGTTCACAGTCTGACTGTTCATTGTTTCATGTTGCTGCAGCTTATTAAAACGGGTTATCAATTACAGTTATGCTAATGAATGTTTATGAATGGGGGAAAGAGGTTCTCAGTGAACACGTACTGTTTGTGGTTTCATAGTCTACAGTCCATTCGAATAATCGATTGTCTGCGTGTGTTGTCAGTCTGGAGTTCAAGGAGGAGATGCTGAGGAAGAGATACGAGGCGGAGGTGGGGTCCCAGGCGGAGGAGAGAGCGAAGCAGGAGGCGGAGGAACACCGCGCGCTTATGACATGGAACGATGCAGAAAACCTCCGCATGCGCAAAGTCAGGTGCGGTAGACACGTCTGCGTTATTTTGTCATTGGCCTTCCTGAAAAAACCCATTTACCAATAGATATATCACAGTCTTGAAATTTTATTTTGAAACAGTGCCTGATAGAATACAGACCGTTCCTTGACTATTGCTGCTGAAATACCATTGAAACACCTTCTGATACTTGATTTTCTTTTGAACTTTCTAAATGCCTTATGTGTATATTGCTTTGGACAAAAGCATCAGCTAAATTCATGTAATGAGTTCATGCTTTTTTTTTCCAGAGAGCTGAGAATCCAGAATGAGATGGAAGCAGCTGAGCTGAAGAAAAGCGAGGAGGCCATCCAGGCAGAGCAGGTCATGCAGGAGTTCATCAAAGCAAAGGAGAGAGAGATCCTGCAGTTGCAGGTAAGACTCCTCTATTATCACACAGCTCACGTGTGTGTGTGTGTGTTTTCATGTGGGCTCGTCTATTGTACTGAAATACTACATCTGTGTCTGTGTTTGTCTAAATCAAAACATCCTTTTACTTCCGGTACCCAACAGGAGGAAGCAAAGAACTTTATCACTTTGGAGAACTTGGATCAACGCATCGAAGAAGCTCTAGACAACCCACAGAACTATAACTTTGCCATTGATAAAGATGGCCGCGTAGTGAAGAGGACAGTACTGGAGTGATCTTCTCACCGACAGGTCTCCTACTGTCCTCACTAAGTGGACTACATGTGGGTTCTATCATTTATTGATCCAAGAGGAGTCATAGGAATCAGTGGGTGCGAAGAGAGGTTAGCATTCCCTGGTTACCCTCGCCAGTCCACCAATGAATATAACAAGTGTTAAACCCTGTGTGTAGACATTGCAGGTACACATTTGTTCATTACTATACACGTGTGTATGTAATACATTATATTGTACAGAACAGTTTCTCACACTTTCTACTCCTGTCCTGTGAGTCATAATTGAGTTTGTCTGTGTAGACATAAGTGTGCTAAGCCTAATAAATATTTAAATCCTTTATTTTATATGTTATTGGTCTTTCATATAAACGTTAATGACGTAATTTGCAATAAATACGATATTTATATATATATATGCACGGCTAAGTTACGGAAGAATTATGTGTCGATTATCCTTCAAGGCTTCCGTACTTCCAAGCATCTTAAAACACTACTGGACTTGAATGCGCCCTAAAACGTGATGCAATGTTTTGCGCACGCGCGAAGCACTCCATGGCTTGTCATTGTGAGTCGACTTCCTAGGACCGAATTTGACAGCTGTGAAATTAAAACATACAGCCTATATAGCCCATTTATACTAAACGACAGCTTTAATTGTTCGTCCGGGTGTTTGTTTTCTATATGTGTGTTCTCGGTCCATGCATTATACCAAGTGTTTAAAAGAATAGGACCAGGGGTTATAAAGTTATATCAGGGAACTGATGCAACATGGCAACGAAACATGTAAGTCAACCCTTCCTGTGGCTTCTTTTCAGAAGATACAATCAAGAACGCAGAAACACGTCTACTATTTTGCTTGAACAAACTTTAAAACAAGTATCCAGTGCTTCTGTCAGCGATAGTTATTCGGTGGAAGATGTGAAATGCTGTCGGGACAACAGCGCACTGTCACTACGGAGTACAGAAAGCGACGGCGGCAATGGCTCAGGTCGGACAGGACTCCTCAGGTCTGTCGCCGTTTGTTTAGGACTTGGTGTGGCGCTCTCTCACTCCAGAGATGATGGGAAGACTGACAGGGGACCAGATTTCGTACATGGATCGATCCTCGAACGCATGCTGCCATCTGCTCAATGTGCATCTCCTTACAAACCTGACAGCCCACGCTACAAGTACAACTTCATTGCTGATGTGGTGGAAAAGTCTTCTCCGGCTGTGGTGTACATCGAAATCGTTAGCAGGTAAGTTTTAAATATTGTAGTTTTGGGCAGTGAATACACTTGTTTTGTTCAATGACAAAACCAACAAAGATATCTGTTCATAATCTGGCTGAATGGGATGAATGAAGTAGGCTAAATTTAGAGCCAAATGGAAGTTATTGCCACATTTCCAAAAGGCTTTCATGGCTCACGCCTAAAAGGATACAAGCGACATTCGGAAGGCCATTAACGAAGCCGATCTTTTTCAGGCATCCGTTTTCCGGCAGGGAAGTCCCTATATCCAACGGTTCTGGTTTTATCATCAGTAGCGATGGGCTCATCGTGACCAACGCTCACGTCGTTGCCAATAAGCGAGGTGTCCGCGTGAAGCTGACCAATGGGGCGACGTATAACGCCACCGTGCAAGACGTCGATCAGCTGGCAGATATCGCCACCATCAAAATCAATGCCAGGGTGAGTAAACCATTTGAAGAATTACTTTAATTGCTATAACTGATGAGATGGCATAGTTGGTTAAAGTGTTGTTGGTGTGAGGTCGTTAGTCATGGTGATTCTGAAGATCTGAGATCGAACCCAGCGTAGGCTACATCAGGTGGGATGGGAAGAGAGACTGACGATGACATCATCACGACACCTGTGACTCGAGCGAGGCCTAACGATGGTCCTCGCGGTCCATCAGGCTGTCCCGGCCGTCCCCACCCCGTGACCCGTCTCTTCCTCCCGCAGCATCCTCTGCCCACCCTCTCCCTGGGGCTGTCGTCCCAAGTGCGCCAGGGGGAGTTTGTGGTCGCCATGGGCAGCCCGTTCGCCCTGCGCAACACCATCACGTCTGGCATCGTGAGCTCTGTGCAGAGGGGCAGCAAGGAGCTGGGGCTCTCCAACAACAACATGGACTACATCCAGACAGACGCCGCCATCGACGTGAGTCCCCGCCTCCTCGCCCTAAGGCCACAACCACGCATCGATGTAGCAGACGCTTTCATCCAAAGTGACATGCCGAGGGTGTTTAAACCAGCAACCTCTTGATCTGCAGTCAAATGCTCTACATTTACATTTAGTCATTTAGCAGACGCTCTTATCCAGAGAGACTGACAGTAAGTACAGGGACATTCCCCCGAGGCAAGTAGGTTGAAGTGCCTTTCCCAAGGACACAACGTCATTTTTGGCGGGAATTGAACCTGTAACCTTCTTGATAGCCCGATTCCCTAACCGCTCAGCCATCTGACCCCCGCTCTATCCATTGAGCTAAACCAATCCCTCAAATATGAATGACTTCGACCCTGGCAGGGCTGTAGTATATGAGCTGTCTCCCAACAGTTCCATAACGTGTGATGTTGTTCCTTGCAGTTCGGGAATTCCGGAGGACCTCTGATCAATTTGGTGAGTTGGAGGTTCCGTTCCTCTTTCACTTCCTCCGATTGGTCGATGTTCCCCTCTGATGGACTCCCACGTCTAGCTGTGTGTTCTGCCTGCATTCCAGGACGGCGAGGTCATCGGTATAAACACCATGAAGGTCACCACGGGGATCTCCTTCGCCATCCCGTCCGACCGCGTCAAGCAGTTCCTGGACAAAGCTGCGGAAAACAACAGTATGTGAACTTTTGCTGGGGGGGGGGACAGGATCATGCAACCCTTGACCTCTGCCATTGTAGGAGGACATCAATCTCTTGTAGTTTAGATCAACTAACCTCTCCTTTCCGTCTCAGAATCGAACGTTGGGGGATTCTCAGACCCAAGCGTCGATACATCGGGGTGATGATGCTGACCCTGACGCCAAAGTGAGCACACGCTGTGTTTAGACTTGACTTTAGCAAACAGGGAAACACACAAAATAAGTCACCCAAGTACATTCATCAAATAGTTTCTTTACAATGGTGACGGGACTATTGGAGTGTTTATCCAAAGCGACACACAGGGGATTTGAACCTTCAACCCTGAGCTGCAGTTAATCGCTCCACAGGGGCGCCCCCTGCTGGCTCACAAATTAAGTGTGTGTACCTTATGGGCTGAAGCCTTACAGTAGTGGCCTGGTCATTTCCTGCATGTCTCCCCTGCCGCTCCTGTCTGTTCACTGTCCGATAAAGCTAAAATGACCCCAAAATATATACACATATATGTCAAACAAGCCTGCACTGTTAGCTTTAGCCCCAGTCTGCTGTTGTCTGCAGCATCATCGCTGAGCTGAGGCTGAGAGACCCCTCCTTCCCGGACGTGAGTCACGGGGTCATGATCCACAGGGT
Organism: Mallotus villosus; assembly: GCA_903064625.1. Taxonomy (NCBI): domain Eukaryota; kingdom Metazoa; phylum Chordata; class Actinopteri; order Osmeriformes; family Salangidae; genus Mallotus; species Mallotus villosus. The sequence continues at coordinate 304,371 of CAEFZP010000795.1, forward strand.
CATCACGGGCTCCCCAGCATACAGGTCAGTCCCATGGGGGTCCTCTGACCTTCCAGCACGTACCTCAGTACAGACACTTCCTGTCAGAAACATCTCATTAGACAGCCGCTAGCGGTTAGATAGCGAGGCCGTGGCGGTATTAAGGGGTGAGTTTAACCCGAATTGGGTCACATAAGGAAAGGCAGGGCTCCAGCTCAGGCACTGTAACCCAAGCACCTCCCCCTAGGTCTGGTGATGTAAGCCAGGCACCTCCCCCTAGGTCTGGTGATGTAAGCCAGGCACCTCCCCCTAGGTCTGGTGATGTAACCCAGGCTCCTCCCCCTAGGTCTGGTGATGTAACCCAGGCACCTCCCCCTAGGTCTGGTGATGTAACCCAGGCTCCTCCCCCTAGGTCTGGTGATGTAACCCAAGCACCTCCCCCTAGGTCTGGTGATGTAACCCAGGCACCTCCCCCTAGGTCTGGTGATGTAACCCAAGCACCTCCCCCTAGGTCTGGTGATGTAACCCAGGCACCTCCCCCTAGGTCTGGTGATGTAACCCAGGTTCCTCTCCTCCCCCGCTCCCCAGGTCGGGCATGTTGCCAGGAGACGTTGTGGTGGAGGTCAACGGCGCCAAGGTGCACACGTCGGAGGAGATCTACAACGCTGTGCGCACCAGTGACAGCATCGCCATGGTGGTGAGGAGAGGGCAGGAAGTGCTCCGGCTGCAGGCGGCTCCGGAGGTCACGGAGTGACGGGAGGTCACGGTGACCCCGAGAAGCAGGAGACGACCAGGACGAAGCTCGGAAGCTGCCGATACAAAGCATTAGGAGATCCTTATCCTCGCGTGCGGCTTGCCTACAAACTATGGGAGCTACGGGAACTTGTGATGCGGTACTTGAGGAAAGACGCATCGATGCTTTCGATAAGTGTGGAAGGCGAAGGCTTGGGAAGGTGTGAGAGAGCCCAGTTACCAGAACAGAAAGTGCACCTGCATGTTTACATGGACGTATTGAGGACGTTAGTGACGTGCAGGGGGGGGGTCAGTGATCAGTATCTGTGGACGGGGGACAGGGGGTACACTATGGTAAGTCATACTGTGAGGAACTGCTGCATCTGGAGGACACCAAACTCATGTTGGTGATATTCTTCTTTGCATCAGACTGTTATGACATGTGTGACGTCTGAAAAGGTTGGTAATGTCTGAAACACTGCACACACACACACACACACACAACTTCCTCTTGACAGTTTTATTGGTTAAAGCAGGTATTGGATTGACATTATATATTCCAGATGTGTTATAATTCCCCTTGTTCTGCACAGAACCTTTAACACTTTACCAACTAGTTCTAATAGTACTCTTGGAACACAAAAAAACTACCTGTGAATGTGAGTGTTGTTGTGAATCATTTGTACTCATGTTTGTTCCAGAGGTACTACTTAGCACCTTGAATAGGACAATAAATACATCCACAAATGCTTTGTTTCCTTAAATGCGAGTTGAAGAAGGTAAAAAGATACAAGAGGGTAAAATGTGACATAACGGTAAACAAGCAGGTGGTATAAAAATGCTCTGAGAAGAAACTGGCACGAGTCACGATGTGTAGTCAGACATGGACGTCTGCACACCGGTGACAACGGTTTCCCAGAGCGGCACCAGAGTAGGGCGGCTCCTTGTAAAGACTCTAGAGGTTTGCTGAAGATCAGAACATCTTCTCCCGGATCCCCTTTTCAAACGCACTGGATAAAAAAAATAACACTTCACACTCTTAACATTCGTTACAAACTTGCGTGACGGCACTCGTGGAAGGCGCCGGTATAAAACTCCTTTGAAGCAGTTTAGCACTCGACTTCCCCTGAGCCAAAGAGAAATGTTTATAAAAAGAGCACTCGAGTATTCAAGTAAGATGTCTCTTTGACACGCATACATACACCCACACATTCACCAAATGACTGTAATCCTGCTATAACCGCATGGCTGCTGCAGGAGATATCTTGACTGGGGTACATAAGATCCAGGTAGGTAGCTAGGCAAACAGGGGGGCCTTTGACTTAAGGCTTGGTGGGACGTATATTTCTAGCTACTGAGTACAACATGACCACCCTCCCCTTCCCCTTCTGCTGGTCTGGCGAGATGGCCTGTTACCACGGCAATTAGGAGATCTGGTTGTTGAGTTGTCCGGGGTACTTATCAAAACTCCTCTCGGCCTCCTCGCTGAACGCGTCACCTGGGGGTAGAGAAGCAGAGTGGCGTTCAGAGGCAACGGACAAGCCAAACATGGGGGTGCTTCTCATTGGATTTTTCTTTTTTTGAAGTATTACAGATCTCTGAGGCTCACCAATGTGGCAGTTATGAAGCCAGATGCGATGGCCGTCATACTTGCAGTTGCACTTCATGGCGTTGTTGGTGAAGTCGCTCTCTGCCACTTCGAAATTTGGATTTATAACAATCTGAAAGAATGAAGGAATTCACATTATCGGCTCAATGGGTCACCAATGAAGAAGGAGAATGAAACGAGTCGTCAACGAGCCGTCTGTCCACCTGGAGGACGTAGTTCCCAGGCTTGATGTCCGTGATGTCGATCCACTGGCAGTCGATGTCGTGGCGATACAGATCCCAGCATCCCACCGTGATGCCCTGCTCGCCGAAGTTGGCACACTCGTACCTCTTGGAGATACCTGGAGGACCACGGGACAGCTCACGTTAGCGCACAGAGCTCCCTGCTGTCGTGTTCATACATGCACAACGTGCTTATCCACAGAAGGAGCTCTCCTCAGAGTTGACACGCTCCTCAGTAGATGTAGCTGGATGAGAGAGCGTTGGCTGCATGTGAAGAGGTTGTAGGTTCACATCCCTATCCGTGTGTGGCTTTGGACAAAACGCTAACTGAGCGCATGGTTATAAACTCCCACGCTCCTCAATCATGTTACTCCCCTAAGGTTATATTTAACCTCACTCGGCAGTCCAGGGCCACCCAGGCTCACCTTCAAAGCACTCCGTGTCCTCCAGACAGAAGCTGGCCTTGTGGCCCTCGGCCACCTTGCTCCCGTTGGCCGACAGCAGGTCATAGTGGGTGAAGATGTCCATGCTGTGGTAGTGGCTGAGAAGGAAAGAGCAAAAAGACGACAACACCTTGAGACCATTGTATTCCTTAACATTAATATCACAGGTCTGTCGGCGGCATCCACGTGAACGTCTAGCCGAACCGCGCTTAAGGCACGGAGGTGAAGAAGCTTCCCGTACCCGTGGCAGGCGTGCCACACCCAGGAGTGGCGCCCGGCCTTGGGCCTGAAGTCGGCGCGGCCGATGTTGTGTATCTGTGAGGAGAAGCGGAGCAGCCTGCGGTGGCCGTAGGGCCAGTTGGCCTGGGAGGCAGACTTGGAGAGGCAGTCCTCCTCGGCGGCACAGTAGAGCATGTGCAGCGGACGGTCCTCGATGTAGACGCTCGACTGCACCAGGGGCGCGTTCAGGACCAGGTCGGACGCCGCTGGACGCACGAGGAGGTTCACAAAGGAAACCAGTTAGCACGTTGTTGAGATAAGTGTTGCACAGTGCCTGGTAGCTAAGATGTGGTTACTTTGCACTGGTAAATACAGACCATTGCTCGACTCCAATCACCAAAATGATGGTAGAACGAGGAAGATTTTATATTTTTCTGATGTACTTTCTGTATACACCACTTGTATGTTGCTTAGGAAAAATGCAGTGAATAAAATGATGGTTGCGTGTTGAGATTCCGCAGGGATGCCAACTCACTCTCCGAGCAGATGACCCCAGCTGCGAACTTGGCCGCAGCCTTCTGGCAGCTGACGGACTTGTGGTGCTGGCAGTGATCCAGCGACATCTCACTCCCTGTGCACTTCACGCCACTCATGATCATCTCTGTTACGTTACTGCTGTCCCAGTACCATGTTTCCTTTAGGGGCAACAACATGCACACACACACACACATACACACGCAGACACACACACACACAGCATCCATCAGGAGATTAGCAAGACTCTAGGCTTTCTCAGGAGTAAATGTGTGTGTTGAAAATGTGTGTTGGCTGTAAGTCATTCATAGTGAAACGTATTATGTGTCTGGGGGAAAAACAGGTTGAGTTTATAGTACAATAAACATGCTTAAGTCTTCAGTAGGACTGACAAATCCTGGGGAAACAGCTTGGTCCATGATATTATACAAGGAGATAACCGAGAAATATGACTCGCTCCCCAGACTGTGCTGACCGGCTGTGGCCTCTGTCCCCAGTCCTACTCACGGTGATGGCATGCATGGAGTATCCCAGCCCTAGCTGTCGACACACCACCATGGCCTCCTTGGTGGTCCAGCGCTCGCTGCACACTGTGCCCCAACGTGACCCAACCAGAACCTCCACACGGCCCTCATAGTAGGTCCGGCCGCCCACTATCCGGATCTGCACACAGGCCCTGAGGGGAGTCAGTCAGAGGGCACTTCCTGTCCCACGTCTGACACTTCCTGTCTGAGCTCCCTTGGTAAACAGTAGCAGTTTGCTAATGCAGTCCTAGCTGTGGGGTTAGCCGCAGAGCTAAGTCCCCCTCACATGGTTTATTATTGTTTTTGTTTGGAAACCAATGTGAGGTTGCCACCTTGCAGGCTGGGATTGGCCTATCCACCAAGCAAAGGCGTTTAGATTAGAGGTTCATGGTATGCAGAGTCCATGATTAGCATGGTAGCAGGTGAATTAACCTACTTTTAGTCTATGGTTAGCATGTTAGCAGGTTAGCCTCCTTGCAGGCCATGATTAGCAGTTTAGCGGGGGTTAAGTTAACCTACTTGCAGACCGTGGTTAGCGTAGCCTAGCCCCAGCTGCCTGCACACCACCATGGCCTCCTTGGTGCTCCAGGCCTCCCCACAGATCAGACCCCAGCTCTGAGTCCCGTTGGCGTCTCTGGCCAGCACCTCCACACGGCCCTCGTAGGGCGTCCGGCCCCCCGTGATGCGGATCTGTGTGGAGCAGATGCGTTAGCGAGCGCGGAGCAGAGAGGAGGGGGTTCTGTGCGGGCTGGATGGACGGAGGGAGGTCCACCAGACACACTGTGAGTGGGGAGGGGGCTAAAGCTCTTTGTTTGTTTGTGATGCTGATTTACTGTTTATGAGATGAGGATGTTCTTTTCTCTTTTCATCTCTCATCACAGTATAATCTCCACAAACAAAGTCATAAGCGGCACTTACACTTGGTCATTCATTTGAAAACAGTTAAGAAAGAACTGATATGTTAGTGTTAGAATGATATCGGTTAGCTACTAGAGATCTATACAAATATAGGTTCAAATAACATTATAACAAATAATGAAAAAAAATAAACACAGAATTCATCTTTAAAAAGAATAAGAGCTTTCCTGGTCGAAAAGGTAATAAACATGTGTGAGGTGTTTCAGGTAGGTGTGGTAAGCAGGTCCACTCTGACCGAGTTCTCGACACCCATGTAGGGCGTGTTGCAGATGATGGCGGCGTCCTCCACGTGCTGGCAGTCCTCAGACGTGATGTTCTTGTAGGGGCAGTTCCAGATGGACTTCTCCTGGCCCAGACACTTCACCTCATTCATGTGGATGGGGCCCATGCCTACAGCACAAACACAACCTCAATATGTACACAGGCTTATAGTGCAAACAACCTCAACACAACCTCATTCATGTGGATGGGGTCCCTGCCTACAGCCCAGACACAACCTCAACCGCAGTACATACACGGCCTCATTCATGTGGATGGGGTCCCTGCCTACAGCCCAGACACAACCTCAACCTCAGTACATACACAACCTCATTCATGTGGATGGGACCCATGCCTACAGCACAACCTTAACTTCAAGGCAGGTAATTTCCGAAACTAAATACAAAAAACATGTTTCATCCATAAATTCCTCCTCCTGACCATGCCTTAGCAGTACTGTATACATCCTCCAAAGTTCATTAGAATGTGTGCTGCGTCTCCCTGACCTTGGCCCATGCGGGCTCCGGTGAGGGCGTCCTTGGCGCTGCCGAAGCCCAGCTCCCTGCACACCACGCTGGCCGACTGCAGGTTCCAGCGGTCGTCACACACGGTGCCCCACTGGCTGTTCCTCAGAACCTCCACACGTCCCTCCCCCAGCTTGGCTCCCCCCTTCAGCCTCACCGTGCTCTGGGGAGAGGGTGGGGGGTGGAGTGAACAGGAGGAGCAGCGTGGAGGAGAGAAGGGAAGGGGGAAAGGAGGGTAGGAGTGAGGAGGGGGAAGAGGAGGGAAAGAGGAAGAAAAGAGCAGGGGAGAGGACACAGTTATTTGACCACCCTGTCAGGGCCGGACAAACACAAGCACGTGGGTCCCCGCTGCCAGGGCGGTCGTGTGCACACACGGGCTCCTCACCGACGTCTTGGGCTTCTTCTTCATGCCGCTGGGCGTGTACTGGGGGCCGGGCACGCAGCTGACCACGGCCGGCATCCCGCCCCGGCAGGAGGACGTGGCGTTGGCCTGGTTGAACTCCAGCGGGCAGGCGGCCAGGTGCACCTCCGTACCCACACAGCCCACCGAGTGGAGCAGGAAGACACTCTTCTGGCGCTCCGCGTGCAGCCTGGGGGGCGCAGGGGGGGAGAGGGTAACAATAGAACAGGGGTCAAGGGGGGGGGGTAACAGAGCAGGGGGGTAACACAGGGTTAAGAGAGGAAGGGTAAGACAGGTTAAAAAGAGGGAGGAGGGGGTAAGACAGGTTTAAGAGTTATAAAAGTGTCTTGTGGCTTGGTTTCCACTAGCAGCAGCAGCAGCTGTAAAACAACAACCCTATTAAAATCTAACAGGCACTTTTGTATAGTTACAGATTAACATTCATAAATAATATTAGAACAGAATCAGAGTAACTTTGTTGTGTTTCGCTGTGTCAGGTCAATACATCTTGGAAGAGAACAGACTGTACCAGATGTTATATATATCCTTCTGGCAGGAGGCCTGGACTTACACAACACATATCTCATCAGTCCTCAACAAGAATGTCTCCGAGAGACGTTGCAGTCTAGCAAGGTGTTCAATCCAGAACGCCTCAAACTGCTGCCTGTTTGGAACTGGTGACTCGGCATTAAGCGGAGAGACGCGAGGGAGGGAGGAAATAACGCAATTGTTTAGCAGACGCTTTCATCCACAGAAAAACATACAGAGGGAGGATTTTGAACCAGGGACCTCAAGATCTGCAGTCAACCACTGAGCTGTATCCATCCCTGTATTCTAGATGCACTGTTATACCAGGTATAACCAGGTATAACCACGGCAACAACTCCCTCCAGGCTGCTGAGTGAACACTGGAGGAGTGTCAACTGAAGGGTGTTTATAATAATACAGCGTTCGTTTAGCAGATGCTTTTATCCAAAGCACCTTACAGAGGGGGATTCGAACCTGAGACCTCTTGTTCTGTATTCTACTGTGGAGCTAAACTGTAGTTGTACTCAGCCTGCCCCCTCTTCCCCCTCCCTCCCTCCGTTCTCCAGGTGTTTGATCTCACTCTCAGAGTCCTGAACTAGACAGATTTACGGCCATGATTCTAATGCCAGGATCAGGAGGAGAATCAAGAGGTCCACAGATGCAGTCACGCCGGCAGCCATTTTGATACATCTCATGAGTCAGGTACCTACAGGTAGTGGACACGGTTGATCAAAATGGCCGCTCCAGATTACCCAGATTACCTTTTGTTTGGCCCAGAGTGGCTCTGCCTAGTCCTAGAGTTAGCTTTAGGTTTGGGAGTCTGCCTGCAAGGTAAACATGTGTTAGAGGGGTTTACAGAGGGGATGAGAAGATGACAGTTACAGTCACACGTTAAGTTACACGAAGCACTGACATCGATCATGACGAAAAAGCACTGCAAATGAACAATGGCGTTAGTTTGACAGAGACTTACAACATTTCACTGATGTAGTTATTGTAGGGTATATATATATGTAATATATACATGCGTATATTAATCCACTGACTCATGTAGCATGGTTTGATTAGTGCCGTGCTGATGAGTTCCAACTGAAAGATGCTACAAAAAGTGTGTGCCGGGCGTACAGACTGCCATGCAGAAGACACAAAGGTATCTACAGATGCATGCCTTAGGGCAAAGATATACCACATACACTGGATATCTTTACAAGTTAGTGGGGCAGATAAAGGGTGTTTGGTGCCTTGTAGCAGGCGCTGCATTAGTGGGACTGGATGGAGGGAGATGAGGGAGGAGGGTGACCAACGGAAAAGGGGGTGAGAGGAGTGAGGTGAGTAAGAGGGGGAGGGTGGAGGTGACAGAGGTGAGGATGAGAGTGAGAAGGGAGGTGAGGAGGAGGAAGGTATGCAGAAGGTGAATGAGTGAGGGTAGAAGGAGATGAAGGGGTGAGGGAGGAAAGGAGGAGAGAGGTGAGGTGTTTCATAGGGCTCCCTTCCTAAGTAGTACCGGTAAATAAGGGTCAACCCCCAGATCAGGATAAGACAGTTAAGAGAGTAAATATTCCTCTACAACACACTACAGTTAGATGATACTAATGTACACACACACACACACACACTCTATATCACTACAGTTAGATGATACTAATGTACACACACACACACACACTCTACAACCCTCCAGAAGAACGGAGCTGGCAGTCAAGAAGCTCAGGAAGTTAGGATCAGCTCTACAAGATACAGAGACACGGCCCCTGAGGGGGGGAGCTCAGGGGGGTGGGGGGGGGGTGGGGGGTGAGGACCCTGGTGTTCCCGGGGGATGGAGAGGGGGTGTTCAGGGGGGTGTTTGGCAGGACCACCCTGAGCGTGTACCTGGCCGCAGCTGACTTTGTAACTTTGGATTTGGAGACTTTCTCTGGTGCGGCTCGCTTTCTGAGACTTCTGCAATGATGGAAACAGCAGGACTCCGTCACACAGACAGACTGGGAGGCGTGGGCACACAGGAATACTTGTATGCACTACACACACACACACACCACACACACACACACACAAGGGCTTCTGTGGAGCAGGTAAGTGGAGCAGGGCAGCTCCATGGAATAACCCACATTGTTGACATTCCCTGTGTGAGCGAGCCCGGTGGTGGTCAGCGAGCCACATCCTCTCACAGGATCACGACACCCATTCAGGACGGATTTCCACACCACTCGAGAGAGTCATCAACATGTTCTGGACTGAAGTCATATTGTATACATTTAGCAGACACTTTTATCCAAAGCGACATTCAGGCCACTCTACAAAAAGAACATACTTTTAAGGTCTCTAGAAAATCCAGGTGTAATGATATTCATCTCCTAACATGTGTGTGTCTTTATTTCCCTATAGTTAACCAGAATCCCAGAAGTCTTCTGATGTGTAAAACTGGAAGGAGAGCCAGTCAACCCAAAAGAAGGTCAGATTTTACAGACACAATGGAAACACCATCAGTTGTTATGACCCTTATGAAACTTGTTTCCGTAACAGCTCTCTCCAGCCTGCCATTACAATTACACATTTTTCTATTGGCTGGAATCCGAAATAAAAAGTCTCCTTTGCCTCTGCCTGTTCTCCCAACACAAAACCACAGCATCGATCGTATCACAAACATTTGCTTTGTCGTGGTAAGTATCCGTTAGGATATGAAAAGTCAATGTTTCTTCCTCCATCCCAAATATCATACCTCGTTATGAACGCAGCTCTGGAACATGTCAGCCCAGGAAGCTGTTTCAGACTGGCGTGTTCAAACAGGCAGGCAGGCAGGCAGGCAGACAAGTGGGCAAACAAACCCACATCCCAGCCTGTGTGGGGAGGTCAGAGGAGGGCTCTCCTTCTAGAAGCGGCACTTCTCCGTAAGTATTCGGACATTCCTAGCGCTCACAAAGAGTTCATTAAGTTAAAGGACCTCAGTGTCCTCCACAACAGCTGCAGCTCAGGGGATCAATCATGGACTCGTCTGTCAATCTCTCCGGAACAAGAGAAGGTCTTGCAGGAGGGCGCTCCACCCCTGGTCTGATAACAGAACAGGCAGACTGTTGACCGGATAGAGTCTACCGACCCTGCCCCTGAACCCTGGTGCCCCGGCCTCCTCGTCTTCACACCCGGCTGAGAGAAAACACACGTCTCCCCTCGCGCTCCTGTGAACAAGCAGCACGAGGAGAGGAGAGGCACGGAGATCCGGTCTGCAGACGTCAGATCAAGGTCATACTGGGAGACACCAGCAGAGGGCTCAGAGACACCAGCAGAGGGCTGGGAGACACCAGACGAGGGCTCGGGACACCAGCAGGGCGGGAGCACAGACGAGGGCTCGGAGACACCAGAGGGCTCGGAGACACCAGCGAGGGCTGGGAGACACCAGAGAGGGCTCGGAGAAACCAGCAGAGGGCTGGGAGACACCAGACGAGGGCTCGGAGACACCAGACGAGGGCTGGGAGACACCAGCAGAGGGCTGGGAGACACCAGACGAGGGCTCGGAGACACCAGACGAGGGCTCGGGAGACACCAGCAGAGGGCTGGGAGACACCAGCAGAGGGCTGGGAGACACCAGACGAGGGCTCGGAGACACCAGACGAGGGCTGGGAGACACCAGCAGAGGGCTGGGAGACACCAGACGAGGGCTCGGAGACACCAGACGAGGGCTGGGAGACACCAGCAGAGGGCTGGGAGACACCAGACGAGGACTCGGAGACACCAGCAGAGGGCTGGGAGACACCAGAGGACGGCTACTGGTGAGCTGGGAGACACCAGCTGAGTGCTGGAAGACACCAGCGGAATTAACCTCCTTGTGTACCGTAAAAGATTCCATAACGTAAGCTTCCATACTCTATAACTTTTCTGTCATTCTAAACTCTGGTCATTTTCACATATAAATGTCATTCTCTGGTTCCTGTTAAGATACATAACAGATTTTCACTGCCTCATAGTTCTCAACTTCTTGAATATTGACAGAATATCTACTGTGGGTTTTACAACTGTTTAGATTTGTGTCTTAAAATGGTTTTGGAAATGTTTGTCATGAGTCAGGCTCTGAAGTTGGGTAGACGCCGGGTACAAAAGGTTTCCACGACTGCAAGTAATTAACTTGCATTCCTCAGGTCACTCCACACACACACACAAACACAAACAGAACAGAAAGAAAAACATTTCCATCCTCGATCAGTGAGAAAACAGAAAAACATTTGCGAACACGTCTGAGCTGCAGAGGAGAGTGGGCAGACAGAGCATTTGTACACAGGGAAGCACCGGTCACCACCATTGTATTTATGGTCACCACCTTACCCACCACAGAGACTGAGAGACCACTAGTGGTTTGTGTTGCATTGTTATGTGTCTGTTACCGTAGCTGAAACTGAGGACACACCAACAGGACAGCAAACTCAAAACACCCCAGAGAAATGTTCCCATTTAGAATTTCTAGCAGATAATGTATTTTTCCAAAAATGGCTCATCTCATTTGATGTCCAATCACATCTACGTACCGTAATCTAAACGAGACGTATCTCATTAGGTACAGTTTTGAATCCCGGCGACTCACTTGTAGAAGTTCTTGTTGACCTTCCTCTCGTGGGGGAAGCCCAGCATCCCGCAGACGACGCGCGTGTTCTTGGGGGTCCAGCCCACGTCGCACACCTGCGCCCAGCCGTCCTTGTACTTCACCTCCACCACGCCCTCCGTCACCGGCAGCTTCCTCTGCTTCGCCGCGGCGACCACGGGCCGCAGCCGGACCTCCTCCACCTTGTTGTCGTCCACCTGTACCTGCAGGGACGCAGGATCTCTCCGTGTCAGCAGCACGCAGGAAGTCACTCGGCCCCACTGAGAGGTTCACCTACAATACTGATGTGTGCGTGTATGCATTTTGCGCACATCACGCGTTCATCCAAAACGACGTGCGAGACTGGGGGAGATTTGAACCTGCAGGGAAACGCTCTAACCACTGAGCTATACAACACCCCCCGCCCCTCCCTGACTTGCTATGCGTGGCGATGTATTGTTCAGTCAGAAGGAGGGGGGGGAGGACGAAGGGTCTGAGGTCCCAGCTACTCAGGATGACCCTTTACTCTGATTTCCAAGAAGAGTTCACACGGTTTACGACCAATAAACCCTGACGGCGGTGTGTGGCAGGCTGGTGGCAGACAGCTAGCTGGCCATCCTGGGAGCAACAACTGATCCTGAGACAGCTTGCCTTCCAGACAGCAGACTGGGCCAGACGCTCCTCAAATCACAAGTTCCTTCTTAGCGGAGACACAGCTAACCGGCTCCATATGTGTGTGTGTGTGTGTTTTGTACGTGGATCTGCATCTGTGCGTTAAACGCTTACCATGTGTGGTGAGGCCTCACAGACTCCACACACAGGGAGGTTCGTAAGAACGAAACCAAGCACTCCTATAGCCTCAATCAAAAAAGCCAATGTAACAACGGGTTGACTTCACAGGAGTAAATAAAACCCAGACAAATCAAGCACATCAGGAAGTTACGGTGTGTGACGTGCGTGTGTCACACTTTATGCTAGGGTGTGATACAGCATACACTGTGGTTGAATAGGTGAGAAATACCGGCGGTCGAGGAATTCATCAATAAAGCTCACGGCTCATTCGTATAACAAAGCGTGACGGAAGCGACCGACTTACGTCGATGACGTTGGAGTCCACGAAGCCGGGAAGCCTCTCGTCCTTGCAGACCACCCCGGCGTCCTCGTCGTGGGTGCAGTCGCTGTTGCCCCAGCCGCGAGACTTACACAGATCGATGCTCTTCTCTCCTCCGTTGCACTGCACGTTGTCCAGCCAGATCTTCCCTGGAACAAAGAGCCAGGCGGTCGGCATCACACAGTGTCACGGTCCCTGCCTACGGTCCTGTGACGACTCGCCAGGGGAAACGTGATCACGAATGTGCGTCGTTAACGTGCATTGTCACGTACCAGAGTCGCCAGCTAATATACAAGTCCAGGAGTTATTAACACGTCATACGTGTGTGCCAAAACGTATAAACATGTAATAAGGTTGACTATATTTGATCTTATCATAGATGTAATCTATGTTCTGTGTACTTATATGTTATCTTATGCCAGGTTGCTTTTCTTGTCCTAAGAATTTCAGTGCCCAGTCTGACCCTGTGTTGTTCTGCGCATCTGACAATAAAAGACCTGAGCTTGATAAACGTGTTGCCGGTCTCACCGAGGCCCTTTCCATACTTGGCGCTGTGGGTCCAGCCGGTGGCCGAGACGAAGCCCAGCTGGCGACAGAGGACGTTGGCGTTGGCCAGCGAGAAGTCGTCATCGCAGATGGTCCCCCACTCTCCCTTGTAGAAGACCTCCACACGTCCCTCGTTGTGTTTCCGGGGGTAACCGACCAGCCTGAACTTCAGCCTCTCCGCCTGGGGCGTGGCCTGGGGCGTGGCCGGAGACGGGGGCGTGGTCTGGCAGAGGCAGGCAGGAAGCCACATGGCTAGGAGGAAGCCGACGGCACACCGTTGCCACCGTCGTGAGATCACCATGACGACCCTTCAGGAGCAGCAAGAAGATTCTGTTTTAATTCATTTGGAATTCATTTCCATTTATCGTTATTTCAAGTACATGGATTAAAGTCTTAGGTACTTCAAGTATTTAACAAACTTTTCATACGCTTTTTTCAGTATCATGGTAAGACCAGACTAATGGAGGTCTGACAGTCTCCAAGGCGGCCCCAGCTGCCGAAAAGGTCAAGGGTTAATGTTCTTTCGGCTTGTTAAAAGGTCAGAAGGTCAATGATGCCTAGCAGCACAGTGAAACACTGGCAACAGGACACATGCAAGACGCTACAGCACGCACAAAGTTATGCTGAATGTAAACACCCTTAACTTAGAAGGCTAAAATGTATTAATGTCCACATTAAACCACGGTTCAAGATTCTGTAGACGCGACTGTGTAGCCCAGCTGGAGCATGCCTGGGAACGTCTTCCACTCCACCTGCTCAGTAGACGCACCTGCATTCTATTAAATCATCAACCACAACAGTTTATCTACCCCGCTTCTCTGCTCTATTCTGAGTTTAGTTCGTGCTTCCTGATTCATGGTGTTTGCTGCGCCTCTACTCACACTGTTTCCCTGTGCTTCCAGGATCACTATTCTGCAGCCCTACCTGCCTGTCTGTCAAGCCTGCCTGCTGACTGCACCCCGGATTGTCTCTCTGTCTACAGCCATTCTGGTCGCTCCTCTCCACATCATCGCTCAACTGGACTATTGTAGTAAACCCTTTTTTCCATCACCGAATTCCACCGTCTGTGCCTGTATTTGGGTCCAGCGCAGCAATTGTAACACCAAGAGCAGAGACCCAGGGGGCCTGACAAGCACAGCACATGGGAATACGTCCTCTCGTGACAAGAACGAAGAGCTCCCTGATTTAAAACGGCTGCTGAATGTTTACTCGTGATGGAGGCAAGAATAACAAGATGTGTTTAGATACAGCAGCCTGACAATGATTACAGGCTAAACAAACCCAGATATATTAAAAGCTGCTGAAAGCACTTTTGCCAGAAATGCTTTTCGCCAAGTATGTGACTATGTCTGGTATTTGAACTTTGACCTTCCTGACCTTCCATGTGCTGGAGACAGAGATTCCCTTGTCACTGGCCACAGCCGGAACAGACAGCGAACAACAATAGGAGTGAATTATTTTGATATGTTATTCATAATATTAAGTAAGCTGTGAAAACATACCCAAAATTATCCTTTATGTAAAAGGATTTATTGCTATTATTAACAATCCAAACTCAATAGTTCATTTGTACAGAAATCACAAGCTTAGAGTTTCTCCCTTCAGAAACTGACTGAAACTAATATCTGTAAGGAGAGACTCCTCTGGCCCAGTACAGCCAGGTACACACTGCCCAGGTACACACTGCCCAGTACAGCCAGGTACACACTGCCCAGTACGACTGCCCAGTACACAGCCCATGTACACACTGCCCAGTACAGCCAGGTACACACTGCCCAGTACACACTGCCCAGTACAGCCAGGTACACACTGCCCAGTACAGCCAGGTACACACTGCCCAGTACAGACTGCCCAGTACAGCCAGGTACACACTGCCCAGTACAGACTGCCCAGTACAGCCAGGTACACATTGCCCAGTACAGACTGCCCAGTACAGCCAGGTACACACTGCCCAGTACAGCCAGGTACACACTGCCCAGTACACACTGCCCAGTACAGCCAGGTACACACTGCCCAGTACAGCCAGGTACACACTGCCCAGTACAGCCAGGTACACACTGCCCAGTACAGCCAGGTCAGAAGCCAGAGACCTGCACTGACTGGCCTGACTGAGCCCACCAACCAGGAAGCAGCAATACATGATTAGCATGCACAAGTTTTTCAATTTGTCTAATAGGATAAACTAGTCTGGATGGTCCCGTCTCCCCTGTAGAGGTAGTGACTTGTAACCTAGCCACACAGCAACTCCAGAAATATAATTCAGCTATTCCAAAGATGTGTGTGTCTGACCAAAAGAGGCTGATGTGGAAAAAAGCCTCTCATTGAAGACATAAGCAGTAGTAGTTTTATACTGACCCCAAAACTGAGGCCTGAGTCCAAATGAGAACTAATAAAAACCAGCTGGTGGAGGAATGAATACCTCCATCTTTCCTCATCAGTGACTGGCCCAGCGGTTCTTACTGGTGTTACCGCACGGTAGTATTACTGGTGTTGTTGATATGGAAGGCTACTTTTATATGCCACTTGATTCCACAAGTAGCTCTATGAAGGCTTATTAAGGTAGAGGTACACACACGTGTAACTACAAACCAGGGTCAGAGAGAATGTGTCCTCCTTAAGAGCACATCTTGGAAATAATATGAACCAGCCTGGTCTGACAACTTCTGCAAAAGCAATTCAGACTACGTTTACTGACTGGAATAGCAGCAGGATATTTCCTTCATTACGGCATATAATCTCGCTCTCAGTAGGCTAGTGCTCCAAACCCCAATCAGACCGAAGACGGTTGCACGGTACTGTGTTGACCGAATCTGGAGTTATTTACGTGAATGCGGTTCTGGTGCTTTAATGACTGCGCTCCAGACAAGTAGGCTACTACAGTTATTAGCTGCAGGTTGACACTAAGCACATTCTTCACTTGTTAATACCGAAGTTTGATAGGCAGATTGCGTTACATAAATGTACCTATTGTTCGATTTGTCGCTTAGGCTGATAGGTGTCGTTTTAATGGACACAGAAAATATCCTTACTTACTACAGTTAAGGTATTTATACAAATATAAAGTACTGCAAGTGCACTAATATGATTTAGAACAGTTAGCTGTAAACATTGGGTAGGCTCTGGCTGACAAAAAAAGTTCTACTTCATGATTAAGTTTCTTATTATCGGAAATAGCCCAGACAAAGCTTGTTCAGAGATCGGCCCTACAATTGAAACAAACTTTAACATTTTTAAATTTGTAACTTTAAATTAAATCCTTCAGATGTACAAAAACGTCACGCGTAAAAAAATATTTAGCGGTCACTATTCTCGAAGTTTTTTCTCAACCAAGAGAATATTGAACTGTTGAACCGTTGTTACAATTAATATTGTCCACTTACCTGTTTTATGTGCCCTGTATAATTCTAACGGTATCAGTGACAAGCAAAGCGGAGGATAATTCAGATATCCAAAATATAACAGGCTGGTAAAACCAAGTCGTCCTACTTATTAGTCCTCCAGTAGAAAGTGTCTGTTGACAGAATACAGGGCCGCCTAATAGCCAATTATGCCTATTACCCTTTTGTCTGTGAATTGCCAGCTGTACAGCCCTCGGGGAGGAGGGAGAGAGAAAAGGTGGAGTTGACTCGTGGACTTCTACACGTTAAAAGGGGGAGGATTTTCCCTGGAAAGACACTGCCTCTTTCATGGATGGTTCTGTAACAGCTTTTCCACTTGCGTAAGGAAACAACGCCATCAAAATTGGGAATGTTTAAATGTCTTAATTTACTAATAACACATTTGCTATAAGAAATGGGTTATCAAAATAATTTATTGCCAATACAAAATCAATTAAAAACATTGTGACAAAAGTACAATATGTCTTGCTCTACACAGACCAGCCCACCAGAGGGCACTCTGAAGTAGGCTTCAGAAATATGCCGTTAGAAGCATCTCATGATTGTCATCTATGCTGTAGTGTAAATCAATACAGGCACTTTGTCTCGCCTTAAGAACGGATTAGTGGCTTCTCAACTGCTACAAACAGACAAACAAAAGACAGAAACCGTAAGTTCACACCGACTCTAAATAAGACTCGCTTTGCAGCAAAACACAAAGAAATGTAAGACATCACAGTTCTGTATAACCATGGTTGTCAATCTGACAATTAAACAAAATTACAAATGCGTGTATGTGTTTTGTATTGCATGGTCCTTATTGAATTCCAATAAGACAATTATGCTTCGTAAAACCATGGAACTTCAAACAGAGATAACGTGTTAAAACCCAAATGGAGTAGAGGTTCACAGAGTTTAGAATGAGCCTGACATGCAAAAGGGTTTTGAAAGGATGGATGACGATATAGATGTATAAGATGTTCCTTTGAACTGAACATCCCAATGCACCTTCTGATGGCTGCAGCATTTCTGATTCCCTTACATATACGCTACACAAACAAAATACACATTTACCACTCCTCATGAACAATGGATATCCTCAACACAAAACATCATACATTCATAAAACATCAACGGTTTGGTAAATGTAAATGACATGGATATAAAGACATTTGTTTTCAAAAGAACAACACTGGCATAATGCTCAGGAGCATCTGAGCTGCTCTCAGCAGTTTGAATTTAAAGCTCCTTCAAACAGATTTGGAGACCTTGACCAGTCCTCTACATTCATCATATCGATGCCACTATTCATGACCTGTAAATGCTGAATTCTCTGACCTGCGTAAAGTATTAAAGCTTTAAGAAATACAGCATTTAAGGACACACTGGTGAGACATCTTGAAGGTAAAGAAAAATATGCATTTCTAAAAATATGCGTACTTGTTTGACTCTCCTACAGTACAGCTGTACATGACATTCACAGTGTGTCTGACTGACTCAGAGCATGGTCATCAGTGCTGCAGTAGGGAGTGCGACAGACGACCTTCCAGAACATTCAGGAAGGGTTCAGAAGTTCCAGAAGAGCTCCAACTGCTCCGAAGTAACCCTGACAACACAAACATCAGTTTAGTTAGTGGTCGAGTCAGCATCATCATCATTTTCCTCTCTCCAACAACTTGTTTGGAGCCCAGAGGAGGTGGAAGGGTCTGTGTGTAGGACAGGGACTGCAGGGCTTACCTCGTGCCTGAGGAACAAAGCCTTGAGCTGGCCTTTGGACCAGTAGTCCATGGCGTAGGCCAGGAGCTTCATGGAGAGGGTGTTCACCCTCAGGAAGTTCCCAACAAACACCACCCTCTCAATGTTCTTCACAAACACACAGACATCACAGGGTTACTGACAACTCCTCAAAAACTGGATTCCTGATCAAATCAATGTCTATTAACACAGTGAAAGCAGAGCTCATCATATTCTTTCTGTATCTATACGAATTGTATCAGTAAGTTTCATTGGGTTGTGGGTGTATGAGTCTGTTGAAGGTCTCCATGTCCTCATAGCCCTGTACAATGCTGCTTGATCCAGACGCCACAAGGCAGCACAGTAAAGAGGCTGAGGACAGAGAGGAAACTGAGAACCATGATGACCATGACCACACAGCCTGAAACACAGTCTGACCATGACCACACAGCCTGAAACACAATCTGACCATGGCCACACAGCCTGAAACAGTCTGACCATGACCACACAGCCTGAAACACAATCTGACCATGACCACACAGCCTGAAACACAATCTGACCATGACCACACAGCCTGAAACAGTCTGACCATGACCACACAGCCTGAAACACAATCTGACCATGACCACACAGCCTGAAACACAATCTGACCATGACCACACAGCCTGAAACACAGTCTGACCATGACCACAGAGCCTGAAACACAGTCTGACCATGACCACACAGCCTGAAACAGTCTGACCATGACCACACAGCCTGAAACACAGTCTGACCATGACCACACAGCCTGAAACACACGTAACCTGGGGCTAGGCGATTTGAGGATCTCCATTTTGAAAATGGTGTCTGTAGAATTCTGTCCTAAGTAGAATACTCTTAATTGGCATGAAAGACCTTGGTTATAACAGTGTTTATTACCAAACATTTACAATGTTTAGCACAGTGTTCATAAGTGACCTTGGTTATAACAGTGTTTATAACTGACCTTGGTTATAACAGTGTTTATAACTGACCTTGGTTATAACAGTGTTCATAAGTGACCTTGGTTATAACAGTATTTATAAGTGACCTTGGTTATAACAGTGTTTATAACTGACCTCGTTTAAAGCACACATCCTGGTGATGGAGCCGATGTTGTTGGTGATGGTCACCAAGGTCGCTCGGGCCAGATCCTCCTTGGAGACAGACTCACGTTTGTCTTTAGACATCATGTTGCCAAAACTATATTAAGAGAAGACACAGAGTAAGAGAGAGAGAGATGGAGAGAGAGAGACAACTAAATGTTGTAGGATTTTCTCAACTACGAATCCAAATGTGTGTGTTTTTTAAAAATCCTATTAATGAGATGTGTTTGCTTGGTTGCAGATGATAGATAACAGTAGAATAACAGTAAAATAACAGCTACATAACACCATATATGTTGATATACACACCATGATGGATACATCCCTGAGGTGACATAACGTAGTATAAGGAGTCACCTGGAGGCCACGGCGAAGCCCGGGAGGCCGAACCTCTCGTAGTCGCCCCCGTAGATGTCCCGGACCAGCTTGTCCACACGTGTGCTCTCCCCCTGGGAGGCCATGTGCAGGGCCTCCTCGAAGCTGGAGCAGCCCGTCAGCAGGCAACACAGTCCCAGGAACGTCCCTCCCCCCAGGCTGGAGCGCACACACACACACACAGGGACTCAGAATGCTGCTCTGTATACCTGGTAGGGATGTCACGAGAACCGATACTTACGATACCTTTCGATGCTAAAATAACAAAACACCGTCGATACCCATTTTTTTGAAGCACCGTAAGCACCGTGAGCGCCGATGCCAGATGTTAGCATCGGTGCTGCGCCTCTTCTGGAACTGATGGGGGCAGTATTCAGGAGTGTTCCAGTCGACGTTTACATTCAGAAAACGAAGATAGCAACTGCAGCTACAGCGATAGCCCCACCTCGACTTGTTGACAATAATTAATCCGCAGAAGCCATTATGCAAAATATGCTACTGTGGTCTTCAGACCAAGGGAGGTAATACTTCCAATTTAGCTAAGCACCTGAAATGAATCCGTTATCCGGATTTGTTTAAATAATTCGAGGTGAGTTCTGATTCAGTTCCAGAAGAGGCGCAGCACCGATGCTAACATCTGGCATACTAAATGAATGTTCGTTGTGGTCGAACAACGAACGGCGAAATTCAATACATCCAAAGAATGCATCGTTTCTGTTTTTTTAATCTGTCATACTGAAATACACGTTACATGATGTTTGAGATGGTGGGCAAGTGTGTTACAATGGCTTATGTTATGTACATCGTTTAGGTTAGCTATGCTGTAGTTTTAGCGTTAGCCTATAGCCTACCTTGGTTAGAAGGTAAACTCATGTTCATCTTGTTAGCTGGATGGCTTAATTGCACTTTATTATGATGTGCTATGCTCTATTGCACATGTTTTGTATGTCTTAAGACATTTAGCTATTTTTCAATTATTTTAATAAAGAAGTTTAAGTACAGTAGCCTACATGAAATCTTAGAAAATCCTTCTTTTTTTTACCGTGGTATCGAAATTGGCATCGAGAATCGTGTTATTTTACTGGTATTGGCACCGACTACTGAATTTTTGGTATCGTGACACCCCTAATACCTGGACACACGCTGTTTCAGCAGTCCTCAAAGACACTATTTTTGATGATTAGTACCTTTGTGTGATTTGATAGCAACACTGCTGGGATGTGTATTATAGCAAACCTATAGTAGGACACCATCAACATCTGGCTTATGACTGAATAAATGTAATAGATGAAACTCCAGCTAAAGCATTCTGAAACTACTACGGATGAACAGGATCTAGCTACCTTCCTAAACTTCCCCTACGCTAACAGGAACAGACATGAGGCTGGTCCATGTAGCTCGACACAGATGCATAGCACAGAGGTTATGTGAATGGAGGTAGGTCAGTAGGTTATGTGAATGGACAAATGGACACATATGCCAGATTGAATACAAGAGGCTCTTTCAGGCTGCGCAGTACACACTCCCTAACGGATGGGGTCTACTTGCTAGTGGAACCCAACCCTTGTTAGTTTTAGCACCAGGGAGACACAGAGGCCAGACGTCGCCCTACTTGTCTGACCGCAGAGGTGACCACACTACCCATCTGATTACAAGATGGCCACACAGAACTACCCAGTGCTGCCCATCTCTCTCACCTGTCTGACCTTCCAGCACTACCTGTCTGACCTCCCAGCACTACCTGTCTCCCTACCTGTCTAAACTCCCAGCACTGCCTGTCTGACCTGCCAGCACTACCTGTCTCCTACCTGTCTGACCTTCCAGCACTACCTGTCTCCCATACCTGTCTGACCTTCCAGCACTACCTGTCTCCCTACCTGTCTGACCTTCCAGCACTACCTGTCTGACCTTCCAGCACTACCTGTCTGACCTTCCAGCACTACCCGTCTCCCTACCTGTCTAAACTCCCAGCACTACCTGTCTGACCTTCCAGCACTACCCGTCTCCCTACCTGTCTAAACTCCCAGCACTACCTGTCTGACCTTCCAGCACTACCTGTCTCCCTACCTGTCTAAACTCCCAGCACTACCTGTCTGACCTGCCAGCACTACCCGTCTCCATACCTGTCTGACCTTCCAGCACTACCAGTCTGACCTTCCAGCACTACCTGTCTCCATACCTGTCTGACCTTCCAGCACTACCTGTCTCCCTACCTGTGACCTTCCAGCACTACCTGTCTGACCTTCCAGCACTACCCGTCTCCCTACCTGTCTAAACTCCCAGCACTACCTGTCTAACCTTCCAGCACTACCTGTCTCCCTATCTGTCTAAACTCCCAGCACTACCTGTCTGACCTCCCAGCACTACCTGTCTGACCCTCCAGCACTACCCGTCTCCCTACCTGTCTAAACTCCCAGCACTACCTGTCTAACCTTCCAGCACTACCTGTCTCCCTATCTGTCTAAACTCCCAGCACTACCTGTCTGACCTCCCAGCACTACCTGTCTGACCCTCCAGCACTACCCGTCTCCCTACCTGTCTAAACTCCCAGCACTACCTGTCTGACCTTCCAGCACAACCTGTCTGACCTCCCAGCACTACCTGTCTAACCTCCCAGCACTACCCGTCTCCCTAGTCCCTACCTGTCTGACCTCCCAGACATCACCCCGTCTCACCTTGTCCCTGTGACGCGTTTGTAGTTGTTCTCCGAGTAGACGGCCAGGATGCTGACCCCTGAGCCTATGTTGACCAGCAGCAGGGGGTAGGGGTTCTCCAGGGCGTAGGGTCTCTGGGCACAGCGCTCGGGGTCCGTAGGGTTCTCATAGTAGTAGCACTCCGAAGGGCCGCGGGACACGGCCGAGTCGATGTACAGCACCCCTCGAACCAGACAGTCCAGCTCATCCAGCTTGCGGAGCTGCAGATCCGCCATCTTGAAGGAGGACATAGAACACACGCGTGTTTGAACCACCGAGTGAGAGTCACACGCATAGAGGTGTCGCTAAAGTGAAGTTAAGGAACACAGCGAAAGCCGACGGTAGAACCGATTGCTCTCTCACCGTGCGGAAGTCAGACTCAAACTTGTAGGCCCCCCCGCCCGTGGCACAGAGGGCCGTGTGCAGGCTGGAGAAGTGCTTGTTGCGGACCATCTGCAGGAAGGCGGGCAAGTCCAGGGTGGGGAAGCGGATGAAGTGGAGGCTGCCCGTGCGGCCGCACAGCGACAGGTCCGCCAGCTCCAGGTGGACGTCCCGGACCCCGGTCTTGCCGTAGGCCGTGTTGGAGGTGAGGTAGCGGCGGATGCTCTTCAGGTTCTCCACCTCCTCCTGCTCCTCCGCCGCCGTTATGTCCTTGGGCTCGAAGTACACCAGCTTTACCAGCGTGCCACCGATATCCATCCCGAACCAGGGGAAGGCTGAGAATGAGAGAGACAGAGCGAGAAAGAAGGATGCCGAGAGAGAGAATGGGGGGCTGATATTATGGAGGGCACAGGATGAACCGTTATGTGATGAGGTTTGGCTGGAGGCTGCTGCTGGAAATTGTTTTTAAAAAATGACAAAATAAGACGGCAGGTTATAGATTAAAAAAATCGATCTCACATTTATTGAATTTATGTCCGTCAATGTTAGTTTTTTTCTATGTAATTGGTTAAAACAATAAACTTGACGTGGACTGAGATAGTAGTGTAATGCTGCTGAACTGGTCCTTCGCTACGAGGGAACAGTGCGTACTACGCGCCATCTTGACTGCCTGCCTGCCTGCCTGGCAGCAAGCAAAGCGCCAGAAAGCAAGGTGATATTACACTCAACAACGGTTATTGAGGGAATACCGTAAACTTGCTGTCAAGAACATTTTACCAACAAAAACATCTGATATATTTCTAGGAGCGCCACTATGCAATTTGTATATGACGCAGATAACTAGCTAACGCTGTCAAGGACTGTACACATACACAATACTACTAGTACCGCTTACTTGCGTTAGCTAGCTTCTACAGTTCTTATTCAATACATAAATTGACGGTTTGGCTCTTGACAAATTGCACCAGCATGAAATAGTGACATACGCGGTCTGTTCCTTCTCAGCGAGTCATGTCTTGATCTGGCGGTAGTTTCGGATGTTTGTCCGTCGTCAACTGCACTCCCACCGGCTGTATTTGACTCCATGTTGTTACTAGTATCGACTATCAATTTATTTTTACAAATCCCCCTCATTGTGCGAAGCTGCTTCGCAGGCGACTCATCGTCGTCCCTTGCCTCCTCGTCAGACATCTTGCCATTCTGTTCCATTGAGACCACTCTGTCTATTATTACCAGTGACTACTCAATAGTGTCATTTCTGTTAAGCTGCAGTCACGTCGCGGCTAGTTACGAGTTAATACGACAGTGTTCACTCGCTGTGTACATGCTAATACTGTAAGTGACAGGAATGTTGAGCCTATCAGGGCTCATTTCTAATAAAATAGGCGGGTGGTCGAGTGTCAAACAGCCAATAGCGTGACTCGTGAGTATGTAGAAAATAAATAAAAGAACAGACAGAAGGTAGCTAAGTTTTTCTAATGAGACACCTTTGTTAATTATCGAAATTGAATACAATAAAGACATTTTAGAATAATTTTATTGATTTGTTTTTGAATGTGCAACAGGTCGTACAGCTTCTCAGAGTTTTGGGGGATCACATATGAGCTACAGTCCACTTGGGCATCCTAAAATCTATAATATTTCATACATTTACTATAGACACATCCAAATTAATTTTTTAAAATAAAGAATATAGTCGTATCTAGTAATGATAATAAAATACAAATTTACAAAGACACTTTCTCTAAAATAAAAGTAGAATGCAAACTTGTAAATCAGTCAACACCATACTGTTGTGATTTATTCTTGCTAAGCAATACTTACACAAAAGCACAATCAAATGTTCAGTATAGTGTACAGTATAGTATAAGAGTATAAAGTGCAATATACAATATATTAATAATAATACAAATGTATGTTCATGCTGCACTATCATTTGAGATGATGATACATCAATACATAACAGGGTGCCCAATACATTTTTTCATACCATGTCTTGCCTTATTGTTCAATAAACTACAAATAAATAATAATACATAAAAATGAAAATCATTGAAAGAGAAGTCAAATTACCGGCAGGCAGTAGAATAATGTGATAGCATCCAAGCAGCAGATCCAAAACAACCTGGTATCAGTATCGTCCCCTTTCTCCAAAGTAAGCTACAGCAGTTTACATCACTCAAGTGTGTGAATAAATAGCGCTATCAGAAGGGTGCAGTAAGGGTTAACCCTGGGCACACAACTAGCCTCAGATAACCCTCTCAACAAGCTCTAGAAATACAATCTGTGAAGCATGTAAATACACACTTTGATTTAGCAGAGGGCTGCGTTTGGACTCTGTACACGAGCATTTGGGAAGTTCCGTTTCGAACTATTCCTTGATTCTAAGTTCTGAACAAGGCAGGCTTCCTGTTGTTTGATGCCAGTTAAAGATTAAGCGTTTGCCTCGTCTCGGAAAAACACTTCACCTTTATGCTCCAGTCCCTACAGTAAGGCACAGTGCCAACGTTCCTTCAAAGGACAAACTCCATCTTCCCTAAGACATGTTTAATTCCTCAGCCTCCATGCTACAAGGAGAGCTGACACCCCCACAGCTGCAGCCGTCAGGAGATAATAGTTCTTCTGGTTCTTTGGGTTCGCTGGGTTCTTAAGTGGAATGGTTCCCCCCTCCTGTGGTTCCTGCTGCTGGGTCTCCTGCTCCAGCAAGCCCTCCTCCAGCTCAGAGTTCTGGCCGTCTTCACTGGAGGAGGCCGCGATGACAGATATAGTGACACCGCTGACTGGAGGATCGGAAACAGGCTCCTTGGTGGCTTGGCCGTTGAGGATTTGACTTTTGGAGTCGTCAGCGATGCAGGCGGCGTTGCTCTGGACGCTCTCATGTAGGTCATCAGACTCAGGGACGCCGTCTCCGAGTGTAATCTGGGCTTGGCTGTCATTATTTTTAACAGGTGGATCTTCAAATGAACTTATGGCATTACCCATCATGCTCTGGGTTTGGCCTTCGTGGTTCAGCACAGATGGTTCCTCATAAACATGGACCAGGTTGGTTCGAACTTCCTGATCCCCTAAGGAGCTTTGGCAGCTGGACTCAAAGTGGTTCTCCTCAGGTTCATTACGGAACGCGGACGTGTCCTCCTCGAGAAGTCCGTTCTGCTGACATGGACCAGCCACCTCGGGGTCAGAGGTCACAGTAGAGCAGACTGTCGGAGCCCTGGCAGCAGACTCAGGGTCAAGGCCTGAAACTGAGCGACTTATTTCCAGCAATCCGGTGTTCAAGGAGCAGGGCCCCTCTGGGATGGAGTTATTTGTAGCGGGGCTGTCAGGGTAACGGGGCGTGCTCAGGAGTGGCGCAGGCTTGCTGAAGTACTCATCACTGAGGGTGGAGACTGGCCCATCTGCACCATCCACTGGTGACCAGCAGGGGAGAGACTGTAGGTTCAGAAACAGGCTGGGACAGGGGTTGGGGAGCCTCTGCCAGTTCATAATCACTCGTGACCTGCAGGAGAGGGCAGAGTTACTGATGCTCATCCTTACTGTTGCTCTCACTGGCTGTATTTCAAGCTGATTCAACATAAATAGTAGTCAGGCAATACAATGATGCACTCTTAAACAATGATTTAGCAAGTGTCTGATGCCCACCTGGATGGTGGGATCAGAGTCCTCCACTGGCTGCTGGCCCGGATGAAGCACAACCGGGCTTGCGGTGTCCTGGACCGGGAGTTTCATCTGATCCAGGGATGAGATGGCCAGGGATGGAGAAGGTTCGGTGGTGGACGATGGGTCTGTCTGGCCTGATGCAGTCCTTGGTGATTGGCTGGCTTCCACAGGGGCTGTTGGGATTTGGTCAGCCTGGGAGGAGGCGGGTGTATCAGTGGGGCAAACAGCTTCAGAGGTCAACCCCAGGTAAAATCCTGGCACCTGGCTGGCCAGTGCACTGCCGTCGCTTGAGGTTAGGGTGTCATCAGTGGGGACTTCCTGCAGGACTGCGACTGGAGGAGAGGGAGCTCTTTGGGGTGGAATCTCAATGGTTAAAGGGGTTGCAGGTGGAGGAGGTTTGGGATCTGGAGAATAGAACAAACCGATACTTATAAACATACTTCATCCAGACATCTAAGGCAATTCAATGTATTTTTTGTAATTTTGTTTGCATCGGTTAACAGGACAGTCGACATACCGCTAGGGGCTACACTGCTGTGCGGCGGCTGCTGCTGAGGACTCTCAGGGCTTGCTGGTGCAACTTCCAGGTGAGGATCCACAGCCCTGAGAGGAGGGGAGGGCAGGGGGGCTGGCTCCACCCTGAGAGGAGGGGAGGGCTGAGGGGCTGGCTCCACCCTGAGAGGAGGGGAGGGCTGAGGGGCTGGCTCCACCCTGAGAGGAGGGGAGGGCAGGTGGGGCTGGCTCCACCCTGAGAGGAGGGGAGGGCAGGGGGGCTGGCTCCACCCTGAGAGGAGGGGAGGGCAGGGTGGGGCTGGCTCCACCCTGAGAGGAGGGGAGGGCAGAGGGGCTGGCTCCACCCTGAGAGGAGGGGAGGGCAGGGGGGCTGGCTCCACCCTGAGAGGAGGGGAGGGCAGAGGGGCTGGTGATGGGTCTACAGCAGCCATGAGTGGAGGGGAGGGCTGAGGGGCTGGTGATGGGTCTACAGCAGCCATGACTGGAGGGGAGGGCTGAGGGGCTGGTGGTGGGTCTACAGCAGCCATGAGTGGAGGGGAGGGCTGAGGGGCTGGTGGTGGGTCTACAGCAGCCATGACTGGAGGGGGGGGCTGAGGGGCTGGTGGTGGGTCTACAGCAGCCCTGAGTGGAGGGGAGGGTTGAGGGGCTGGTGGTGGGTCCACAGCAGCCCTGAGCCCTGGATCTAGGAAACAGGAGGAAAACATTTAGAGAATTCCCTTCAGTCCAGACCTCACCAATGCTGTAGTCAGCGGAGAGAGCTACCTGATTGGTTACTTACTGCGCTGGACTAAGAAAGAGTTGTATTTATCTTGAATCTCCTGGGCCAGGGCATAGTGCTCACATGCCCTGAGCGCTGAGATTAACTCCTCAGACCAGTTCTCCCTCCTCTTCAGGCAGTCAATCAACAGTTGCATAGCGTTGTAGTTTCCGGCCTGTTCCCTCTTGGCCCCTATCTCCTCCTGAAATCACGTACAGGGCAAACGCAACGGGAATGTTCAAAAGGAAAGTTGCCGTAACTGCAATTGAACAGCGGCTCATTTAAAAACCAAATATATATGTTGGGGGGGATCATGCAAGTATTTCCAGCATTCCTCCCACAAGGAGGACACAGTGGCGTGTTCACGTACCCTGTCGGACTGGGTGAGGCAGGGCAGGTGGGGCATGATCTCCGTCACTCTCACCCTGGTGGTGAACGTTCCCATGTTCCTCCGGATGTACTCATTGTACAGTTTATCACCGGCAAAGGACATCTTCAAGCTGCTCGTCCAGATGGAGAGAGTGCCAGACGTTGGGAACACAGTAACTATGGTAACCTACTTCCACTACGAGGACACGAAGGAGCTTGTGATCCAGTCGTTTGATAAGTGATGGGTGACATGCAGTCGTAGTGAATGAATAGTTAATAGTTACCTGCCCTCTCACTCAAGCTTCAGCGCTTTCTCAGCAAAGAAATCCGGATTGTCTGAAGAAACACCCCGTCTACGAAGCAGTTAGAAACACTGTATGTAGGGCGGCAGTTAGAAACACTGGAAGTAGGGCGGCAGTTAGAAACACAGCAGTACACAGTCATAACATTCAACATCTGTGCAGACTGTTCTGTGTCTGCGATGACTCGACCACTGGGGGGAAGGGGGTTTTTCTGGGATTTTTCAGAAACTGAAACCGAAACGATTTTTGTAGGAAACAGAAAGTGATAACCAATAATACCAAAGTACAACATCTTATTCTTTGGGTAGGGGAATACCTCTGCTTGGGAAAATGTGTACAGTTTAATCGACCAACTAGACGGATGTGGTTCAGGGAAAAGATAGACTGAATAAATCTATATAAGCACAATGCTGACTGTTGAATTTGGCTGCTGTGTTCTGTTCTAACCTGTTCTGAGACCTTAGACCAGCATTAGTAACTAATTAATGGCCTCCAGTGTCCGCAGCAACTTAATATCACAAGGAGCTCTGCAAGACAGAAGGGCAGCTACTGTGACTTTGGCATCAAATCCATCCACATTATCTCAGATGACACAATAAAAGATTCCAATGTTCAAAATGGTTACATTTTCCAATGGGCTATAAAAGATTATCCCACAGCAGTGTTCCAAGCATAGAAATGTGAAAGTTACTATCTACGATTTAGGGAACCAAATGTCCACACTCTCTCAGGAACATCTCATGTCATCTCAGCCAGCCATTTCAAATCACACGTGAATCCCTGTTTATTAAACACACTTTAAACCCTCTCCTGTTTACACCTACACAGACACAGGGAATGATCTGGCGTGCTGGTCTGTCAGGTGGAACACATGACGTGACAACCACAGTCACATCTTCCCAAGCCTACTACAGCTGCACGTTAGAGATTACCGTCAAAGACATGCTTTTGCTCAGCACACTGCCAAAGCCCACAGCTCCTATGATACTGGGCAGTAACTAAGGAGCAAAGTCTTTTGCGTTTGAACTGCTGGGGAGTTTGCGTGTCAATCCCTTGATAAGTAGCTACGAGCACACACACACGCACCCACACACACACACATACACACACACTGTACACACATACATTCGGGTATTGTCAATGTTTGGTTATTCACATTTGACCACATCCCTTTTCAAAAGTTTTTTTTAACGATAACTGTCATGTGATTATGGATTACAAACAACTGCACAGGTGAGCCTGTCCTGGGGGAAGCACCTTGACAAGGGCAGACATGCAGAGCTGTGCCAGAGGAATGCCCTCCAAAACAAGAGGTCACCACTCAGCTCTGGCTGGTTTTACTTCTCAACAGGTGTGTCGAGGGGAATAGTTTGGCAGAAAGAGCTTGGATTACCTGATTGTCTATTGTCTATTAATACTTTTGTAATAACATTGATAAAATAATAGTCATTCAAATAAACAAGAGGTCACTCATTAACACAGTTGAAGTTTGTGTACGTTGCACTGACGATTCTTTTGAAAGCATTATTATTAAGAAAAGAAGTAAACAATATACTGTGGGCCTTATAGTATTGTTCAAAGATATTTTTACTTCACTGTGGACCGACACAAACACGTGAATGAAGTCGCAGGATATTAGACTACTCCCATGTAGGCCTATGTTAACCTCGAATGCGCCTTGTTAGACTTGCAAATAATGTGTTGCCAGACAGTTAATCACGAGTCATTCATTGTTATTAAAGTTTGATTTAGGCCTAATATCTGAGCGAGAGACATGTCTATAGCTATAACTAAAGATTGAAACAAATAACAATTAGGCCCTAAACGAGCCCTCGTTGCTATTCTATGTACAAATACTATTGTTTACACATTAAGTGAAAAATTGATCAGATACAATTAAACAGTTGATAGTTTTTCCTCACCTTTCGTACCAGAGGTTCAGGAGTTGGTGGATCTCTCAATCCAACGCGATTTTACTTTCGATATAGCCTGCGCTCTGCGACTTTAGAGGTGGATACCTTCCTTTCCCGCATCCCATGATTGGTCCAGAGACTCAGTTTATCGCTTATCATTGGTCGGTAAGGTTGTGCACGAAAAGGATGACGAATGGCAACGTTTTCTCATTTCAAGACACGCAGTGGTAATCCTGACCCTATTCTTAACCCGTTGACAGCTCTCGTCCTCCAAAATTACCGTGTTGTCACACACAAATGAACACAAAAAGAATTAGCTACCATCAGCCTTTTGTTTTCATCTATCTTAGTTTAGCTCCTGATCTGTTTTTTTATATCTACCACAAACAAACCTTAAAACCGCCAGTGTATATAGATATGCCTATAATAAATATTATACGACAATGTTTACCTAGCGAGACATCATTCCGAAATCTAAAATGTTCTTATTACAGGTCAGGATATAAACATTTCAACCAGTTCACACACTCTCACGCCATACCTTGTATTAACGCTGAGAAGGCAACGCCAACCAAGTAGTACTGTTAACTTTGTAAACAGTAATGGACGAGGCACAGGCACACGGCACAGGCACAACTCCTCAGTCCCGAGTTGATCTATCTATAACCCTCACCCATGAATATATCTGCAAGTTGTGTATTCCAATGCATAAAGTTGACCTCATTCATAGGCTATACCTGACCATGTTATGCGGAAATCCTCCCTTTTATCAACAAAGCTGCTCATCTCCAACCAGTTGGTGGCAGTATTAACCTAAGGTTGTTCTGGAGAGGGCTGGACAGCAAGGCTTCAGCCTCTTGCATCCAAACCCCCCTCTCCTATACGTTTCTAAGTTTATATAAAACAATTCAAAACAAAAACATGTTTTACGTGGTGAGTTATATAAACGTGAGTTAGGCTATATAAACGTATGGCTCGTGTTATGCTTTTTTGTAAGCAAAAAGCATTAAAGTTAAATGAAAGGAAATTCTATTGACCATCACAACCCTAAATCAACTGATGCACAAATAGGCGAATGCATTTTTTGTCGATGATGTAGAAAAGTAAACCAGCATCTATTTAATAAGTGTAATAGGCCTAGTTGTATAGGCCTATACTCGAATACAAATGGTTTGTGCTGGGTACTGCCGCGTCCATAACTAGACCACTGGTTGTAGACTGTGAGATGGAGAAAGTTCAGTATGAGTTCAATGACCAGCACTCACAGGCAGCTAAAGCCCTGAAGCACTCCATAGGCACTAGCATGTACGTGGACGTTAACTCATCCGCATCAGTGCTGCTAAGTGTTGGTATTTTTGCCTTTACATTTTCATAATGGCACAGTTGCATGTTGTGTACTCGTAATGGGGCCTTGCGTGCCTCCTGCCCTCAGGCCACTGCTCACCGAGGTATAGAATGCATCTGGCATTCACGTGATCGAATAAAATAAAACATAGGCTACCATGATATTATTTGCAGTAATTGCAGACTTATTGAAACGAATGAATCAATCAGCTGATGTTCCTATCCATGGATTGATTAACTGCAAACACTTGCTTGCTAGACGGTTCTGCTGGCATCATTTTAAAACCTTTTAATTAATTTAAAGTGTTTTTGGAGCTTTTGGGGGATGGGCTTGATTGAAGTAGAAGGATTCGCTGGTCGGAAATGAATAAACCATTTGTACTTTCGCCAGGGACAGTATAACGCCGAAAGGGTACTTAAAACATCCTCCCGCGTGGCTGGCCAGAGCAGGACAGTGCTAGAAAACTCAAGAGACTTATTCTCCACCTCTGACCTTTCACCTCTCTCTCCATTCAGCCTGAAATGTCAAATCTGCTAGAGCCGCACGGGGGGTCAGTGCTTTGGTGCTGAATGGAGAGCGCTGAAAAGAGGGCCCGATTTAAAAGGAACCCAAAGGTTAACATCAATCCATCTACAGTTAAAAATAACCCAGTAGCCGTATAAAGGAATATAACAGGCTGGCTTGATCATGTATTTGAATCCTCTTCATGCAGACTAGGTCACATGGAGTGTCAGGGCTGTGATGAATCAGGGTCAGGCGAGCTGCATAGTTTCTGTTTGGCTGTATGCCAGAGAACAGAGGCACAATATAGCGTCTATAGGACGGTGTGATAGTTCATAATAGTTACAGAACATGTACAAAACCAAACAAATTAGCAGAACAAAAACGATACATGTTTATTATTAACAAAACATTGATACTGTATATGTATTTTGTAAATTACCTTTATTAAACACATGTAAACACGTACGTATGTAAATCTTCTGCATCCTCAAGATATAGGCTACATTTCTTGAATATTTACAGTACCATTTACATCGATATGTTAGGGTTACCTACACATTACAGGTGATCTTCATGCAAAAGTGAATTAATCTGATCAAAAGATGCGTAATAGATTGTAGGCCTACCAACAACACTGCAATTTAACGCGTAGAGGTGGAACACCGTTGGGCCCTAAAGGATGAGGGGTTATCTTGTTTAGGAACATTATTATGATGTATTTTTTACAAAACGAAACAGGATTTTACTGTAGAGTCTATGGTGAAATCCCTATCAGTATCACTGATTGTATTTCTCCTCTCGTTCCCAGGGAACCGGGTCATCCTGATCCTCCTCCACTGCAGTGTTCCTGCGCTCGGTCCAAAAAAGTGCCACATCCGGAAAGGTCTTTCCCGTGCCGTCGACAACTTCTGGCCTCGCGGACGAGGATGCTCTTTCCAGCTCCAGCGCAGAGTTAATAATCATCGGTCCTGTCTCTGATCCGTTTCCCTCCGCTTTAGGACTTCGGCTTAGGGTGATGTGTTTGGAGGTTCTGCAAGTTAGAAAACGCCACAGGTCGGCCAGCCCCTGACGCACATCGTCGTATATGCTCAGGAAGATGATTGGGGAAATAGCGCTACATGCATACAGGAACACCTGTGCAAAAATGACCAGACCAACAGGCGGTTTAACGTCTCCAAGCTTGATCCATGTCCATGTTCCCCATTCCGGCAGGAGCATGAAAGCGTTGGCGCCGCTGACGCAGAGCATCACAGGGATAGCCTTGGTCTGGAGTTGCGGAGTGGCTGCGTGGTTCATTGTGGACTTGGTGTTGCGCAAAGCTCTGGTGTAGAATGCAAGAGTGAAAAAGATCGGAATAACAAAAGTAGCAGTTGGGTAGATCTTGTTGAAGACGTTCATGAAGTCGGAGGCGCACATCGGCATTTCATAGACGCAAAGGTCGATGTCTCCGTATGGTTTTAAAGAAACAAACATCACTTGGGGTATTGGAAAGCTCATGGACGCCATCAGTATGAACACCAGAGCTCCGTACACTTTAGTCGTATTAAACAAGTCGCTTTTACACGTGCTTGTAACAAAGTTATGTCTAGCGTTGCTCGAGGCTGCAAGGACCAGCGATTTGGCCACCAGGCACGAGTGCTGAAACCAATCCGCTGTCCTGCAGACGAAAGTCCCCAAAGTCCAAGTCTGTTGGTAGTATGTAATCGCGCGCACAGGAGCGCACAGCACCAGGATCAACAAGTCGGTGGAGTTTAGTGTGACGAGGAGCGCTTTGAATTCGGACCCCCTTCCAGTTCTAAAATCGTGAGTGAGAATCAGTAGCACGAGCAGATTCCCCAATCCTCCTGTCACACTAATCCCTACCAGGATAGCAGGAAGAAACGTCTTGGTGTTCTCCTCTGGGAGCAGTTGAGCCCCTCCAGCGAAATCAAGAAATGACATGTTTTTCGGCAAATCAATATTCATCTTTTTGTCCTTTCTATTTCCAGCAATGGTTTTCAAAAACGTTCAATTTGCTAGTACTGACATTAACCGGACGCTCCACTTCCCAACACAACCCAGATAGAAAGAACTGTCCACGACCCCGTGGTGCTGAAACACCGCTGATGCGCCACGATGCTACCAGTGGGAGAGCTGGCAGGTGCGCTATTTTAAGTGCTGCCATTTAGTGTCGTCAACCGCTCGCGTCATTTTATCGCTGTGGCTTGAGGCTACATCCAACCCAAATCTAGAGGAGCCTATACTCTAACTGTAAACCAGCATCCTGGTGCGGGATAGGTTAAAACCTTAAAAAAATATATGCCAACTGTATTTAGGTCGAATTTGACTAATTTACAATAACTCATTTACAATAACTTATTAACTATAACTTATTAACTATAATAACTTGTTATTGGGACATATACAAGACCAATTGTAATCTTGTTGACTCAAACGCGTTACTCTTTGAAGAGGCATACAGTTGAATAATGAAATGCATGTGGTTGTGTATTCTGTGTATGTTTGTGTGTGTGTGTGTGTGTGTGTGTGAGTGGCGGGGGGATCAACCTTTTCCGCTGTATTCAGAAGGGACTGTCAGCTTGTCAGTAATGTACTCCCTAGGGGTGATAGTGACTCGTCTCTCGCCCATCAGACCATCTACTCTGACCGGATTCCTGCAGGAGGTTCTAATACAAGGTGCGCTACGTTGTTGTGAGGAGCATTTGCGGTAGTCTGTATTTAGCCTCGGGGTGTGCGGAGGGTGCCCACTCAAACACTGTCACCTCCTCTGAGACCGCCTGTTGCTAGGAGACCTGGGCCACCGTCGATGAAAAGTGAGGTTGGTGAGGGGAGCATGAGGAACTGCTAACTAATTGTTACTACTAGTACTACAAACTACTTATGAATGTTATTACTACTATCTACTTATTATTACTACTACTAACTACTTAAAATTGTTACTACTACTAACTACTTAAAATTGTTACTAGGCCTACTACTAACTAATTATCGTTACATTTACTTACCACTTATTATCAGTACTACATCTAATTCGTGTTACTATTACAATTTCTACTATTTGTGCCACTTATTATTATTACTACTAACTACTCTTTTATACGTTTATTATTACTACACAGAGAGCTGTCTGGAGGGTATAGGGGCACACAGAGAGCTGTCTGGAGGGGTAGTAGGGGCACACAGAGAGCTGTCTGGAGGGTATATGGGCACACAGAGAGCTGTCTGGAGGGGTAGTAGGGGCACACAGAGAGCTGTCTAGAGGGGTAGTAGGGGCACACAGAGAGCTGTCTAGACGGGTAGTAGGGGCACACAGAGAGCTGTCTAGAGGGGGAGTAGGGGCACACAGAGAGCTGTCTGGAGGGGTAGTAGGGGCACACAGAGAGCTGTCTGGAGGGGTAGTAGGGGCACACAGAGAGCTGTCTAGAGGGGGAGTAGGGGCACACAGAGAGCTGTCTGGAGGGTATAGGGGCACACAGAGAGCTGTCTGGAGGGGTAGTAGGGGCACACAGAGAGCTGTCTGGAGGGGTAGTAGGGGCACACAGAGAGCTGTCTGGAGGGTATAGGGGCACACAGAGAGCTGTCTGGAGGGGTAGTAGGGGCACACAGAGAGCTGTCTAGAGGGGGAGTAGGGGCACACAGAGAGCTGTCTGGAGGGTATAGGGGCACACAGAGAGCTGTCTGGAGGGGTAGTAGGGGCACACAGAGAGCTGTCTGGAGGGTATAAGGGCACACAGAGAGCTGTCTGGAGGGTATAGGGGCACACAGAGAGCTGTCTGTGTCTGGAGAGGTAGTAGGGGCACACAGAGAGCTGTCTGGAGGGGTAGTAGGGGCACACATAGAGCTGTCTGGAGGGGTAGTAGGGGCACACAGAAAGCTGTGTGGAGGGGGATAGGCTGCTGTTTTTTGTGTGCTACTCAAATCAGATACTCCCCAAGGCTCTGATGAGAGAAGGAGAAAGAGAGAGAGAGAGAGAGAGAGAGATAGAGAGAAAGGGAGGGAGACAGGAAAGAGAGAGAGGGAGCGAGGGAGATCGAGAGAGAACATTAACAAAAAGCCTGGTGTTCTTTGAGAGTCTAAATGAAGTGCTTCCCTGGGAGACAGTACTCTCCCTCAGACCGGATCCCAAGTTGTTTTCAGACCACAGGGACCATATTGTTTAAAAGCAGACATATGCCAGTATGAATCTATTTCTAGAATTCCTTGATGCAGAAATGCTCTTGCATTGTAAACGGGCTGCCCCCTGCGTTAAGTGCAGTAAATAAAGAACACAGCCAAGCTAACAACAAAACAGGAAGCCGTTTATACTTCCCAATGGTTGTATATCATTTTTGATTGGAGAAGTGACTACCAGGGCTTGTTTAATGTGCATGTTAAGGGACTTGTTCATGTGACATGTCCACTGCTGCACACACATCACATTATCTCCAGCAAGCAGAGTGACAGTTACCAAGGTAACGCATTAGGAAATCAGTAAACCTGCAAACAGACTCCGACAGTGTCCATCTCTACTCTGAGCCCCTCTCCTCCACCCACCCCTCTCCTCCACCCACCCCTCTCCTCCACCCATCCCTCCTCTCAACAACAAAGAATTGATATTGTAAAAGATCAAGAAATCTGAAAGATCAGCCCCCCTCTGCACCTGTGTGGTGTGTGACTGTGTGTATGTGAATGTGTGTGTGTGACTGTGTGTGTATGTGAATGTGTGTGTGTGTACCTGTGTGTGTGACTGTGTGTGTGTGCTTGCAGCTAGACCTCCCACAGATTCCGTACAGACATGACAGTGTGACTCACCTTCACGTCAATGAACCAGCAACATTAGACACAGAGAAGGGACTTCCTGCAGATACCTGACACAGAGAAGGGACTTCCTGCAGATACCTGACACAGAGAAGGGACTTCCTGCAGATACCTGACACAGAGAAGGGACTTCCTGCAGATACCTGACACAGAGAAGGGACTTCCTGCAGATACCTGACACAGAGAAGGGACTTCCTGCAGATACCTGACACAGAGAAGGGACTTCCTGCAGATACCGGACACAGAGAAGGGACTTCCTGCAGATACCTGACACAGAGAAGGGACTTCCTGCAGATACCTGACACAGAGAAGGGTATTAAGTATTAATCTATTGCTAAAATTCCTTGATGCAGAAATGCTCATTGAAGAAACGCATTGTAAACAGGCTGCCCCCTGTTAAGTGCAGTAAATAAAGAACACAGCCAAGCTAACAACAAAACAGGAAGCCGTGATGATGTTTTAATATGTCCCAATGGTTATATATAATATTTGATTGGAGAAGCGACTACCAGTGCTTGTAGAATGTACAATGTACGTTTTCTCAAAACTATAAACACACATCTTGATGCTCACACCTTTCTAACCAGACACTTGACTTTTGACTCAAAACATTTTTATAAACCATATTATATGTCGTAGAAACCAACCTTTGCATTCAAATTAGACACAAAACCATCAAATACTATCAGCCTTCTGAATACCCTTTACATGCTTGCTGGGAGAAATTGATAAACTATTATAAAAGGGTGTTTATTAGCCAATTTCAATAATGTGACCCTGAATTTCCACTGTTCCACTCCATCAGTCTGATACCATGTGAATCGTACAATCACACAAATACTGCAATTGTCCTTCTTACAGACTGTTCCATTTTCCACTCAAACATTCTCCAGTAAAATACAACAATTGCTTGTTGAACTATCATGCTTGTAACTAGCCAGGCCGGATCTACCATATGGGCAATCTGATCAAGTGGCCAGGGGCCCTGGGGCATAGAGGGGCCCTCCGTGATCGGAGAATTGTATTTTAATTGTATTTATTTTTGACGACATCAAAACAGTCTGGCCTGCTTGGCCCTCGATCTTGATAATTATCCGGTCAGTCAGATAAAAGTTTATTACAAAAAATGAAGTATGATGTGTGGATATGACCTTCAGGGCCCAGGGGCCCTTTGGGGTACCAATCTGGCCGTGGTAACTAGCGGTCATAGTAATGTACTGAAAGTCACCAACACAAATTTGCCAAAAGGGAATTTGCGGAAAAAAGAAAGAGGCCTGAGAAAACAAGAAAATAAACCGAGTGTTTCCCCCCCCCCAGGTAGGAGGGGCAGAATACGCTCCCCCCCTCCCCCCCCAGGTAGGAGGGGCAGAATACTCTCCCCCCCTCCCCCCCAGGTAGGAGGGGCAGAATACTCTCCCCCCCTCCCCCCCAGGTAGGAGGGGCAGAATACTCTCCCCCCCTCCCCCCCAGGTAGGAGGGGCAGAATACTCTCCCCCCCCTCCCCCCCCAGGTAGGAGGGGCAGAGTACGCTTCATTCCAGACGATCGAAGCAGCTCTGAAACGACTCAGCTTTGGCTTTGCTCTCAGTCCAGCTTCCCTCTCTTCTCCCTTAATGTCATACCGTACTGCAGGTGGCTCACTGGCATGTTCTGGTGCTGCCCCCTAGTGACGCCACCGTGCATCTGTCAGGCCGCATTTAGGATTGTGTGGATGTAGAATCACACAAAACTGACAATAAAACTACTAGTGCAGGGGCATGATGCAGCCAATGATTAAGATGTTGGTTGCTGTAGTTGATTCAGTGTTAACTTAATTGGAGTTTGTGCACATGGGTAAAAGCGTTTGTGCACATGGGTAAAAGCGTTTGTGCACATGGGTAAAAGCGTATGTGCACATGGGTAAAAGCGTTTGTGCACATGGGTAAAAGCGTTTGTGCACATGGGTAAAAGCGTTTGTGCACATGGGTAAAAGCGTATGTGCACATGGGTAAAAGCGTTTGTGCACATGGGTAAAAGCGTTTGTGCACATGGGTAAAAGCGTTTGTGCACATGGGTAAAAGAGTTTGTGCACGTGGGTAAAAGAGTTTGTGCACATGGGTAAAAGCGTATGTGCACATGGGTAAAAGAGTTTGTGCAAATGGGTAAAAGCGTTTTCACAGTTTGTTTAAATATATGGGGGGTCAGTTGGCTGAGTGGTTAGGGAATCAGGCTATTGGCATTCCCTCTCTACAGAGCGTGGGAGGTCCCCTCAACAACTGTGGATTGAAGGGCAGATAATGGGTTGTCATCCAATTTGTATACCCACTGTCCAGGTAATGCTGAAGAGTATCTTATTTTTTTCTCTATCTTTTGTTGATCTTTAGAAGCAAGATGGCATTGGACATTATTATCTTTGGACAAAAGTGTGTGGAAACCACTTATTCCTAATGTATGGACATTAATACAGAGCTGAAGTGAAAAAACATTACTGGCCTGCACAGAGCCCCATCCTCAACACCACAACCTTTGGGATGAAAGCAAATGTCATATACGTAAATGTTCCAACATCTTTTGGAAATCCTTACCAGTACAGTAGAGGGAGTTATACAAGCAAAGTGTAAAAAAACTATATTAATTCCCATGCTTTAGGTATGGTAGGTTCTGTATAGTGAGCAGGAATACACTGGTTGGTCATAGTGTATATTGGCATTTGATTATTGAAAACAAAAAAATATCATACAGATCCTTGATTTTTTTTTCTTTAGACCCATTTGGAAAATTACGGCATAGATTGGGAGAGACCTTTGCCAGTAGATCCAGAGGTCACCATACAAGTTCCAGAAGACACCTGAAGGTCTACAACAGACAGTTAAACACTATTTAGAGAACTTCATTGAACTTCATCGCGCAAACTCACACTTTCTGCATGTTCCAACGAGTGACTGCTTTCAGGTGGTATAAAAGGTTTCTTATATACTACAGTCTACCAGTATTATAATTGGACCAATACGCTGTTCTTATTGGTCCAGAGACGTTCTAAGAAGTCTGGAAAACAGTTTGCAGACCTCGCCAGAGGTTGACCTCTCCACAAGGAACACAAGGAACATCTGGGGAGGCAGTGCCCCCTCAGCCCCCTCTTAGAACCGGCCTGCCACATACCATCACACAGTTAACATAAGAGAATAAACTAACCATCACTGGTTCAGTCATTCCTGTAAAGACTCTAATCAGACTCAGAGAGAGGGAGGAGAGGGAATGAAGGGATGGAGTGAGAGAGATAAGGAGGATAGGGGATGAAGGGAGATAGAGAAGAGGGGTGGGTAGATAGATCGATAGATAGATAGATACTTTAATAATCCCGTGGGGGAAATTCAGGTATCTCTCACAGCTCTCATATTTAAAATATAATCATAATAATAATTACAGACAATATGTACAGACAATACAATAACTTATGTACAGTGTAGATAAGATGTGTATGTATATTACAGCTGTATAATGCACAACAGTGTGGAATCATATATTAAAGTTTTATGGCAGCTGGTACAAAGGACCTCCTGAGACGCTCAGTCCGAGAACACAGGGTGTTAAGCCGCCTGCTACGGAGGCTGCTGGACTGTCCTGCCAGGACATGGTGAAGGGGGTGATTGACATTGCCCATGATGGCCAAGAGCTTTCCCCGCATCAGTTACTCCACCACAGTCCCCCAGTGAGTTCAGGCTCTGCCCCACCACTGAGCCCGCCTTCCTGACCAGGGTAAGAGAGAGAGAAAGACAGACACCGAAGGAACAAGACTGATTCAATGTAATGTTGATCGATTGGGCGTTATAAAGCTTCTCTCCTCTGGGACAGACTTCCTGTTCCAATCAGGGAGGCTTGCACTGTGTTGGTGATTAAATTAGAACCTTTCTTTTTAGTCAGGATCAAAACTTAAGTGCTGTGCTAGTTACACTTAACCGAATGAGACTTCACCCACACATCCTCTGCTCCTCCACATTCTCTAATCCTACTCTCTCTTTTCCCCCCTCACACTCCTACTCACTGGAGTTAAGGGATTTGTGTTTCCTTGGAGGGCAGGTAACATAACGAGAATAGTTAGACAGTCTGCGTTTGAGATACAATTATTACAAGTCCCCCATTGTGAACTTTGCTGCATCTGCTGAGCCATGGGTCACTTTTTTGGGGGTCCATCTTGAAGATGGACTCAACTAAGAAAGTGAATATCTATGAAAGGATACAGTATTGTAAGGACATCATCATGTGACATGTATTAGTACTCTCATGCGTCAGAAGTGATGTAGTGTAGTTAGTGTAGTGCAAAGCGATGTAGTGTCCATTTTAAATATGTGTAATGAATAAATGGCTCTTGTTTCACACAATTGTGTTTTTATTTGTCAGGTGACCTCTGGAAAGCTTCAGAGGAGGGCAGCCTAGGCCACCTGCAAAGAGCTGGGCCGGAGCTGGTGACGGTGCTGACGGAGGGAGTGGGAGAAGGAGACGGCCTGCTGCCCATGACGGTTGGCCCGCAGTAGCGCTACCGGGATGCTGGGGTCCCACCACACTGACCCTGCTGTATGTGGACTGGGACTGCTTTGCTGCTGACTGGACATCTGGCTCTTCATCCGATGCCTGGCGGGTGCAACTTTACACAAGGTAGGCATGGTGACCACAGGAGGAGTCCTGCTGCCTGTGTTTCTCTGTGCCTGGGGATCAACGTCTCTGCAGTCGTTCCATCTCCACCTCAGGTATGTACTGAATATTCATTACTGAACATGAGGATAACATTATCGAGGTTAGATTGTTGTCAGGGCTCTAATAGCAGCTTGATGTTTTTACAGGGACATGAGGGATAGACATTATCATGCATTCCTGCTGGAGGGGGTGACATGATGGAGCAAGGACTGTTATGTCCCCGGCCGCCAGGTTTTCAGTTTTTCTCAGGCGTTGGCTCCAGGCTCCAAGTTCCCTGCCACATACTCCATCCCTCCTGTGAAATTGACACACCTGCAACTCATCCCCTCATCAGCACCACAGTATTTCAACCCCGGTTTTCCAGTCACTCATTGCCAGTTCAACACTTCTCCTATGTTGTTAGTTCCGGCTCCTATGCTATGTTTATAAAACTTAATACACTCCTAATAATTGTGTTTTCTTTCTGCCTGTTACAGACTGTGCCGCATCCTCCTGTTCAT
Source organism: Mallotus villosus (assembly GCA_903064625.1). Taxonomy (NCBI): domain Eukaryota; kingdom Metazoa; phylum Chordata; class Actinopteri; order Osmeriformes; family Salangidae; genus Mallotus; species Mallotus villosus. The sequence goes on from CAEFZP010000795.1 coordinate 346,492, forward strand.
CTGCCTGCCTGCCACACTGGATCTCTTTTGTTCTCCTTGACCTTTTTTTCAATAAACCAGTCTGTGGAGTTGTACATTTGGGTCCACATTAGCCAGTAGCCACTTGGTCCATTTTAACAAGGACTGGGTTGGGAGAGCGGAGGAGGGGCACCATAATGGCCACTTTAAGCAAGCCATCAGCTCTCTGACGTCAAAGTTGCTGGCTATCAAGATAGCTGTGGACTTCACCTGTCCAGCTCCATACTGGTATGTCTTCTCTCCTCTCTCAGTGGCTGTCTCACTATCACGCCTTCCCACACACATATTATGATTATCTCTCACATGATCTTCTCTCTCACACACACACACACACACACACTTCAGTTCAAATCTGGGATGTTAAATTAATGATAACAATTATCTGTCTTTATAGTTTCATGAAAGCCAGGTGTGTAGTCTCAGATCGGTGAGGACCTGGGGGTGCTCAATAGAAACCCAGAGGTGCCTGATGAGGGAGGGACAAGACAAGACAAACTTGATCTCTATATTTACCGATCTTTCTCTTAAAACATTTCAGCCAATAAGTTAAGATATACTCAAGAAAGCAACAGTACGCATCCTAAATATATATATATATTTTTAATGTGATTATTTCAAGTGAACATGGTGAAAAAGCATCAACACTTTTTTTTCATGAAGTAATGCTTGTTAAAAGTTGTCAGTCATCTAATTGGCTGATGAATTAAGGTGTAAAATACATTTTGGTAGGGTGAAAAACCAAGTTTGCTCGGTGGTGACTTAAGAGTCCAGTCGGAGGTTTGAAGCTGTTGGTGTTACCATGTCTCTATTATCGGCGGAAGTTAAAAGCCATCTTTATTTTCCTAAAGAAGCCATCAATTTTGGACCTAGAATCCAATTTCAATCTTCCTTTTTGTGCCTCTTTCTCTTCCTTTTCCTTCTTCTCCATTTCCTTCCTTTCCTCATTGGATAACCTTTCCATCTCTTTCCTTTCCTGATCTTTGGTTTTATGTTTCTCCTTCTCCAGCTTTATTTGAATATCCTTGAGTTGTTTCTCTGCCTGCTCCAGCTGTTTCTTTTCTTCCTTCTCCATCTTCTCCTGTGCCTGCCTTTCTGCTTTCTTCTGCTTTTGTAGATCCTCTTTCTTTCCTGGTGTCAATTGTTCAACCTTTACCTCCTTCTCCTTTTTCTTTAGCATCTCACTGTTTAACCTCTCCTCAGTAGATGCATCTAGTACCTGCATGTTCAGTGGTCTACACACTGATCCTTCCTCCTCATCATCCCTGAGAATGATCCGCCCACAGGCTATTCTCTCTACCTATCAGGGCAGGGGAGATCGGTTATGTAGAGTATATTTATAGGAACAACTATTACATTCTGGACACAAGTCAATAAAACTGAGTTATGAGTTAACCTTTTTGTTCAATCATTTTCCTGAATCATTTGGACATAACGTCCAATGTAATGTATATAAACATAATGTGTATCAAATGTCATAATACTAAGTTTTGCTTTGTGGACTGTGAGCGTACTACTACCATCAATCCTGAAGACTCACCTCAGCTTGTGCAACAGACCAGAGGCACAGCTGGCTTTTCTGCTGCTGTTCACCGCTTGCTTCACCTGCCAGAGGAAGCGTTTCCACAAACTCTAAAGTGTGGGGGGGTGAACACTCCTCATTGGATGCATCCTCATTTGATTCCTCATTCTGGTTGGCTAAGGGTGAGGTGCAGCTGTGAGTGGCCTGAGGAAGAGGTGCGCAGGGGGGGTGCTGTACCCTGTGGGAGTGCCTGGCCTGAGCTTCCAGAGGGTTAGTGGTGGAGGTGAGGTCCATGTGGGACATTGTAATCAGTGAGAGGGGTGGGGGGGCTGGGGAGACTTGCTGCTGGATGGGGGATGTGGATGGATCTATGACGTCTGCTATCTATGTGGGAGACAAGGAGACTGTTAGCACTGTAGTAGAATACTTAACACACAGAACATGTTTATGCCATTCCTTAATACCCCAAACTCCATTCTGAACTAGTTAACTGACAAAGTCAAAACAATGACATGCTTGCTGGCTCAGCCTCACCTCCTTAAGCAGGTCATCCAGTATCTTCAACTCCTCACAGATGGAAGGAGACTTCAGCACCTGTATGTGGGTGGTCCTGGTCTCCTGCACATCTATTTTTTCTACAGAGGGATTGAGCTGTGCCTGCATCTCCTCGATCCATCTCTGCTGCGTGTCCCACTGCTCTCTCTGCTTCTGCCTCCCCTGCCTCCACCATTCCTGCGTCTGGTCATACTGCCTCTGTTCTGCATGCCTCTGCTCTGCCTCCTTTTGCTCTGCATCCTTTTGCTCTAACAGCCTCTCTTCAGGCGTCTTCTTTAATGTTACCGTCTGTTTCAGTGCTACCCACCTGCTATTGAGGTAGCTCCGTTCTGCCAGCCTCTGTGCTGCCTGCAACTGCTGGGCCTGCTTCAGTTCTGCCTTCCTCTGTGTTAACTGCTTCTTCTGGGCCTGCCTCAGTTCTACCTGTTTCTGTACCCAGCTTTTGTCTGGCTTTCTCTTTTCTGGCTTACTCTTACAAACCTGCTTCTTTTCTGCCTGTTTCTCACGCACCTCCCTCTTCTCTTTCTGGATCTTCTCCTAAAAGGACGTGATTCATATTTTCTTAGTTTTTGTCTTAGTCTTAAATTTGAGTCCCCATTCCAGTGATAGGTTGACCCGTGTATGGAACTAGCAGACAAGCTGCTTGAATTAAGCCAACAGGTGGCTCCATATCTCTACTGTAGAATATGAACTATGGCTGTTAGTAAGTCAAGACAGCATGACTGCACTTAAGATACCATACTGTAGCTTTTCCTAGGTAAATATATTAGTTTGTATACTGCTCTCAAAAGACAGACCTTGTTCTTCATAAAAAATTAATCTGGAATAACTGAAGGATAAATTAAATCCGTAAAAATAAATGTATGCAGTAGTTTGCACTTGAAGATGAGACATCAATGGTTGTGTGCTTTGAGGGGCTGCCTCATTTCTGTCCTAGTAGACCCCCCCCACACAATCAGAAACATTAGATGGACGTTACCAGATATGTTGTATAGATATCTGTGTTCTCAAACACATATGCTTAATTACCTCAGAAGACCGTGTGGTTCCAAGTTGACGGCTCATGTTCCCTGTTCTGTTATTAGAGGAAAAAGTGAATTGTGTTGTTACACAGACTTTATATTGCTCCTAATGACCAGCAGATGGCCAGCATATGACACATTAGAAATGGCACATTTGTTGTGACGTCATTGCTACATTGTGACATCATTCTGATCTGTTTGCTGAACATTTCAATCTCCAACGTTTAAAAAAAGTATAGGCTCTATGTTTACATATTAACAGTACAGGTAACAATGTGGATTGATCTGTTCCTTTGTGCTACCTTTGACACAATGAATCACGAATTGCTTCCTTGAATATTCAAGTGGGGGTATAGCTCAGTGGTAGAGCATTCGACTGCAGATCGAGAGGTCCCCGGTTCAAATCCGAATGCCTCGTGATTTTATAAATATATAGAATAAACAGATATTTGACACGTCTGATTGTGCGACTTGTCCCATTGATCTCCAAAAGGTTCCCTTGTCATTTGACTTTCCCTTCTACAGCCATTACCTCAGACAAGTCACCATAGCAACTGGAGGTACATTTCATAATTTGTCTTTGACAGTGTCTAAGGCTACTCCCCCGAAGACCGAAAAAGTCCCTGAAACTATTTGAGATTGGTTGTCTGAAAAGGCCTAGTCACGGACCGTTCACTTCGAAAATTCAGGAGGTGCACGTCAATCCGTCAAAAGCTCTCCGAGGGCTGACGGAGACCACGCAGAGGGCGTTCCACGAAAAACGCAGAAGCATAATAGGCCTTAACAGGGGACAAAAGGGAACATCAGCAAGTCGCTGATTTACCTGAGCTGAATGAGACCAAGGATAAAGGACTTGGTAATATAAAATTGCCTGCCTTAATTGTAGCACGTTTTACAAATGCTTGCACATATAGCCTAGGCCTACATGACGGTTAGTTGTAGGCTAGAGTTTATTTCCGTTATTTTAAAGCATAGGCTAGCCTATATAACCATTTTGTAGGCTAATGAACGCGATTATTCTCATTGCATGACAAAGTAGGCTAATTATAGCCTAATGACGCTAGTTATAATACCGTAACATGTTATTCCTTGCATAATTCCACTAAAATTGGTTTAGGGAAACTATAGGCCTATAATATCTGCTAATGAGCCACTCACTCCTTTGTGCAAAAAAGGCGGCGGGCGGCGACGGGGAATGACATGACGAAGATAAATAACATAAGGCCATTTGTTTGCTTAATAAAAGAGCAAGCTATAGACCTGTTTATAGGAAAGGTAACCTTAAATGTTTTTTGGGGTGATCTGGCACTATATAAGAAACATTTTTTTAAGAATTAAATATTTTTACAAAACGAACTTGACCTTCCAGGGGGGGCGGGAGGGGAATGGTAGGGGAAACACTGGCTAAAAATGTGCTCTTGACGAAATGCAGTGTGTGCTAAATCTTCTAAACACAACTAGATCTGCCATCTTCATATGAAATATGCCGTGTTAATTTGCCGTCTTTTATAGTGGTCCACGAGCATATTATTGTTGTATCATACATTAGGCCTACACTACATTAGGCCTACATCAATTTGACAATATTACTCCCTTTATGGTGTTCAATTATAGCTACGCATAGTATTGACCATTCTTAAATGTACGCACACTTCCAAGAAATCTCTTGGCATCATAGATTGCAACTTTTCCCCCCTCACACTCCTACTCACTGGAGTTAAGGGATTTGTGTTTCCTTGGAGGGCAGGTAACATAACGAGAATAGTTAGACAGTCTGCGTTTGAGATACAATTATTACAAGTCCCCCATTGTGAACTTTGCTGTATCTGCTGAGCCATGGGTCACTTTTTTGGGGGTCCATCTTGAAGATGGACTCAACTAAGAAAGTGAATATCTATGAAAGGATACAGTATTGTAAGGACATCATCATGTGACATGTATTAGTACTCTCATGCGTCAGAAGTGATGTAGTGTAGTTAGTGTAGTGCAAAGCGATGTAGTGTCCATTTTAAATATGTGTAATGAATAAATGGCTCTTGTTTCACACAATTGTGTTTTTATTTGTCAGGTGACCTCTGGAAAGCTTCAGAGGAGGGCAGCCTAGGCCACCTGCAAAGAGCTGGGCCGGAGCTGGTGACGGTGCTGACGGAGGGAGTGGGAGAAGGAGACGGCCTGCTGCCCATGACGGTTGGCCCGCAGTAGCGCTACCGGGATGCTGGGGTCCCACCACTGACCCTGCTGTATGTGGACTGGGACTGCTTTGCTGCTGACTGGACATCTGGCTCTTCATCCGATGCCTGGCGGGTGCAACTTTACACAAGGTAGGCATGGTGACCACAGGAGGAGTCCTGCTGCCTGTGTTTCTCTGTGCCTGGGGATCAACGTCTCTGCAGTCGTTCCATCTCCACCTCAGGTATGTACTGAATATTCATTACTGAACATGAGGATAACATTATCGAGGTTAGATTGTTGTCAGGGCTCTAATAGCAGCTTGATGTTTTTACAGGGACATGAGGGATAGACATTATCATGCATTCCTGCTGGAGGGGGTGACATGATGGAGCAAGGACTGTTATGTCCCCGGCCGCCGGGCCAGGTTTTCAGTTTTTCTCAGGCGTTGGCTCCAGGCTCCAAGTTCCCTGCCACATACTCCATCCCTCCTGTGAAATTGACACACCTGCAACTCATCCCCTCATCAGCACCACAGTATTTCAACCCCGGTTTTCCAGTCACTCATTGCCAGTTCAACACTTCTCCTATGTTGTTAGTTCCGGCTCCTATGCTATGTTTATAAAACTTAATACACTCCTAATAATTGTGTTTTCTTTCTGCCTGTTACAGACTGTGCCGCATCCTCCTGTTCATCTGCCTGCCTGCCACACTGGATCTCTTTTGTTCTCCTTGACCTTTTTTTCAATAAACCAGTCTGTGGAGTTGTACATTTGGGTCCACATTAGCCAGTAGCCACTTGGTCCATTTTAACAAGGACTGGGTTGGGAGAGCGGAGGAGGGGCACCATAATGGCCACTTTAAGCAAGCCATCAGCTCTCTGACGTCAAAGTTGCTGGCTATCAAGATAGCTGTGGACTTCACCTGTCCAGCTCCATACTGGTATGTCTTCTCTCCTCTCTCAGTGGCTGTCTCACTATCACGCCTTCCCACACACATATTATGATTATCTCTCACATGATCTTCTCTCACACACACACACACACACACACTTCAGTTCAAATCTGGGATGTTAAATTAATGATAACAATTATCTGTCTTTATAGTTTCATGAAAGCCAGGTGTGTAGTCTCAGATCGGTGAGGACCTGGGGGTGCTCAATAGAAACCCAGAGGTGCCTGATGAGGGAGGGACAAGACAAGACAAACTTGATCTCTATATTTACCGATCTTTCTCTTAAAACATTTCAGCCAATAAGTTAAGATATACTCAAGAAAGCAACAGTACGCATCCTAAATATATATATATATTTTTAATGTGATTATTTCAAGTGAACATGGTGAAAAAGCATCAACACTTTTTTTTCATGAAGTAATGCTTGTTAAAAGTTGTCAGTCATCTAATTGGCTGATGAATTAAGGTGTAAAATACATTTTGGTAGGGTGAAAAACCAAGTTTGCTCGGTGGTGACTTAAGAGTCCAGTCGGAGGTTTGAAGCTGTTGGTGTTACCATGTCTCTATTATCGGCGGAAGTTAAAAGCCATCTTTATTTTCCTAAAGAAGCCATCAATTTTGGACCTAGAATCCAATTTCAATCTTCCTTTTTGTGCCTCTTTCTCTTCCTTTTCCTTCTTCTCCATTTCCTTCCTTTCCTCATTGGATAACCTTTCCATCTCTTTCCTTTCCTGATCTTTGGTTTTATGTTTCTCCTTCTCCAGCTTTATTTGAATATCCTTGAGTTGTTTCTCTGCCTGCTCCAGCTGTTTCTTTTCTTCCTTCTCCATCTTCTCCTGTGCCTGCCTTTCTGCTTTCTTCTGCTTTTGTAGATCCTCTTTCTTTCCTGGTGTCAATTGTTCAACCTTTACCTCCTTCTCCTTTTTCTTTAGCATCTCACTGTTTAACCTCTCCTCAGTAGATGCATCTAGTACCTGCATGTTCAGTGGTCTACACACTGATCCTTCCTCCTCATCATCCCTGAGAATGATCCGCCCACAGGCTATTCTCTCTACCTATCAGGGCAGGGGAGATCGGTTATGTAGAGTATATTTATAGGAACAACTATTACATTCTGGACACAAGTCAATAAAACTGAGTTATGAGTTAACCTTTTTGTTCAATCATTTTCCTGAATCATTTGGACATAACGTCCAATGTAATGTATATAAACATAATGTGTATCAAATGTCATAATACTAAGTTTTGCTTTGTGGACTGTGAGCGTACTACTACCATCAATCCTGAAGACTCACCTCAGCTTGTGCAACAGACCAGAGGCACAGCTGGCTTTTCTGCTGCTGTTCACCGCTTGCTTCACCTGCCAGAGGAAGCGTTTCCACAAACTCTAAAGTGTGGGGGGGTGAACACTCCTCATTGGATGCATCCTCATTTGATTCCTCATTCTGGTTGGCTAAGGGTGAGGTGCAGCTGTGAGTGGCCTGAGGAAGAGGTGCGCAGGGGGGGTGCTGTACCCTGTGGGAGTGCCTGGCCTGAGCTTCCAGAGGGTTAGTGGTGGAGGTGAGGTCCATGTGGGACATTGTAATCAGTGAGAGGGGTGGGGGGGCTGGGGAGACTTGCTGCTGGATGGGGGATGTGGATGGATCTATGACGTCTGCTATCTATGTGGGAGACAAGGAGACTGTTAGCACTGTAGTAGAATACTTAACACACAGAACATGTTTATGCCATTCCTTAATACCCCAAACTCCATTCTGAACTAGTTAACTGACAAAGTCAAAACAATGACATGCTTGCTGGCTCAGCCTCACCTCCTTAAGCAGGTCATCCAGTATCTTCAACTCCTCACAGATGGAAGGAGACTTCAGCACCTGTATGTGGGTGGTCCTGGTCTCCTGCACATCTATTTTTTCTACAGAGGGATTGAGCTGTGCCTGCATCTCCTCGATCCATCTCTGCTGCGTGTCCCACTGCTCTCTCTGCTTCTGCCTCCCCTGCCTCCACCATTCCTGCGTCTGGTCATACTGCCTCTGTTCTGCATGCCTCTGCTCTGCCTCCTTTTGCTCTGCATCCTTTTGCTCTAACAGCCTCTCTTCAGGCGTCTTCTTTAATGTTACCGTCTGTTTCAGTGCTACCCACCTGCTATTGAGGTAGCTCCGTTCTGCCAGCCTCTGTGCTGCCTGCAACTGCTGGGCCTGCTTCAGTTCTGCCTTCCTCTGTGTTAACTGCTTCTTCTGGGCCTGCCTCAGTTCTACCTGTTTCTGTACCCAGCTTTTGTCTGGCTTTCTCTTTTCTGGCTTACTCTTACAAACCTGCTTCTTTTCTGCCTGTTTCTCACGCACCTCCCTCTTCTCTTTCTGGATCTTCTCCTAAAAGGACGTGATTCATATTTTCTTAGTTTTTGTCTTAGTCTTAAATTTGAGTCCCCATTCCAGTGATAGGTTGACCCGTGTATGGAACTAGCAGACAAGCTGCTTGAATTAAGCCAACAGGTGGCTCCATATCTCTACTGTAGAATATGAACTATGGCTGTTAGTGAGTCAAGACAGCATGACTGCACTTAAGATACCATACTGTAGCTTTTCCTAGGTAAATATATTAGTTTGTATACTGCTCTCAAAAGACAGACCTTGTTCTTCATAAAAAATTAATCTGGAATAACTGAAGGATAAATTAAATCCGTAAAAATAAATGTATGCAGTAGTTTGCACTTGAAGATGAGACATCAATGGTTGTGTGCTTTGAGGGGCTGCCTCATTTCTGTCCTAGTAGACCCCCCCCACACAATCAGAAACATTAGATGGACGTTACCAGATATGTTGTATAGATATCTGTGTTCTCAAACACATATGCTTAATTACCTCAGAAGACCGTGTGGTTCCAAGTTGACGGCTCATGTTCCCTGTTCTGTCATTAGAGGAAAAAGTGAATTGTGTTGTTACACAGACTTTATATTGCTCCTAATGACCAGCAGATGGCCAGCATATGACACATTAGAAATGGCACATTTGTTGTGACGTCATTGCTACATTGTGACATCATTCTGATCTGTTTGCTGAACATTTCAATCTCCAACGTTTAAAAAAAGTATAGGCTCTATGTTTACATATTAACAGTACAGGTAACAATGTGGATTGATCTGTTCCTTTGTGCTACCTTTGACACAATGAATCACGAATTGCTTCCTTGAATATTCAAGTGGGGGTATAGCTCAGTGGTAGGCTAGAGCATTCGACTGCAGATCGAGAGGTCCCCGGTTCAAATCCGAATGCCTCGTGATTTTATAAATATATAGAATAAACAGATATTTGACACGTCTGATTGTGCGACTTGTCCCATTGATCTCCAAAAGGTTGCCTTGTCATTTGACTTTCCCTTCTACAGCCATTACCTCAGACAAGTCACCATAGCAACTGGAGGTACATTTCATAATTTGTCTTTGACAGTGGCTAAGGCTACTCCCCCGAAGACCGAAAAAGTCCCTGAAACTATTTGAGATTGGTTGTCTGAAAAGGCCTAGTCACGGACCGTTCACTTCGAAAATTCAGGAGGTGCACGTCAATCCGTCAAAAGCTCTCCGAGGGCTGACGGAGACCACGCAGAGGGCGTTCCACGAAAAACGCAGAAGCATAATAGGCCTTAACAGGGGACAAAAGGGAACATCAGCAAGTCGCTGATTTACCTGAGCTGAATGAGACCAAGGATAAAGGACTTGGTAATATAAAATTGCCTGCCTTAATTGTAGCACGTTTTACAAATGCTTGCACATATAGCCTAGGCCTACATGACGGTTAGTTGTAGGCTAGAGTTTATTTCCGTTATTTTAAAGCATAGGCTAGCCTATATAACCATTTTGTAGGCTAATGAACGCGATTATTCTCATTGCATGACAAAGTAGGCTAATTATAGCCTAATGACGCTAGTTATAATACCGTAACATGTTATTCCTTGCATAATTCCACTAAAATTGGTTTAGGGAAACTATAGGCCTATAATATCTGCTAATGAGCCATTTTTTTAAGAATTAAACATTTTTACAAAACGAACTTGACCTTCCAGGGGGGGCGGGAGGGGAATGGTAGGGGAAACACTGGCTAAAAATGTGCTCTTGACGAAATGCAGTGTGTGCTAAATCTTCTAAACACAGCTAGATCTGCCATCTTCATATGAAATATGCCGTGTTAATTTGCCGTCTTTTATAGTGGTCCACGAGCATATTATTGTTGTATCATACATTAGGCCTACACTACATTAGGCCTACATCAATTCGACAATATTACTCCCTTTATGGTGTTCAATTATAGCTACGCATAGTATTGACCATTCTTAAATATACGCACACTTCCAAGAAATCTCTTGGCATCATAGATTGCAACTTTTGGGTGGATCCATCTACGCACGGTTTACGCACATATTAGTGCGTAGGCTACGAACGGTTGATAAATGAAAAACTGTCGTCTTTAGATTGACCACTGGAGAGCGGCAGAGTACCATTATGTAAAAGCGCCTGACAGATGCACGACCTTAGCTCCACCAACAGAGGGCGAAAGGCCTCTCTCTCCATCAAGGTGGACCTGTCTGTGAAGAAAGGGCAGCTTGAAAGAACGACGTGATGTTTGAAGGTTCAATTAAGCCGTTTCTGCCCGTTTGGGGAAATACAACCAACAGCAACATAAAGTTTGTTGTGGCAAACTGCTAGGCCTGCGATCTTGACCTTAAACAGTGGACAGACACAAACACACCATGGGGGCTTTACACAGAGAAGCACCCCACACACACACACACACACGGGAGATTCATGTAAACACACACACTGACACACACACATAAAAACACAAACTGATTAAACTTGGGTTTTCCATGCACACACAGGAAATGTCATTTTTGTTTAATCTAGATGACTTGTAGGTTGTTGCCTTTATGCATACAATCATGCCCCGCATCAGCCTCCGTACATAATGAAAAGGGCTTATCAGGATTTTTGCCCCAGGGTGACGTCGTTTTTCTCTATTTCCTGCAAGGACTTCGCTGGGAATAAAGCGAATGCCACTTTAAGCATGTGACCAACCGGAATCACCGCGGACAACGTGTGCCGCCGCTTCTTCTGGAACGGAACAATGACTCAGAGAGAATAAAATGAAGAGTTCAATTGGGAAGCGATTAAAATGAATAGAAGCCATTGCCAGATAAGACACACACTATTTCCTCATCTATTTAACATTCATTGAATTGAATAATCCGCTCTTATTATCGTAAATAGTCTGCATATTTACCCTGAATATGCTAATTTATGTTAGCTTCAAGCGCTCCATGACTTAATATTTTTTCATCAATATATGCATATCTCTCCTTGATTCCTATAGGCTATACTGTAGCTATTTGAAGAGAGGAGGTGGGGATTGAAAAAGAGGAAGAGAGAGAGGAAGAGAGAGATCTGTTAGACCTCATTGTTTGTGTAACTTTCCCCTGGGCCAAGCCAGTTACATTTCAATCAAAAGATTCATTGTAAAGTCATTATACCAAACTAGGCACTGATAATTGGCTGTCACTTTGCATAGTGTCTGCACTCTAGCTGTGGGGCAAATGACTACGGTCTTATCTCTCACTTTTAAGGGAAAATAATGGACAATTTATCATTTATCTTCGCAGCGAAATAATAACAAGTTAAATGTCATTCCCCGTGTCGTGCCTTTCAAATAGAAATGTTGGCTTGCATGGCCTCGTTAACCAGGCGGAGAGGAGAGAAGATACATTTATATAAAGCTACATGAATTTACGAATTTACCGGCTTGACTATAACGATTGCATGGACAAATAAATAAGGACAGACGTTTTTCTTTAATTAACATAATGGAGCAAAGGAAATTTAAATGTTGTCAGCAAATTAATATTTCCATCCTGGTTGAACCAACTCATTGATGAACACCTTCTATAGCCTAAAATACATTGCCATACATCAAGACCCGTTAGCCTATAGGCCTACAATGTAAATAGCTCATAATTTAAAGGAAAAACCCTTAACTTGATTGAAATCGTGAGAATCATCGGCTAATTCAGTTGATTGTATTTTCTTCTCTTGTAGGCTTATATCCTATAATTGAACAACATTGCGGCCTTGGCAAATCAGAGATGAAAACAGGCCATCATCATTTCTCATTTAGGCAACTCCTCGATTGATCTAATCAATTCATTCATCAAGAAAAGCTTTAATGTATAGGCTATGCCTGTATAGTTATAGTGTCTATCTGGCAGGAACAAAGGCCACCTCGCTTTATTTTAACAATGTTGTATCCTTCATTTTAATAATCCAATATAGGATAATATAGGAGCGTGAAAGAGGGCATTACTCGTGTCAAAAAAGGACGACATTCATTCCCATTCGTTTATCGGATTATGTCCAATTCGAAGGACAAACGTAGAATGACTCGCTTGGAATTCAAAGGCAACTGTCGACACGGCGACTTGTTTGAACACGGATCAATCATCAATCAGTCTATAGGAAAAACGAGACGCGAAGGATACAGAGATTAACAAAGATATACCAGTTGTGTTGACAAATAACCTCTAAAATCCCTTCAATGAATGCACGCAGCCACGCGCCTTTGGCTTTGACACTGGCCAGTGCAGAACGAGAGGGCAGTGGTGAAATCCTATTCAGATGGTAAATTCCAGCTGAATATATTTTCCAACAACCTAATAACAACACAATTATTGATGTTTAGTTTTATCGTTGCGAGGTTGCGCCTCCTCTCTCCTCCTCCTGTACTTACGCAATTTATATGACACCGAATAAACTTTGTACCTGAATCATTGCTTTAGATTCTCTCCTTAGTTTCCTATATGCATTTCCATTCATTTATTACATTTCTAATCCAAGCTAAATTGAGTTTGGATTAGCTAGTGAAACATTGCACACATGATCTCAGGTAGAGTCGCTGATATAACATCATCATTTTGCAACCCAATGCAGTCAACTGTTGGTTCTTCCTCAAATCAGTGAATTATATTGAATTAACTGCTAATAAGCAAATTCAGAAACATTGTAACATCACTGCTGCTGGCAGTAAAGGCCTCATCGAGAAATGAACATGAGCTATGGTCGCTTATTCACATCTAAACTTGAATACAAATGTAAAGATGAAAGCTTAAAGAATGTTAACTTTATTCACACATTCACTGTATGGCCTGACATACAGAATACAACACGAACACACGACCCCCCCTCCTTGCAGCGCAGAAGGTTCCAGGTGTGACAGGAGGACCCTCCCTGACCCGCCTCAGGGGACGATGTGTCACCAGAGGTCTGAGGGACGGGGGGGGCCCTTCTCCTCTTTAGCATCATTGTGTCTCAGCTTCATGACCACATCAATAGCGTTTGTCAGTGTGTCCGTTTGGAGGTCAATCGCCATGGTCGCAGCAAGGTCGGGAGGTGTGGCCTCGCTGAGCCGGCGGGGCTGCTGCGCTGCAGAGGGAGGACGGGGCCCCGGAGCAAACAGTCTGTTCCTGTAATCCTGACCGTCCCCTTTCCCAGCACCTAGGAGAGGAGTTGACCGTGGTGGTTAAGAACCCTGGTCCCTCGACTGGCACGTCTGCTGAAGACCCCCCCCACCCCCGCCCTTCTCCACACACACACACATATTTTGTTCCTTAAGTCGAGCAAACAGGATCAGCACAGGTCTACATATGAAGCTGTGGACACAGACATGCCTGAGTGGCAAGACAGACAGTTCGACCCTGTGCTCGTCTCTCTGGGGCTGGGGCTGAGGTTGGGGTGGGTTGAGGTTAAGGTTGGGGTTGTGGCTGAGGCTGGGGCGGGACAGACCAGAGGAGTCCACCTGGAGCTCCGCTCTTCTACATTCATGTTTATAAAAGGAGCAGTAAAATATATCCACGTTTCTAACTAGTACAGCTGTATTAGTAGTCCATCTATGTCTCTCCCTCTCCCCCCTCTTTCTCTCTCTCTCACACACACACACACACACATACAGGGGAGCACAGTTCCTTTCTGTTCCATCTGTGGGTGGGGGGTCGATCAGAACAGCTTTACAATCCTGAGTTTATAAAAACACTCAGGGTAGATCCTCCTGGGAATTGCCCCGAGCCGGGCAACCCAAACATGGCATTACAGGGGGCTTACAGCGTCTCCCCCCTCCCTGGGGACTTCAAACAGCGAGGACAGCCCAGTGACACGGCCAGTTAACCTCACCCTCCCCTCATGCTACAGTGCTACGTCCATGATAGCAAGGTATACCTATTATCCTGTCTGCTACAGTGCTAGTCCATATTAGCCAGCTATAACTATTAACCTGTAGGCTACTCCATATTAGCAAGCTATACTTGAAACTACAGTGCTACTCCATTTTAGCAAGCTAATACCTCTTTGCCTGTATTTGTTTTGTGTGTACCGTGAGTGTGTCAATGTGTGTGTGTGTACTGTATGTGTGTGAGTGTGTGTACTGTATGTGTGAGTGTGTGTACTGTATGTGTGTGTGTGTGTGTGTGCGCATGTACTGTGTGTGTATGGGCCGCTCTAAGATCCTCAGGGAGGACAATAGCTCATAACATGAGCAGGTTTCCGTGGTGACTGATGTTTTCATTCAGGGGCCTGTTTGGAGCAGATTAGCCTCCCTGTGTTGTGACTCATCCCCCTGACTCCTCTCTCTGAGGGCCCAGAGTTGTGACTCCTCCCCCTGGGGTTAGGGAGGGGTCAAACACACACAGACAGGTCATCTTAGCTATCCTTGGTTCTTCAGACTGAGTGAGTGACAGCTGGGAGTGTTGTACCATGTCAGCATGAGGAAAGACACATAGTCAAATCTGACCAGGGCAGATTTTCTTACCAGCAGGAGGCGCCATATACAAGATATTGCCTGTACTAAAAGGTTCCTACACAGACAGACAGACAGACAGACAGACAGACAGACGACAGACAGACAGACAGACAGACAGACAGACAGACAGACAGACAGACAGACGACAGACAGACAGACAGACAGACAGACAGACAGACAGACAGACAGACAGACAGACAGACAGACAGACAGACAGATAGACAGACCTATACAGACAGACAGATCTATATAGAAACAAAACAAAACAATGTGTTGTCAATAAACGCTCAAACGTAATCAGCCACTGATTGACATGTCAAGGATTCAAACCGCTGCCAATTCCCACATGTTCCTCAACCTCAGTTTAGCGGATAATTAAAATATAAATCGCAGCACGACTACTAAGTCCTTAGTTAAATCACACAAAAGAACCCACATCCCCAAACTGGTAAACTGACACCGAATTAAATCCCCAAAAGAAAACCACGGCGAGCTCAGCCAGCTGCTCAGAACAAGTGCCGGCTGTGCGGCCGGTCGGAGGGCGCGGAGAGAGGTGGGGCTGCAGTGGGTTACAGTGCTCGGCGCTACGTTAATCTACCGTCCTGTTTAGACAGGATAACATTCGCCCACCGTCAAACAATAACAATTGGCTGCTCTGAATTTAACAGATCGGTTTGGAATTTCAATAACTACCAGGCCTTTCCCCAGGGGCGGGGTTAGTTGGAACTGCCTTGATTACCGGTGCTTGTGTTCAGAGCCAGGCCTGCGTGCCTGTAGGTAGCTTTATACCAGACAACAGACCAACCAATGACTGGCGGGATTGATTAGGAGATGAATGTGGAGAGCGTTGAAATGGCTGGAGGCATTTCCTTTTTTGATTTGGATTCTCTTCAAATGTATGAGCCAGAGAATTTTCAGTATAGGCAGAGCTGTATAGACCAAACGTACAGGATCCTCTATAAAATATGCTTTATACACGTAATTTTTAAGGAAAAGTGGTTGGACCTGTGTCAGTGTCCCTATCCTTGCAGGTTTGTGTGTACTCAGCCTGTGCAGATAAAAACGAATTAAAGACCATCCCCTGATGACACCTGATCTCTCCCAGACAACCTAAATATTTGGATTCTAGTAAAGCCCAGCAAGGCCTGTATGAGCAATCAGCTGAGAATGACCATCACAGGTGTTCTATAGAACAAGGGAGACTCTAGAACAATACAGATCTTTGTCTGACAACCAATAATACATACAGATAGGCATATTGTAGCATTATTAAACATACCTAACATATTTTCTGATGTGTCCTAATGGTTATTAACTCACTATTCGTAGTTGATTAATTACTGTGTCCCACTCCCATGTTTAGTGTGCAGTCTAGTGAGAATGTAGGGTCACAGGGTGACGGGAGAGTGACTGGTGAGTGGATCTACAGAGGAGAGTGCCTGGTGGGTGGAGCTACAGAGGAGAGTGCCTGGTGGGTGGAGCTACAAGTGAGAGTGCCTGGTGGGCGGAGCTACAGGTGAGAGTGCCTGGTGGGCGGAGCTACAGGTGAGAGTGCCTGGTGGGCGGAGCTACAGGTGAGAGTGCCTTCAGGTCACAGCCGAAGCAGTGCGTGTGAATCAGGGTTGAGTGTTAGAAACAGGACAGGAGCCAGGCATTTCAGTATGTTCAGCAGGGCTGAGAATGGGAGCCATGATTAGGTATCTAATTACCCACTTTAGACCCTAAGTAGGCCATTTGCACTCTGATGCTGCAGCTCCATCCAGCCTGGCCCCCTCTGCTTCCCCTGGCCCTGGGATGACGGCCTGCTATGACAGCTGCCATCTTTTCATCTCCCCAACAATCTGTGTGTGTGTGTGTGTGTGTGAGAGAGTGTGAGTGTGTATGAGAGTGTGTGTGTGCGCCTGTGTGTGTGTGTGTGGAGTCAATCCCGACGCCTCATCTTGAGAGGCAGATTAGTGGAGGTGATATAACAGCTGTTGGTGGCCCCAGCCCCGATATGAATCTGGACGGCTGACGAGGCTGTGACGGACAGCTCCTCTCCCAGAATAGAGGAGGAATGTGTCTCTGATGAGGACCTAAGCCGGGGCTCTTCTCTTTAGCATCGCTGGAAAAAGGAATCCTTCTGTTCCCCTTTTGATTGGCCGGGCTAATCACTTCATTGAGTTCATTATCCAGGCTCGTTTGTCTTCTGGGATCGCGGGAAGACTTCTCCTTCACCTCTTCAAGTAGGAACCACAGATACTGGAACATGTTTCATCTCCGATGGGAGTCGACGCTGAGATGTCAAACAGGGTCCCACTGGATCATATTATCATGGGATGGGAATCGTTACACCACCCTAGCTTGTCAGGAGAAAAGTGACAACATTAGAAGTCTCAGTTGACGAGACTCAAGTGACAGTCACTAGCTGTTGACTCGCTCATGAGTCCAACTGCAGTTACACCCCCCATCCTGCAGGTGTCCCCAGAGGCCCCCAACTGGGCACACCGCTAGCTCTTCAGTCATGTTCAGGTCACATTTCATACTGGACTACACCACTTGCCTGGTGTGATTGAACTCTGTACGATTACAGAGACGTTAACTAAAAAGAGTATACATGGCACAGGGTTGCCGATGTTGTCGGTGTCGCTGGTGTTTTGTACTTTTTAATTCAGTCTCGTTACATGACATCACTTTGTTCTGTGCTAGCTAGCTAGCCCAGCCGGCACACAACTATACAAACTACAACAATGACCTTAGAGAACTACAACACTGCATTCAGTTGTCTGACATGCCCCCCAGCATGGTGCATTGTGAAAACCCAAGCACAGCTGAGCGTTAAATAATGCTGTAGTGGACAGCACTGTAAAAGTAACTAACTTTAACCATGAGAATATCTAACACTCAGAGTATCTAACACTGAGAGTAACTAACCCTGAGACTAAATAACTAACTGAGAGAGTCCTGAGTGTTGAAGTCACATGGTGAGACCATGTAAATAGCCTTCTCTCTCTGCCATTTATGCCTCTCCCTTCCCTTCCTCGCCCCTTCTCTCTCTATTCCCCTTTCTCTCCCCACCTATTCCATTTACATTTTTACATTTACATTTAGTCATTTAGCAGACGCTCTTATCCAGAGCGACTTACATTAAGTACAGGGACATTCCCCCTGAGGCAAGTAGGGTGAAGTGCCTTGCCCAAGGACACAACGTCATGTGGCACAGCCGGGAATCGATCCGGTAACCTTCAGATTACGAGTCCGACTCCCTAACCGCTCAGCCACCTGACTATTCCCTCCTCTCCTCTCCTTTCCCCTTCTCTCTCTCCCCTTCTTTCCTTCTACACTCTGTCCTTCTAAGAATCACATCAAAAATCTTCAGATAACATTGTGTGGTGTTTGGCTGCTTTGTGTGTGGACTACAATTCCCACAATCCTCTTTCAGTATCTTCCATGGCTAAATATAAGAGAGCAGTCTGTGGAGTGTGTCCACATCCCAGCTATGAAAGCAAGCTGTGCTTCCCCTGAGCTCTGTAATATTCTGCATTGATGTGATGACCAGTGCAGAACTGTAGTCAAGGTGATGAATTCTGCAGCAAATATGCCTCCTCAAGTACATTATAGACTAGTAAGCATACAATATTCAACATCATCAGCATTAGTAATTAGGGCCCCCACTCACCCCCCCCCCTCCCATTCACTACTCCCTCCTTCATGTGTGTGCATGTCGGTGTGCTGCAGGGTGGAGCAGGGGGACAGGTCTGTGTGCTGCAGGGTGGAGCAGGGTGGGACAGGTCTGTGTGCTGCAGGGTGGAGCAGGGGGACAGGTCTGTGTGCTGCAGGGTGGAGCAGGGTGGACAGGTCTGTGTGCTGCAGGGTGGAGCAGGGTGACAGGTCTGTGTGCTGCAGGGTGGAGCAGGGGGACAGATCTGTGTGCTGCAGGGTGGAGCAGGGGGACAGGTCTGTGTGCTGTAGGGTGGAGCAGGAGGACAGGTCTGTGTGCTGCAGGGTGGAGCAGGGTGGACAGGTCTGTGTGCTGCAGGGTGGAGCAGGTGGACAGGTCTGTGTGCTGCAGGGTGGAGCAGGGGGACAGGTCTGTGTGCTGCAGGGTGGAGCAGGGGGACAGGTCTGTGTGCTGCAGGGTGGAGCAGGGTGACAGGTCTGTAGGGTGGAGCAGGGTGACATGTCTGTGTGCTGCAGGGTGGAGCAGGGGGACAGGTCTGTGTGCTGCAGGGTGGAGCAGGGGGGCAGGTCTGTGAGCTGCAGGGTGGAGCAGGGGGACAGGTCTGTGTGCTGCAGGGTGGAGCAGGGGGACAGGTCTGTGTGCTGCAGGGTGGAGCAGGGTGACAGGTCTGTAGGGTGGAGCAGGGGTGACATGTCTGTGTGCTGCAGGGTGGAGCAGGGGGACAGGTCTGTGTGCTGCAGGGTGGAGCAGGGGGGCAGGTCTGTGTGCTGCAGGGTGGAGCAGGGGGACAGGTCTGTGTGCTGCAGGGTGGAGCAGGGGGACAGGTCTGTAGGGTGGAGCAGGGTGACAGGTCTGTAGGGTGGAGCAGGGTGACATGTCTGTGAGCTGCAGGGTGGAGCAGACTGTTTTCCTGCTGGGACACATTTATTAGGCTGCTCTTTGTGATGTCATTTTTAAGAACAGGGAGTGTTTGTGTCAGTCCACAAGAGGCTATGGACGTGCACGGTTAAACCAGGCCATCTTTAACTGTTTTTGTTTTTGTCACACATTCGTCTGAGGATATCTGAGGGCTTATCTGGTAGAGCTCTAACACGAGCTACCACGACCTTACTGCATGGTCCCGGGTTTGATTCTGGCCCTGGACATTTCCTGGACATGTCGTCCTCGATCTCTCTCACTGCCATTCTTGTCACCGTCAGAACAAATAAAGCAGAAATTACCCCCAAAAAATATATTTAAGAAACAACATCAGTCTGTGTGTTCATAAGGCTTCTATTGTGTTAGATGTAATACTGCAGTCATAGCAGTAAACACTATAACTGTCACATAATAGGTTTGTGTAAACCCATTATCTAGCCTAGGCCTGTTCAGTTGTATAGGTATCACCACCGTATTCCTGTGAGCATTATAAAACGAACTGGTTAATTATTGTTTGGTGCTCTGTGTGTTAACATAAGTGTACATAGTTAGCTTTGCATATTTGTAGAAGACAGCGTTCATCGCTGCGCTCAAAATCTAATTCTGTCTTGCACCCAAACTGCACGTTGTTTAACTTCACCACCACAAGCATGGTAGTTGTTCACTTCCTCGTCCTGCAGGGAGGATAAAGGCGTGACGTCGGCAAATGCTTTGGGTTCTTCAATTCTGCAGAGGGGCGCCCGTCCGCCCTGCCCGAGAGAAGAGCGCCTTCGAGAACAACAAGCTAGAGTACGCCGCGGCAGGCTGCGAAACACACGGATACCGGCGAGAATACTGTACACCGAACAATACCAACAACTCTGGGCAGAGGAGAACAATAATGCGCTACTGTCATCCCCGGGGTTAGCGTGTCCGCACTGCTTTCACCGTGACAAGGAGGAAACGGTGGCGGGTACCATCGGCACGTTTCGTTTCGATCCCGTCTTCCTCACTGTAGTTCGTGTTTGGACATGTCCTCCCTAAATGTAGACGACGATCAGAGATGGGTGCCTACACACGTCCAGGTGACAGTTCTGCGGGGCAGGGGGTTGCGAGCCAAGGGCAAACACGGGACCAGCGACGTCTACACCATTATTCAGGTGGGGAAGGAGAAGTACTCGACTTGTGTGGTGGAAAAGACCACCTCTCCCGAATGGAAAGAGGAATGTTCTTTCGAGTTGTTACCGGGGGTGTTGGAGGATGGGGAACGGAGCGCATACCCCCCGGGGAGCAGCGATGTGATCCTCACGGTGATGCACCGGGCGCTTATCGGTCTGGATGTGTTTCTCGGACAAGCTGTGATCCCACTGGATAAGGCCTTTCAGGACAATATATGCATGAGAAACGAGTAGGTTATATTCCCTGGTTCAGTAATTAATAGCCCACGTTTAATGTACTTCAACACTACTGCACATGACCGCTGCCTCTTACCGGCACGGGGCTTTTTAAGGAGGCATTTTGTTGTCCTTATGAAAGATTCGACAGTGTCATACAACAGATTTGAAAACCGCTTCACACCAGTAACCGTTTGAGTTTACATAACGTTACACAACTGACTGGTGGTCCAAACACAGCTGTCACTGTAATGCTGCAATCACACAGGGCCTCTGCAGTCACGCCCTCTGCGTGGAGACAGAAACGAGTTAGTGAGTCTGGGGCGGAGAGGGACAGTTGACTGTTGAGAGAGAGAGAGAGAGAGAGACGAGAGAGAGAGAGAGAAACACTTTCCTCTTGTAACGTGGAGCTGAGTCAGGTACCATGCATGCACGGTACTGCGCTGTTCACAAATGAGCTTTTGACGTTATTTCTCAGATGTCTGTATTGTTTTTCCCAGTACAGGGCAGGGGATTAGGGACTGGCACAATCCCGGGATTATCTAACAGTTCCATGGTTTTAAATCCATGTGGTATTTTTAGCATAACATGTTTTTTATGAAGCCCACGTTTTCATGAATCTCACACAGGAAGAGCAGTCGATGAGAAATGCTACTTCTGAGCTTGTCTCTCTTTGATGAGGCTACATCTGTATCTCCAATGTTGATTAGTCTGGCCGAGGACACCTATATTTAATTGACATCTCTTAAATGAGAGCTTCATACATTTTCAGTTCATGTATCTTATACACAATTGGACATGTTCTGAAAATGTATAGATTTGGTATATTCCCATACATATATCAAAATGATCAGTAAGTGAGTATGTTTGTACTTACTTTAAGTATCAGTGTTTTTGGCTTGGAATCCCCTCGGTTTGAATGTGAATGAAACAGTTTGATAACCCATGTCCTGGCCATCCAGGAGGTGGAAGTAGCCAAACAAGCTGATCACCAACCCTCCCTGTGGATCCTCCCAGAGAAGGGAAGCGTGTGATGGCAGAACCCCCTCGGCCCACCCCTACCACAGAGAAGGTCACGAGTCTGATCGATGTGTAACTCAAGACAGCTCTGCCTAGGTCATCGACGTGATCTTGAGGGGAGTTTGATAGACGACCCCAGTTCCTGCCCTATGGCCCTATGGACGGCAGTGTTGGAGGTGACCATGGTGATGAGGAGGATGGTGTTGGAGGTGACCTATGGTGATGCTGAGGGTGGTGTTGGAGGTGACCATGGTGATGATGAGGGTGGTGGGTTAGGTGCCCATGGTGATGAGGAGGATGATGTTGGAGGTGACCTATGGTGATGCTGAGGGTGGTGTTGGAGGTGACCATGGTGATGATGAGGGTGGTGGGTTGGGTGCCCATGGTGATGCTGATGGTGGTGTTGGAGGTGACCATGGTGATGATGAGGGTGGTGGGTTGGGTGCCCATGGTGATGAGGAGGATGGTGTTGGAGGGGACCATGGTGATGATGTGGTTGGTGTTGTACTGTAGGAGATATAATATAATAATGGATTGCATTTATAGTGCTTTTCTACCTTAGCGGCACTCAAAGATGCAAGTCCCAGCTGTTCCATAGTTCTATAGAAGCAGTGGCATTCTCTTTCTGTCACTTTTTGTCTCTGTGTTATTGTTGGTCTATCATATCCCTCATATGGGCATGTTTCCTGTAAGTTACATACCAAAGGTTCTCTCTTACTGGCTAACTGGGATCACAAGACATCTTTCAGCCTGCAGACATGTAAAGAAGCTAGGCACAGCTATTCCTTTGGCAGGCTGCTGTGTAGGGTAGTAGAATAGCTACTCTCTGTGGATGGGGTTTCTATCTGCTGTCTGAGTTTACAGTCAGCTCTGTGTGCTGGTCAGCAGTTCAGGGTGGCGTTTCCCTCTGCAGAAGGAGGGTGCTGTGGAGGGGAGGTGCAGGGGTAGTGTGCTATGGACGGGAGGTGCAGGCTCTCAGGGGTACAGAACACAGCAGTGCTACAGGGAGGTAGATTGTGCTACCTTGTACATTGTTGTTCCCATGTTTCTCAAATGGATAGTAAATCTACACTCCCCCCCCATCTTTGGGGGTCTGCCTGCCTCTCTGTCTGTCTATCTATCTCTGCCTGTCTCTCCATGTGTCTCTCTGTCTGTCTCTCTCTCTCTCCATCTGTCTTTCTGTCTGCCTGTCTCTGTCTGCCTGTCTCTCTGTAATGTAATGTATGACACTTTAATCCAAAGTGATGCACAGGGAGAGATTTGAATTGATGACCTTTTGATCTGTAGTCAAATCTACGACTGAGCTACACCTTTATCCCCATATATCTATTTGTCTGTCTGGCTCTACTGTCTGCCAGTCTCTCTGTCTGTATCTCTGTCTGCCGGTTTTTCTCTTATCCATACTCTCTGCCTGTCTGTCTGCCTCCAGGGCAAGAAGAGACAAGAGCAGGCTGGTAGGCAGCCTGTGTGTGTGTTTTATCCTGAGTGTGTTTGTGTGTGTGTGTGTGTGTTAGCGCTCGTATTTGTGTTAGCGTGTGTATTATTGTGCATGTGAGTCAGCATGTGAGTTAGCATGTGTGTTAGCATGTGTGTTAGCATGTATGTGTGTTAGCATGTCCGCTAGCGTGTGTGTGTGTGTGTGTGTGTGTGTGTGTGTGTGTGTGTGTGTGAGCGTGTGTGGTACTGTAGCATGAGATGAGCATCCCACTGCTTCATATATAATGTACAATCCCAGTGACAGGACAGGAAGACTGTCCTTAGAATAAGCTAACACACACACAGCCAAGCTCACACACAGACAAGCTACCACACGCACACAAACACACACAAACACACACAGTGACAAGCTAACACACACACATAGATAAGCTAACACACACAAGAGCTAACACATATACCAATACAAGTTAAGATGTACATACACACACACACACCCACAAGCAAACACACACACAAGCATACAAGCTAACACACCCACTGAAAGATGTAGCGTATACCATAGCAACTTTGCAGGGGACTGACTGGAGACTATCCAATAACAACAAGATTGAGAGGTTTTCTGAAATGTCACTGGTTTTCAATAGTCCTGTTTGTGTCACGTAACAATATCCATTAGGAGATCTTAGTGACTGGTCTCCATCTGGACTAAGCTTAAACGCTCAACTATTCAGATACTCTGTCCCTCTGAATGCAGCTGTGCAAGGTGGTTCTGCATCAGATCAGGGGAGGTAAATCGGTTCAGGTTTTGCAGTGGAGGTCTAATGGGTGATTTTCAGAACACATTCTGTGATTTTTCTTGCCCTCGTATGTTACATTGTAGCTACGTAGCTGGGGAGGGAGAGGCCGAGGAGAGAGGGAGAGCGAGGGAGAGAAGAGAGGGAGAGGAGAGAGGGAGAGCGAGGGAGAGGAGAGAGGGAGAGGAGAGGGAGAGAGAGAGGGAGAGGAGAGAGGGAGAGCGAGGGAGAGGAGAGAGTGAGAGCGAGGGAGAGGCAGAGCGAGGAGAGAGGGAGAGCGAGGGAGGGACTCGATCACATCCAGATGGGGAATGTGTTTCTCTTCCAGTCTGGTTTCACTGCTGATGAGGCAGTTAGACACGAGGCTTCACACCCATACCTCTCTATGCAACACTGTGTGTGTGTGTGTGTGTACCTCTCTATGCAACACTGTGTGTGTGTGTGTGTGTACCTCTCTATGCAACACTGTGTGTGTGTGTGTGTGTGTGTACCTCTCTATGCAACACTGTGTGTGTGTGTGTACCTCTCTATGCAACACTGTGTGTGTGTGTGTACCTCTCTATGCAACACTGTGTGTGTGTGTCTGTACCTCTCTATGCAACACTGTGTGTGTGTGTGTGTGTGTACCTCTCTATGCAACACTGTGTGTGTGTGTCTGTACCTCTCTATGCAACACTGTGTGTGTGTGTGTGTGTCTGTACCTCTCTATGCAACACTGTGTGTGTGTGTGTGTGTCTGTACCTCTCTATGCAACACTGTGTGTGTGTGTGTGTGTGTACCTCTCTATGCAACACTGTGTGTGTGTGTGTGTGTGTGTACCTCTCTATGCAACACTGTGTGTGTGTGTGTACCTCTCTATGCAACACTGTGTGTGTGTGTGTACCTCTCTATGCAACACTGTGTGTGTGTGTCTGTACCTCTCTATGCAACACTGTGTGTGTGTGTGTGTGTGTACCTCTCTATGCAACACTGTGTGTGTGTGTCTGTACCTCTCTATGCAACACTGTGTGTGTGTGTGTGTGTCTGTACCTCTCTATGCAACACTGTGTGTGTGTGTGTGTGTCTGTACCTCTCTATGCAACACTGTGTGTGTGTGTGTGTGTGTACCTCTCTATGCAACACTGTGTGTGTGTGTGTGTCTGTACCTCTCTATGCAACACTGTGTGTGTGTGTGTGTGTGTCTGTACCTCTCTATGCAACACTGTGTGTGTTTGTGTGTCTGTACCTCTCTATGCAACACTGTGTGTGTGTGTGTGTCTGTACCTCTCTATGCAACACTGTGTGTGTGTGTGTGTGTGTACCTCTCTATGCAACACTGTGTGTGTGTGTGTGTACGTGCGCCTGCCAGGCTGCAGTCCTGGGTCCTGAGCAGGGAACATGGAGGGATGAGACTGTAATGTCATCTCACCTGCCTTTTTAAAGGTCTGTCTGGAAACCAGTTGAATCAGAATCCCCCTGCTCTGGTACGTGTCGCTGACAGTAGCCCTGCCCGGCTAACCTGGCTAGCGTGAAAAGCAGCCACTCAGGAAGGGATTCATTTCCCTGGGTGCAGATCAGAGGGAGTAGGGGCAGATGCTATCTGTGAGGGATGGGAGGAGCGGTTTCCTGTTTTGAGGTGATGGTCGATGTAGATATGAAAGTGTTCCGTGGCCCTGGAATGTTCGATGTGTTTACTAGAACTCATACTCCCAGTGCTCTCCAGGCTAGCTGGAACTTACCTTCCCCAGTCCCTCTACCTGCCCCATCCCCTCTTCCTACCCCAGTCCCTCTACCCGCCCCATCCCCTCTTCCTACCCCAGTCCCTCTACCCGCCCCATCCCCTCTTCCTACCCCAGTCCCTCTACCTGCCCCATCCCCTCTTCCTACCCCAGTCCCTCTACCTGCCCCATCCCCTCTTCCTACCCCAGTCCCTCTACCTGGCCCAGTCCCTCTACCTGGCCCATCCCCCCTCCAGATGCTGCTGCCTGGTTCTGTATCTTACAGATACACAGCAGACTAGGCACAGAGCACATCTAAATAAGGAACTGCAAGTCAAGCTTTCTTGTGTTTGTTTCGTAATTGGTCACATGGTCTCTCACAGCTGCACGGCCACAAATAGATCTTTTTTTGCTCTCTACTCTGAAACAAAGAGAGCAAGTGCATGATGAGGACAGTGCTTTGAAAGAATCATGGTCGACTCGACTTGAGTCCTTAATACTCCTCCTCTCTCCCAGATGAGGGGGGAGGGGGTAGAGACCTACCCATGTCTGTGTTAGAGACCTACCCAGGTCAGGGTTAGAGACCTACCCAGGTCTGGGTTAGAGACCTACCCAGGTCTGGGTTAGAGACATACCCAGGTCTGGGTTAGAGACCTCCCTATGTCAGGGTTAGAGACCTACCCAGGTCTGGGTTAGAGACCTACCCAGGTCTGGGTTAGAGACTTAACCACATCTGGGTTAGAGACCCAAGGATCTATATGACTATGGGCGCTGTGCAAAGGCAGAATGGAGGGACTATGGAAGCCGTAATGAAGAGACTATGATGGTGTTGTTCATGGGTAACTTAAATTCCAGGCTCTGTGGAACGTTCTGGAATGTGAGCCCTACCTCTAGGGTGTTGTCCACAGTGGGAGGAGTGACACCATAGACAGACCATTCGTGTAACAGAAGCCCACAGCTTGCAGGCATCTGTGCTACCTGCTACCTATGTTAAAGTTCAGCTTTGTTCAGACCCACAAACCCAACAAGAACAAGCTTTGTTCCGGTGCATTCCATGTGTTGGTGGCCGTGCTTGACCAAGAACACAACCACGACGGCTGTTCATAAAGTAGATGAGGTGTTCGGAACAGTGTGGGTGCAGTAGGTTGTAGATGACGAGGAACTGTATTATCATTCGTCAGCGCCTGACAACGCCCACTCTTTCATAGCACTCTTTCTCTGCTGTCAGAGGCATACTCTGGAATCTCTTTAAAGGTCAGGTCAGGTGTGTGTCTGTGTTCGTGTTCAGGGAATAGGTAGACGACAGGTGATTATATAACCAGATACACCTGACTCCATGGCTCATGTCTGACTCCAGTCATTGTTAATATGCAGAACCCCCCCCAGCCAGGAGACGGCTTTGAAACTGGCATCTGGGACTGATCTCCTACATCACATGCCAAAGATTGTGCCTTCATGTCATGGCTATCTCCGCCCCAATCAGAATCTCCGTTTGATCCGTTTGTCTTCTGTTGGGGATGTTTTGACCTTCAGTGATCTCCATGTCTGGTTCAGCCAACATTGTGAAACTGGCTTTTGAAATGACGGGGTTGAGCATTGAAAGCGCTGATCTGTGGAACCAGGAAATGGTGGGTGGGTGTGTGTGTGTGTGTGTGTGTAGTAGGTCATGGTGCTGTACTGTTGTTCCCCTCACTGGTGCTGTGCTCAGCAGGCAGGTGCTGAGCCTCGTCTGCAGGTCAGAACAGACCAGGCCAGGGAAGGCTGTCCCACGAGGCATGGCTGTCTCAGTCTGACTAGCGCCAGCTGCTTGCTTGTTTAAAGCAGTGGTGCTCGTAGGAGGGCCGTGTGTGTGTGTACGTGTGTGTGTGTGTGTGTGTGTACGTGTGCGCGTGTGCAAGGTGGTTGTGTTGTTTGCTAGAACATGGCCGCTAGTATTCAGGCCACTCATTGTTACTTAAAGGAGGGGAGTTTCATTGTCATTGTTCTCTTGCCAAGGCTAATGACGACAACAAGCGGCCCCAAGGAATTATGGGAAGTCTGACCACTCTTTGGTGACCTTGGGGGGGGGAGGGGGTCTGCTGTTCAGTAAGACTCCCCCCCACCGTCAGCCCCATGCCCTGTTGTAAGGACAGATTAACCTAATTTAGAAAAACAAAGAGGTCATTGACAGTGTCCCATGACCCCACCTACCCTCTGTCTATTGGTACAGGGACTCACTAACAAATCCCTCTATCAAGTTCTCCTAGTACTTGAAATGTTGTCCAACTGTCAGTTTAGGTTCAGCAGCCAAATGATTTCGTTCATCCACTGAGCAGGGCAAAGTATGAACATTTATCGGCCATATTGTGTATCAAAAGCATGTTGACAAGGTGGCTGTGCTAACCCCGTCTCCTGACGTCTCCTGTGTTCTCCAGGTGGTACAAGCTCAACTCCAAGACGGGCAAGAAGGAGAAGGAGAGAGGAGACATCCAGGTCACCATCCAGTTCACCCGCAACAACCTGACGGCCAGCATGTACAACCTCTCCATCAAGGAGAAGCAGCGCTCCGCCTTTGGCAAGCTGAAGGACCGCATGAGGGGGAAGAAGAGGAGCGAGGAGGACTCCTCCTCCGCCGTCCTGCCCCCGGGCTGCGGCACGCTGAGGACCCGTCTGCCCAGCGACGGCGGCGGCGAGGAGGAGTACGAGGACGACGAGGGAGGCGAGGGCCGCCGCAGCAAGATGAGGAACTTCTTCCTGAGGGGGAAGCTGCGGAAGTCGTCGGACACGCGCTCCAGCACGTCTCTGGGCTCTGAGAGCAGCGAGTCGTCGTCGCGCGGCGGCAGCCTCAGCCCCACGGCAGGCATCAGCGTGGTGGTGTCCGACCTGTCGAACTCGCCCAGCAACAGCAGCAACTTCACCGACAACAGCCCTGGTGAGGCCGCTGGGATATGCTGATGACACACACTGTACACGTGTGTGTGTGTGTGTGTATGTATGTGTGAGTGAGTGAGCGTGGGGGGCATGTAGATACATGGAGAATGGCCAAACCTATATACTGTATACTGTATATTAAACTCAACAAGGTTTAGCAATTCTCCATGTGGATATATTTATATGGATATATATATATATATATACTTATTAGCATTATTATTCAAGCCTTCTCACCTACAGTAGTGTCACAGTATAGAGCTGTATCTTGGGTATACTTTTTATTTAAATGCGTCTCATCCGCTAACGTCTCCTCTGCCGGTGACAGATCACACGGCCGGTACTTCGCCCCAGCTGTCGCCCCACAAGTGTGACCTCAGCGAGGAGACGGGCGAGATCTCCTTCCCCGTGCCGCCGCCGCCCGTCAACGGAAACCACGTGCACGACAGCCAATCCCAGGTGGCGGTATCCCAGGTGGCGGAGGTCTCGGAGGAAGGCTCCGTGCCCCCGCGGCCGCTGCAGAAGTCTCTCCCTATATCGGTGTCGCTGCAGAACCTGAGTGCCCGGGCCGAGGCGCCGGGCGGGGGGCGGGCGTCGGACGGGCGGCGCTGGTCCTTCGACAAGGCGGGCGATGAAGAGAAGGCGGCCATCGCGGCGGCGCTGGAGCAGGCGGGCGTGGCTTTGGGGGAGGAGGAGGAGGAGCGGCTCCTGGAGCGGGCGGCCGCCACCACCCTCGCCGCCGTGGAGGCCGGCAGCCAGGGCAGGAAGCAGGGGAGGAACGTGTTCGCTCACAGGAGGGAGGAGTCTGCGGGGGGAGAGCGGAGCCGGGGCGAGTCGGAGCAGGCCCGCGGCCCCGCCGAGGAGAAGCAGAAAGGCTGGTTCGGATCAAAGGACTCCCACAGCAAACCCAGGTGAGGCAAGCGGAACCAAGTATAAACACCGCTGCTGACAACTCTTTTGTTTCTTCGCAGGCCGGGTAATAAATGAATGTGTTAGGTGGGTCTGAGCTAGCAGCCCCGCGGGCCTTGGTCCACCACCTGCAGTCTGTTTCACCTGAGTCACACACTGGCCTCATCTGGAGCTCTCTATAGGAAGCAGGAAGTTAGGCCAAAGAACCTTGTTGCTAAGCGATCACTGTACTGCTAATGGCAAAGTGTTTGGGGACGCTTTGATCCCCTTGTTGCTAAGCGACCATTGTACTCCTGCTAATAACAAAGTGTTTAGGGGACGCTTTGATCCAAAGCAATGTACAGGGAGGGGATTCTAACCTGCAACCTCTTGATCTGCAGTGGAACGCTCTAACCACCTAGCTACACCCATCTCCCATGGTCATCGTTTAGGTTTCCCCACATGGTCTGGGTCTGGAGTGTGTGACGTCCTGGCATGCACACTCAGGGCATGAAGCTGGTACACACATGGCATCACAGAAGCTAGGTTCTCTCCCTCAGCCTCAGGTTCTAGCTCGTTCTAGTTCTCTGCCTCAGACCCAGGTTCTACCGGGTTTCTCTTCCCCAGGTTCTAGCTAGGTTCTCTGCCTCAGACCCAGATGTAGCTGGGTTCTCTTCCCCAGGTTCTAGCAGGGTTCTCTTCCCCAGGTTCTGCCGGGGTTCTCTTCCCCAGGTTCTAGCAGGGTTCTCTTCCCCAGGTTCCAGCTATGTTCTCAGCCCCAGGTTCTAGCAGGGTTCTCTTCCCCAGGTTCTAGCAGGGTTCTCTTCCCCAGGTTCCAGCTATGTTCTCAGCCACAGGTTCTAGTGGGGTTCTCTTCCTCAGGTTCTAGCAGGGTTCTCTTCCCCAGGTTCTACCGGGGTTCTCTTCCCCAGGTTCCAGCTATGTTCTCAGCCCCAGCAGAAGGCTCTGGTTACATCACACGACTGCAGTGCAGAGAGGGGTGGGGTCTGGCTCCTCTGGACAGGAAATGTGTGAAATTGAAACCACACATGAGCTGTGTTTCAGCAGGGTATGACAGGCTGAGGAGGAGTGTGTCACGGGGATGTTTTGTTCCGTATAGCGACTGCATGGCTCCATTTCCTGACCTATAAAATGCAATGTGGTTAATCGTGCATTTAAGTGTGTGCTGTGTGTGTGTGTGTGTGTGTGTGTGTGGGCACAGGGCCCGTTTGTGTGTGTGTGTGAGCGTGTGTGTGTGTGTTAACTAGTGCACTGCGAAAACAGGATGTCTAATCAGCCCCACCTTTTCAGTTGAAGTCACACCTCGGTGACTGCTCTGCCCTCACCAGGGTGATTTACCGGCCCCTCTGCTTCTCCAGTGTAGGCCCTGCACCAACGGGAAACGCTTCACACCCCAGCCCTGTACTGGACCCATGCCTGCCTACTGAAGGCCCACAGTGCCATGTTAGCCTGCTGTACTTCAAACAGCACACACAAAACGCCTCATATGGGCATCGGTTTGAGTTTAGGTCGGGGGGTGGTCATTTGAATTTCCCCCTTTCTCTTCGGAGGTGTTTCCCAAACCTCTCAAGTCACCACAAAGGACATTTTGTGGTGGTATTCGGTAAATCAATTCGATCTCGCCATCTGTGTGAATGTGAGTAAGTGGGCAGCCTGAAGGAGGCAGCAGGCATGGGGGCTCAGATATGGAGGATTTATAAACAAAGATGACACTAATGATGGAGTCACTGTGGGTTGTTTCTCTGTGGTATGTTGGGCTTTGACATTAGGTGAGTAGTGTGAACAAAACAGCATTTATTAAGAGGACTGTGTTCCTTCCTTTCACAGCCTGATGGTGTCCACTAAACTAGAGTCCCCCACCACCCCACACCCTCCTGCCCCCTTGCTAACTCCTTCCTCTGTCTCCCTGGGGACCCTACGTCACACTAACCCCTTCTGCCCCTCACAGAGCCCCCCCACCCCCATGTCCCCCTCCAACCCCTTCCTCCCCCTCCTGCAGTGTAACCCTTTCTACGAGGACATGCTGGCTGACAAGGCTATCAAACCGCCTCTGCCCCCTCTGCCTTACCCCTCCAGCTCTGCCCCTCGCCCCCCCCGCACCGCCCCCCTCCTCCAGCCCCAGTAACCCCAATCCCCGCCCCACTCGGAGAACGTCCCCTCACAGAGGGACACTGCGGGAAGGAAGCCAACGTCACAGTCAGGAAGCGGCCCCTCCCGCCGATCCCTTCCGAGGACAACAACAACCGGACCGGCCAGAGATCGTCCAATCCCTTCTCCCCGTCCGGCAGGGCTGCAGTGGGACAGGAAGTGGCGTGGGACGACTCCTTCGAAGCGTTCGCCGCGAACAGGTTGAAGTCTCCGGAGGAAGCCGACGGGCCCTGCGGCCCGCTGGACACGGCGGGGCCGCACACAGCTCACCCTCTGCTGGACGCAGCGGCTGGACCCTGGACTAGAGACAGTCACACGCATCACCCGCATCTGAATGTAAACTCTGCTCTCCACCCCTCCCCTACTGCCGGTGCCACTCTGATGGCATCCACATCCTCCTCACCTGAGGGAAACACCAATCACATGAAGCTCCTGCACACACAACACCGTGACATGTCGGCCCACGTTAGCCCAGCCCAGAACGGCCTTGAAGCACACCTTGATGGGTCAAAGACCACTAATCCTGCTGCTACCTCACCTGAGCTGATGTCAGGGTGTGAGACCAAGCATATTATCCTCACTGCCAACACTAATGAGATGACCACTAACGCACATGAAACATCCCAACACACGACTGTCATTCAGCTCCCCAAACCCAAGTGCAGGCCTGAAGCTGGAGCACATAAAGGTCACCTCCAGCCCTGGTCCAGTAGTAGACAGGCTGGTGGAGGAGGAGGAGGTCACCTCCAGCCCTGGTCCGTAGGAGTAGACAGGCTGGTGGAGGAGGAGGAGATCACCTCCAGCCCTGGTCCAGTGAGTAGACAGGGCTGGTGGAGGAGGAGGAGATCACCTCCAGCCCTGGTCCAGTAGGAGTAGACAGGGTGGTGGAGGAGGAGGAGATCACCTCCAGCCCTGGTCCAGTAGAGTAGACAGGCTGGTGGAGGAGGAGGAGATCACCTCCAGCCCTGGTCCTGTAGGAGTAGACAGGGTAGTGGAGGAGGAGGAGATCACCTCCAGCCCTGGTCCAGTAGGAGTAGACAGGGTAGTGGAGGAGGAGATCACCTCCAGTCCTGGTCCAGTAGGAGTAGACAGGCAGGTGAAGGAGGAGGTCACCTCCAGTCCCTGGTCCTGTAGGAGTACACAGGGTAGTGGAGGAGGAGATCACCTCCAGTCCTGGTCCAGTAGGAGTAGACAGGGCAGGTGAAGGAGGAGATCACCTCCAGTCCTGGTCTTGTAGGAGTAGATCCCACATCTTCTGAGACAGGGCTCTACAGCCCCAGTCTCCTTCGAGTCAAGGCTGAGGGTTCCATCTCCACAGAGGCCTGGAGAGAAGAGAGAGAAGAACCCTAACCTGGAAAGGAAATATTCAGTTGCTGGTTCTGCAGAGGAGGCTAAGCCTTCCATCTCCGTCACAACGGCCGATGTTGAGGCCAACGCTTCCGTTTCAGACGATGACCACTCTTTGACCACACCCTCGTTTTACATCATGACCTCCTCTCCCCGGCGACGGCGCCCCTCTGAAGTCATCTCCTCTCAGCATGGCCTCAGGGATGCCCAGCGTTATCCAGGGTCCTCCCAAACCAGCCAGGCTCTTCAGCAACTCCCTCAACACCAGCCAGATAAGAACCAGTCCTAGCCAAGGCTTCGATGGCGTGCTGTTAAACCCCAGAGTGCTCGACCTGAGCCCTTGCACTCCCAACATTCTGTACGAGAGTGCCGACTCACAGGAGTACCAGTCCTGCCACTCCCACCAGTCCTCCAGGGCCTCCAGCCTCTCAGGTGAGGCACCCAGGATGGAGACGCTCCCCCCAACGCTACCCTCCCAGAGTGGGGAGGAAGTTGACGGCGAGGTGGGGGGTTTGTCTTGGCCCATTACTGGCTGCAAGAACACAGTTCCCTGGGAGCTGGAGGAGGAGGAGCAGTCTGAGGGTTGTAGGGTGTCTGGTAACGTCCACATTCAGTCGGAAGCGTCCAGTCTTGTCAGGATGGGTGCGGATGAGGAGAGAGACCAACCATGTTACCTGCTCGAGGACTACCTCCCAGAGCCTCATCGAGAAACGCCGTCTGGAGCGCCGAGGGACGGCAGCCGCTCACCGCCCGGGGCTGATACGGAAGCAGTCAGAGGGACCCAGGCTGTCTGGGTCAGGTGACCAGCGTTCAGAACACTCTCCTCTTCTTCAGCCCGGGGCGCTCCATCGCTCCCTCTCCGAGGGCTCGGTCACGGCCGGTCTCCAGGACCTGTCAGTCTCGTTCGGTAGCGACCCCGGCGTGAACCTGGACGCCTCCTCTGTCTGCCCTGACCCCTCCCTTCCTGCCTCTCCCAACCCCTGTCCTGTAACCGCCAGTAGCTCCTCCTCCTCAGCTCCTCCCTCCCTCCCTGTCCCTACCACACTGAGGTCATCAGCCAGCCCGGCCCTGCCCACTGCCTGTGTCCCCGCTGCGATTGGTGCACCGCATGCTGCCACGCTGCCCCCGGACACACAGCAGGCAGCCAATCAGGAGAACAGGTGAGGTCGCACATGCTCAGATTGAAGGGCAGGGGGACTCAGGTGTTCACGAGTCACGGTGACAAGCCTTTCTATCTGAACTTCAACTCGTCAATGTTACTCTCTCTGTCAATACCTCACACATACTCTCACTGTCAGTACCTCACAACCCGAGTCCCCCTCACTAACCCCTGACAGGTAGTGCTCTCCAACCTTAGCGTAGCTGGCAGTAGGGGGAGACATTTTTTCCCCAGCTGGAGAAATGTGTTCTATCCTCACTCTATCTCTCCCCTTTCCTTCTCCTAACGGGCCACGGTAGCGATCCCACAGTCACATGCCCGTCACCAAGGCGATGGGGAGGGAGGGGGGGGGCTCTCACAGGGTGTTAACCGGGTGTCAATTATGATAATAACATAAATATTAACGACTTTCTCCTTCATTTTTCCTTCTTGCTTCAAGGTGATGGATCTACATACACAAGCTTTTGGGAAGGTTTGCATGGGGTTGTGTCTAACTGCATGTTTCTAAGACGGTGTGCTGAATGACATGGCAGCATCACAGAGAGGTGGCTCCCCTGAGGTGTGTGGCTGCTGCCGTCTCACCCGTGTCTCTGCTCTGTGCCCCTCAGCCCCCACGCGGTGAAGCCCCTGAGCGTGCCGGCGGAGGAGAAGGGCCGCTCGGCGTTGGCCAGCGGCCTGGAGAAGCTTCGATCCACCATCCACCCGGGGAGGAGTGGACAGCTGGCCGGGCCGGAGCCAGAGAGGAGGAAGGTGGGGGAGCACACACAGGCTAGCAGTCCTCACCTCACACAGACTAGTAGCAGCCTTCACCTCACACAGACTAGTAGCCCTCACCTCACACAGGCTAGCAGCCGTCACCTCACACAGGCTAGCAGCCCTCACCTCACACAGGCTAGCAGCCCTCACCTCACACAGGCTAGTGGTTCTCACCTCACACAGGCTAGCAGCCCTCACCCCACACAGGCTAGTGGTTCTCACCTCACACAGGCTAGCAGCCCTCACCTCACACAGGCTAGCAGCTCTCACCTCACACAGGCTAGCAGCCCTCACCTCACACAGAGTAGCAGCCCTCACCTCACACAGGCTAGCAACTCTCACCTCACACAGGCTAGTGGTTTTCACCCCACACACTCAACAGAACACTGTTCAACACGTTTCTCTGCTAAATGTTGTTACCCTGCATTTATATAACGATATCTTTCTTTCTCTCTCTCATTTATTCTTCCTCTCTCACTCCCTCGTTTCTTCTCCCTCTCTCTCTCGTTCCTTTCTTCCCTCTCTCTCTGTCTCTTCCTCCCCCCCCTCCCCCAGTCGCTAACAGAAGGGGCGGGGTCCTACTACCACCTGAACCACAGCGAGCTGGTGTCGCTGCTGCTGCGGCGGGAGGCGGATCTAGAGAGGCAGAGGGCGGAGTTTGAGCGCCAGGGCACCCTGCTGGGGCGGAGGGAGGCGGAGCTTCGCCGGCTGAAGCCCCAGGTGAGGGACCTGGAGGACTACATCGACACGCTGCTCGTCCGCATCATGGAGCAGACACCCACCCTGCTGCAAGTACGCACCAAGCTCAAGTGACCCAGGGCCGAGGAGGGCACCGCGGCCCTGCACCCGCCGACTCCGACACCCCCACCGCGTCCGACGCCCAACAATCACACACACACACACGGCTGTCTAGTCTTTTCACTGCTGTGCTGTCCTTTTTGATCTAGAGATTCCAGCAATGAGAAATGTGTCTTTGTGTTGGCATGCTTTCCTGTGCTGGAACACGTCAGTGCTGAGTGAGTGGGTGGGTGGGTGAGTGGGTCCTCAGGTTGCTTCAGGTCAAAGCAGCTGGTGTTCAGCTGAAAGAGTTGGCTCAAGCGGCTTAAACAAAAACCCGGAATCCTCTTTGCGATACTTAATGATTGTAGAAACGAATCACTTTGTCACAACCGTAAAGACAAGCAAACGTTCCGTCGTGAGCAGCAACCGTTGAGAAGCTACAAACCAAATGAATGTTGCCCTCACGTCACTTGCAGCGGTGAAGGAAACGATCCTGGGGGGGGGCAGCAAGATCCAGAAAGTGTTCTTAGCCAGCAAGCGAATAGTTCGACTGTTGATGCACGAAAGGTGCGCGTTTATATATGTCTTTTTGGACCTTGTTTTCTTTGACGTCTTCTGACGGGCATGCCTTGATGACACGCCGCTGCCCGTCGCGCAGGCTCTGCTGGGGAGCTCACGCAGGGTCGGTGTTGCCACGACGACGTCCCCCCCCCGTGTCAGATCACCATGTTGGGTCGGGGTTCAGCCTCTCCCAGCCCCCGCTTCTGCCTTGTGCTGTTTCCGAAGAACATGCTCACAAACACGCTGGTACTAGACATCTGTCACACCTGCCCCCCCCTCCTCTAGCTGTCACCCCCCCCCACTCCCTAACTGCCCCCCCTACCTCTCCACCCCCCCATACCTGCCCCCACCCCACTTCTCCCCCCTGTCCCCATCTCCCTAATGCTTCAGCTCAGGCACGCATACTGCTTAGTGCTTTCAGGTTTGTTACAAAAGGGATATATACCGTGTATCTACAGCGTATATGTCGTACTGAAATGCCAAACGCTGCCTTATTTTTGGTTTTTGGTCAATGTGAATAGTTTGGTTTCGTTAGAGCACTTCATTGAATGACACATGTTACTCCTGTGTCTGGGGGCTGCGTATTTGTGAGATGCTTTCTCATGGTATTATTTCGATAACCGCACCAAGTTCAATGGTAAACATACCAATAGAAAATTTGCTGATAATTCCTGTACCCAAGCCAAGCCTTGAAGAGTGTGGAGCGGACACCCAGAGTCACTGTTCAGTATTCAGATCGGGAGTCACTGTCACAGCTTCTAGATGTGTCCTTGCACCACTCTACTGCAGCTCGGTTTGTGTCAGCACAGACGGATTTCACAGCCTGGTTTAACGGCCTGGTTGACAGCCTGGTTTAACAGCCTGGTTGACAGCCTGGGTTGAAAGCACTGTCCACTGCTGTAAGACTGAGGACTTGGCGAAAGACAGATTCTAACTTACAGCAAACAGATTGAAACGCCTCATCTCAACGCTGCTGTCTAGTTGCATCATGGCGTGATTAGTCGATTAGAGACGTGCTAGATGTGACTCAGCACCATGTCCTCCATGTGTAGCTTGACTTCAGTAACTGACTGTATTCTGTCTCAATTGTGTAGCTGAAGGATTGTGCTCTAAGGTTGGAAAGTTTACAATTCGTAATGCAATTCTGTTTCACAAATTTTGTATATTTAATAAAGAATATTTTGTGTTTCTTGCTCACTGTGTTTGACTATACATTTTTATTTTATGTATTTCCTCTAAATGCTTGAAACTAATTGTACCATCCTTTTGTTTGAAGCATGAGCCACATAGTAAAAAGCTACTGTTGGTGAACACACACACACACACACGCTGCCATTCTGATGAGGTCTTATAGCCTACATGGGGAAAATATTAGAATGCATAAGTTCTATTTCCTCGGCATTCTTGTGTCCACTAGAGGGCTATATTTCCTCTATAAAGCATGTCTATGCAACAAACATCATATTTGGCTCACATCAAAGTGTCCAGTTTCAGCAGGCTGGAGTAGCTTGACAGAGAATTCCCATGGTGCCATACAGACAGATGTTTCACACAGTTTTCGCTTTCTACTCTTAATCAAGCGTACATATACTTCATGGGAAATGTAGTCAGTGTTCCATAGTTGCTTGAAAAAAAGACATGAATGCTGGAGGGAAAAAACTACATTACCTAGCCAACAGCGAAGATATAGCCTACAGCTTACAATTTCTGACGAGGGTTCCAAAGTTCGCTACGTTGTAAACAACTCATCCGCCTGACACCACATGCACAACTTCACGCTACAATGCAAGAATCTGCTGGATGTTATCCAGTATTCCAGTATGGCAAGTGCCGTTTCGACCAGGTTAGCTCAAAATTATATTGAATATATCATTGCAAGATGCTAACAGAGATAATATGTATCTGAAGGAGAACTGTGTTTGTAGGCTGCTGAAAGCCGTAACATGTAATGTAGCATGTAACAGGAAGGCTGATTCGTATGCAATATGCTACCACTTATTACACAAAGTCTTAGTGAACCGTTAGTAGGCTGTACCCACACTGTTACCCAGATGAGAAAGAGAAAGGCGACTGCAATCGGATGTTTGGCACCGTGACAGCCAGCTGGAAATCTGGGCATGCCAACTATATTGCAGCGAGGGGGGGATAAATAAAACAATAACGTGCTATATAGGAGAGTCGGGGAGTGTGTGAGAACCAGCTAGTTGAACAAGGACCTCTATTAGTCCGAAGGGAAGAATCTCCCATTCACACCTGCCACCTCCAAAGAACTCAATCCATATGTTAAACATCAGAAGTTACAGTTGGTGCATAGCCAGGTTCCATTCATATTCACATGTTCTATAATGAGGTTTAGATCAGGAGTCATGACTGCTACCATTCCCCGCTGTGTTCAGTCTGTTCAGGGATGTGGAAAAAAACATTATCAAAGCGAAAACCTTTTGAATTAATTGCCTCTGAAGCGAACTGCTTCTGTGTTCTGGTAGGGGAGGGACATAGTTTGTAGGAGGTATTAATGAACCCACCTGGCAAGCTTAAACAACTGGCACACCAGTACCCACGCCTCCTCAGAAACAGCTGCCACTAGCGTCTGGAGAAGGGTCTCACACAAACTGGAGCAGTAAATTAGAGTCCTTGTAACTTGAACACTAATCATTTACAAATTATTATTGGCCTGTGCCGATGGGGGTTGACTCTTCCCTTATCGCCTTATTTTATAAGTGTCTTCTTTCTCACTCCTTCTCTCTTCATCTCTTTATCCCCCCCCTCTAACCTTCTCTCCTTATCTTTCTTTCACTTTCTCTCCCTCCCTTTCTTATCTCTCTCCGTCTCCCCTTTTCTCAGAGCACGTTTGGTGGCAGATTCAGACACTTCCTGGATGTGATTGACCCCAGGACCCTGTTTGTGTCAGAGGTACCCAGCTTCCTGTTATACGTATGACCCAACATGGTCCCCAGCTTCCTGTTATACGTATGACCCAACATGGTCTCTAGCTTCCGGTTATGATCCAACATGGTCCCCATCTTCCTGTTATGATCGAACATGGTCCCCAGCTTCCTGTTAGAACCCAACATACTCCCCAGCTTCCTGTTATGACCCAACATGGTCCCCAGCTTCCTGTTATGACCCAACATGATCCCCATTTCTCCCCAGAGACAGTGTTGTTACCCAACATGGCACTCATGTTTACTGTGGTACAAACCATCTAGTAATGAACTTAGGTGAAGCCTATGCTACTGGAGTTTATCTGGGTTGTCATGGCTGTCTCCAGGCTCTGGCTTGCGTGTGTGTGTGTGTGTGTGTATGTGTGTGTGTGTGTGTGTGTGTGTGTGTGTGTGTGTGTGTGTGTGTGAGAGAGAAAGGGTGATCAGGGCTGTATTGCCCAGGGTAATGAAGCTGTTAGCAGGCTCATTGGTGACAGTAATAGCAGGGTTTTCTCTTGGGAGGGGAGGAGGTGTGGACGTGCAGGGCAGCTGGGAGC
Source organism: Mallotus villosus (assembly GCA_903064625.1). NCBI lineage: Eukaryota > Metazoa > Chordata > Actinopteri > Osmeriformes > Salangidae > Mallotus > Mallotus villosus. The sequence goes on from CAEFZP010000795.1 coordinate 386,514, forward strand.
GAGGGTGGGAGAGGGAGTGAAGGGGGAGAGGTAGGGAGGGGGGAGAGGGAGTGAGGGGGGAGAGGTAGGGAGGAGGTGTCAGATCCCAGCACCCTCGGCACCCTGCTGGGCCAGACATGGCCTTGACTTGCCCTAATGATGAGGCTGGATGTCCCACTTTAACTCACTCACTAATTTACACACACACACACACTCACACACTTTAGGTTCATGCAGATGGCAAGCTAATTACAACAAAATGGGCCATCCAACCGCTAATGAATCCTACAAGGTACATGAACATAACCTTTTAAGGACTTGATTTCCTTTAGGAGGGAGATGATAACGTTGTTATTGTTTTGTTTACATCAGAAACGTCTTCAGGAGTGTCTGGATCTCCTAGACCGTTTCAATGGTGGAACTCTCCCTACAGGGGTGACCAACGCCCAGGTAACGGACTCTCAGTATGACATCATCCACACACACTCCTCTCGATCAGTAAATGTGTTCGACCTGTGAACCCGTGTTCACTCGTCCCCTATTCCTCACATCTGAACCACTATCTAGGGGCTCTGCAGAGGGTAACAGGGTAACGCAATTTCAGACACTGTTTTGTTACTACCTTGTCATCATTTTGCAACGTCTTATTTGCAAATTTTTATGTATTTATTGAAATTGTATTTTTGTCGTTCAGGTTGCACTTTTGTGAGAGAGAAAGTGTTGCTCTAGTTTGATTTTCATGGTTAAAAAGTTACAGTAGAACCTGGTAAAGCAAGTTAGCTAGCAATTCATCAAAATCTATATTTCCCCTGTTAGTTAACCCAACCAAAAAGTGATCTAATCTCATATTCAAACAAATGATTCACCTAAGGAATTGCCGGAACCTAGAATAGGCAGTGTTGCATTGTGGTATTTGTAGTATAAACTTCACATGCTACGCTTGTGAAGGACATTTCGTGATGCTTCATGGGGTATTTTGAGTTCCAGTGTATAAATTCCACTGTCGGAATTCGAACACCCCCCCTCCCCAAAATGGCGTAACACAGATGTAGTCTGCTGTATGGATAAGGGAGCATGGTTGGACACAGCTGTAGCAAACATTGATGGAAGTGTCCCTTCACAACGCTCGGTCACTGCTAGTTAGTCAGTGAGCTCAAGGTCAGCTTTTCCCATGTTCCAGTGCTGACGCTTTTGTCAAGTCGGGTAAATAGGTAGATAGGTACTGTAGGGGTGTGTTTCGGTCGAGTCGGTTAGGTAGGTAGGTAGGTAGGGGTGTGTGTGTGTTGTTTTTGAAAGAAGACACTGCGGAGTGTTCAGGGTGTGTTGATTGGACCGAGGCTACGTTGGGGAGTGGTGGAAGCCAGGTGTCTGGGGAGGTTAGAGGTCACAGCAGCCTGGCAGGAGTCACAAAGGGTCCTGCTATGCTGTGTTACCATGGGATACCTAACAGCACGCAAGTGCTCCCCAAAGCCAGTGGAAATGATGCTGGATGGTTCTGTTATGTAAAAGAGAAGTTGACAAAGATGTTGATGAATGTATGAATGTGTTTTGCAGCTTTGGCAAGCTCAAAAGATAAAACAGGTAAGATCAGTTTTCTTTCACACACACACACACACACACACACACACACACACACACACACACACACACACACACACACACACACACACAGAGACACACACACACACACACACACACAGAAGTACACTTACACAAACACACAGTCTACACGCACACACCCAAGTACACCTACACACCCACACACACACACAAACATACACACACCCTACACACACACTCACTCTACACTTCCCTGCCTCCCTCCCAATCCTACCTCTCCCTCCCACCTCCCCGTCTCTGCCTTCCCCCTTGCTCCCCGACGTACTGCAGGCCATACTCCACCCTGACACTGGGGACAAGATCCTCATGCCCTTTCGGATGTCAGGTACGCGAGGGGGGGAGGTGGGGAGGGACGGGCGAGAGGTATGCGTCTGCAGGGGTGAGGGGGGAGCTGGGGTGGTGGTGGGGAGAGGGGTGAGGTGTGGGTGTTTGGGGCGGGTGGTATAGGGGGGAGGGGGGGGTGTAGGGGTGAGGTGTGGAGTGGAGGTGAATGGGGGTGGGGGGAGAGGGGGGGGGGGGTACAGGGTCCTGTCGCCCGTCAGAGATCCTTTTGCCCCGGGGTCTGTCATGGCTCCCCAGGAATCCTCACGGCGTCTCGGAGCTGCAGAAGGTCACACGCAGCTGGGCGCTGATTAAAGCTCGTCTCCCACGGCGACGTCAACCTTCTGTTGGGTCTGCTGAGAAAGAGGAGTATTTTGGTCAAGCGTCAAAACACCCATTTAAAGGCCAGCGCTCTGACAACGGAGGGCGAGGCGTGGCGGCGGGGTCCAGGTGTGAGATCCTCCCAGGTGCCTGACAGTGCGGGGCCTGCTGGAACAGCAGCGCTGCAGACACATCGTTAGTGCTCCAGCATGTCGCTGACATCAGGAGCCCGTCATGGTAACGGGAGTATTCCAGGATCAAGAGTCTGGTTTACTGAACGGGAAGTTTCAGGTCAATATCCGTTGTCTTCCACCACTAATGGGTGGTATAACATTGTAACAATACTCCATGTATTTCCTCCATATATTCCTGTATGTTTTGTTTAATAGTATAGTTAGTACGGTATATGTAACGTATCTTTCTTCACAGTGTAGCTCATATATATTCTATGGAGTATAACGGTGTGGATCATACAATCATATAAAAACATAAGTAATATATATATATATATATATATATGCATGCAGTATAACATGTGGTATCTTCCTCTACTCCGTAGGTTACATACCTTTTGGCACCCCAGTGGTAAGCAGAGTTCCTATCCAGCCACAGCAGCCTGGCTAGCTGTGTGTTCCAACCCTGCTACTGCAGCTCTGAAAACACACTGTGTTGCCGTGTGTCCCGGCGCTCTGTGTGTGTGTGTTGCTTAGTGTTGTTTGTTGTTGTCAGGTGATAGGTCTCCTCCTACCCAACCAGACCCTGCTGTCCTCCATCTTCTGGCAGGTACAGCCCTTTCTACTAGCATTCCTCATTGTTTCTTTGTGTGGTGTACATTGTTTTTAAAGATATATTTCCGGGCTTTTCTGCGTCATTGGATAGAGATGAAGAGTGACAGGAAAGGTAGGGGATTGGGAGAGGGGAGGACATGCGTGAAATAGCCCAGGCTGGATTGGAACTCAGGTTTGAGCTCAGTGGTGATCTATGGTCACCTGTGACACCCCCTGTGATCAAAACGACTGTATATAAAAACATGTATTTGATTTGGACTGTAACATGAACTCTTCAGAACAAAAAGAGCCATAAATTGCCACGGCGACGACGGCATCGGGATACAAATATCGTAATAATGTGCAGGTTGTTCACCTCAGCCTGTCCTGTTTTCCGACAGTGGCTGAACCAGAGTCACAACGCATGTGTCAACTACAGCAACCGCAACGCCACCAAGGTACGGCCGACCCGTCCCAGCGTCTTGCTGCCGTGACCCACCAGCCACGTGCCGTCATGAAGGCTGACGGAATTTCTGTTGCAGCCGACTCGCGTCTCCACCTTCTGCCTGGGCTACGTGGGCGCGGTGACCAGCGCGGTCTCCATCGCGGTGAGTTTCCATGACGCCCTGCCTGCGGCGGCTCAGCCCAGTCTGGGGATAGGCCAGGGAGGTTCCGGTGAGAAGTGAAGTGGAGAAGGCGACGAGGAGGAGGAGTCACCAGTGCACCTCCGAGCTGTGTGGGGATGCATGGTTCCAGCGCAGCCAATTAGCTATCCTGCTGGGCCTCTGGGTAGAGCCTGTAGGCACGGCGACAAGGAGATCACACAGAGTCAGTGGGGGGGGGGCTCACCAATTAACCCTGCGCCTCACTGACCACCCCCTGCGAGTGCTGGAGCAGGAGAGGTGGACCTGGGGGTTGGGTGGGGTTTGAGAGGTAGAGGGGGTTAAGCAGAGGGCCTAGGGGGCCAGGAGCCATCACAGTACTCACTAACAAGTCAGAAGCCTGTCAGTCTGATTTCAGAACCACCCAACTGATTTTTTCTTCTTTTTTTTCTCACTTTCAGAAATAACTTTTTAACAAAATGTTGATAATTGCAGTTTGTCATTTCACCAGAGACAATAGCACCTGTGGTGATAGAGGCCCGGCGTGGTTGCCTGGAAGATCCGTTACCATGGAGAAGGTCTCCAGGTGCACGTGACGCTGCCACACCGTGAACGGTTGCCATAGCAACAAACACGCCTTTCCGTGTGCCACCTCGTTAATTGAGAGACTGCGTTGCAATTTGAGCGAGCGCGGACGACGAGGGCCGGGATGATAATAGTCTTCGTAGGATGAAAGGTCATCGCATAATTGATTGTTTCCCGTCTTGTTATTGTTTTGCGTTGTTTGTTTCGCAGGTGGGGCTGAAGGTCCTGCTGCAGAGAGCCGACAAGTTCCGCCCAGCCACTCGCGTCCTCCTCCAGAGGTTCATCCCTTTCCCTGCTGTGGGTACGGACACAAACACCCGACTAACAGAACACCCCTACCATGACGCTACCAGGTGTAGTGTAGGTGTTTTAATCAGGCAAAGTCTACGAAATGAGCTGGTGGAGGTTCTGCTGGATGGTGGCTGTTTTGACAGACACCTGGATGTTGTTGTGTTGATGAGGCAGCGTCTGCTCTGGAGGGTTAGAGATGGCAGCTCACTTACGTCAGGCTTGTGTGGAGCCACAATTCCGTTTTCGTGTCACCCCCCCCCCTCACACACACAAACACACACTCACACCCAGGGGACAGAAATAGTCTCTCCCACAATGCCCCAAGGCTTCTGGGTTGTAATTAAATTGTTTGCCTGCCCCCCTCCCCTGCCCCCCTCCCCTGCCCCTCCGGCCCCCCCTCCCCTGCCCCTCCGGCCTCCCTAATTAAATCAGCAGGTTGGTTCTGCCCGGCCCTCGCCTGGTAATTGGCTCCTTCTTAGATCCACGCTGCTGAAAACAAATAGGATAATTACCCCTAAAACGGTCTCCATGTCGAGGCTGCTTACCTGCTTCCTGTTTGGGCATTGTTGTTGTTGTCGTTGTAGTTTTCCGTATTCCAGTATAAAAAAGGTAATTAAAATGGCTAATTGAACCAAACAAAACAAAAGTACCTTTTGAAATGTTTTTTTTTGTTGTCTTCAGGTTACTTAAGTCTAGAGTCATTTGTAATAACCTAATCAAGCACCAGATTGTCATTCAATTAGAATCTAAAATACTTCTTCAAGGGAACAGTTTTGACTCCAGGAAAACACACAGGGATAATTATTTTCCCCCCCCTCATTTCTCAATTATGATATTGTTGAGGTAACTTATAAGTTACCTCAGATGTATATATATCAATTATACTCATATACATTTTAAGTCTCCCCAATTTATTTAAAATAATAATTTAATTTGAACAATGAATAATGATGACCAATGATCACAGTAAACAGGAATAAAATTAGTTGATTCGTGTCATGTCATTTACCTTGTTCTCTATGGAAACAAATACCCATAAATCCCAGTGCTGCGCAGGAAAGCAGTTTAACTAGGAGTTCCCCCCTCTCTGTGTTAGCACACCGCCCCCACCCCCCCCACCCCCACCCACCATTCCACTATTAATTGGTCTGGATAAAAATCCCTTGTAGGTAAAGGAGCTATTTACTCAGTCAATTGAATTCCTCTCTCCCATCGAGCCTACAGCCACAGCCCTCAGTAGAGATAACTCCCAACCCTGCTGTCTTAAATTAAAATGGCTTCCGGCGCCAACACTAAACTCTTTAAAATGAGTTTTTCTTCTTCTTATTAGAGTCAAGGAGACAGGTCTGTGTAAATTAGCATATATTGAGCGTTCTGTGGTCATAATGGCACATGTGGATATATCACACAATGAAAACACTGCTGGTAGCTTGAGTGCATTGACCTTTCTGGCAGACTGACTGTTGATGCAGGGGCATGAAGTTTCATAGGGACCCTGATCCGCCACCCCCACTCTACTACACTGTAGTCCACTCAGACTAGAGCCCGGCTGATTAGGCATCTACCGATCCATCGGGTATCGGCATTTATAATGGCTGATAAATGAATATTAAAGGTTTTTTTTATTTAAAAAAAAATATATATATATATAATTGGGTTTTTGTTCCAAGGACTTTAAATTTCATATCTTAAGTTTGTATTTTTATACATTTTATTTATCAGAAACTGCATTATCATATTATTTTTGTGAGGAAATAATAACAGGAGTCAGATGGCTGATCAGTTAGAGAATCGGGCTATTAATCAGAGGGTTGCTGGTTCGATTCCCGGACGTGTCAAATGACGTTGTGTCCTTGGGCAAGGCACTTAACCCTATTTGCCTCTGGGAATGTCCCTGTACTTAGTCGCTCTGGATAAGAACTTCTGCTAAAAGTGACTAAATGTAAACTACAAATAACTACTGTTAGGGAAGTCAGTTTGTTTTGTTACGCGTTTCTGGATTTTTTCGATATTTTTTTATATCGGCCGACGGATATCAGATTTTTAAATCACCAAATAGTTGTATCGGTATCGGCCTTAAAAATCCTTTAGGAGGATACAGGTCAGGGTGAGGAGGATTCAGATCTGCTTTCCTGTTCACGTGTTGCTCTGGTCCCCAGCGGGTGCAAACGTGTGTAACGTGCTCCTCATGCGCCACTCTGAGCTGTCGGAGGGCATCAGTGTGTTGGACGACAGCGGGAAGGCGGTGGGCACCTCCAGACTGGCTGCCAGGCACGTGAGTAGAACCGGGGACAGAGGCCCCACATGGTACTATGTAGGACTGGGCTGTGACTGGGGTCTGTACTATGTAGAGCTGGGCTGTGACTGGGGCTGTACTATGTAGAGCTGGGCTGTGACTGGGGTCTGTTCTATGTAGAGCTGGGCTGTGACTGGGGTCTGTTCTATGTAGAGCTGGGCTGTGACTGGGGTCTGTACTATGTAGAGCTGGGCTGTGACTGGGGTCTGTACAACATACAGCTCTGTTGTTGGTTACTGTGTTACCTCCAGGCCCTTCTCGACACGGCACTCACCAGAGTGGTTCTGCCTATGCCCATCCTCCTGCTGCCCCCCTTCATCATGGCCACGCTAGAGAGGTAAGGCTGTGGTCGTCTTTCACAGGCTCTGTTGAAGTCTGTGGTAGAAGTCTATTACGGACTGTAGTCCAAACTGCTGCCTGAGCAGAAATGTGGAATGAAAACAGATCTTTTCATTGTGGAAAAGTGGCTAAAACGCATACGGTGTATCTGGCTTCTTCTTTTCGGCATCCACATCTCCTTCTCTTCCTCCTCCTCCTCCCTCCTGTCCCTCCTCGGTGTGTTCCCTGTTTAATTCAAGCGGAACTGAACCATCCCGACTCCAGAGGTTCTGCCCCGCCTGATGTGACTGTAATGGATGGTTAATGATGTGAGGTGTTTATTCGGAGGCTCGGTGATAGACAGCCGGGCCGGACCGGCGGCATGTAGAAGAATGCTGCGCTCTTTGTGCACTCTGACAGCGCCTGTCCCAGCCCCAGCCCCGCTGAAGGGGCCAGGTGTGCTTGGGTTTCCTGGGACCGAAGGGGAATGAATGAGTGGGCGGGGGGAGTGAGGGAAGGGGGGAGGTAGTGAAAAGGGAGAGGCTGGGTTGGGGTTGGGGGAGGAGGGGTGCGGGGATGTTGATTGGGGGGGATGGACGCTCAGTTATCCTCCAGGTCAGCTTACCCTCAGTGGCTCTCAATGATGCGGGAACAGGAGGGCAGGGGGTGGCTGTGGGCCCCGCTGTGATGGATTACACCGCTGAGAGCAGAGAAGGGGTAATAACAGCAGCCAGACTGCTCACACACACACACAGCTACACCAACACCTACATACACACCTACACACACACACTACCCTCAGAGGATAGGGAGACAGAAGACAAACCCGTTCTAGCCTCTCTGGTTTTCAACATGTGATCAAGTACAGAAGTAAAGTTAGCGGTGGGTTTTCTCATTTCATCTGGCCCTGCTTCTCTCCTTCCATTTATTTACCCCCTTCCCTTTGAACCTTTCACTCGCTCACCAATTTACTCACTTACTCACTCACTCACTCACTCTGTCTCTTACTCACACTCACTCACACTCACTCCACTCACTCACTCACTCACTCACTCACTCACTCTTTCTCTTTCTCACCCGCACTCACTTTTTCCCTTGGACTTCTTCCCTTGCCGTCTCCTCTCTCTCCTTCTTAAACATGTGTAGGCTAATTAAAGCGAAGCAGGCGCACGTGTTAATGAGCTCCTTCATTAGGCAGCAGCTCCCCTCGTTAGAGAGAGGCGTCACTGGGGGAGGGGGGGGAGGGCCTATCTCAGGCTCCTGCTGGGGGATCTGTCCCACACACTGAAGAGAAACTCAGAGGATGGAAGGGAGTAGCGAGGGAGGGAGAGAGGGAAATAGAATGAATGCTGTATAACTGGTATTAAACCCACAAGAGGAGACTTAAGCGGTTGTACATTTATGTGTAAGAATATGTATTTGTGACTAATAGCCTCCTCATATAATCTGTCTGATATGTGTTCTGTGACTGCTGCGTTCCTCCTCTTCTCTCTGCTGTGTGAGCTTGCAGTGTGCTCGTGTGTTCCTCCTCTTCTCTCTTCCGTGCTGTATGAATGTACAGGGTTCTGTAGATACCTGTGTTCCTGTGATCCAGGCTGTGTGAGTGCACAGGGTTCTAGCTAACTGTGTTCCTGTGTTCCAGGTTCCCCCTCCTCCAGAAGCACAGGAGACTGGTGCTTCCCATCCACAGTGTGGTGTGTCTGGGAGCCTTCAGCCTGGCGCTGCCTCTGGCCATCAGCCTCTTCCCTCAGATGTCTCAGGTCCTGGCTCTAACTCGCCTTCCCAAGCCCTCACTACTCTTTACTGTCCCTCGCTAGCCTAGCTAGCCTTCCCTAGTCCACTGTAGCCCTCATTAGCCTTGACTTTCTCTTGCTAGCTTTTCCCATCGCTTGCTAGCCTTAGCTAGCCTTCCCTAGCAGCCACTAACCTTCCCTAGCCCTCACAAGCCCTACATATCCTTCCTTAGCTATAGATAACCTTCCCTATCCCTCGCTAGCCCCATTAGCCTTCAATAATCCTCACTAGACCTCACCTTCCATATCACTGGCTAGGTCTTGCTAGCCTTCTGTTGCCATAAACTAACCTCAACTATGCCTCACAAGACCGCCCTATAGCACTCAAGCCCTTGCAAGCCTTTCTGCCATCTTATTAGCCTTTCTTAGCTTTTGCTAACCTTCAATAGCCCTTTTTTCGTATTTTTTACTGGTAGCAGAGCCAAGTATGTTGCGTGGTGATGAAGCTGGTTTAGGCCTCTGCCCTTCCTTTGCCCTCTAGCCTTCCAATTGCTACAATCACCCCGCACTCTCTCTGGAGTATTGCTCTTTCCTGCTGTATTTTCACTGGCTCAGAAGACCAGGAGTAGTAGCCTGGTATAATTGTGTTGGGAGGGGTTGAAAGGTTGGGGATATTCATTATTTCATCCAACCAAACTCTTCTCAACTATTCAGCTCTAACTGTTGTACTAGTACAACAAGTGCCAAGAAGATAGAGCGTAGTCTGCCTGGCATTCCAGGCTGTCTGGTTGGAATCTAACTTTAGTCCATAGCCTCAGTAGGTGTCATTTTCTCGCAGTGAGTGGCCATCATTTCACTCTCCCTCCCCTCCATCTTTCTCTCCCTCTCTTTGTCTCCCCTTAGCCAACCAACTCCAGTGAAGAGAGCCAGCCAGCACTGGCTTTAAAGATGTTTAGGATTTAATTACCACTGTAAATAGCACAGACTGCCATATGGCAGAAAACGTCAGACATATGTGCCGCCAGCCATCCTGCGAACGCTCGGCTCCGTTAGTTTGGCCGCCACGGGTTTTCACTCTTTCGGTCTTTTTTTTTGCACTTTCGCAAGAGTACCAGACGAAAACCTCCCCGAAAAGCAACATGAACGCCCCTCTCCCCTCTTTTCCTCCCCCACCTCTCCCCAATTTCTCCCTCTCTCTCTTGTTTCACACTTACCAGGATGTCTGATTAAAATTCTGCCTCAGAGCCACGGCCATCTGTCTCCTGTTCAAATATTAGGAGTCGCTGCTCAAAATTGGACTCTAATCTGCCAAATTGGCTCTATTTGCACTTTTGCAATAAATGTGTGTTTTATTGCTGCCTGTGAGAGACACTTTACAGAATGTAAGAGACGATTGCGAACTAAACTGTTACACGTCTCAATGCAGCACGCGGCATCCCAGAACACACACTCACACACACACAGTCACACACACACAGTCACACATACACACAGTCACACATACACATACGCACACATGCGCACACACATCCTCACACATGCATACGCACACACAAGCACCCGCACAAACACGCACACACAGACATGCGCATACTGGCATATGCACACACACCTACGCATGCACACACGCACATACATGCACACACATATCCGGAAATGTATCTCCACATACTGATCAGTGTGTTTGTGATGTGCATTGAGGTCATTTACACAATTGACAGTTTTCCTTATTTCCCCACAGATCGATGTGTCACGACTAGAGCCGGACATTGCCATGGCGACTGATTGTAAGAGCGTGACCTACAATAAAGGGCTGTGATTGGTATGTTGGCTGCCCGGGTCACTAGCAACCATGCCCCGGTGGAGCCATGTGACCAGCCGGACTCAGCCTGCGCCTCCCAGCGCTGCCCAGTGAACCACACAGCCGACGGGCCTCACCGTGTGACTGGGGGACGGTGGGGGGGTTTACAAACGCTTGCTAGGGAAGGGTGTGAAAGACAAGGAAAGGGTGTACTATCGCTACTACTGCAGCTGTATTGGTGAGATGTTTGCAAAGTGATCCTTTGAACATTTACAGATCCACAGATCATTGACTAGGATTTTGAATCGGACGTACTCTGACTTTAGTGAACTAGAAATAAACCACATTTGCGGCGTTTGATTTGTCAAAGGATGTGCAAATATTTCCTGATAATCTTGAATTCTTGAGTAATGCCCTTTGGATTATCTCGGCCTGGTGTTTAGTTATGCAATCACACTTGATTCATTTACATTTTCCACTTGATGTCTTATCTGCACTCCTATCATAAGTTTGTTTACCTGGTTGTCAAGGGAACATGACACGGTTGTTGGTTGTGCGGGGCAACGTGACAAGTCGCCACAGGCTCGACTATTAGAGAACAGTAGATGTGCCTCCCTTGCAAAGCAAATAAAAACAATCTGTTCTCAAACATACGTATTCCTGGCAGAATGTCATACTCTAGAAGGTAAACAACTTCTCGCTCATCGCTTTCGACTGAAAACCCCTTCCCCTCTCTCTTCGTTCTCCCTCGATCTCGCTCTCCCTCGATCGCTCTCCCTTTCCTAACTAGCTCTCCCTCCTTCACCTGTGTCCTCCCCGGCCCTCCTGTGTGTCTCTCCTCTGGGCTTGCTTTGTTCTCTGCATTCCTCCCTCTAGTCTCTCCCCGTGTGCTGACTCAGGAGACGGCCTCTGCGCTCGGGGGAGAGGAGTGTGACTGGGGGTAATTGTTTTCTATCAGCGGCTCTGAGAGGTGTGGCCCCTCGTTAGGCACACTGCCAGAGCCTCACCTGCTCACTCAGCTTGGTGGGGAGGGCAGGGTGATGTCATCGTGAGAGGTGGATGAGTGGTGTATGTCTCACCTGGAACCACACGTTCAGGATAGTGAAGGAGAATATTTAGGCCCAGCAGCATAGATCACAGATCGGACGAACGACTTGTTTCTTTTATGCTTTTATTTCCAAAACATCTTCATTTTTGATAACAGTGGTAGCTTGAAAATGTATTTTGTATGTCGTTAACCAGAGATCAGTGCTGGATCCAGAGAATGGAAATAATGAGTTGATTCTAGATAGTTCTAGATCATTCCATCACACCAGAGACTGAGGAGCTGAATCTGTCAGCCAAAGAAGTCCTGTCATCCATGCAAGCGTCCACCAGCCTGCTCCGGTACTGGAGTTCAGAGAGGAACACGCTGTGTGGACGGGAGGAAATAACAACAAAATACGAAACAAAATCTGTTCATGGTAATGTTGTTGTTGTTTTTTCATCTGACAGAAAATAAATAACAGTTATATAATTTACCAAGAATGCTCAAGCAACTCTTCATTGAATATATGGACTGTGATTGGTCTGCCAGCAGCAGCCTGAGCAGGACTGGCCACGTGCGGCTTTGAGAAGGCCGCTAGCTGCAGGAAGCACTGAAGGACTGTGTGATTCCTTGTGGGCAAACAGGCAACAGCATGAGGGTTTGGAAAACGATTGGTTAATATCTGTAATTTTACAGACACATGCAGAAACGAGGCGGTTGTCGTGACGTCGTAGACGGGGGTACCCGAACGCTATATACAACAAACAGGACTAAACACAACCGAACAGAAGCAGCATGGGAGGGTTGGCTGTATACCTGGAGACCCCTCACCCACCAGGCAGCTAGTATCATGGGGTGGGGGACCTGTATGCGGGGGCTGTGTTGGGATGAGTTCAGAGATATGCAGGACGCAAGCGTCGCGAAGTTCTGAGTCCGTGCATCATGGACCCCGGCTGTTCCCCCGCTTGTGACTGAGCCGGTCACTCGCTAGTCCTTTGCTGTGCAGTCTTCTAACTATACTCAACAACATGACACAATAAATAGGAGTGGTGTTGGTCCTCGTCGACTCGGAGGGGCAGCTTAGTCCTCTGAGGTGACGTCGATGTCCTCGGAGCTGCCCTGCTTGGTGGCAATGCGCCAGCGGTTGATGTGGTGGTTGCCCTTCTTCTTCTGCTGACTGTCCGGACCCTCCTCCTCCAGCTTTTGACGCTTGTACTTAGTCCTCCGGTTCTGAAACCACACCTTGACCTGTGGAGGAGAAGTCGTGTCAGAGCATACAGCGACTCTGCTGGGGGTGTTCCTGCTGATTTAGACTTATACCAGGTAACCAATGATACACTTCCTATGAGGACCTGCCCATCACAGCCATGATTAACACATAACTGAGCAGTAAACAGCCTACACGATAAGTTTGTGTTTGTATGTACTGGTTGATGAATGATACACGCTATATGCTTTGGAAAAAACTCACTTCGTATTTATAACATTTGATAAAACTGCGTCATTACATTTCTCACGGGAACTCCACGTTCAAGGGAAAGTGAGTCTAAACAGATTATAGCCTATAGCTGTCACAGGTGTGTAGTACATTTAGCTTTTAAATTTAATCTACTGATTGGATCTAAAATGTTTATACATTTGCATATATTTTTGGGCTTTATGGACGTGTTGCTATAGTTTGATGTGAATTGAACTGCGATAAGGATTTTAGTGAGGGAGAGTGAAATCACACATATATAGCTACGCATGTTGCTATTAGCCTAACAAGTCTATCAATCAGGCAGAAGACACACATTTATTTAAAAAAATAAGTAGCCTAATCGACAATTTTAAGCCCAATGTTGAAAACGAAATACGAAACACGACCTCCCTTATCATAATAGCCTCTATGTTAATCACACCTATGGGCTATTAACCACAACAGCATTTTATTTAAATCTCATCCCCACTGATCTGCAAAAAAACCAATCTGCACAAATTCCTGAAGCGCCTTTGCGGTTGCCTGATTGTAATTTTCTCTCTATTCGTTGTTAATGCTCAACTGCGGGAAATATTACACTGTAGGCTATAATATGTAGGCTATAGGCTACATAAAAGACAATCATTAGGCCTATGATTTGACGTATTCGCTCATAACATGTAGGCTATTTGCCTAATTAGTCACAAGCTTAAAACACGAGATGGGCATAATTGGTTTGGGCTTCTAAAGCACAAAATACAAATAGGTACGGACATTAACCAAGCAATCGAATCTTGCTATTTTTCTCAATACCGGTGTTCACCTGTGTTTCCGATAAATTGAGGCTGTTGGCGAGTTGCTTTCTCTCGGCTCCAACCACATAGTGGTTCTTTTCGAAGGCCCTTTCCAGACGCAGCAGCTGCGAGGGCGAGAAAGCCGTGCGGATGCGTTTGGGTTTCCTGGCGAAGGGGCCGTGGAGAAGAAGACTATCTTGGGAAACATCGTTGCCTGCGGACAAGGGAATGACAATCAGATTCAGAGTTGAAAATGATAACGTGTTGTCAGTATAAGCATGAGTGTTTACAGTAGGCCTATCCATGAATAAGACACATTTTAACCCAAATAATTGAATGCGTTATGATTTTAAATAAGAAAATGTAGCTACACAATTGTAATAATATACAAGGTATTCAAATATAACACATATCATAATGTCATAATAATAGGTCGAATCATTTAGCCTTGCCGATAAATAACAATCGGGTTGCTTAGCCCAAATCAGCGCCAATCTGAAACGATAATTCTGGGCAATTTAAACTTGACCTTTTCTTGAGATCCATCGGACACAAATGCGCTCCTTTAACTTTTAGTGCGCTAAACATTTTATTCTTTAATTAATGCTAATGTAGCATATGCTATAATTTGTAGGAAGTTTTGGGACTCCAAATGCAGGGATATTCCATATAAAATAGGCCTATACACAATTCTAAACGTTTTAAATTGTATCGTGAGAATTTTGCTGAGATTGCTATTGGATCTAGTTACATTGACTAATAGGCTATATATTTCACATAATACACACACACTTCTATCTTCTATCCGATGCGCATAAATTGTAATAACTCTAATAACATTTACCAAGCGCAGCCATCACGTTAAACATGTTCTTTCTTTAGCTCACCCTTCAATGCCGTGTTGTTTTTACTCAGTCATAATGTTAACTTGTTTTACCTGGCTGTTTCTCTATAGCCTATCCTTATTCAGGCATTCAGAAAGGTGTTTTTCTTTCTTTTTTTTCTTCTTTTTTAAACTAATTATTTCAAATATATTTTGTTTTATTGTGTGGGGAGATCTGTTTCCTAAAGTTCTATTACAAGTTATTGTATTAAATATTCTGAACTTGTGCTGCCGTCATACATAGGCTATAGCCTACAGCATGGGAGCTGTTAAACCGTTGCATTTGGTCAATAGACATTTCATTTTCTGTATTTTTAATATGGCACTCAGCGTTATCATATGTAGTTATTTTTTGCCCATTGCCATGTACTTTAGCCTTTGTGTTGTCACGCTGTCACGAGATTTAGTGCCTCCAAAAATAATGGTTTAGTTGACCTCCGGCAGCTTCACTTATTACAACAGAATATAGCAGTTATCTAATTCCCGCTGTGCAGATACCAAAGTATAGCCGGGGGTAGATCCATAGTGGAATAATAAGATAAGCGGTCTCCAGCATTATCTGTCTGTACCTGTGGTTCCTTCTGTTTCAAACCTACTACACAGTAGACTACAGTCATCCCATGGAACCCCATTGCCGTCCAAGGTGACACAGCCTAAATAATGTGTTAGTAGGAAATAGCTAATATTGTCTTTGATTATTAGACCTCATATTCAGGTTACTTTATTTGTACTCGTAGATTTGGACTACATTTGGTCTGCACATTTTGGAATGATCGTCTGACATCACGTGAAAATTAATACAACTGAATTGTCCCCAATCAACACAAATACCTTGCAGGATAGTATAAATAGCCTACTATAAAGTATATTATTTCTAGCCGGTTCTCTCCTCAGAACTCTCTCTCTTTCATCCACACATGCCCAGAAACATGCCCGCGCTCGTGCGCAAAACAAAACGTTTCCCTGTGAGTTTCTCAATGAAGAAAAATACCTTGAAATCTGTGTCCAAAGAACCTGTTTCTTAAAACCCACGGGTAGAAATTAAGTGGGTCTCGATGTTGTGTCCCAAAGAAGTGCGGGTGCTGAAGATGCGGCCCTCCTAGCTGGTGAGGGTTCATGGTCAGTGAGTGGTGGTTTACCGCCTCAGGGAACACGAGCTCCGGGTTTTGATATAGTGACCTTCCTGTTGGACCCTGGTATGTGTTCATGAAAGCGTCTGTGGGGTTGGGATAACTTAGAGCCGTTGGTCGGATAGGGTCTTCGGTAGTTAAATGATTCTCTTTGGCGACTAAGGACTCAATCGTAAAGCAACGCTTGCCTGCTGACGAAAACATGTTCTCAAACATTCGAGGTATCCAGAAAAACGAGAAATTACTTGCCACTTCCTCCTTGATGCGAATAAAATCGGCATGCACCCTCAAAAGGGCATGATGGTCCAGTACACAGGTGCCTTTTACCGTTTTGGTTATGAAAATCAAAGTCAATAGATTCGGTGAAAATGATCCATGGAGCCGTGTTGGTGAGGAGAATCTCTGTGGAGATATGCATGAATGTCCTGAACCCCACAACTCACATGTGCTACGCCAGACTGCTCTGATTGGACAGCTACACCTGCCAATGAGTTTTTTCAAGTACCTGGCTCGTGGATCACTCGGGGGGTGGGTGGGTTGGAGTTGGAGTCAGTTTAGCTTCTCATCGGAAACTAGACCATATAGGCCTATTATGTCTATAATGCAGTGAGTTTATAAAGATCTGTAGTGTACTGTGTCAGGTTGACGTCTCTTTAAGGCGCGCCAGCATCCTGTCGATGTATTTGTCTGTTTTGTTTGTACATAATGGATGACATATTTATAGCCTTCTGCACAACAGGGAGTCCCTTTTCAAAGCAACAAAGAGTTGCCTGCACCCATTATCATTATAACCGGGGCAAGTAGTTTTTCTCCGCCGGTTACTTGCGCCACTTGCGCCTAATATAGGCCTATGCCTCCATTTAATTTGGGCTAAATTACTAGATAAATTATCCTATTGGTTTCATCCAGGAAACTTGAAATGAAGAAGTAAAGTTCGTTGCTAAGTCTAGACTATCAGAGAAATACTAAAATATAGGTAGGCTTTATCAGCGGAATCACTCAAGAAAGCTAACCAGCCATCTTTCGTCACATTGAATAGGCAGTAGCCAATAGGCTACATTAACAATCTACATAGGTCTATAGCCTACGTGAATAATTACATATATATGACCCTACATGTTGGCTATAAGTCTTACCTATTTCTTCATGGTAACATTATTAGCCCCTATGAATATAATTATAATATAGGCTGAAATAGCCTACTACAAAATTAAATGAGTAAAATAAAATAAAATATATATCAGAGGGATAACATTATGGCCTACTCGATGTTTATATATATATATTTTTTTACATTTGTATATTAATGTAGCCTTAATTCACGCCTCATTGTATAGGCTGTTAAAATAATGCCTAAAATAGATTTAGGCCTTCCTCCGTTATCGGTTTATAATAAACAGCCTATTAGGATTATCAATAGGTTATTAGATTTTTCGACACATTCCGTAATATAATGCTATCTTTATTTTAGGCAACATATCCAGTTAGAAATGTACCACTTGTTAACTGGTGAGATTCAAGCGCTGGTGAACCCCGACACATTATGCAAAGGGTAGTCATCAAGTGTTTGCATGGACCGGAACGCGCTGTTTTAACCAGAAACAAAAAAGCGTCTTGGCTGATAATATATTAACCATCTACTCCTGTTTCAATGGAGACAGTTCCCCCCAGTTTGGAGGCATGGGAGATATTTACAGCAAAGTCTCACAAGTCTGCCGCTGTGATGTAGGCTATATGGAAAATGTCTGTCTGCATGCCTATATAATGTAATGCAGTTTTACATGGATTGTTTTTTATCAAAAGCCCAGAGTCCAAGTAGAAAGCATTGTCTTAATTTTTAACTACGGTATTTCCCTTAGAACAACGAGACCCTTGGTTAAGCTTTGGTGTTTAGGTTTCATGGTGCACTCCTAAAGTTAATAATTATGTGGCTAATATCCTTCTTTAGTGCATTAGAAAATCATTACCGATGAAAATTATGAGGTAGAACAAGATGTTGATTGGGCGTTTAAGGCTAAAGGCCCTTAAAGTCAGTCATTGTATTTGAGGAAGTTCTTCATTATTACAGAAAAACACTTAAAAGAACATTTTAGACCAGTAGAAATCAGGAAGAAGCAATGGGCAATGCATCTGTAGACCACATTGCCAGAGGTCGATCAAACGATAACACCGTTATTTAAATATTTTCTTTCAGTTATAAGAAGCCTATTAGCCGTGCAGGAGGACTGGGAAATATGCCTACTGGGATGGGAATATCAGAATTCGTTTATAAAAATTATTAAGACATTGGAAATATTTCATAAAATATTGTTAACATGACTAATATATATATTTAAATGCTATACGCTGTGAGGTAGGCATATTACCGCGCATAGAGAGAGAGAGAGAGAGAGAGAGAGAGAGAGAGAGAGAGAGAGAGACCACAATATAATAGGCTTAATACCTGGCTACTTTTCTTTGAGAATAAGAGCAGTCATTGGGAACGGATCGCATGCCCTTTGTTAATGTTAATATGATAAAATGCTGCGCCCTGGTCGCTGACCCATGACCAGACGTAGTTAATAAATGACTCAACAGCATATACCATTAACATAACTAGCCTACATAGCTACACACGTACAAGTATCAAGCTTCGCTAGTTTTACTATTTGTAATATTTTACATAAGCTACATTTATCTTCACTTTAAACAATTAAATTGCACAGATAGGCCAAGTGTTCATCTTCCCTGCCTTGTTTGCGGCTTGGTTCTCTGAAGTGTCGCAGCAGAAGAAGGTTCAATTGCTGACACGCAGCGCGTGCTAAATTAAGTTGTTGTCACACCGCTGTCAGTGCCGTGCTGCCCTCTACTGGTATAGCCGTAGGTGTAGCCATACCTGCCAGTCATAAATTAGTCAGGTGTTCAATGACCCGCCGAGGACCCCTGCCGGTTCAAGGTCTGGTTTACCAAGGCTACATATGACATTTTAGTTGGGTGTGTCCGTTCAACATGAAGTGGTGGAAATGCTTTAGCAGTAAAATATCCTATGTCACATAAACTGTCAAAAAAGTGCTGTTGCCTAACTAAACGGCTTCCATTTGTTGATATTTCAAGACATGATTATAGGCTAAAACACATCTCGTATGCTGCCATCGTGCGGTTAAGAAGTGTTGTGCTTTAGGCCAAATCACTTTTGAAAAACCTTGTTTTTCCATCTTAGCCTATTAGTAGGCTAATGTTATGAACAATTAGATGAGATATGTTTGACCCAAGCAGCCTTCTCCTTTGTAATCTGAAATGTTGATAGGCTAACTCTGGGTAAACATCGAAACTTTGATTTATGTTGAAACAAATGTGGCCTAAACGTGACCCACTGTCCTACTCACTATGAAATCAGTAGGACAACTTGTAGCCTAGTTTACGGAGTTGTAGCCTACTATTTAGAGGATTAGTTTAGGCTAGCTTCACATCATCATTACATTTTTTGCAACTTTACTCTAACAATGAACATCCGTTTCAGACATTGGCAATGCAATGGGTCCGTTAGCACCGATTAATTAAGGTGTCACCACAGCAGCAAACATTGAACACTAGGCCTACTGGTCAAAGATGGCTAATCATTCGGTAGCAGTGGCGTGAGGCTGTGAGCGGGGAGACCCTATATGTGTCCAACTAGCTCGCACCTCCGTCCATTAATAAACTAATTGGCCATTTTGTTTCGCATTAGCGCTGTGTGTTCAGCTAATCTATTCCACTTAAATACCTGAAAAATTTCACCCCATCATAACGAGATGGTAAAAGTAGCACTCTCTTGCGTTTATGTCACCTTGATGGGAAATGGAAACGTTCACCACCTGTATGGGCTCCGCTCGGTCACTCCCCCCCGCCCCCCCACCCCACGCACTTAAACAAACAGTTCAGCCGGTCACTCCCATGCAGGTGGCTGTGGTGAATGCGCCTGCATCAGTGTTTTTGACATAATCTATGACCAGATAATTTATTTAACCATTTGCGTCCCACGCATCTTTTCAAGTGACATTGCATGTTCAACTCACACTACAAATCCAGCTCATTGGCTGTTAGAATAGGAATATATCAAATGTGTGGCTCGGATGGAGTGAGAGGTGAATTCCATGTCAAGCCGAGTTATTTGCTTTGGCACAACCTGCCCTTCATGGTTGATGTTCTCTCTGAATGGCTCGAAGAACAGGAACCACGCTATTTCCTGGGAAACAGAACGCATTTAAATGATCTACAGATTGTTCTCCAAACATGAGATGGCCATTTAAAGCGGGTCCGCTCCTTGTGGTCCCTGTCCCCTTGTTAGAAGTCATTGTGCATGTCAAATGAAGCCTTTCACAATGAGACAAAGGACGACGTCTACTTCAAACGATTGTAATGGAAGTTAATGACTATTAGATAGAGTAGAAGGGCATTGCTCTGCAAATAAAATGCAAACGAGGATTTTACAATTGCCTACCCTAAAACGTATCCTCGTTCAAATGAACTGCACTTCCCTATTCGACCGCGTAATGGCGGTTATTCCTTTCCATGAGAACTTTCACACCTCCAGGGCATTGCACCTATAGACCAACCAAGACGTGCAAGGAGGATTAATTCTCTGATTTAGTCTAAGGAAACTATTCAATTAAATTAAGTAAAGAAATCATACGGTACTCGTCAGCCATGAAAAAAATCCTATAAAAAATCTCCAATCGACCACAATGCCAAACGACAGGCATAACCTACGCACATTTATAGGCATTTAGTAATTCTTCTGTTATCTCTGGCCTCCCTCGAAGTTGTGGTGTTAGTAGAGACGTCAGAGGCCGATTAGAACAATGCTGCGGACTAGTGAGAAAAGATGTAACACTTTCTGTTACAGACTGATTAGGAAGCGGTTTCCGACCCCCTGGGGCTTCGGGAGATCCTGGCATGTTCTCAGGGTGCCCTGTGCTAATTGGGACAGGGAGTCTGTAACCCCCTCTCCATCCCTAGGTTTTCCCAAGCCTGTGTCCCACAATGGGATTACACAGGGCTGGGAGGGGGGGGGGTCCTGGATGATCGCATCGGAGACGGTTCCTGGGTTTTACCCAAGCTGTTTCACTGTCTCCCCCCTAATAACCTGGGGGAGAGGAGAGGGAGGCAGGGAGTGGGGTGAAGAGACAGGGGGAGACAGGAGAGGAAGGACAGAGAGAGGGGTGAGGAGAAGAGAGACAGGGAGAAAGGAGAGAAATAGGGGGAGAAGGGGAGGGGAGGAGATACATGGGAGGGGTAGAGGAAAACACAGAAAGAGAGAGTGGAGAGTGGGAGAAGAGACAGGGGGAGATAAGAGATGAGGGACAGAGAGAGGGGTGCTTGGGTTAAGGTAGGGTGAGAGAGGAGAGGCAGGGAGAGGGGTGCTGGGGGAAAGATAGGGTGAGAGAGGAGGGGTGCTGGGGGAAAGATAGGGTGAGAGAGGAGAGGCAGGGAGAGGGGTGCTGGGGGAAAGATAGGGTGAGAGAGGAGAGACAGGGAGATGGGTGCTGGGGGAAAGATAGGGTGACAGAGGAGAGACAGGGAGAGGGGATAGCGAGGGGGGAGAGAGGAGAGACTGGGGAAGAGAGGAGAGACAAGGGGAGAATGAGACAGGATGTAGTTAGAGTGTTCCTATTGATGAGGCCATGACAAACATGGCCCCTCAGGCTGTCCTGGTTTGTCTGTGTCTGTCTGTCTGTCGTCTGTCTGTCTGTCTGTGTCTCTGTCTGTCGTCTGTCTGTCTGTCTGTCTGTCTGTCTGGTTGAGGAGTTAGGGTTCACACTGACCTCACCAGAGTCCCAGTGCTTCTAATCTCTGTATCCCGATTCCCTCACACTCGATCCACTCTCGGCTGTCTAATCCCGCCTGTCTGCAGACAGGACTGGACAGCATGTGTGCTTCTGCACGAGACATTAGCTTTCAATGCAGCTCTGCCTCCCCGTGAAGAGACGAGAGACAGGGCACCTGCCCTTCAAGGGTCAGCCCAGGGAGGGGGCTTGAGGGGCCACTCACAACAGGCCTACTGACCGTTTAAACAGATTAGACACAGAGAACATGTTCTCAGTCCCGAGACAGACTGACCCCCACCACCCCTGGCTACATATATCCCTCCTAATCCCCAGGTAGTTATTTATTTGCTTAGCTTAATCAGGGGGAACCATGGCCTGGTCCTTGGTCTGGGCACAAACTACTTTGGGTCACATCAAACCCTGCAGGAAATATCAGCATGTCACCATGAAGCAATCCTTTATAGTGGGACCAAGCTGCGATATTCTTAGGAAGGGGATGTAACAATAGTGCCTGGTACTGACGATGTATGTAATTGAGATCATATATGGTCTCTTGTCTCTCTCAGCTTGCAGAGAGCACTTATTTGCAGATGTTCTTGTTTAAACTGACATTGCTTCTTAACTTTATTTATAGGAAGTAGCCTATAAGTATCAATATTTCATAGATTTATTTATATTCTGATAAAGTATATTGGTTTTAATTTCGATGGGAAAGTTTTGCCTGTGTGGGTGGAGTGATTAACAATCGTGATGTTCTTTTTAGTAACATTTCGGCCATCATTTGATTATTCTAATTAGAGTGAAGTCCTAAAAGCCATGCAGATAAGTAATTAAAACTATCTGCCATTGGATATATAGCCGAATCAAGTTTAGCTTTTTAATGCTCGATCTATCGAAAGTCTAAATCAAAGAACGCATTCAAGTCAGAGGTTCTCAGTTCAGAAAATATATTTAGTTATATATCACATATAAAATACATTGTGGTTTTATGTAAGGGCAATAAAGTAAGAAACATCGTTTAAATATAGAGCTATACATCTATTATTAAATATTTATACAAGCAGTAGCCATAGGTCTCCGCCGATTCAGCTGCGTTCTGTTCAAATGTCCGAGTTCCGTAAACGACTTGTTCTAGCCTAGACCAAACAGATTAGCAGTGATCAAGAGGTCCATCGATATCCACATCAGAGCCGTCAGAGAAGTCGATCTCCTCATCTTCGTCCCCCTCCTCCTGTCCCTGAGAACCCGGACTCCTCGGAGGCGCCGCCAGCCCAAGCTTTGCCAGCTTTGCCTGCTGCTGCTCCAGGCTCTGCTTGCGCCATTTGATACGACGGTTTTGAAACCAGACTTTGACCTAGAAAAATGCAGAAGCAAACGGTTATGAAAGAAGAACACATGAGATACACTTAAGAGCTAATACATCTATCAAACTCCGTTAAACCCTTCAAGTCAGGCTAGGCCAACAGTTTAAAACACTAATGGGATTCTGCCTACCTGAGCTTCGGTAAGTTGCAACGCGGACGCCAGGAGGAACCTCTCTGATCCGACCATATACTGCTGGCGAGCGAACTCCTTCTCCAACCGGGAAAGTTGTTCGTTGGTGAAGCTCGTGCGCATTCGTTTGGATTTCCCTCCTTTGTGCTTGAATGAGTGAACGCCGACTTTGGACTGAGCTGAATCTGTAAGATAGTTTAATAGAAGTTAAACATTGGCTCCTTTTTTACTGGGATTGCAGCCTATTTTTTCTTCAATTTAAAAAGCCGACTTCAAAACATAATTCAATCAAAATTACCTTGGGGGTAAAAGGAGCTTCGACATGACGCCTGGTATGTGAACGGTGGACAGCAGTAGACAGAATACCCGGGCTGTGTTTGCATCACCGTATGCAGCATATTAGGTGTGTAAAGATACTGCGGTATGGGTGAGCACATCTGACCCGCCAGTGGATGAAGTGCGGCTGCTGACTGGTATTTCATTCCGCAGGGAGTGGGACTGGTCCGGTCGGTGATTCTCTCATCGGGCTTAGCGAGCAAAGCGTCGATAGTAAACGATTTCCCAGCGGCAGGTTTTGTCGTTGCGGCGCACTGGGTTCCAGGATATTGTGGATAAGACGATGCGTAATTACGCACAGGATAGCCGTAAGCCCCGGTTGGTCTGTTCAGTCCTTGCATGTTGTCCGAGTAAAAAAAAACACAACAACTCGTAGTCTGCGTCCAATTGTAGCAAGAAGAGATGTACTGACACTACTGGCGAGGAGTCCCTATTTATACCGCGCCTGGACACTGAGGTGTCAACAGCCCCCCATCGATCCTTTGTCTTTTTAAGTAGCAGATGAGAGAGAAGAGCATCCCGACAACGTATCCAATTAATTGATGGAGTTGTACAAGCTGCGACTGTCAAATACCAGCCCTTTCACAGGACTTGTGAAGAGTTAAAGGGGTGGGGTATCTAGAGATTTAGTGGGCTACAAATTCTTGCATGGATCTTAGCTCCAAATGTAATCATTACCGCTGAGAAAGCCTTGATGTTACCAAATCATCTTATTTGGCTTCTTTAAATCAAAGCTTGCCGACAGATGCTGCAAACAGCGGAACAAACAGCTTCGCCATATGAGGGCGTCTTAAAATTTCAACTCGGAGATTACATTGGATTCCCCTAAATCAAGACAGACATTCAAAACTTGATCGTGTGTTTTGTTTAATTATCAACTATAAACATAATTTGAAGAGCTAGTAGGCTACTCATGCTGTTTATGTCAATATGGGTTGAGTTATTACGTCTTTATGTCTTCGTTAAACGTAATGACGTTACATTTCTTTAGTTCATGAATATTTTTTAATCCGTTTAATTTGCCGTTTCGTTCAAAATAATATTACACTCTGTATTAAAGGCTATCAGGGCGACTTCTCTAAGTAAATAAACCATCTTTCTGCAAGTATAGGCCTATGAGGTGTGTCGTTTTGCAGTAACAGTGTTACCCGAAAGTTGATGAAACTGACGGGTCAGCGAGGCGTAAAATGAATCTGGTTGCGTCGCAGCAGTGGTGCCACTGGATTTACTGATATACCAGTTATAAGGTGATCCTGTACCTGCCATTAAAATGCAGTGACATTAAGGGGTAGGCCCATGTCGAATATTCAACGCATTCATTTAGTTTCAGTGAAAGTTTGGCCAATCAAAGTGCCAAAAGAAGCATTTGCGTTTTACATAAATCACTTTTTGTTGGAACAATTGAAAGTGATTTAGGGTAGGCCCTATACTACCAGGATATGTAGGCCTATGTATCTGATACTCTTGTCCAGTAATGTTGGAGATATGGTGTATAGGGTTAGGTCCCCGCCACAGCAAACAGTGACTGACAAAGAGCTTCCCGCTTCGTGTTCTTCATTAGAGCATTAAAAGCCACAGATGAAAAGCACAGCGGCTTCTTAAAAGGGAGTGATTTGCTTTCTTACACTAGTTGGGGACAAAGACTCCACTCTTTCAACTGGCGGATTATGACCAGCTCTGTAAACTTTCCGAGCTTGTTTCTGTCATTTGGGAGCTCGAGAGAGCGTTCGCTGTGCCCTAAGTAACTGTTAAAACACATACAAACAGAAAAGAGAACCGCGAATCCCTTTAACTTCAGAGCGTTGTATTTAGTCGCTTAATCTGACACCAGAATGCTTAATGCACTCGGCAAACACGGCGTTTCTCGCCCAAGCCTTAACGATACAGATGTCTCTGCTGAGACCTCGGGCGGACCACCCACCCCCGCCGCTTGTGTTTGCTAGAGTGTATCGATGCCCGCCCCCGGACACCACTCCGGTACATCTGCATCTCTGTCAACTCTACATACAAAGATAATATATTTTAAAATACTTTTTTTGTAAATTATGTAGATGCATACATATACAAATGTAAATGGGCTAATATAGCCTAGTTTCACTCGTGTTAGCGGTCTCCAATTCAATTATATTTTCTGCGAATTCTGAGACAGACATTCATTTAAATTGTTGCTGCCCAAGTCAACTATGACTGGGCAAAGTCAAGGGCGGTACTTGTCATGTGTATTGGAGCCAGACAAGGAATACACGCAGCCTATTGTCCAAGTGCCCTCTTTTCATAGTCATGGCTTGAGTTTGGGAGGACAGAGAAAGCTAGTGCCCATCCTTCCCTATGGAAACATGCCCCCACAAAGAACTGAAGCACTGACAAGTTCTAGATCCAGTCTTTTACATTCCTGTTTTTGGTTGGTGGACAATTCCACGGTAATATTGAGTAGGTAATATAGGCTACATCCAGGTTAATTTCCTTTTCCTTATAACAATATGTTGTTTTCCCCTTTGTTCAGTGTGCCATGGAAAATCACATTTTAACTGAATATGTGGGGAAATGCCCACCTTAAAATAAATTTGGCCTATTTGATGTGATGCAACACAAACAAGAACAATGTAGTTGGAGTACGTATTTTCCCTAATCAGAAGTGCCCCTGTTCCTTACAGATAACCTTGATATGTAATATGTGATATGTCCATGTAAAAACGTGCTGTGATTTGTATTACTTAGTTAGCTACAAACATGTCACCAATTAGTTAGCTACAATCGTGTCACCAGAGTGCAGTAGCACTCGGTCAGAGTCCTCTGCTTGAGCAGACCGAGAGGCTGAATGACACAAAGCAGCCAGCAACAGTCTCATCATGATTATGACTGGGGTGAAAGGGCTGGTTTCATCACTGAGTTGACACATTTAACAAGCACTGTAATGCCTGCCTTTCTGTCCCACACACACCTCACACTAATGAGTTTATGAAGCCGTTTACAAGATGGCCCAGAAGGTCCTGTCAGGACTCATTATTTTCAACAATAAGGCCTCCAATGAGCCTGGGTGTTCACCTGATGGTAAAGAGCTCTCTGAAAGCCCAGGTAAGCACCGTCTGGGTCCAATACACACTCGGCCCCAGCCCAAGCCCCAGCTCCAGCCCCAGCCCACCCCAAACCCAGCTCTAACCACAGCTTCAACACCAACCCTGGACCCAGCCCCTAGCCCCAGCCCCAGCCCTAACCCTGAACAGGTTAAATACCAGTACCAGGATCAGTACCACACTGTCTCTGAGCAGGCTAGGGAGGTATTAGCATCGACGCTGCTGCTGCTGCTGCTGCTTGGACGACTCCTGCTGGAGCTGCCATTCTCTGGGATCACTGTGTGGTGTTTAGAGAGAAGCTCCTGCAGGGAGCCCCATCCAGCCCCAGTGCTTCCCTGGTCATTACCAAGTTAATGAGGGATTATTCCTGATGGCCTGGCTGCCCTGTCCATCCCGGCCGCTGTGTATTCCCTCGTCTAGCGTCACCATGCTGAGCTGGTGGGACCGAGGCGCGCTGGTAGACATTCACCCTGGACAGTGTTCGGCAGTAGATTAGTGCTCGATGTGTGTGGAGGCAGGGTGCGATATGCAGACCTCACTGTAGATGTGTGGTTCTCAAGCTGCAGATACCCCCAGGCGTGTGCGGAATGGGTTCTGGAGGGACTAAGGACTGTGGAGAAGGACGAAGGGTAAGTGTACTGCTGTAGTTCTTACATATGTCTTTAACCTGAAGCCTGCCTGAACGAGATTGAGAGCTAACTGCTTCCAGTCCCCACCCCCACACCTTGTGACAAGGTATACGTCAGAGGTTGAGAAGTCAGTGCTTGGAGTACCACCGGACGAGGTATAGCATGGAACAGATATCCCCTTCCTGTAATCGTCTCTCCGACAGTTCTCTGATTGGCTGACTTAGTCTCAGACCCACTATAGTGTTGATCAGGGGAGGAAGGTCACTATAGGAGTTGCCATGGAGATGCCATGCCTCTACCAAAGATACATTTGATTTAAGTTCACTTTGAAAACAACTTTCTGAGAAAAAACTTGATGGAAAACAGCCATGAATATAGACAATGACAGCCCAAAAGACAACGTGGTTCAAAATGACCGAGACAGATATAAAGGAAAACACCCAATCACTGAAAAGTAAAACTAGAGGTGAACTATCCCCTAAATCTATAAAACCCTGTTAGGAAATGTGTGAATCTGTAGATGACCTGGTTTGAAAGACCCACCCCAGGTGGTCCAGGGTATACAGACACCCTTTAATGGAGGTGAGAATTGGCGGGTTGGACTTTAACACTTGACCTCTGTTTACACTTCCTGTGGGTGTCAGGGCCAGTCCTTGAGACAGTGCTTCCATGGCTCGGGGAAAGCAGCCACATCAGAGGGTTGAGGGATGAGGGCTGAATATAGGCATGCTGGTGGCTCTCTTCACAGGCATTGTTTGCTGACATCACTGCCACACTTGCTTGATGTGGCCACGGAGGGTTGTTTACAAGGAGATGGATCCCTGCTTAATCCCTGCGTGCCAGGATCTGCTCTCTCTTTCTCTCTCTCTGTCTTTCTCACTCTCGTTCTCTCTCTCTCTCTCTCTCTCTCTCTCTCTCTCTCTCTCTCTCTCGCTCTCTCTCTCTCGCTCTCTCTCTCTCTCTCTCTCCTCCTCTCTCCTTCTAACGCTCCTCCTCTCTCCCGCTATCTCTCTATTCTACTCTCTCTCTTCTATCCTATCTATCTATGCTACATTTTCTGTTCTTGCTCTCTCTCTTTCTCACGCTCTCTCTCTCCTTTCAGTTGCTTTATAGCAATGACCCCACAGCCATAACTGCCAACACCCCTCCCTCACATACTTTCAATACCTGTGCCTTTTTGATCTGCACTCAAGTGCTCTAACCACTGAGCTCAACCCTCCTGTATGCCTGTGGGAAACCAGGAATCAAGCTGTGAAATATGACAGCTTATTCAACAGTCTCTCTCTCTGTCTCTCTTTCTATGCCTCTCTCTCTGTCTTTCTCAACGTCTCTCTGTTTCTCTTGCTCCCCCCTCCCCCCCCGCCTCTCGCCCATACAGATGAAGGCCCTGCGTCGTCACAGCACACTGAAGGAGAAGTTCCAGAGCGAGACAGACCCTCGTCCAGGGAGAGGACGTGTGATGTGTCATCCTCTCATCGCATCACATCCCACTCCCAGATGCATCTCAACCTGCCTTGCATGCATGCACCTGCTCTGACCGATCACCCACTATCACAGTCATGTAACAGTGATGTGGAGGTGTCTGGGTCTGGGGGGCGTGGGAGGAGTCTCCAGGAGTTCCTCGGCGCGTGAGGAGCCCGCTAAGACCAGATCAAAGGCCCGTGTCCATGGTGAAGTCCAAAACAAAGACAGGTATCCCGGGCTCCCTCAAGCATGCAGTCGCTCAGACCCAGAGGAGTGAGTTGCGGTGGTCATTACTGCAGGAAGATGTCATCACAGAGGCCATTAAAACTCATTTCCCCCCGGTGTTTGTAAGTTATGAAAAGAAAAGGACAATGGCTAATTTGTGGCCTTTAACGGGAGGACTGTGGTCACTTCAAACAGAGACCACACAAGCAGGAGGAGCAGAGACGGCTGGAGGCTCGCCTGACCTCCGGCTCTCTCTGGTGGAAGAATCTGGAAGAACGTGATGTAAGTCATCTGACAACCTCAATGGTTGGAGGGAGAAAAAACATCTACAAACATGTGTACTACAGGCCCATTAATATGTATTTAGCCTAAGCGTATGAGTATATATGATTATTAAAAGTATGTATTCATGCTGGAATATTCACATCTAGACCCTCAGTTTCCATCACTGACAACATGGTCAAGATTTGACGTTTGAATAGTTCATCCTCCAGGAATTCTTCCTTAAATATAGCATTGATTTATGATGTAAACTCAATGTACTACTGACTGATAAGTTACAGTTTTTTACAATCTATATGACGTTTTTTTCCATACCTTTAACAAGTTTCCTAAACTCTTAACATCCGTCTGTGTTGGCTATACAATTAACACATTTATTGTTGCTTTGACACAAAATGCATGGAGTAAACACAAATGTCAAATGCTTTTACACACAAGCTCAACCAAGACCAAAACAATCGTTTTTTACTGCCCAATTTACCATTGCTTTCACACTGTATGCCAGAACAGATAACATCATGTTCAAAACCTTATTGCCTTACAACTTATAGGCTAAAACCAAAGTAAACAGCTGTTCATATTGTGAATTGAAACACATATATATGCCCTGTATTTTATTCCATTGCTACTGAGAAAAAGCTATAAATCACAGTTGATTCTCAACTAGGAAACACTCAGGTGTTGAGGTTATCTATTTCAATCGCATGGCCATATAGTATACAGTAATGATGACCTCTTTGGGCTAATCTTGTGTGGAAAAATAACAATATAGAGCCACACAAAGAAAGTAAGAATACAGTAATGCTGCACGAGGGAGAGTACAGTAAGACATGGTACGAGGACAAGGGAGAGGAGTGGGACAAGGGCAAGGGAGAGGAGTTAAAATGTGTGGTGGCCCTCAGAGAAGGGCCAGAGCTAGGGTAATACTGTAAATGGCAGCTATATCCCTGTAAGGTAAAATTACAATGTCACCTTTAGCTCTTTACTGTAATTGCTCATTTCTTTTTTCATGTGTTTTTTGGAGAGTTAAAGGTGATGTTGACATTTTAAATCGGGTCTTACAGGGATATTGCATATTTACTGTATTGCAGTATTGTCCTGTTGCAAATGAAGCATTTACTGCAGCAATTATGTTTCTGTCTTCTGTTTTTCAATACAGTAAACGTACATTCTATAAAGCTACTCTGAGATGGGTCATTCATTTTTTGTTCAGAATTTCTGCAGCAAAGAAACAAATTGCATTACATAACTAAACCCAACAAAACAAAAATGTAGAGAGGCTTCAAAAGAAACTGCATTGCAAACACAATCTATAATCCATATACTATGAGACCTGACACATATAGATGAATGCTGTTTCTGTAACGGACTTATCAATGACACCACTTACAAAATCACACACTAATTTCCTGAAGACTAGCACTACCTACAGGTGAAGAGGTGGAAGTGCATCAACGCAACCTGAACCAGGTGAGAGGTCTTCACCTTTGTCTTCACACGTAACACACCCACGATTTAACATAGAAACTCCCAGGCTCTCAAACAGTACAGTACAATACAGCTCAATAGGTGTTGTAACAGCCTAAGGGACGTCAGAGTTATCCAGGAGGCCATGTCATCCTGTTGTAAAAACAGGAGCTGATTTCAGGGACTTGTCCCTAAAAACTTGCTCCTAAATGAACCCTTAATGGTCTTCATATTTTGCACTACAGTTCCTAAATATAATGCAAAAATTACATCTTAATTTCACTAGCTATCAAACTGTATGATGAAACAACATTATAAAACTGCGGGGCAATATTGACACCTCAATGATAAATTAGCTCCTCAATCATGACCGTATCGGCAGATGAGCGCGATTTCCGTGAGGTAGTTCATGCTGCTCACGCAGACGTCCCTAACGTATAATACTGCTACTGCCCAGCAGGTGGCGCCCAAACACAGTGATCGGGATTGAGACCACTTACAGTTTTTTACAGTCGCTAGGAAGCATTTCTTAATACTTAAGTCACGTTTTCAAAACTCTTAACGCAGTTCTCCTAACGAACACTCAGCTTGGCACAGCAGTTAATTTCACATTCAAAATGCACTAAAATTTGCAAATCACTTCATACATGTCTCAAATCAACTTATTCCTCCATAACACTAGCAAAGGTTGACAGCCAACAAACATACTTTGTCACCAACAAAACAATTACCTAAAAATCACTAACAACAGGTAGCATTATACAATGTTTTCTTATGTAAAACAAGGACACCCCCTACTGTTTAGAATTCACTGCAATATATGTTACTGGAATTAATCAGACATGATGCAATATGCTTCAATATGTTGTATATCTTCCTTTTTTTTCACTAATTCCAGAATCCAGAATTTGTATAAGCACCATCCACTGATACAGATACAATAGGAATGCTAATCTTCTGCATTTGGCCACAGGTTCTCATCCACATCACATCTTATGTCATCTAGGGCAATACACCTAGGAAAGAATCTTCTAGCATGCCTGATCCATCCCTGGCAATGTCCAGGCATCCAGCATTCATTGCGTCCAGGAGGGACATTTGATCATGTGGATGGTGGTCGTACAGTAAACCTTCCACCTCCATGAGGGAAATAATTATTCTATGGGGTTGAGAAATGGAGAGTAAGGTGGGAAGAAAAGTGACACCATTCTGGGATGGGCTGCAAACCACTCAGTGACTGCACGGGAGTGGTGAAATGCTACTTTTTCCCATACAAATGTCGCCTGATTTCTTCTCTCTGCATCCCTTTCCTCACCTAACACAACCCTTCCGTAGAGATCATTTTATGGGATTTAATTATTTTATTCTAAATATATCTCATTACAATATCACTGTAGAAACGTAGCAAATTTCTGTCTTATTCAGTTTTGTATTATGTTATTGTTTTGAACTGAAGTTTAACAGTTTTGAAAACAGTATGTAAGCATGTGCAAATTGGCCTGTTGGTACATAGAGTTTTGGCAGTTGTTGTGTCGAAGTGAGAAAAGAATGAATGTAATTTGAAAAATGTAGTAATTGAATGCATTTGGTGCCAAAGCAATGATACATGATCCACAGTTTAGCCCACATATACTTCTGTTGTGCTCACTGTATGAACAGCTTTGAAAACGTGACTTAAGTATTGAGAAATGCGTCCTATCGACTGTAAAAAACTGTAATGAGTGAATTGACCACAGTGATCGATTAACAATAGGGGCGATTCTAGGATCAGACCTTTAGGGGGGACTCAGCGCCCAATGAGAATGTGACATGGATACATACAGTGCCTTGCAAGTGTTAAACCCCCTTGCTAATACAGCACTAATTTCACTGGATAACAATTAATACATTTATTTCTTATTATGCAAAATATTCGTAAAAAACGAAGAAAGTCCCTTTCTTCATGAACTACCAGCATCAATTGAAATGATAATGATGTGTCAACAATAAATAAACGTAGTTTTAACACGTTAGAGCACTAACACTTATTTAAGATAATAATAATTCATAATAATTCAATTTTTGTAATTTTTATTATTATTATTTTAGGGGTGCTGAGATTAAATTTCGGTGTGCTTGAGCACCTCTAAAGAGTATAAAATCGCTATACTGAGATACAGTAGAGCCTATGCATAGATCATTAGTGAGTCATCAACAAGCTATTCTAAAAATAAATAAATATACATAATCCCTTGTAAATGTGAATATACACCACGTTCCAAATTATGCAAATTATATATTGATCAGATTTTCCTTAATAGTCGATGCAAACGACAGTCAGTTATCATCTGAATCAAGTCATCAACCGGGTATAATTTGAATTTTATTGAACAAACCTCCCAATGATAACCGTTATTTTTTCCAAAATAAAAAAATAAATGTATTATGCACAACAGTTTCAGAGCATTTTATAGGTTGTAAAGAACTGAACATGGTCAATTGTTACATTTGCAGCATTCGGAGGTCAAATTTACTTAAAACAAAATCTTAACAGGGCAAGTTACATAGGACCCCTTATTTGCGCTTCTACTGCTTAACCAGCTGGGCACAAGCCAGCAGCACAACATTAAAATGGATCCATATTCTCCATAAACAAGCTCTAAAAACACTTGATAAAAAAAATTTAAGTCACCCTCACTGCAATATCTTCAAACACCATATCTTGAGTTGGGAGAACCTCATTAAATTCACTGATGTGTGTCTGGTTTTTAAAATGTTACATGGTATGGCCCCACCTCCGCTTAGTGGTTGTATTGAACAAAGCACTCAAAGTAGCAGACATACTAGATTTGCTTCAAGAGGTGATTGTGTCATTTCACATAGGTCAAGCTCTTTTAGCAAATCAGCATTTTCTGTGAATTCAGCACACATGTGGAATGCTCTGCCATCACACATGCGCACAAAAGACATGTACAAAACATTCAAACATAGCCTTAAGGAATGGCTTGTTGCCAATCAGGTTTGCGAACATTATTGTACTTTCCCCTTACGTCGTCATAAGGGGAAAGGCTACCTCCCCTTTCTCTGCTTTGCCCGCCCAGAGAATTTGGCCCGCCAATGAGAAAATGAGCTATGCGACATTGGTTTTTCCTCGAGAGACATCATGGCTTGCAAACGACCGAAGCATGACAGTTAGCCCCGCCTCTCTCCTCCTCATAGCATTTAAAGCTACAGACACAGAAACGGCACGTCCTGAGGAAAGCTCATTGTGGGACTTCTCGTAGTGGCTGTAATTCTGCACCAAGGCTGAATTTCGGGAAAGAGACTTTAGATACAGTATTAGGGGTCCACTAAGGCCTATATAAAAGCATCAAAAAACAGCATGTCATGGGACCTTTAAGTGTTGATGTATGTTATGTGCCTCAGTGTTATATATGTACTTGTATATATGTGAATTGGTTTTGTTTATACCTTGCTGTCTGTTTATCAGCTCAGTTTTTTCTCATTATGTTACTGCTTTTAAACATCTGGTGGGGGACAGCAGATGAAAATGAGTCTGGCTAACTTACAGTTTTGCTGTTGATTGGTGTGCATTGTCCCTGAAAAATAAATGAATACATTAAATAAATAAATAAATATCACCTTCACAATTCTTGCATCTGAAGACGTATTTGAAGTCAATGGAAGGAATAGTTAATATGAGTTCAAGACAAGCTCAAGACTAAATCTATGTATTTATTACAAATGTAAGGTGCAGGTGTCTGTTACAATCAAGTTGAGTATCACAGAAAACTGGACAACTAATACAGGAAATCAAGAGAGTATATGGTATCACAATATGGGAGGATACAAGATGATTAGCATAGCCTTTGCAGGCCCAGTCCAATAACAATGTCTGCTAAATAGCTTTTGTTTGGGTCTTTAAATAGAGCTCCCAGAAATGGCCTTGTCATTCCTTCTATTTTCCTCATTCAAAGTTGCATGGCATTATACACTTTGGAAATATTGTGACCTCTGACTTACATTAGTGACACAGGCCTTTCCTAGTCACACCTTACAAAGACCCAACTTATGGCTATGCAGGCATAATAAAACAGAACAATATCAATTTATCGATGATACAAGAAACATAATTAATAGATTATGGACATAACTAAGGGTTGTGTGCTCATGAGCTTAATATTGCAAGGTATAGATCAAACATTGTTTATTATATTCAGAACATTTCAAACAGTATAGAAATAATGAAGTAATCATTTCCTTTAATGGTTGTTAAATGATCAGTGGTCAAGGACAGATCTCTTCACATCCATTTAACTTTTTGGAGAGTTTCTGCTTTCTTTGCAGGATGTCAGAATAGCTTCCCAGAGCTGCTGTTTGATGCCAACTGCCTCCCACCCTCATAGATCTTTTGCTTGAGGATGCTCCAAAGGTTCTTGAATAGGGTTGAGGTCAAGGGAGTTTATCCTCTCCTTTTATGCCCATAGCAGCCAATGACACAGAGGTATTCTTTGCAGCATGACATGGTGCATTGTCATGCATGAAGATGATTTTGCTATGGAAGACACAGTTCTTCTTTTTGTACCATGGAAGAAAGTGGTCAATCAGAAACGATATACTTTGCTGAGGTCATTTTCACACCTCCAGAGACTCTAAAGGGGACTACCAGTTCTCTTGCATGATTCCAGACCCAAACATAACCAACGTCGCAGGCTTGTTGGGACATGGTGGTCATCCACCAACCATCCACTACTCCATCCATCTGGACCATCCAGGGTTGCACGGCACTCATCAGTAAAAAAGACTCCAGAGGCACCAGCAGCTTGTTGCTGTTTGCTGCTTTGAGATTACATTTTAGCCGCTGCTCTCTTAATCAGCTGAATTTGTCGAGCAAAAACCTTCCTCCTTATGCCGTTATCTGTACGAACCCATCTGAGTTCTGAATCAGCCACAAATCTCTTCAGTAGGATGATTACGCTTAAGTTTTTGTGAAATATCTCATGTTTTCATACCATGTCCAAGGCATTGCACTATTTGACACTTTTCGGCAGCAGAAAAATCCTTTTTCTTTCACATATTGCTTGAAAACTGGGACCTGCTTAATAAAGTGGAACGTCCATCTTAAGCAGTTTTTCTTTAATTGGGCTCACCTGGCGAAATAATTATCACAGGTACCATCCATAAATTTAATTGAAAAATAAATAAAATAAAATACATTTAAATCTAATTTGCATAATACTTAAGAACGCAATGTATGAATAAGGGTTTTCTCGCCCAACCTGTCAAAAAAATATAAATCCCATGAAAAGAACACACTTTTAATTCATTAACTGAAACAACCTGTTAAGTCAAAGGCCTAACGTGAAAGTTAAAGTAGTCCGGCCATCATTAGTTCAATGTTTTAGTGAGGAATAGATTTAGATTTTTTTGTGTTAAAACAGGTTGGGTGTCAGTTGAGCATATTAATATTTAACTTCCTTCTTGTGTCCTCTTGAGGTGGCGCTCCACTGACAGATGGGCAGATTAACTGCTAACTGTCTTTGTTCAGGTCATATTTGATGAGCACAGAACACACACGCACATCCACACGCACACACACATGTCCGAATGCACACACACACCCACACACGTATGTCCGAAGGCCCACACACACACACGTATGTATGCACACACACACACAAGTATACAGGCACACACACACACACACACACATCTTCAGACAGAGGGGTAAGGGTGAGAATGATGACCCACTTTCAGGGGAGCTGCTAGTTAGAGTACCCTAGTCAGTTAGTAATGTCTAACTTTATGATCTAAATCTTAGTCACTAAGTAAGATATCTCCAGTTAAAACCATTATTATTATGTATGTTTTGTATAAGTAACTGCATGTGTTTGGCATCATTTAAAATGTATAATCATGTAAATCAGGACCTGCTAAAGAGACACAAGCCTATGTGTGATTGCCCATAAATGAAAAAGGTAAAACAGTACAAACTAGAGAGCATACAATTTCTGGGGAAATTGTGAGGGTGTGCCTGCATATTTTCAAGCATTTAGCCTACTCATAGTCTATTGCATAATAATTCATTAAGAACACCCTTGGAAAGAAGCTACTGTAACAACGTTATCACTGGAAATATTTCTGATGGAATCGCGATTCAAACAGTAGCTCTATGTCTGCTAACTTATGACATGCCCGCAAAAACGTAAATACGCTTGACATTTATTTAGTGGAAAATCGCTCATGCATAAAAAGCTCAATAGCGATCATTGTCAGTAACAACGCAAAATGCGATATAGCCCTTTGTGGAGAAGCTGCCCCGGTAAATTGTATACTACAGTGTTCGTCTTGGTGGCGATCGTTGGTTGAACTTTCCGTTGTACGGTTTAGGCTGAAATTAAATATTGCTTTCATGAACAGATTGACAAGTTTAGGCTGTGTCAATGAAGTTCGGGTTAGTAGTCAGACAGTTTCACCTATTGAAATACTTTTAATTTAAGGGAGTGCCGAACATGTTCTGTCGCCGTTTGACTTCCTACTGTAAACAGCTGTGGATGTTTTTGTTAGCTACACAGTGTCTCGCGTAGGCTACAGCGTTGCAGTACTGGTTTGAAATCACAGGTAATGATTATTTCACCAACAAATCGTTTACTTGTAATCTAATGTCATAATAAATCGTACAACGAAAATGTATTTGTGAGTAATGTTTATTTTAACGATTGAAAACAGATGCAGCCTAGACCGCTGTAGTATGTGTTGCCCGGGCAACATAGGCTAATGTCATGATGCTAATGCTTCAGTGAAATAGTAGACTACCGTTTCCGAAAGTCGATGTAGTTCCTCAATAATATTAGCTTATATTGTACATTACACTTAACAATTGTGTTTCATATCAGAAAGTAACATTAGTAAATAGTTATCACCCTGGCCTCTTTGCTTGTGGCGTTTCTGCAGCTGCCTTGCAGTAGCGTTAAAGCTATAGTTAGCCTATAGCTATCTCCCAGAAGTTAACAAGCTGCTAAACTAATGTTAGGCTAGAGGTAGTCACGCGTGTTTCGTGACGTTAGTAGCGTCAGTGACTGTGGCTAGCAAGTTAGCCAGGTAAATAAAAAGACAAGCAACTCAATGGCTACCAACTTTTGACATGACGTTTTCTAAGTAATCAAAATATTGACGGATGCTAGGGGGGGGGGCACGATACGATCCTTTCTGTGCTGCAACAGTCTTCTATGCACGTCGTATCTAATGCGTCGTTGCTAACATGTGCCGACGCTGTGACGTAGGCTATTATAACTGAGTAGTCTACCCTTTGCCGACAAAATCAACTTTATGCCACAAAAACGTTGTATGGTCCTAAACTGTGCAACGGAACGTAAATTCTGATACAAGCAACTCAATGGAGACCAAGACGAAACTTTTGACATCGACGTTTTCTATGTAGTCCAAATATTGACCGAGGAGAAGGGGAGCAAAAATAATAATAATAATAATAAATATATATGTGAGATTACAAAGGATGGCCACGTCGATGACGTGGCACACCCAATTAACCGTTTTACATATGATTATTTTTTTAAGTAGATTATGTCCTTTTGTACTTCTCTCCCCCACATCTACGTCTGCTATCTCAGGTCTTTGTCAGGACCTGTTGGCTCTGCTCAGAGCTCCTTTACACCCCCGTCTGCCTTCATCCCTCCCTCCCTCCCTCCTCCTCTATTGTGTTCCATCCCCCCAGAATTCCTCGACCAGAGGCACGAGCACTCTCTGCGCTGTCCATCTGCCTCCAGGAGCAGCTGGGCTCTCCTTCTTGACTCCTGGAGAATGGGCACGATCCTGCTGGGGGCTGGGGGCTGGAGGCTGGAGGCTGGGGGCTGGGGGCTGGAGGCTGGAGGCTGGAGGCTGGAGGCTGGAGGCTGGAGGCTGGAGGCTGGAGGCTGGAGGCTGGAGGCTGGAGGCTGGAGGCTGGAGGCTGGAGGCTGGAGGCTGGAGGCTGGAGGCTGGAGGCTGGAGGCTGGAGGCTGGAGGCTGGAGGCTGGGGGCTGGAGGCAAAAGGCTAGATACTGGAGGCTTGGCCCTGGTCCTATTGGGGGCTGGGGGCTGGGTGGGTGGCTACGGGAAGTTGCCATTGTAAGATGGGGTCAGAGGGCATCGCCGGGCATTGCGACACTATGAAGAAGAATCTCACTGATGATATTTGGCATTTAGAATAGAATATAACGGTGTTATCATCATATAATAAAATGCGTTACAACCTGGAACTCAAGGTGGACTTAAAGGAAATAAAAAAAATACTGATCAGTAATTACTCCTCCTAAAGCTTCATGCTTCTTGCAGATACCCTACATACACCCTTAGTGATAGTTACAACCTTGATGGAGAATACAGAGAAGGAGGAACATGTTCAACCTTACCTTCAAAAACACGTCAAATGCATTCTCTAAATCTCAGGCATACCACGAAGTAAGTTATAATGACCCCATAGAGGAAGTTCTTGAGCAATTGTTGAGGTGCGCTCAACGATGGCAACAACGCTATGTAAAAGCAGGCTCATGTTTAACTGTCAGCCCTCTCCATGTGGTTGGCTGGTTCCTGCATGCTGCCTCTCCTAGCCACTTGTGGTGTTAATGTGCTGTTGTGAACTGGTGCTAATGGTAATGCTGCAATAATACACTCAGATTAGAGGAAGCTGAATGTCAATGCAAACGTGTGGGCAGCCTTGAGTGGATCACTCTGCTCACATTCAACCCCACGGCCTTTCAGAGCAGGGTGAGGTCGTCTCTGGGTGGAGAGGCAGGAGGCTGGGTGTGCCTGGCCTGTGAGAACCGTGAGTAGGAGGAAAGAATGTCTGAGTTAAGGAAGTCTGTAATTATTTGCCGCGCTCTGCGTCCCCTGGCTGGGCGTGTGCCTACCTCAAACACAGGTGGTTAAACAGGTCACTTGTGGAGGGAATCATTGATGAGCATACCTATTCTAGGTCTGTGTACGACAGTGCATCCCCGCCTTATCCCCCTATGTTGTCACGAGTCACTGTATGTCCCAGCATTCTCAACCATGGGCCAGGTGTGTTTGTGTGTGTCTGTGTGTAATAATATAGACTTTATTTATATAGCACATTTCGAGTGTACGAGCGTCCTCGTTGGTGGATGTGTGTGTGTCTGTATGTGCGTGAGTATGTCTGTGTGTGTCTGTGTGCGAATATACGCGAGTGTGTGTGTGACGATACGTTTGTGTGTGGTCTGAACAGGAGGTGTTGGGAGGATCACTCCCCCTAACCCCCCTCCCCCTCCGACTCTCCTTTCTTCTTCTGCTCCGACACAGGGAGGAGGGTGTCACGGCGTCACACAACTGTACTTGTCACTCCATAGACAAGTTCATTAAAGCTCATCAACATTCGTAAGGGCCGGCCACTCTGATCCTCTCCACGGCCACAACACCGTCCCGCCGAACTGCACGGCTCCTCCAGAGACTACGAAGCGGACAATAGGAATGTGTTCACACTAACCTGCAAGCCTTTCTACAGTTATCTACACTCATTCATTTAGCAGATGCTTTTATCTAAAGTGACGAAATGATGCACATGGCAAGAACAGATGTTCATCCAAGACTAGAATCGCACAGTTTAAATGGTATTACAGTGTTCAGTGCCAAGGAGTGTGTTTTACACATATTTCTCTTAGTTTGAGAGACTTTCACAGTGAGTTCTACCCTTATAAACACCTGGAGGGAATGTTGTGTCCTTCCACATGCTGATCTCTCCTTTAGCATCTCTCCTATGCAGTACATTTCCCCATCGATGTAGATGAGGACAAAAAAATCACGATAATTTCCAAACCTTCCTCAAAGCGGATTCCATGTAGAGGAGGAAGTGGATACCAGCATTTTAAAGAGAGACAAGTCATTCAGTTTCCCCTTGCTTATGAATCTGTTCATCATTTGTTCCTTGCGCTGTTGGTCGACTAAATACAAAGTAAACCGCCTGTTTCTTCTCTCCAGTGCAGTGGGAACAGTTCAGTTGAGAGTAAATGCATTCATATTCTTTAAATGTGAATATAGACTGAATGTAGAATGTATTTATTGAATGTAAAATTGATTGACGTTGTATTTTAATAGAAGGTGATGCCAAAGAAAGATCACCACCTTAGATGGTCAGTAACATGTTCTTCTCTTCTGTTCCAGGACCTCAGTGACACTGCTCAGGGCTCAGACCCCACTGTGGAGGTCCTCATGTTCTTTTTTTGTTTCCATCCATGTAAAGTCCATTTCCAGATACAATGAGCACACGAGACACAGAAACACGAAACACGCTGCAAGGCCTCTTTTATGAAAAGCACTTCAAGGACTGTTCTAGTAAAGACTAAATGACTGTTCTACCCAGTGTAGACAAAATGACTGCTCTTCCCAGTGTAGACTAAATAACTGTTCTACCCAGTAGGCCTATAGACTAAACAACTGCTCTACCCTGTGTACACTAAATAACTGCTATTCCCAGTGTAGACTAAATGACTGATGTACCTAGTAAATCTAATCTCCAGTTTGTGTTAGTTATATGGCTGAGGGCAGTGGCTGTTAGGCGTGTTTGTGAGACCTCTATTTCATTCCAGTCAAGCAGTGAGAAACTGAACTTTTGTTCTTTCAGCCATCTTGGTGAGAATGAGAGCTAGGTTGCCATGACATATGAAGACATCAGTGCTGTAATGTGCTAAACTAGTGCCAAGGATGGGTGTTTTTTTCGTTTGCATTGTTGGGAAACCTTCGGTTGAAACATTAGAGTCCTTCCTGTAACGCGTTAATATGCACTCCTGAATGTATTACTGTGTATTGCTGTAGTACTGAACTACTTTTTAAATCCCCTTTAGCCTACTTGCTTTTAGTGTTGTCTTTTGGGTTGGAGCAGCCAGGATTTTTGGAGTGACACAAAAGAAGAAAAAGTATGGATGTAAAAAACATATTAGGAAAAATAATAGACTTTATTTACTATAACTTTCTTTAATCTGGTTTTGTGGTTGGCTTTTTGTTTGTGTGGGAGCCTCAGCTGACTCTTCAAATGTTCCGCGGGAAAAAGTGTCCAGTAAACTCCCATGGACCGGGTAAAACTTTCTATTGGGTAACGTCATGTCCACGACGGCTTTGATTGGTCACAGAAAATGTGATCCCTCCCCCAGTCTCTCCCTGCACGGACAAAGAAGAACAAGAGAACATGCTCTGATTGGTCGCACTGGATGTAACGATGTCGCTGACTGGCCAGCAGGATTGCCGCTCGTGAGCTTCTATTTTGAACATAAATACGAGCAGCTGTATTTCTTCTTCAGAACAGAGGGCTGTCAGAGGGAGGACACTGGTGTGCAGCTCTCTGACAGGAGAACGATGCGGTTTTAGTAGTAGTGATCGTAGCTAGTTGTATTTAAGTTTTTATTGGTTTTATGGACGGTGACTACACAAAGCGTATGCATATTTTGGATTCGTTCGTTACTTGCAAATTTTCAATTGTATAAAAATGTTTTCATGATTCGGTTTAGGCTAGCTGCTACCAGCTAACTCGCTTCTATCTGTAAGGTAGCTAGGCTTCTTTTGACACACGAAAAGACAATATTGAAAAAGGAGCACCGATTAACTAGCGTGCTAGAACAAATACTTGAAACCTTTTCACCAAAAATGGATCTACATCAAGTAACGGGCGACAACAGTCCCGTCAGCAATCGCAGGCCTGATGGAATCCCCCGGCTTTCCTCTCTGTCGCTGCCCGAGTTGGGAAACACGAACTCCCCGTGCATGAAGAATCTGTTCTCGCCTGGACCTGCAACTGTACTGTCCCCTGTCACCCATCTGGCTCTAAACATGGACAACTTAGCGGGACTGGGAGGGTAAGTGTTCGTTGGTATCTAAACGAGTTAGCCCACTCGGCGCCTCATTGCTTTGTGAACTAGCTTGTTAGCTCTGAGCCAGACTTGTGGGTTTGCGAAGCCAACACATTATCTAGTGTATTTGCCTCTAAACTGATTGATGCAGTCATGGTTTTGTAAGCAGATATTAATGTTGTTTCATTTGCTTGACCTCTGTTTCCAGACAATGTGATACCCCCAAAAGAAGAAAGCATATGCCTCTGCTGAAGATTCCCTCCTTTGCCTCAGACGCTTCCTCTGATGCTGGTAAGACTCAAATAGAATAGAATAGGGATGAGTAATCACTGGAAATATTTCATGTGAAGCGGGTCGTTGCAAGTTAAATTTGTGTTCTCACGTTCTGTGTCTGTAGGCCACGGCGGCTAATGAATGTACACGTACCTCCTGAATGTTTTTTAAATGTTCTGCGCTTGCATGCGTTTAGCCACCCAAATGTGTGTTCACCAGCCCTGTGGTCAGGCATTATTAAGGTGTCTTTGCCTTTCTCTTCAGGCCTCGGTATGGATTCCCCCAGTCCCATGGATTCCATTGATGTGGAGGAGATGTAAGTTGCATGGTTTCCCCATATCTGGTCAGATCACTGCCTCTGTGTCTGGGGTGCTTCACACACACACACACACACACACACACACACACATGTAGCTGTGCTTTGGGATTAAACCAGGGCTGCCGTTGGGCTTAAAATTGGGGTCATTCATTTCTATTAAGTAGATCAGTGGATGAGATGATCAAGCTTATATCAACTTTCCTCCAGTTTTGTGTGAGGAGATTGGGATCAAGATGATCTGTATGGTAATAAGGGGATTGATCAGTGATTGATTACTTTTTATTCTGTTGGGGTTTGGATTTGAAAGCAGCAGCAGTTGTGTTCCGAGAGAGAATGCGTGGGCCTACTTAATTTTATGTGGAAAAATTGAGAGCATATCGTGGAATTGGCAAATGCACTTTATTTGTGTTTGGATAGCGGCTTTCATGTGGTGGCAGGGCCACTGTTATCTGGTGGTTGGGTTTATGTCTCTTGACTTGCTGTGCTGATCCTGGGTGGCCTCTTGGTTTCACGGCTGACTGGATGCATATCCTGACATCTGCCAGCGTCTGACGGCCCGTCGCTGAGTGCAGGGTCCTCAGGCCTCAGCACAGCTGTTTCATTGCTTCAGAGCTCCTTTTTTGTGTTGGGGGACGGGGTGGAAGGATTCAATGACCCCCCCTCCCCTCCCCGCGCGCCTCAGGTTTTCGGCACACTCTCGTGCCTTGTGATTTCAATAGGAATGGGGGCATGGCTGTGTGCTGGGGGCTGATGAATGCCCCCCCCCCTTCCTACTCTTTACTATAGCAGCCCCCCTATTGAATAAGACACACTCCTTATAACCCCCTCTCTCTCTATCCACTCGGCAAACAAAGAGCTCTTGCAGGACGGCTTGGCGTGGTTGGCTCCAGCAGGCATATGGTAGATTAGCAGACCCCCCCCCACCCCCCCCCTCCCCCTCTTTCTACACTCTGCCCTCAATACAGCTCGTTTAGCATACAGGTGGGCAATGTGGCGGACACCACTTCTCGCGTCTACTCTCAAACTGTTGTCCGTGCGCGCGCTCTCGGTACATCAAGGCTCGAGTGTACAAATGTTTGTACACCCCCCACCCCCCTCCTCCTCCTCCCGCCCAACCGACAGCTTCATCATGCTTGTCCTCCAGACTGTCCTCGTCCAGACTCAGACTTCGATCTGCAGCTCAGACAAGGGGTTTTCTCCACAGTTCTCCTGACGTGCTGTGTTTTTAACCTCCTCCTCCTCTGCTCTCCTCCGGCAGGTTCGAGAGGGCCGTCCAGGAGAATGGCCGAGTCGCTAGCCAGTAAGTATCCCAAACCCGCCGCACTCTCGT
The DNA here is from genome assembly GCA_903064625.1 of Mallotus villosus. Taxonomy (NCBI): domain Eukaryota; kingdom Metazoa; phylum Chordata; class Actinopteri; order Osmeriformes; family Salangidae; genus Mallotus; species Mallotus villosus. Next base: position 430,954 of record CAEFZP010000795.1, read on the forward strand.
GCCACACCCCATCGCTCCCAGGGGTCAGGATCGCTAATCCGTTGTCTCTTTGTCTGTTTTCATAGGAAAATGCCCATCAGGAGAATCCAATCTCTACCAGTAAGTTGAAACGCATCTGCTCGGTTTCCCTGCACCCCCACCCTAGCCCCCCCCACAGCCCCCTAACCTGTCTCCTGTGGTTGCAGATGCACCTACTGGGCCACAGTCCCGCTCTGAAAGGACAGGACCCCGACCCCAGCCGCTATGGAGCCTTCGGCCCCTCCCCCTCCTGCCCGGGACAGGGGGACAAGGAGAACCTGCCAGAGGTCAGGCCTGCGTCTGCTAGATCTGCTCATGAGTGACGTCCGCTTCTAGCAGCTGACTGACAGCTGCTGTTGTTGTTGTTGTTGTTTCCTGCAGGAGGGCTTTGAGTTCAAGAAGCCCGCCAAGCCAGTGTCCAAGCATCGCAGACGCTCCTTCAACAGCAGGGAGGCCTTCGCACGCAGGCCCAACTCTGCCCCGGCCCTCATGGTACACACACACACACACACAGGGCCATCTCTGCCCCGGCCCTCATGGTACACACACACACACACACACACACACACACACAGGGCCATCTCTGCCCCGGCCCTCATGGTACACACACACACACACACACACAGGGCCATCTCTGCCCCGGACCTCATGGGACACACACACACACACACACATTTATTAACCTGATCGCATGTTGGTCTCCCTCTCCAGCTGTCCCCGCCCCCCTCCCAGCGGCTCGGCTTATTGGACGACAACAGCCCCATGGTCCTGAGGCGCTCGTCCCTCACCTGCTCGCTAACCAGCGACGAGGACGACGGCTTCTTGGACGTGATGGACGACCCCCTGGAGGAGGTGAGGCTTGCGAGAGGGAGGGGGGAACGAGGTGGCAACAACTGTAGTCGTGGCAACAGCTGTAGTTGTGGCAACAACCGTAGTCATGGCAACAACCATAGTCATGGCAACAACCAGTGTGTTAGCTTTCCTAGAGAGCTTGAACAATAGTCATGGCAACAACCATAGTCATGGCAACAACCAGCCTGTTAGCTTTCCTAGAGAGCTTGAACAACCAGTTTCTGTTACTCCTGTCCTGACCTGGGTGTTCTGGTGTGTCCCCCCCCAGCAGAATGACTCCAACATGCCCCAGGGTATGGCCAGCCTGCTGACAGCGCCCCTAGTGGCAGACTCTCCTGCAGACAACTCGGTAAGTTGCTGATACATGGAAGGATTCTTTTAGTTGTAGTAATCCACAATGATTTGGTCCTGTGAATTGGTGTAATTCATGTATTTTCTCCACGTCCTGTATTGATTGACTTGTTCTCTGTGCCTTGCTCGCTCAGCCTGTGTTTGGCTGTCGTCCTCGGGGCTTGTTCCGCTCCCCCTCCCTGCCGGCGGGGCGCGGGGCCCTGAAGCGTCCCGACCGCTCCCGGGACGAGAACACCCCCGTCAGGGTGAAGAGACGCCGCAGCCTGGCCGGCACCTACGCCAGCCCCGAGAAGGACCCGCTCTCCCCCCGCATGGTCAGTAGCCCCCTGGGCCCCAACACCCTTATTCCTGTCCTGGCCCCCTTGCCTCACCCCTAACCCTGGTATAACCCTACACCACCCTAACCCTGGTATAACCCTACACCACCCTAACCCTGGTATAACCCTACACCACCCTAACCATGGTATAACCCTACACCACCCTAACCCTGGTATAACCCTACACCACCCTAACCATGGTATAACCCTACACCACCCTAACCCTGGTATAACCCTCTGCAGGCGTGCCAGGTCCAGAGGTCCAAGTCCTTCTGCCACGTGGAGATCGAGAAGCTGCTGGATGGAGGGGTGGCGGAGCTCATAGGAGACTTCACAAAGGTGAGGAGGGGGAGCAGGGACTGGGGAGCAGGGACGTGGGGAGCAGGGACGTGGGGAGGAGGGACGTGGGGAGCAGGGACGTGGGGAGCAGGGACGTGGGGAGGAGGGACGTGGGGAGCAGGGACGTGGGGAGGAGGGACGTGGGGAGGAGGGACGTGGGGAGGAGGGACGTGGGGAGGAGGGACGTGGGGAGGAGGGACGTGGGGAGGAGGGACGTGGGGAGCAGGGACGTGGGGAGAGGGACGTGGGGAGCAGGGACGTGGGGAGCAGGGACGTGGGGAGAGGAGGGACGTGGGGGAGGAGGGACGTGGGGAGCAGGGATGTGGGGAGGATGTGGGGAGGAGGGACGTGGGGAGGAGGGACGTGGGGAGGAGGGACGTGGGGGGGCAGGGCTGTTCTTCACTGCCATCACAACCAACCCCTTTTATTTATTCAATTTGATTTATTTCCGCAGCCTTTTGTCATTCCCACTGTGGACGGGAAACACCAGGACCTGAAATACATCACTCCAGACATGGTGAGAAGACCACACACACACACACACTCCAGAAGTAGTGAGATCATTTCTCTCTCCCGCACACAACCTCACTATCTCGTGCACAAACCCCCCCCGCCGTGCTCTCGCCGCGAGCCAATGAGAGGGGGGTCAGCTCAGCGTGCAGAGGCTTGACGTGCGTTGTGATTGGTCCACAGATGGAGGCGTCTCTCAGCGGCCACTTCAGCCACGCGGTGGAGCGGCTGATCGTCATCGACTGCCGCTACCCCTACGAGTACGACGGGGGCCACATCAAGGTGAGCGACACCTTCACCCCCCCCCCTTCTCCTCCTCTTCCTCCCTCCTCCCCACCCTTCCTCCTGTAGCAGGAGCAGCCTGCTAACTGCGTGTGTTTCCTCCAGGGGGCGCACAACCTGCACCAGGAGGAGCAGGTGGAGGACTTCCTGCTGAGGAGCCCCATCCTGGCTTCGTCGGGGGAAAAGCGCGTGGTGCTGGTGTTCCACTGCGAGTTCTCGTCGGAGCGCGGGCCCCGCATGTGCCGCTTCGTGCGCGAGCGCGACCGCTCCCTGAACGAGTACCCCGCCCTGCACTACCCCGAGCTCTACATCCTCAAGGGGGGCTACAAGGAGTTCTTCCCCCACTGCCAGGTACGACCCTGGGGGGGAGCTGAGAGTTGCTGCTCTGGGGGAGGGCTGGGTGGGCCCTGGGGAGAGAGAGTTAGTGGTTAGAGAACCAGATTTTTGAATGATCGGCTCATGCTCCACTAGGATAGGAAGCCTGACGTGTGTGTGTGTGTGTGCAGGTCCACTGCGAGCCCCAGGCCTACAGGCCCATGCACCACGAGGACTTCAAGGAGGACCTGAGGAGGTTCCGTCTGAAGAGCAGGACCTGGGCCGGAGAACGCAGCAAGAGAGATCTGTACAGCCGCCTGAAGAAGCTGTGATCCCTCCATCCGACCCTCATCCATCCATCCATCCCCCCCACCCCCTGGACAGCTGTCTGAAGCAGCTGTGATTCCAAACACTGCCCCTCCAGAAGCTAGGAGGACTGTCTTACACACACACACACACTCACATGTGCACACACACACACACCTCATACTCCCACTCTCCTGCCTGGTGGAGCTCCACAGACAGCCAGGTCCTGCCTCCCCTAAAGCCCAGAACTTCAACCCCCCCCCCTCACTGCCAAGTTTGTCGTCGACCACAGAACCCAGTCCGGGATGGATGCGCAGTGTGTCCGAGACGCGTCTGCCGTTCGTCTCCCCGGAGATGTGTCCAACGTGCTCGCAGCACTGATGTCACACACACACGACGTGCTCGTAAACCACTCGTAGCCTCACGCTCCGGCTCAGCCGATGCTACGGCGCCCCACCTCCCTTCCTCAACTCGCTCAAGCCTCACTGGACAGACTCTTCCGCTTCCCCGTATGTTGTTTACCGCCCTATTTAAGCACTTAATTCAATATCCCTTTTTAGGTTGTGAGGTGCTGTGTTTTTAAATGCGTTATGCTTTTGTATTCTCCTATTGTTTGTCTGCGAGCGTCTGTTTTTTTTATTTTATTTTTCTGCCCATACCAAGTAAAAAGGGTTGAGACTCGCCTCCTCCTCTCGCGCCAGGCCCAGAGAAGAGGAGGCAGGAGAGGAGGCAGGAGAGGAGGAGAGGTTCTGAGAGCTCAGAGCGTCTCCAGGACGACCTCTCCCGTCTGTTTCCCCCGTGCTGCAGGTCAGCCACACGTCAACATCGTTGACTAGAGACCCCGGATTTTTCGAAAGTGATTTTTAATTTGATGATTATTTTAATTTGATTGTTTTTTGAGTTTTTTACAGATTGGTGTTTCTTTGTGCAGTTGGCTTGAATTTTTGTACCTGTCTATGGGGGAGTTTCTGGAATAAAAAATCTCATATTTAAACTGACTGTGCCTATTTTCTTCAGTGACCAACATGCTACCCCCCCATCAAATAATGACAACGGCAGTCTTTACTAACCCCAGTTCTCTCTAGCTTCCACAGGACGTCTGTCCGTGCCGTGAGGAGGGTGGTGGCTGTTCACTGACACGGTCGACTCGCGGCTGCTCTTTGCACTTCCTGTTTTTCAAATCCTCCCGCTCTGAACGACCTTGGAGTAGGGTTAGTCGGTTGAGAACGTGCCCACGCACATTCATAGGCTCTCTCTCTCTCTCTCTCTCTCTCACACACACACTCAAACACGCATGTACTCTGACGCTTAGGCACACATTCCTGTCGAGTGAGAGAGGACTGCACGCAGAGGCTGGTGTGCCCTACCAGAGAGAGAGAGGAGAGAGAGGGAGGAAGGAGGGGAGAGGGAGGGAGGAGAGGGAGAGGGGAGAAAGGGAGTGGTGATAGGGTGTCACGTGTTGGGAACACGTGAGGTCTGGTAAAAAAACTGGATCTCCCTTCCTGGCCGCCTGCCAAAGTATTTTGAAACGTGAAGAACTTCCTCTTGTGGCTGAGCAGAGGCTGGCTGCCTCAGCGCTGACGACCGGCCGATGGTTAACTAGCAACAAACGAGCGGCTCACGTGCTGCTCCGACTGAAATGTAGGTCAAAAGTGGTTCAAGATTTCACGTCTTCGTTCAGGAGACGCTCGTATCCAGGCAACGTGCTGAAATGCACATAGTTGGCACTGCAGATAATCCAAGACTAGAAGTGTCCAGTCTGACAGTGGTTGGCGCTAAGGAATAGTCTGTTACTAGATGGTGTGACAATATATCCCAACAACTACACAACACCGGTATCATTGTATTAAAGCTGCTGTCTAGCAAAACAATATGGTTCATTGATAGTAAGGAATGTATGTAGCAGACACTTGATAGCAACATACCTTCATCTCCATTCTCTACCAATGAGCTATACCCATCCCCATTCTCTATCAATGAGCTATACCCATCCCCATTCTCTACCAATGAGCTATACCCATCCCCATTCTCTACCAATGAGCTATAGGCATCCCCATCTGATCTGTCTGATCTGACATGTTTTTGAACAGAGCAGATGTGAGAGTGGACGGCCGTCTCCACCAGGGCTGACGAAGCATCTCTGGGGCCGTTTCCTGTTCAGTGACATGCTTACGCTCTTCCGCCTTTTCAAACAAAAACATACATTTCCTCGTGAATGATTCAGTGAGCAGCCGTCTGCCACCTGTAGCCAGGAGCAGAGGGGAGGTGAGGGAGGGTCCTGGCCCTCTGTGGAGCCAGGAGCAGAGGGGAGGTGAGGGAGGGTCCTGGCCCTCTGTGGAGCCGGGAGCAGAGGGGAGGTGAGGGAGGGTCCTGGCCCTCTGTGGAGCCGGGAGCAGAGGGGAGGTGAGGGAGGGTCCTGGCCCTCTGTGGAGCCGGGAGCAGAGGGGAGGTGAGGGAGGGTCCTGGCCCTCTGTGGAGCCAGGAGCAGTGGGGAGGTGAGGGAGGGTCCTGGCCCTCTGTGGAGCCGGGAGCAGTGGGGAGGTGAGGGAGGGTCCTGGCCCTCTGTGGAGCCAGGAGCAGAGGGGAGGTGAGGGAGGGTCAGCGGAGGTGAGGGAGGGTCCTGGCCCTCTGTGGAGCCAGGAGCAGTGGGGAGGTGAGGGAGGGTCCTGGCCCTCTGTGGAGCCAGGAGCAGTGGGGAGGTGAGGGAGGGTCCTGGCCCTCTGTGGCAGTCAGGGCTCTGCTGCTAGCTGCAGCCAGGCCTGGATCTTTTACACTCCTCAAGTCTGTTTGCATTTAGACGGCGTGCTAAGGACTACTAGTATTCGCACACTACTAAATGCTGTATATTTATCTGGTGTATTTGTAGTCTCCTATACTGTATATTTTGTATTTTGCTGTTACCTCTGGCACTTTCCCCGTGAGATCAATAAAGTTTGGTTCTACTCTACTCTGCTCCATTCTGTTGTTGTAGTAAGTCCTGTCCATTTCTCTAACTATGCTAATCTCTCACATCACCCCACTCTGACCTGGTACCCCCCCCTCCCCAACCAGCACCCCCCCCCTCCCCCCCCAGACACCTCTCCCAAGGAGGAAGGTGGGAAGGGGGGAGCACTGATCAAAGGCCCATACACAGTAGCCCCTTTAACACAGCCTGTTCAAGGTGGGAATGTTGCACCTTTATGTTGCCTCACAGTTCTATATAAAAGGTACAAACATGGAATGGGAGGTCATTCTTGTACCGGGCCGGTATTGAGACGGTGGTGGAAGAAGTTACAGAGCTAAATCACGTCTGTGGTAAAAGGGAGAGCAGGCATGGCGTGACAACACACACTAGCAACGACACTGACGTCATCCGTCAAGAGGTTAATGTGGCTGGGAGCTCCCCCCTCTGCCTGCTCTGACCCACTCACCAGCTCTTGACTTTGACAGTCAACTGACACCCGCCCTCCCCTTGTATGACCTCCCCGACTACACCCCTCTCCACCCTCTCCACCCTCTCCACCCTCTCCACCCTCTCCACCCCTCCCCCCAGCGCTGCAGAACTCCCAGCCCTCCTCCAGGGGCGAGGCACGAGCAGCACAACACTGTGGGCTCTGGGGCGAGGGTGGCAGGGTCGTGTCGCGTGGCTTTCGTCGAATCATCCGAGCGTGAGAGACACAGGAGACGCGAAGCCCCTTTTCCTGATCCCCCTTCCCATGCGGTCGTGAGGGATGACCGCAGGAGTCCCCGGGAGCACCTCCCACCGCCCATCGGAGCGAAACAATCATCTGAAGTGAGCCAGAAATAATACAATAATACAGGTTCTTCCTGTGTTTTGAGAAGCTCGTTGTTCACTGTCCCTGTGCTGCTGGGAGGTGGCGTGTTTAAAACCACATCCTGTTGTTTCACTCGGGCTCTTCGTGAGAGGAACTGAGTCATGGGAGAATGCTCAATCTCAAACTGCTGTGGTAATCCCTATACATAGCTGGGCCCCTGGTTCAGATGGGTTAGATCCCTACACATAGCTGGGCCCCTGGTTTAGATGGGTTAGATCCCTACACATAGCTGGGCCCATGGATCAGATGGGTTAGATCCCTACACATAGCTGGGCCCCTGGTTCAGATGGGTTAGATCCCTACACATAGCTGGGCCCATGGATCAGATGGGTTAGATCCCTACACATAGCTGGGCCCCTGGTTCAGATGGGTTAGATCCCTACACATAGCTGGGCCCATGGTTCAGATGGGTTAGATCACGACACATAGCTGGGCCCATGGTTCAGATGGGTTAGATCCCTACACATAGCTGGGCCCATGGTTCAGATGGGTTAGATCCCTACACATAGCTGGGCCCATGGTTCAGATGGGTTAGATCCCTACACATAGCTGGGCCCATGGTTCAGATGGGTTAGATCACGACACATAGCTGGGCCCATGGTTCAGATGGGTTAGATCCCTACACATAGCTGGGCCCATGGTTCAGATGGGTTAGATCCCTACACATAGCTGGGCCCATGGTTCAGATGGGTTAGATCCCTACACATAGCTGGGCCCCTGGTTCAGATGGGTTAGATCCCTACACATAGCTGGGCCCATGGTTCAGATGGGTTAGATCCCTACACATAGCTGGGCCCATGGTTCAGATGGGTTAGATCCCTACACATAGCTGGGCCCATGGTTCAGATGGGTTAGATCCCTACACATAGCTGGGCCCATGGTTCAGATGGTTTCGAAAACACTTCACCACCGAGTAACCATCCATTTCATAGTATGTGGGTGTGTTTGAACCTGAGGCTCTACTTAGCATATGAGTCACTTTGATGTTTTGTTGGAACAGGATCAGTTCCCATGGTCAGGTTATATAGTTCACACATTATTGTCAGTGAAGGCTTGTGACATTTTGATCTCACTCATGTAAGGCACTTAGTGGAAAATGTGTGTGTGTCTACATGTACCAACATACACACAGAGAAATTGTGCAAAGAATATCATGGACACATTAATATTACTGGACGAGAGACCCGATTCATAAATCTCGTACTAGAGACAAGATTTGTTATTAGAGAGACGAGGTTTCGTTATGACCGTACTAGAGACAAGATTTGTTATTACAGAGACGAGGTTTCGTTATGACCGTACTAGAGACGAGGCTTATCAGTGAGGAGGCGCCCAACCTGTCCATAGTGCGGAGCTTTTGCAGCGTCATGTTCTGCACAGTGCTGGGAATGCAGGCAGCAGCAGGGCAGCAGGGCAGAAGGGCAGCAGGGCAGTAGGGCAGTAGGGCAGCAGGGCAGCAGGAGAGCAGGGCAGCAGAGCAGTAGGGCAGTAGGTTAGCAGGAGAGCAGGGCAGCAGGAGAGCAGGGCAGCAGGAGAGCAGGGCAGCAGGAGAGCAGGGCAGGAGGGGCAGGAGGGCAGCAGGGCAGCAGGGCAGCAGGAGAGCAGGGCAGCAGAGCAGTAGGGCAGTAGGTTAGCAGGAGAGCAGGGCAGCAGGAGAGCAGGGCAGCAGGAGAGCAGGGCAGCAGGAGAGCAGGGCAGGAGGGCAGGAGGGCAGCAGGGCAGCAGGGCAGCAGGGCAGCAGGGCAGCAGGAGAGCAGGGCAGCAGGAGAGCAGGGCAGCAGGAGAGCAGGGCAGCAGAGCAGTAGGTTAGCAGGAGAGCAGGGCAGCAGGAGAGCAGGGCAGCAGGAGAGCAGGGCAGCAGAGCAGTAGGTTAGCAGGCAGGAGAGCAGGGCAGCAGGAGAGCAGGGCAGCAGGAGAGCAGGGCAGCAGGAGAGCAGGGCAGCAGGAGAGCAGGGCAGCAGGAGAGCAGGCAGCAGGAGAGCAGGGCAGGAGGGCAGAGGGCAGCAGAGCAGTAGGTTAGCAGGAGAGCAGGGCAGCAGGAGAGCAGGGCAGCAGGAGAGCAGGGCAGCAGGAGAGCAGGGCAGCAGGAGAGCAGGGCAGCAGGAGAGCAGGGCAGCAGAGCAGTAGGGCAGTAGGGTAGCAGGACAGCAGGCAGCAGCAGGGCAGCAGAGCAGTAGGGCAGTAGGGCAGCAGAGCAGTAGGGCAGCAGCGCAGCAGGGCAGCAGGGCAGCTGTCCAGAGTCTGGCCTCCACCCTCTGTCAGCGTGCCTGGAGGGGTTCATAGGGAGGCAGAAGCAGGGGGGCTGGTTTGTTTTACTGATGGCGGGAGGGCGGGGGGGGGAGGCCCCTTTCTTTATCTCTCTGTGTCTCTGGGCTAGTCTCTTTCTACTTAGGGTTGCTGAAGGGGTGGGGGAGGGGTGGCCCCTGCGTCCCCCCTCTGAGCGGAGGAAGCGTGACCAGCGGCAGCTGTTGTGTCACAGCTGTCTCTTTGTGTCTCTTTGTGTCCCTGTGCGTCTGAGGAGGCCTGCTGGACTGCTGTGCCGACGCGTCACCCCAACCCCTTCTCTCTCCCTTTCTCACTCTCTCCCTTTCTCACTCTCTCCCTTTCTCACTCTCTCCCTTTCTCTCTCTCTCTGTCTCTCTCTCTCTGTCTCTGTCTCTCTCTCTCCTCTCTCTCTCTGCCTCTCTCTCCTCTCTTCTTTTTATTTCCTTCTCTGTCCCTCATCCATTTATAACGTCTCTGTAAATTTAAATTCAGTAATGCTGTTTCTCTGTGTTTCTGTCTTCTGAGGCAGTGCTCTCTCAGAGGGCTCAGTGGTGTCTGCCACGGCCAGCCAGGGCTGAAGGTTCCCAGCAGCTGACAGCAGATGCAGGCAGGGTGAATGACCCAGAGCAGTTAATATGTCCCCAGCCTGGCCCCTGGAGACCAGGGACCTGAGTACCTGTTTATGCATCCCTAGAACTCCCTGTAAACGGCAAATCATCTAATATGAAACATAGCAAAGTTTCTCACTAAAAATAATGTTGAGAAAAAAACTATGATCTCTGTTTGTCAGAAAATGTAAATCTCACATTGATAGTTTTGGTGAAGGTTATGTTTTCCAATATAAGAGCGCCATCTGGTGTTTTGCTTGCTAAACAACCCTTGTTGGTCACATGATCAATGCGGAAGCAAAACATCACATGCCCATTGACTGCCTGAACTTAAAGCGATTGCATTGATAAAACAGTCACCCTGTCAGATATATTGTTATTTACCATCATGGTACAGTGTTTCCTAATACACACCATCTGCCCGGTCACCACACTGGCGTCGGGCGAGAGCCGTGTGCTTTACTGCCGTGTTTTTGGGCCAGAAGAAAGCGTGTTGAGCGGTAATGACTGCGAGCTCGGTCCGGAACACAGACGCCTCCTCCAGAAGGAGAAGGTGGCCATCGTGGCTAGGTGAGCGATTGGCATGAATTAATCAATCAAATAAGATTTGTTAACCAAGTATATTTTTCTACACACGAGGAATTTGGTTCTGGGTGTTGTACCGAAATCGGTGACCAGGGGTCGCTGTTCTAATGGCTTACAGATACTGTTACTTTTACCTTAACCCTAACATCGGCAAGCCATTAGAACAGCGACCTCTGCCTCTGGTCACAGTTTTCGATAGATAACCACATTTGGTACAAGACCTGTAGCCTACCAGCACGTGACTTCCAGACAAAAACGAATTCCCTTTTGCAGTAAAGACATTTAAACTAAAAAGGACTGGATTGGTAAATCTACGGGCATATTGCAGGGAACATAATGGAGTCCTAAGTATAATTGCAAAGTAGATCAAATTTATTTATTTTTCAACCCACCCATAATGTTAATTACAGTCTCGTTTCCAAATCCTACACAAGGATAGCCTACAGATAATCATAATAGCCTACATTAGTCTACTCTACACGATTGCCACGTTCAAACGAACATCAACATCGTCTGCTCGCAGGCAGGTGCGGAGCGCCGTGACCCTCTCCCGCGAGGCGTCGGGGCGCGTGTTGGTGGAGACGGTGCTGGGAGAGGAGGCGGTGGCTCTCCAGGAGGCGGACAGCGGAGTTCTGCGGCTGAGGGCGGGCGAGCCTTTCTCCGGGGAGAGGAGTGCGCTGTGGCTCGGGGTGCAGAGCCTCGGGTTCGCGTTGGTGTGCGAGCCGCACGAGAACCTCCTCTTGGCTGAGGGAACCCTGCGGAACCTTACCCGCCACTGTCTGGAGAACCTCCGAATGCTGGGAGCAGGTAGCGAGGTCAGTGCTCCACTTTCTTCAGAACAGTAAACAAAAACGAATGAATGATATTGCAGGTGACAGTACGTAGTAGATGGGCCCTATAGTGCCATCGTTCATTGACATTCATCTGGCCTTGGCCTTTTATCCTGCCCTTTGATTGGTCCTACCTGGGCTTTCTCTCTCTCTCTCTCTCTCTGCTGTTTCTCTCTGTCTCTCTCTCTCTCTCTCTCTCTCTCTCTCTCTGCACACATCAGGGGGCCAGGTTGGGGTCAGGGCCGATCTACGTTGTGGTTTCTTGACGTGTTTTTGTGCGTGCCAGGTCCTGCTGAAGAGCGACCGCGTGGACGTCCTCCTGGACCGCGTGCTTCCTCACGGCCAGCTGCTCTTCCTCAACCACCGCCTCGCACAAACGCTGGACAAGGAAGTGGCCGCTTACATGACCAAATAAGACCGGGCACCGGGTTATCAGCCCTGAACGGAACCAACCACAACTGTAGACAAAGTGAACCATGTGATGTGATGACCTGGCGTCCTGTTAGAGGACTGCTTAACTGGGCGCTGGTCACGTGATCGGGAGTTAGGTCAGCTGAGGGTGGAGGCAGGTCACATGATTGGGAAGGTAGATCACATGACAGGAGGGAGTCCATGCTCATGCTGGACATAACGGCCTCAGACCGTGGTGTGTGCAGTTCCACTGTTGACCAGCAGGAGGTGCTGCTGCTCTCTAGCGAAGACTTAAGTTCCTGTTCAGAAAGCACAAGTGCTGCCTTGTGTTTGTTCCCTGCTCCGAGCCCGCGGAGGCACCAACCTGCTCTAACACCTGAGCTAACCATCCCTTCTGTCTGGAACAAGCTGCCTCAGGGTGGGACACACAGTACATTCACACAGGGAGGAACCGGAACTTGGGATTTTCAATCAACTTTTGTGTAAGAGGCAGCGGTTCTAGTTGAATGATATCGGTGAAAATGTATTCATGTTAATAAACTTGTTTGGATTGGATTATTCGGTTGTTTTTGTTTCTATTCTATTTGCAGAACTGCGGCGGTAATAGCATGACTTGTCCACTGGGAGGCAGCGTTTAACCACCCATTTCGAGTGTGGAGTCTGAACAGGACTGTCTTTCACACACTGCAGATAGAAGTGGCCTCCATCACCCTCACAACTCAATTAAAACAGAGAAGGATGAAATATTCAGTTCCGTTCACGGATAATATTTTCACGTACCAAACGTTGAACCGCCTCATCCTTGTTCCACCGCCGTCAGTGTGTGGATAGGATTAGTGTTTAGAAACAGCAATTTGAGAGGATCTGGATTGATGAGGCCCCAGAGTGAGTACTTAATAAGATATTTCAATTACTACCACATGAACATGTTCATATTTGGCCCATTATTGGAGAACAATCTGACCTGTGCGGAGGTTCATGTCACACGTTGTGATACTACCGAGTTCGTCTTGTGTCGGAGGTCCTCGAGGGGTTTGTGTGTGTGTGTGTATGCTGCGCGTGTATAAACCTGTTTGTCCCATCTCATCATGATCTCCGTCCAGCTGACCAGACAGAAGATGACAGTGTCACATTCAATGACACTCACTCCATCCCTCTCATGCTTTGTAACTCACTCTGTCTCCTTATTTGTCAACATCCATTTCTCTCTCTCTTTTCATCTCTCTGTCTCTCTCTCTCTTCATCTCTCTGTCTCTCTTTCTTCATCTCTCTTTCTTAGTCTTTCTGTCTCTCTCTCTTCATCTCTCTGTCTCTCTCTCTTCATCCCTCTTTATTAATCTCCATATTTTTTATTTTTCTCTCTTTTTGACTCAAGCAATGTTTGCGTTATTGAAGTGTTAATGGTCCCAGTATCAGGGTTCCCAGTGTTAGGGTTCCCAGGTGTGGGTTCCCACTGTTAAGGTTCCCAGGTGTGGGTTCCCAGTGTTAAGGTTCCTATGTGTGTGTTCCCAGGTGTGGGAGCAGAACTTATTGTACGTTCACATTTTTTCAATGAAATATTCCCTTAACCCTCTGTCGGTGTGTGTATGTGTGACTGACGGTGTGCAATAACTGCATGGAAGGAACCACATACATATACATTAGATGTCATTTATTTTCCCTTTCATCTGCATGCCGGCTGAATTTCCACCCTGGCTGACAGGCAGGCAGCGAGGTAGAATTACACCCTGGTCTCCCCGGGATGTGTCCCCTGTCTCAGCCCATAACAGGATCACGCATACCTGCTGCCACAATACATGTCCATGATCTCTTCATGCACGGGGATATTCTCATGCTCCATATTCCCATATCACTCCACACTCTAACACTCTCCACTCTCACACTAGACACTCTCACACTAGACACACTCCTACTCTATACTCTGATATTCTGCACCCTCATAGATGCTCTTATCATCTATACTCTTGTTCTGTTCCACCGTTCCAGACGCCGTTCGCCTGGGCTGCTTCCTGCCAGCAGACGTGTTTCTTTTCCCACAGCCACCAACGCTCAACAGTAGCAGGGCATGTGTCGAACCCCACTTCAAACAACCTAATTAATAAAGCCCAGAAAGTCATTTATTACTCAATTAACATGTTGGTGCTGATTATGTAAGGTTTACACTCACTGCGTATTATCATAAAAACACAGAGCAGCCTTCGGGGGATTGTCAAAGTGAATTAACTACAGGTTTGAGAATGGAACTAGAACAAAAGCTGTTCATTTGTGTTGCCCGCTCTCATTGTTTTTTAGCGTCTCGGTTCTGTCTTTCCTTTCTCTGGTTCTTTCTCTCCTTTCTCGTGTGTTTCTCCACAAATGAATGAGATCGTTTAAAAATTAGCCAGGCTAATTTTTAATCTCACGGTCTGTCAAAACAAGTTTGCGTGGCTGAGCATGTTGCTGGTTGTGTGGGTTTCAATGCCTCTGTGTTGGCTGTCTCGTAGTGACTGGTCATCATCCCCACCCCTTCCCTCTCATAAACACTCGAGAACTCAACTCCACACTGTGGGTGTGGATGGGCAACATTTATTTTGGGGGAGTGAGTTAACTAATTGTGCTGCGTTTGTTAACACGATCATCCCCTTCCACCCGCCTCATCCTTTCCCTCCCCTTCTTACACCTGCCCCTCCTCCCTCTCCTCCTCCTCCCCTTCTTCCACCTTCAACTACCCCTCCTCCTCTTAATTCTTCCCCTCTTCCTCCCCCCTCCTCTTCCACTGCCCCCTTCTCCCCCATCTTCTCCCCCCCCTCCTCCTCCATATTGGAAGGGGTAGGTCGTGGGAGTCCCCTCACAAACTAGAGTCAAACTTACTCTAATGACAACCCCACTGACTTTAATGACAACCCCACTGACTCTAATGACAACCCCGCTGACTAATGACAACCCCACTGACTCTAATGACAACCCCACTGACTCTAATGACAACTCCACTGACTCTAATGACAACCCCACTGACTCTAATGGCAACCCCACTGACGTCTCCTCTGCTGCAATAATAACCCCAGATGTCTCCTCTGCTGCAATAATAACCCCAGATGTCTCCTCTGCTGCAATAATAACCCCAGACGTCTCCTCTGCTGCAATGATAACCCCAGACGTCTCCTCTGCTGCAATGATAACCCCAGACGTCTCCTCTGCTCTAATGATAATCCCAGACGTCTCCTCTGCTCTAATGATAACCCCAGACGTCTCCTCTGCTGTAATGATAACCCCAGACGTCTCCTCTGCTCTAATGATAACCCCAGACGTCTCCTCTGCTGCAATGATAACCCCAGACGTCTCCTCTGCTCTAATGATAACCCCAGATGTCTCCTCTGCTGTAATGATAACCCCAGACGTCTCCTCTGCTGTAATGATAACCCCAGACGTCTCCTCTGCTGTAATGATAACCCCAGACGTCTCCTCTGCTGCTCCGCTGTGTTCCCTGTCCCTCCATGTCCTCACAGTCTCAAACGCCTTTCATACCATTCAGGCTCGTAACCGTCCTGGCACAAATGTCGCGTCACGAAACTCTGACAAACAGGCAGGATGTGTTATTGCTGCCGCGGCTCGACAGCGGAGCGTGGCTGCACAGGACGCTGCCAGGAAGGGGCTTTGTGCGCGGTGCACAATTCTACCAGGGAATTGCAATTAGGGGGAAAGTGGGTCACTCGGCACCTAGAGAGGCACACAAAGCACAGTGCGCTCGTCACGTCGTCTGCGGCTCAGCCACAGCCACTCAGCGGGGGCCCTGCGTCAGGCGTTTGGTCCAGGCAAGAGGGCGCCTTCTCCAGGGGTCCTCACCCCATCACTGGGAGAAGGGATGGGATTTAAGCCGTCATTTCTTCCGCCACCCCCAATCAGCACACACACGCTTACAGTCGTTTGTCGGAGCCTGAATAGCCGTCGTCCTGACAGCTGTCTCTGTCTTTCATCTCTGAAATCATGTGTTGTTGCTCCTTTGTGTTGTTAATCATGTGTTGTTGCTGCTCCTTTGATAATATGTTGATCATCAAACCCTGTCGTCCCTGTGTGCGCGGAACGTTGTGTGGTCTGTGTTTGGTTCTGGTTTTCCGGTTTGTTCTGGTTTGAATACATTTGATGTTCTTTGCAGTTTTTTTTCAAATGCTTACACACAAATTCCTTACTTTTTACACAATTTCTGAAACCTGACACTCAAACACTCAAACAACAGAACCACACCTCAAATCTGCAAAACCATACAGACATTTTTGGCCTTTGACTCAGTTTTCAATTTCATAAAACACACAATTCTAACAGGAAGCATCTTGATTTCCTTTTCAAACACGACCAATCAAAATGCCACACTAATTCATCAGTGCCTCACACTAACTCCTCACATGTGCAAACACTCATTGCTTTATTCAACACTAACCAATCATGGCTTTAGAATAGGCCTATAAATAACCTAATAAAAATTTAGTTTGGTTTCAATTTTGTTCTCGTGTTTACCATGAATGTTTTCTCTGCCATTTACTTTCAATCTTGTACAGAAATGTACATAGGAGCTCAGGAAAGAAGAGTTTTACGTTTTTAATAACTGTGTGTATATGATATATCCAAAAATGTAATATAATGGCAAAAGTGTTTGCAACATAAGACAAATGTTTGCTTTTGAGACGTGTTTGTGATATTTTGAATGCAGTGCTTCATTTTGCAAGAGAAGCGAGGCATTTAGCATTTTGTGTGTGCAGTTCTTGGATTTGTGTGTGAAGTTTTGCAAAAAGAAGATAAGTATAGTAAGCATTTGAAAAAAACTGTAAGAAAGAAATTATCTGATTCCATCTCCAGCCAGTAGTAAACCCCTCAGTCTCGATCTTACTCCTTTAAACTAGCTTGCGCAACGATAGGTAACAAAATCCATTCCAGTCCTCTTCCTATTTCAAGTTTTGTGAGCAATGAGAACACAAGGGTTAATTATCCTGCTGCAGAATTGATTGGTGTTCCTCGCTGGCCTCTTAATTATCCTGAGTGATTTGGCACTTGTGTCTGAATGAGCATTAAACGATAAGGAGAGATTGGTACAAATCCTGAGAGGGATGACCACATGATAAACAGCCTGTCTCCTCATCTCCTCTCCTCTCTTCTCCTCCCCTCCTCTCCTCTCCTCTCCTCTCCTCTCCTCTCCTCTCCTCTCCTCTCCTCTCCTCTCCTCTCCTCTCCTCTCCTCTCCTCTCCTCTCCTCTCCTCTCCTCTCCTCCTCCTCTCCTCTCCTCTCCTCTCCTCCTCCTCTCCTCTCCTCTCCTCTCCTTTCCTCTCCGCCGACACTGAGAATGCAAAGATCAGAGTCTTCACATCGGCTGCATCCCCTATGGAAGCACCTGATAAGATGCCGTCAACCAGACAGATACAGAGCCGTCTCACCTCACAGAGAGAAAGACCTGTCTCACCTCACAGAGAGAAAGACCTGTCTCTCCTCACAGAGAGAAAGACCTATCTCTCATCACAGAGAGAAAGACCTGTCTCTCCTCACAGAGAGAAAAACCTGTCTCTCCTCACAGAAAGAAAGACCTGTCTCTCCTCACAGAGAGAAAAACCTGTCTCTCCTCACAGAAAGAAAGACCTGTCTCACCTCACAGAGAGAAAGATCTGTCTCTCCTCACAGAGAGAAAAACCCGTCTCTCCTCACAGAGAGAAAGACCTGTCTCTCCTCAAAGAAAGAAAGACCTGTCTCACCTCACAGAGAGAAGACGCTCACCTCAGAGAGAGCGACGGAGCCACCGTTGTTAGTTTGGCGGCCCTGAAGGAATTAGGGCCAGCAGGAATACAAGAGTGTGTGTGTGTGTGTGATCAGGGAGGATGGCCTAATTGAAAACTGTATGTGAGACAGAGAAGATGGAGCAGCATGGGTCTGTAATTACTGAATTTGCTAACAAGAGATAATGAGGTCATACTCTGGTCTCTCCACTGGGCTCTACCCGCACAGAGACGAGAGCAGCCCAGACGTGAGACCAGCTTGGAGATGAGGCATACATTGAAGAAGTAAACACAGCATTTTAAATGTGTGTTTACTGTATGTATTTTGTGTCTAAGTAACAAGAAATGTGTTAATTGTATAGCCTACACAGATGGATGTTGTGCTAACTGTGTCAAGAGTTTAGGAAAATTTTTAAAAGTACTGAAAAACGTAGCGATTGTAAAATAGTGTAAATAAAATCAACCGTCTGAATACCCTTCACACACTGCTGGGATGAATTGAAAACACAATTATCAAAAGGTTTTCATGTACCATTAGGTATAACGTGTCCCTGAATGTTTTACGTTCCACCTCATGAGTTTGACATGATGTCAATTATAAAGGTATTTGTTTATATTTTCTATTTACATTAAACCGCAATTGCATTCTGAGCTCTTGTTACTGTAGTGGTCACAGTATACAGTAAATAGTAGTTCTGTTAGTCAACAACACCAATGAATTACTGTCAATTGGAATTTGCGGAACCAAGGCTAAGAAAACAAGAAAATAAACAATGCATTTTCACCTAGGTAACAAGGTTTGAGTACACTACAGCCCTGTTCATTCTGGGTCAGCATCCTGTCTCTGACCAGTGTCAGGAGTCAGGACAGAGATTTTCATCCACATCACAGGCAATGTTTTCTCGAGCCAAACAGCAGCAGGTACAAATGCCCTTGAATGCCTGAGCCCTCCCTGACCAGACTCCACACCACCATGTCCCCACACGCTTCTTCCATGGCTTGGAGAAGGTTGTTCTGTACAAAGGGACTTCTGTCACAGTGTGGCATGGGTCTCATTTGAGATTGTTGTTCTTCTTCCTCTTCCTCTCCCTTGTCCATCTCCTCTCATTCTGACTATTCTGCCTCTTCCTCTGATATTTGCATCCATGATTTCAAAGTACAGGTGAGCTTACCTTTGTGTTCATTCCAAACCCTTGATTTTTTTGTTGAGTATATTTGCTTGTGAGTGCTTACACATGGATAATGGGTTGTTAAGGGTGTCTGAATTGCGCTGGTTTGAGTTTACTTATCAAACAGCTGTGTTTTCTGAATGACATAATGGTGACAATTGTGTCTTAAAGTGAGAGGTGTGTTTAGACTTTTTTTTTGAAGTGAGTAATGTGTCAACAAGGGTAAATTGTGTTTAAAGACTGTGGTACATTCTTCTGGGAATTGGCTAAATGGTTTTGTGAGTAATGGTTTAAAAAAAAATGTGTGTGTTAGCAATCGAGAAAAACTGTAATACAACATAAGTGTTTCGTTTGACAATCTACTTTTTCTCCAAAGCATAAATGCCTACCTGGTACTTTTCCACTTAAAGTGGGATTGAAAAGCTTGTGTGTTTGTGCCACTCGCATGTCTCCATGCATGTGTGTCTTTCCCTCCTTGTGTGTGGTGTGTGTATGTGTCCATGCATGTGTGTGTTTCCCTGCTTGTGTGTGGTGTGTGTGTGTGTGTTCATGCTTGTGTGTGTTTCCATAATTGTGTGCGTTCATTCTTGTGTGTGTGGGTGCGTCCATGCTTGTGTGTGCGAGGGCGCTGTGTGTGTGTGTGTGTGTCTGTCTGCATGTTCGAGAGTCATTGTGGGGAAAGCATGTCCACTCCACCGACAGGCCGCGGAGCCGAGTCGACTGTGGGCCTCGTTAGTGAGCTAAACATGAAATCCAAGTGGTGCCGTGGCTAAAGCATCACTCCAGCAGAACCACCGCCTCTCCACCGCCTCTCCACCGACAGCCAAGTGATCATTTAATTGGGCACAAAACCTCAATTATTTCAACTCTTTTCTCTGCTCTCCTCCCTTGCTCCCTTTCGCCTCCTCCTCCTCCTCCTCCTCCTCCTCCTCCTCCTCCTCCTCCCACCCCCCCCGCCGGCTGGCCCCTGCTGGCAGCTCTCTGCTCTCCCGGGGAGTGGGCTGCAGAAGGGAGCTTTCTGGTCTCGCTGTGAGTCGGACCGTGGCGGTGTTCGGAGAGGCTTCCCGCGCATCAGGATCACCTCCTGGATCTGTTCTGTGACGCTGTGACACACGCCGTTCCAACGGGACTGTCCGCGTGACTGATCGCAGCCTCTGTGCGCTTCGGGTCGGTCGTCTCCACGGTGGTGCGCGGCCCTCCTCGTGGCCAGGGATGGATGTTGGGGTCTGGAGTTCTGGGGTTCACCCCTGATGTGGAGGTCCGATCCATGCAGACCGGAGAGATGAGGGAGGGAGGGAGAAAGACTGAATGTCATTGATGCAAAGAGAGAGAGAGAGAGAGAGAGAGAGAGACAGAGAGAGAGAGAGAGAGTGTGTGTACAGATGTTTTATCTGGAGGGAGTGAACTAGCCAGAAGAGAGGCAGAGTCTTGTCTGTTTTGACTGTCCTGCCCACCACTCTCCTGTCTGGGGAAGCGTGTTGTTGTTGTACTGTTGTTGAAACCAGAATAAATAAACAAGACAGATGGATCTGTTTTAAGATGAACGAGCTCAGACACACGACACACACACACACACACACACACACACAAATGCACACGTGCACACACATACATTACACACATTCACACTCATTTATACACACACATACCCCAATTAACACCTACCATGCACACATGCATATTCAGACATAGACATACTCATTTAGAAATGAATTTGAATTTGTGAATTATTGTTTATTTCTGGAAATAATCCAGTAATCCTGATGTCAATTCCCAGTCTCAGACAAGGGTGAAGCAGGTCCCACCTCCCTTGACACCTGCTGAGAGAGAGAGGAAGGGAGAGAGAGAGGAGAGAGAGGAGAGAGAGAGAGAGAGAGAGAGAGAGAGAGGGAGACAGAGAGAGAGTGAGGGAGGAAGGAAGGATGGGAGGGAGGGGGAGAGAGAGAAGGGGGAGGGAGAGGAAGGGAGAAGAAAACAGAAAGAGAGTAAAGGGTTGAAGACAGACAAACACAGAGACTAATGAGAGATTTGTCATGAGAGAGACACCCCTTGTCTTGTGGTTTTGACTCGTTCTGTCAGGGTTCTCCTGCGGAGTCCGTCCCAGCTTGGCAGACAGATGCTGGAACCTTCACATGCTGGAACAGACAGACAGGGTGGGGTCAGGGTGATGCTCAGACAGACAGGGTGGGGTCAGACAGACAGGGTGGGGGTCAAACAGACAGGGTGGGGGCAGACAGGGTGGGATAAGGGTAGATGCTCAGCGATGGAGGAGAAGAAGGAGCAGTCATTAACCTTGTAGTTTTCATGTGTCAGCGAGGCACACGCATGACAACTCTCCGACAGGATACAAATCCAGGATGTTACAGAGGGATCGTCTCTCCTGAAACACTGTCTCACCTGAAACACTGTCTCTCCTGAAACACTGTCTCACCTGAAACACTGTCTCTCCTGTAACACTGTCTCTCCTGTAACACTGTCTCTCCTGTAACACTGTCTCTCCTGTAACACTGTCTCACCTGTAACACTGTCTCACCTGCAACACTGTCTCTCCTGCAACACTGTCTCACGTGTAACACTGTCTCTCCTGAAACACTGTCTCTCCTGCAACACTGTCTCATGTGTAACACTGTCTCACCTGCAACACTGTCTCTCCTGCAACACTGTCTCTCCTGTAACACTGTCTCTCCTGCAACACTGTCTCTCCTGTAACACTGTCTCACCTGTAACACTGTCTCTCCTGCAATACTGTCTCTCCTGTAACACTGTCTCTCCTGTAACACTGTCTCACCAGTACATCTGAGAGTTATTTTAGCAGCGTCTGTGCAGCCAGAGTGAGCAGGGAGTTTGGCACATTGGGGTTTGGGCCTTGGCATGCCTGTCATGGCAACATACACTGATAGTTCTCCAACGTTATCCCTCATGTTCAGGAAACTCAGTTGTCACACCATAAATCTCCGCTCCGGTTGTTTTCGTCAAGCATTGGTTTGCAAGTCAAAACATCTCTCCGACATGGTCCCCATCTACGAATCAAACATTTGCCAAGAGTGAAGCATGCCCACTGTTGTTTGTTGATTCGTCAACTTGGAAGTCAAATCAATCAAATGTCCCAACAGATCAGATTCCAAAAACCTCGTCTTGAATATCTGCAGACGTGTCATTGATTTGCCTTCCAATTGTACAGTTTGACGGCGGAATCTTTGCAATTTCTTTCGCCGCTTGTGGGCCTAGAATGTTCTCCACGATTGCTGCGCACGCTGGCGACACAACCGTAGCGGCAGTCCTCCGTGGCTTCTGAGCCTCAGCTAGCATTCCTGTGCTTTCTCAGGCAGTTTTGCCCACGTCATCGTCACTTGCTCTTTGCTCTTTTCGAAAAAAATCAAATATTCCAGACCCTCGCTGGCCCGTGACTGATGACTCGTCGTCTGGTGGTCTTTAAAGTTGGCTTGGAACCATTTCCTGGTTTGACAATTTCATACCAGACACCAGGCACCCAAGGAGACGGCATGATTAATGAAAAGCGCACAAAGGCTTGCTGTCATCGCCGTGTCTCAGTCTGCCTGCTGGCCTCTGTTGCCGTGGCTCCTGAGCACCAGTGGAAGAAGGGGCTGAAGCCTGCATGCTCTCTGGGTGCACACTGTGTTGTGTTGCCTCTTCAGTTCAGCTAGCTGGAGTGTGGCAGATCCGGAGTGGATCTGGATTCCAAATCCTTCTGTGAAACCTGGAAAAAGGTTTATGCCCTAGAAGAAGAACGTCTGTAGCATTCGATATAGCATGGAGCATGTGGGGAGAGAAACATCACTTATTGATGCTGAGCGCCATGTTCTCTGGAGGTCTTACATGTATGCATAGAGAATGACCAGCTTCATTAAGTACTGTTCTGAATGAGCTCTGTGTGTGCAGTGTGGACATGGCAGATGGCTGGGAAACCAAACACACCATTTACTCCTTAAGTGCAGCTTGGATATTCATGAACATGAATTATGAACGCATTAGTTCCCACCAAGACGTCTTCAATTATGAAGTATTGTCATAACTAAAAGATACCGAGTCTTAAATGTCTCCACGGCTTTAGCTGGGGTGAGCTCTCCACAGATACGTGAATATAATATCACAGCAAAATATCTAATTAATTAACTTATTCCCTTCTCAACAAGCCCATAATCACATCCTCTTTACACTAGCGCTGATATGGCTAAGACTGGCTGCTGTCTCTCAGCAGCGCGTGTTATCTCAGTGTAATGGGGCTTTGCCGCTGTGTCATTGGCAGTTAGAGGTGTGGAACACAGACTCCTGCTCTGTGGCTGTCTAGGCAGGTTGAGGGGGGCCAGGCACGTGGTAGAGCTCACGTGTCTGTGTCGCATCTGGGGGCCGGGGGGGCTGGTGGGGGGGCTGGGGGGGGGGTTACCGGATGCCAGATATGGGTAATACCAAATACCAGATGTGAATAATACCAAATACCAGATGTGAGTAATACCAAATACCAGATGTGAATGATACCAAATACCAGATGTGAGCCATACCACATACCAGATGTGAGTAATACCAAATACCAGATGTGAGTCATACCACATACCAGATGTGAGTAATACCAAATACCAGATGTGAGTAATACCAAATACCAGATGTGAATGATACCAAATACCAGATGTGAATGATACCAAATACCAGATGTGAGCCATACCACATACCAGATGTGAGTAATACCAAATACCAGATGTGAGTCATACCAAATACCAGATGTGAGTCATCCCAGATACCAGAGGTGAACAATACCAGACACCAGCTGTGAATACCAGATGAGTGTCAGCTGAGCAGCTGTTTGATCATCGCCCCTCCGCTCACGTGCTCCCTGGATCAGAGCATGGATCGCAGTGTCATGGATGGCGGTGTCATTGAGAAACACTTCTTCTACTGTTCCAGGGATCGATAGGTTGGCCTGGTTCAGCCTGTTACTGCACAGCTGGGGGATTATCTCTAGATCCCCTCTCTGAGAGCCTGTCAGGAAGCCATCAGTCAGCTTCCCAGTCAGCCGGCATGCTTTCCTTCAGCACCAACATCAAAGCACTCAGACCCGCCCCCCCCCTCCCTCCCTCTGCTCTAACTGGTTCACACCATCACTCGTTGTTCATCTGAATGATCATGTATAATTCCAAGAGGACAGACGGTCCGAGCCCCTGGTTCAGTGTGGGCACCGTGCGCTTGTGCGTGCAGTGTGTGTGCGTGTGCACGTGTGTGCGTGTGTGTGTGGGATGCGTGCACTGAGTGTGTGCGCTCAGCACCCTGAGCAGTGGGTCCAGAGTGTCGCGCTGCATGACGACAGCGACGGCTCGTCACAGGGACGCCGCGAAGCAGGATGGAGACTTGACGTCGTCTGCGTGTTTCCGTTCAGCGACGGCGGCCCGAGCCGCGGATGTGCGAGGGCTCCGGAGGGGGCGCGGAGCGGAGCGTAATCCAATCACCTCCGCTGAACTTTCTCATCTTCGGGCTGTTGGAGGGCTTGATGTACTTTCATATCAGCTTCTGCACAGGGACGTGTGTGCGCGTGGTGTGGGGTGTGCACGTACACGAGTGTGTGTGTGTGGTTGAGGTTTGAGTTTTGGTGCACGCTGTGAGTACATGTGAAAGTGTGTGGTGTGTGTGAAGTTTTGTGTGTCTGATAGACCCCTCCCATGTGATAACTGATCTCCTTTCCTCTCTTCTCCTCTCCTCCTCCTTTCCTCTCCTTACTGCTCTCTCTCCTCTCCCTTCCTCTCCTCTCCCCTCTCCTCTTTTCATCCTCTTCTCCTCTCCTTTCTCGTCCCTCTTCTCCTTTTCCTCTCCTCTCCCCTCTCCTCTTCTTTCTCCTCCATTTGTCTCCTCTCTCCTCCTCTCCTCTCCTCACCCATCCTCTCCTCTTTCTTCTCCTCTCTCCATTCTCCCTCTCCTCTCCCTTTCCCACTGTTCTCCCCTCTCCACTTGTCATCTCCTCTCTCCTCCTGTCTTTTCTAGCACGCGTCTTTACTTTCCTCTTCCTTATCTCCTCCTCTTCCTCCTCACCTCCTCCTTTCTTCCTCTCCTCTCCTCTGGCATCCCTCGACCTCCTCCCCTCCTCCCCTCCTCCTTCTCTCCTCCTCCTGCTTCCTGCTGGTTGTGTGAGTCCTCTGAGAGTCTCTGTGAGGGACAAGGTGTTTGTTTGACCAGCGGGCCAAAGTCAACCAGCCAGGCCAGCTGAGACCACAGACCTTAATGAAGCCAGGGAAAGAGACGCTTCCCACGACAACTTGATCCATGTCAGTTTTAACAGGGATTACAGGTGGACGGGGAGCGTTTGATTTACCTGTGTGGCCCCCCCCCTCTGGGTCTGAAACTCAAACAAGCTGACTGCCGGCGGATGACACTCCGGAAAATGGAGAAAGATACACGTCCTTGCACCGAGCAGTAAACGTGTTGCTGGTTTCCATTAGTCTACAATGTCCTCAAGGAAGAGAGGCCTGGGTTGCATGGATGACTGCCACATTCTTTCAACACGCGGCTGCTGCAGCTCATTACTTTCTTCACCTCTTCAAAATCAATGGATTGCCTGTCTAGGCTCGGCATTGCACAGAAGCGTCGGCGAACGTGCTGTCATAGTCACATCAAATACATTATTATTCCACACACAGAGAGCGCAGACGCAAGGCTGACATTTTCTAATTAAACGTTTCCTTAAGCTGTGTACGTCTCCCTGGGAAGCCGGGCTGACGCAGACACCCTCACTGCCAAGATGAAAGAACTCATTATTTTCTCTCACCCACTATCATCCTCCTCTGCTTCATCCCTTTTTATTCCGATAACAAAACTATTCCATTAAATCAATACGGCCGGCCAGAAAGAGGCAGAGGGGGCACGGACGAGAAATAACACCTCAACAAGTGAGCATGAAATTCAATTCCGCTGAGCGCCCAAAACAAACAAACAGCGTGCCCGTTGGGGCATTCATCATTTAGCCGTTAGCGCCTTGACAGCTCGCTCTGTTTTAGCGCTACAATCATAAACCCTATGTAGGATAAGGGAGGAGAATGCTTGGCCAGGCACCAACACAGGCACCGCTTTCTTCCAGAGAGAACCGGCACCACGACACCAGTTGAGTCTGAGGTGGTATTCTGATCCACAGACGCCTGCTTCGAGCCTGTGATGCTGTGTGGCGCACCGTGTGTGCGCTGCTTCGACGGAGCTCTGGGAGGGAGCGCAGGGGCCGGAAACGCGAGAAGGTTTCATTCTGGTTCCGTTGTCGGTGTGTTTGCAGGAGTTCCTCGCTGTGACTGATTCGTTTTAAAAGCAGTAAATATATACATCTCTCTCCCACAGTGGGGTCAGAGGAACCTGCTGTGAGGGAGATTGCTTTGGAATGATGTGTTTTGTATTCTTCTCCCCCACACACTCAGGGGAGGGGCTCAGCTGACGTGGTGATGCTGCGTCTGTCTGGATAGAGAGTCTGTCTGTCTGTCTGTCTGTCTGTCTGTCTGTCTGTCTGTCTGTCTGTCTGTCTAGCTGTCTGTCTGGTTGTCTGTCTGTCCATCTGGGCGAAGAGACTGCTGTGGAGTCACTTGTGGGTGATGTCATTCAGAAGTTGTGCATGCTGGGAGGACCAACTTCCTGCAGTACCATCCTGCTCTACTCTGCTCTGTGTGAGAGGAACAGCACCACTGCTCTCTGAAATATCCAGCACGTTTACAGCCCTGCTACCTAACCTTGCTAGCTAACCTCTGAGACACACATACACTGTCAGTCTCTCTCTCTCACACACACACACACACACTTTCACACATGGAAACACACTCTCACACATACGCAGACATACACACTGACAAAGTCACACGTTTCAAATGCATTTCTCGATTGAGGTGCCACTTAGTGAACCATGTTTGAATTTGATATTGCATTACATATTATATTACAGCAATAACGGAGAGGTCTTTCAGCAAGATGGGAAATATCACAGGATCACGAATGGCTGCTAGAGATACGTTATTAAAACAACCTCTTGACTGGAACACTTCAACCTGAGAAATATGAGCTGGAGTCCAAACTGAACACACACCATGGATGTTACTGTAGTTATGTTACTGTGGGGATGTAAATGTTGGAATGTAACTGTGGGCCCTATGACTCAATGGAGAGGATGATTTCCAGGAGCATGAATACTCTTGCATATATTCAGACTTTAGGACACAAATAAGACTGTTACGAAAACACAATAACATTATTTTTCAGGGATCAAAAGTGTATATTTTGCTTCCGAGTGATGTCAGAGCGATGACAAAGGATCACGAGGGAAAGAGGAATGCCAGACGGCCCACGACATCGTCATGCTTCCCCAGACAGCCCATGAACCCCGGGGCTATATTTCCTCTGACGTGGTGGAATACCCAAACAAACTCGGGTGAAATCCTCATGCTCATTCTCTTATATTTGAGAATATTTTCTAATTCGACACCCAAACTGAATATTTCTCTGTTTGCTCTCAAACGCTTGCAGGGTGAGAACATGATTCCAGAGGATGGGCGGGGGTGTCGAGCCGAGAGAAGGGGGAGAATTTCTTATCGTAAAAAATATGCGAAACTCCTCAGACAACCAGTGTTCTTGCATCATCTCGGCTGTCCCTCACTGGGCTGTGGTCTCCGCTGGCCTCCATCCACCTGAACTCTGATGTTTTCCAGCTAACGTGTGATGTGTGCTTCCATCTCTTCCAATAACATGTTTTTACTACCCGCCTCTGAGGATGGACTTTGAGCACAGCCATGAATACCCTGAGAGCACAGAACCACAACTGGTAGAGAAGCTACAGCCCCAGACATCGCTTAAACATGCTAGTTATATACCTGAACCATCATCCACATGCTAGTTATATACCTGAAACATCACCTACATGCTAGTTATATACCTGAAATATCATCCACATGCTAGTTACATACCTGAAACATCATCCACATGCTAGTTATGTACCTGAACCATCATCCACATGCTAGGTATATACCTGAATTATCATCCATATGCTAGTTATATACCTGAATTATCATCCACATGGTAGTTATATACCTGAATTATCATCCACATGCTAGTTATATACCTGAACCATCATCCACATGCTAGTTATATACCTGAATCATCATCCACATGCTAGTTGCATACCTGAACCATCATCCATATGCTAGTTACATACCTGAACCATCATCCACATGCTAGTTACATACCTGAACCATCATCCACATGCTAGTTATATACCTGAATTATCATCCACATGCTAGTTACATACCTGAAATTCTCATCCACATGCTAGTTATATACCTAAAACATCATCCACATGCTAGTTATATACCTGGATTATCATCCACATGCTAGTTATATACCTGAAACATCATCCACATGCTAGTTATGTACCTGAATTATCATCCACATGCTAGTTATATACCTGAACTATCATCCACATGCTAGTTATATACCTGAAACATCATCCACATGCTAGTTATATACCTGAATTATCATCCACATGCTAGTTATATACCTGAAACATCATCCACATGCTAGTTATATACCTGAATTATCATCCACATGCTAGTTATATACCTGAAACATCACCTACATGCTAGTTATATACCTGAAATATCACCTACATGAGCAAAGCTAGTTTAGGCATGGCAATCGGGCTGCGCGCGTCATATCACCCATCGCTGTGTTCTCAGCCCATAGTCTTGCACGCACACGCGTCCTCGATTACCTTAGTGTTCTGCGCTGCTGCCACCCACCACCATCCCCTTCTACCCCATGTTGTCTGTCTGTACTCCCTGTGAGGGGATTCCATTGTTGCTGCCTGCCTCATGTCATGCATGATGCAGTGAAGGCAGGGAGCGCTTCCCCATGTAGGCTACATCCATTCCGCCAAAGTTAAACCTATTCTCATGTATATGAATAAATTGTGAAATCAATCACGTGTCTTGACTGAAATGCTCGTTATCTGCCCGAAACCTCCCCTGCTGTACATTATTACAACCCTCTCTTTGGTTAGTCCCTGTCTAGGGAGAGAAAGAGAGAGAGAGAGAGAGAGAGAGAGGGAGAGAGAGAGTGGGAGAGAGAGAGAGAGGGAGAGAGGGAGTGAGCTAGAGATGAGATAGATGGGAGAGAGAGGATCGAGAGAGAGATAGATCGAGCGAGCTAGCGCGAGATGAGAGCGTATCGTCTCTCGCGCTATAGCTCTCGCTGCTCTCTCATCTCGCTCTAGATCGCTATTGCTATCGAGCTTTGCTGCTAGTGATCGAGAGGCCTAACAAATACAATGAAATGTGATTGGACGTTTGCACGTTGCCCAGCACATCTTTATGTACAAAAAGTTGTATTTATTACACAACAAACGCCACAGGGGAGCAATTGGACAATAAACAGGGCCAAAGAAAAGTAAATTATACAAGAGTGTCCTAGCTACTTACCCCCAAAACACCGCTATACTTAACACACGGGGTGGCACCCGCTAGAGTTGATAGGCCAGAGGCGTTAGACATCAAACTGGACTGGGGAAAAGGCCCCTAATCATATCCCTTATTCTTTCTTTCAAGCTTGCTGCGCACAATGCACTACCAGGCTATAGAGGGGTCAGATGGCTGAGTGGTTAGGGAATCGGGCTAGTAATCAGAGGGTTGCCGGTTTGATTCCTGACCGTGCAAAATGACGTTGTGTCCTTGGGCAAGGCACTTCATCCTACTTGCCTCGAGGGAATGGCCCTGTACTTACTGTAAGTCGCTCTGGATAAGAGCGTCTGCTAAATGACAACATGTGTAGAGACTCCCCTTGCTTAACCCACTGTACAACAGTTCAGGGACACAAGTTTGATATCAGCTTAAGCAGGGAAATCAATAGTTAATCCGAGCGCGCACATTTGTTTGGCATTCATTTGAGCGCAAATACTGTTTTTTTGAGGTTCATGTAATATTGTTTTTATGTTTTAGTCAAAATATGATGATCAGTAACCTATCATTTAGAAACTTTCTTTAGTTTTGTAATGTTTTCTTAGACTACCTCAATTCTGACTTGTGTGCCGAGTCCAACACCTTGACTTCTGTGTGCGTGCTGCAGTGGATACTTGGCAAGCTCAGAAGAGCGCGCTGACATGGAATTCTGCGTGCATCTGTTTGTGTTTTCGGTTAAACGGCTTTGATTTTACAAGCGTTGATTGGGATACTGCGTACATCTTTTTATTTAAATGAATGCACTGACTCATTAAGTAATTTTTTTAACTCAAACTTGAGATTTTACTGGGGCACAGCAGATTTATACTGGGGCACGTGCCCCAGTAAAAATGGGTCTAACGACGCCCCAGTAAAAAGGGTCTAACGACGCCCCCGTGACAGGCAATCACAGACGGATACTTGAATGTAGCAATGAGAGTGAGGGGAGGAAGGGAAGACAATACACAACACACAACTATACGGACACATAGAAACATATACACACAAACATGTGGCTGTAACATACATGTGCTACCAGGGGAGGAAGCTGAGGGCCAGACCTAATCCTGACTCCTCACATGAACACACACCGGCCAAGATCACATCGTGAGCAGCCTCCTCCACAGAGTGACTACAACACTGTCAGTGTGACGCTGGAGACTGGTAACAACTACTTTATTGATTTGTTTTCTTCTGCTGTCTAAACACTCTAATTAACGTATCAATCATTTTGTGACAAGTCAGCACCCATGTCATCCACTGTGCTTGCCAGCTGTCGTCATGACAGTGGAGACAACCGCTGGCCCACCTTGCTGCGCTGCAGCAATATCTAAACATTACTACAAACACACCCAATTAATCAAAGAACCAAACGTGTTTGCTTTGCCCTAAAATAGCAAGGATGATGAAGCATGGAGGCATGAGAGTCTGAAATAGTTTGCAGTCAACAGTGTGCATCCCGTTCATTAAGAGAGATGGGCGATGGCCTCAAACTCATTTAAACACAACGAATGATTACGATGATCCAGATAGAACTGCCGGTAAGCATTTTTCTATCAGCTGTTTTGCTGACAGTTTGACTCCATTGAAAAATGTCTGTTCATGAACTCGTTAGGAAGTTTACCTGGGGATATTCTGCAAGAGATTCTTTGTTACAAACACCCACCACGAGGCACACAACAAGGCCCTTGGGGGGAATCACCAATAAGACTGCACTTAGTATAATTCCAACCAAAAGAAGGCCAAATGCTTTTTCTTCAGCTCATGCGAAAGATAACAGATTTCCTTCCTAAAGCCCCGCTCCCCTGAGAAGCCCCTGTCGTCGTCGGCGATTAACACCCAAAAACAGACTGAAGTACAAGTCTCCACCAGGCAACTTATCTGACAGATGTAGAGAAAGCCTCACGTTATCTCTCCCCACACTCTGGAAGAGCAGCGTCTCGGCTTAATTAACTGTACCTTCTGGGGGAAGAAAAAGATCTAAAACCCCCAGATTGATTCAAGTGCTCGAGTAATGAACAGGTGCTGTTTCATTTAATACAATTACACCACAGCTTGGGAGAACAGTGCCTGAAAACCCAATTTTTAGGGGTTACACTTGTGTTTTCAGCCTTTGGAAACGACACCTCACCATAACAATCTAACGCTGTAGCTGATGTAGTAGAACCCTGGAAGACTGAAGTTTCTATCATTCATGTGAGGAGTTGTAAATAATTCTCTAAATCCACTTGTTCCAGCCCAAAACCTGGACGCCTTCAGACATTGTGCTTTTCCGCCCATGTGAAGGAAGGGATTTTTTATAAATCTTTTTATTTGCAAAAAAGAACAGCAATTTCTTACAGACATTTGGCAACAAACATTTTGTTTTTGTCACCCCCCCACATACTGCCTATGCAAATAATAGTTATACAGGGAAAAAAACTAAACAGGCGATAAAGTAAATAAATACACAAAATAAAATTAACACATTAAAACAAAGTAATAATACAAAAAAAATATATATAAACAAATAAAAATACATACTTAGAGGTAGGCTACGAATAAAGGATGTCTGTGGATGCACAAGGTTATAGGCTAATAGCCATCAACTCTTATACTTTTACTCCGGTATGCTGAGAACTGAAACAATGGAGCAGGGTTAGTAACGGAGGATGCAGTTCCTACTTAATTTTCGGGAAGAGTCTTGAGCCTTTCAAAATTAAACACCAAAGCACTCCATCTCTTATGGAATTTTTGGATCGACCCTCTACTGGAATATTTAATCTTTTCTAACTTCAGAAAATAGCATCAGGTCGTTCATCCAAGCCAAGGCTTTGGGTGGATGTTCCGATTTCCACTCTAACAAAATCCTTCTCCACGCAAGAAGAGTTGCAAAGGCAAAGGAATGGATTATCCGTACTGGCTGTTGTGTGTGGTCACATGACCCTGCATGGGTTCATGTGGGGTCTTATCCATACTGGCTGTTGTGTGTGGTCACATGATCCCACATGGGTTCATGTGGGGTCTTATCCGTACTGGCTGTTGTGTGTGGTCGCATGATCCCACATGGGTTCATGTGGGGTCTTATCCGTACTGGCTGTTGTGTGTGGTCACATGATCCCACATGGGTTCATGTGGGGTCATGTCTAGGAGACATGTTGAAAGTTGTGTCTGAGAGCAGAGCTGACGGCAAGGTAGGGGGGTTGCTCAAATTGGCCTCAAATTGCGGATTACCTCCTACTCCACCTGCGTCTTAAACATTGGGTGTGGACACCTGACACACCAACCTTTTGAATGAATGAATATCTGGGCAGATACCTCAGCTTAAGATACCTCAAGCAAGTCAGAGCCTGCAAACTGGGATGCTCTCCTGGACCTGGGTCACACGAGGCTGGGTAACACAACGCACGTGTTACTAGAATGTGGAGCCATATCACTACCACCCAGGTCACTAATGTTACTAGAATGTGGAGCCATATCACTACCACCCAGGTCACTAATGTTACTAGAATGTGGAGCCATATCGCTACCACCCAGGTCACTAATGTTACTAGAATGTGGAGCCATATCACTACCACCCAGGTCACTAATGTTACTAGAATGTGGAGCCATATCGCTACCACCCAGGTCACTAATGTTACTAGAATGTGGAGCCATATCACTACCACCCAAGTCACTAATGTTACTAGAATGTGGAGCCATATCGCTACCACCCAGGTCACTAATGTTAATAGAATGTGGAGCCATATCGCTACCACCCAGGTCACTAATGTTACTAGAATGTGGAGCCATATCACTACCACCCAGGTCACTAATGTTACTAGAATGTGGAGCCATATCACTACCACCCAGGTCACTAATGTTACTAGAATGTGGAGCCATATCACTACCACCCAGGTCACTAATGTTACTAGAATGTGGAGCCATATCACTACCACCCAGGTCACTAATGTTATTAGAATGTGGAGCCATATCACTACCACCCAGGTCACTAATGTTATTAGAATGTGGAGCCATATCACTACCACCCAGGTCACTAATGTTACTAGAATGTGGAGCCATATCGCTACCACCCAGGTCACTAATGTTACCAGTTTGTGCAGTGGTGTCAGCGTAACTCAGTGTTAGAGAGCGCATGGTAGCACGTCCAGAATGCCAGGAGCACCATAGAAACAGCTGACATACGCAGCTAACATTGCAAATGCAGCTGCACGACTATCACAGCCATCACTGCTATCACAGCTAACACAACTGACACAGCTAACACTACTTACTGTACTAGCTGCTGCTTTGACTGTTGGACTGTG
The DNA here is from genome assembly GCA_903064625.1 of Mallotus villosus. Classification (NCBI taxonomy): domain Eukaryota; kingdom Metazoa; phylum Chordata; class Actinopteri; order Osmeriformes; family Salangidae; genus Mallotus; species Mallotus villosus. The sequence continues at coordinate 464,406 of CAEFZP010000795.1, forward strand.
CAGTCCTACAGTACATGAGGCCGACAGGGCAGCTCTCGCACAGCCATCAAAGCTAGTGATGTTTTCTGATTGGCTTTTTACTCGAGACAACCATCATCTCAGTATGACTGCACCTCGTCCATTAGTTGTATATAGCGCAGCGAGTTATCCCTTATTTTTCAGCGTGAGAAATGCTTGAGCCTCACGGCGAATGCGTGAGACTTGAGAGCCCTTTTTATGGCTTCTGTTTAGGTTTAATATGGTTGTATAAAGTGTTTGTGGTATACGCCTAACATCCGCACAGCGCGTTGTCAGCCTTTCATTTGTAGGTTAATAGGCCTACTAATCCAAATTGTCCGAATGTTGTTTTTTGTTGTTCTTTTTGAATTGTCTAGGTTTAAACACCTTATAAAACAGGCTGAGATGTTCATGTTTAGCGCTCAACCAAACCCGAGGTAAGAGCGTTAGCACCGTCGTTTTAAGAAGATGAATCGATCGATCCGTCTGTAACCATGACGACGGTAGCTAAAGAAAAATATGCCACCCTAGTCTGTTTACATGATAAAAACTTTTGTTTAATTAGACATTGCACAAATTAGACTTCACATACTTTCAAGCAGCCCTGTGTCAGCAGCACTGTGACTGTGTCATCATGCAATTTCCTTTTCAGCTCTGAATGTTTGGAGTAGGCTACCAGTAAAACCAGGGAGATGGATTGAATCTGAAGTGTATTTCCAGAGCAGTGCTGTAATAAATGGAGCTAGATCGTTTGTCCTAGAGGGCTAGTCCTTTCAGTGGGGACTATGGGAGCGTTTTGCAGCTCTCACTGGCTCCCTGTGTGCTCAGTCATGAAGGTTATTACACTAATGGAAAAGGTTTGTTAAGCCTCACTTGTCTGTGTGCAGTACATGACTCGAGATGTGGCCACCTCAGGCAAAGAGGAGGGCGGAGGAGAGAGAGGAGGAAGAGAGGGAGAGAGAGAAAAAGCGTGGGAGTAAAAGAGAGAAAGAGAGACACCTCGAGAATGAGAGAGGGACAGAAAAAGAGAGATAAACGGAGAAAATGGAAGGGTGGGGGGGGTGGGGGTGGGGGGTAGAGAGAGATATCGATTTCTAAAAAAAATTCTAAAAGGGTGGCAATGAAAACTCCCACCCGAGCATCATTCACCATGCTGCATCTGAAAAAGGCTTTGTAACCTGGAACACTGGCTAAAAAGACACATCCCAGGGTTACGGAACATACATTCTCTCACTACTGGAAGATCAAGATGTGCCACGTATCTATTCGTAGTGATGGCCACTCCAACTGTAAATCGGCTATGGGCTCCTAAATGACCCAGTGCACCATGCTAGCACCCTGAATGACCCAGTGCACCAAGCTAGCACCATAAATGACCCAGTGCACCATGCTAGCACCCTGACTGACCCAGTGCACCATGCTAGCACCCTGAATGACCCAGTGCACCATGCTAGCACCCTGAATGACCCAGTGCACCATGCTAGCACCCTGAATGACCCAGTGCACCATGCTAGTACCCTGACTGACCCAGTGCACCATGCTAGCACCCTGACTGACCCAGTGCACCATGCTAGCACCCTGACTGACCCAGTGCACCATGCTAGCACCCTGACTGACCCAGTGCACCATGCTAGCACCATGAATGACCCAGTGCACCATGCTAGCACCCTGACTGACCCAGTGCACCAAGCTACCACCCTGAATGACCCAGTGCACCATGCTAGCACCCTGAATGACCCAGTGCACCAAGCTACATTTACATTTACATGTATTCATTTAGCAGACGCTTTTATCCAAAGCGACTTCCAAGAGAGAGCTTTACAAAAGTGCATAGGTCACTGATCATAACAACGAGATATCCCCAACATTGCAAGTAGTCAAACATGAATCATACATTGTGAAAAAACCCCAAAATAAGTGCCAAAGGGAAAAATCATAAGAGCATGAAGTTAAACAAGTTACAATTGGACAACATGAATCTAAAAGTGCACCTGTGGATGAGCAAACAACAGTAAACTACCTCACAGCGAGTACAATAATTTTAATCAGTTACAGCTAACCGACAAGAGCAGCAGCTCTCTAAGTCAGAGTCCTTGTGATCCTGGAAGAAACTAACATCATGTCCAGCAGATCTTTCCTAGGTACCGTTGTATTCCCGGAACAAGTGTGTCTTGAGCCTATTCTTGAAGGTGGGGAGACAGTCAGTGTCTCTGATGGAGGTGGGGAGTTGATTCCACCACTGGGGGGCCAGACAGGGGAAGAGCTTGTGTTGGGACCGGGCGGTCTTGAGCGGTGGGACCACCAGACGGTTGTCAGAGGAGGACCGAAGGTGGCGGGAGGGGGTGTAGGGCTGGAGGAGAGACTTGATGTAGTCGGGTGCAGTCCCATTCACCGCTCGGAAGGTCAGTACCAGGGTCTTGAATCTGATACGGGCCGTGACGGGCAGCCAGTGAAGGGAGACGAGGAGCGGGGTAACATGGGAGCGTCTGGGTAGGTTGAAGACCAGACGGGCCGCTGCGTTCTGAATCCTCTGGAGAGGGCGGGTTGCGCATGCTGGGAGCCCGGCGAGCAGCGAGTTGCAGTAGTCCAACTTGGAGAGGACAGTGCCTGGACCAGCAGCTGGGTGGAGTGCTCAGACAGGTATCTCCTGATCTTCCGGATGTTGTAGAGGGTGAATCTACACGACCGGGAGACAGCAGCGATGTGGGCTGTGAGGGAGAGCTCGTCATCCATGGTAACCCCGAGGTTCCTGGCAGAGGACGAAGGGGTCACCGTCGCCGATCCCAGGGTGATTTGAGAGGTCATGGGAGATGAACGGTTTGGCCGGGATGATGAGGAGTTCGGTTTTGGCGAGGTTCAGCTGGAGGTGGTGCTTGGTCATCCAGGCAGAGATGTCTGTGAGGCAGGCCTCAATCCTGGCTGAGATCCCCGGATCGGTCGGGGGGAACGACAGGTAGAGCTGGGTGTTGTCAGCGTAGCAGTGGTAGGAGAAGCCATGGGAGGTGATGATTGGTCAAAGCGAGGTGGTGTACAGGGAGAAGAGGAGGGGTCCAAGGACGGAGCCCTGTGGGACACCAGTGGAGAGCTGGCGGGGGTCAGACACATCGCCTCCCCAGGAGACCCGGTAGGATCTTCCCGACAGGTAGGACGAGATCCACTGAAGTGCAGTGCCAGTGATGCCCATCTCGGAGAGTCTGGCGAGCAGGATCCGATGGTTAACCGTATCAAATGCTGCAGAGAGGTCCAGCAGAATGATGACGGATGACCTCGAGGCCGTTCTGGCAGACTGGAGGGCCGTGGTGACCGACAGGAGGGCAGTTTCAGTGGAGTGGCCCGTCTTGAAGCCCGATTGGTGGGGGTCAAGCAGGTTGTTCTGAGTGAGAAAGTTTGACAGTTGGTTAGATACAGCGCGTTCAATTGTTTTAGAAAAGAAGGGTAGAAGTGATACCGGTCTGTAGTTCTGGAGGACAGCTGGGTTAAGGGAGGGTTTTTTGAGTAGGGGTCTAACTCTGGCCCTGTTTGAAGGCAGAGGGGAAAGTGCCAGAAGTAAGAGAAGAGTTGAGGACATGGAGAAGGAATGTTATGATGGAGGGAGAGATGGTTTGAAAGAGAGGGGAGGGGACTGGATCAAGGGGACAGGAGGTGGGGCGATGAGAGAGAATGAGGTCAGAGATCTCTGCCTCAGATAGGGCCGAGAAAGAGTTGAGACATTTAGTAGGGTCAGTCATAGAGGGTGAGTGAATAGGAAAGGTTGGTTCAGGGAACCGACTGCTAATGTCAGCAACTTTTTTCTCAAAGAAGGAAGAGAAGTCATCTGCTGTCAGAGTGGAGGGAGGGGGTGGGGGAGGTGGGTTAAGGAGGGTGGAGAAGGTAGAGAAAAGTTTGTGAGGGTTTGAGGCAGAGTTAATTTTGTTCAAAAAGTAGTGAGTTTTCAGCATCAGTTATATGGGCAGAGAAGGATTTGAGGAGGGAGTGATACTTATCAAGGTCTAGACTGTCGTTAGACTTGCGCCATCTCCTCTCAGCCGCTCGAAGGGTGGAACGTTCTTCACGAATAACATCAGTGAGCCACGGGCAGGAGGGAGAAGATCGCGCAGGCCTAGTTGACAGGGGGCAGAGGGTGTCAAGTGATTCAGTTAATGTGGATAACAGCATGTTAGTGGCAGTGTCGGTGGGGTGGGACATGAACTCGTTAATAGGAGGGAGGGAGGATGTTACAATGGAGGAGAAGTGGGAGGGGGATAGGGAGCGGAGATTGCGTCTGAAAGTTACGAGGGGAGGGGAGGTAGGAAGAGTTGGAGGGAGAGAGATAGAGAATTGGATAAAGTAGTGATCAGAGATGTGTAGTGGGGTTACAGAGGTTAGGGCAGTGATACAGTTACGTGTCAGGACGAGGTCCAGCTGTTTTCCTGCCTGGTGGGTTGCTGGTGTGTTGAGCAACGTCAGGTCGAAGGAGGTCAGGAGAGACTTGAAGTCAACAGCCTGCGTTCCATCGAGATGGATGTTGAAGTCCCCAAGAAGTATCAGCGGTGTTCCATCATCCGGGAGGGCGCTGAGGAGCATGTCCAGCTCCTCCACAAAGTCAGCTAGGGGCCCTGGTGGGCGATAGAGGACAATTAGCTAGCACCCTGAAAGACCCAGTGCACCATGCTAGCACCCTGAAAGACCCAGTGCACCATGCTAGAACCCTGATGACCCAGTGCACCATGCTAGCACCCTGAATGACCCAGTGCACCATGCTAGCACCCTGAATGACCCAGTGCACCATGCTAGCACCCTGAATGACCCAGTGCACCATGCTAGTACCCTGAATGACCCAGTGCACCATGCTAGCACCCTGAATGACCCAGTGCACCATGCTAGCACCCTGAATGACCCAGTGCACCATGCTAGCACCCTGAATGACCCAGTGCACCATGCTAGCACCCTGAATGACCCAGTGCGCCATGCTAGCACCCTGAATGACCCAGGACACCATGCTGACCTTCACCCTTCAATGACAGGATGGAGTCGTCAATCTCCTGCTGGTTGTCCCTGGAAGCAGCCACAGTGACAGGTGTAGAATGCCCATCATCCCCCACCCCCAATCCAGCTGTTCAGGCTTCTGTGGCATCCGCTCGTAGGAGCCAGGTTGGCCCCGCAGTGCACCTCTCCTAGGCCCTCCGTAACAGGGATCTGACGCTTGACGCTGCTCCTCTTCCCATCGCCCAGTTGAGTCGTTCCAGCAGCCTTCACGTGGACTCATGGACTGAAACAGCCTACAATAGCGGGTTGTGAAGCTCCTCACGACAGTAGCAGGAGCAGAAGCAGACTTCAGTCAGGGCTCACATGTGGACGTGCTGGTTGTGTCTTTCAGGAAGAGGTCCCAAACAAGAAATGACATGAGGACATGCAAAGAGAGGAAGTCCTCGTTTAGGGTCTTGTTCTGAGCGATGTAGGTTCGTGGCGTTCCGAGGGGCAGCTGCCAACATCTCGCCTTGTCACTGTTACTCTGACGCACCAACACGCAGATTAGGAGCCACTCTGCAAGACAGGAAGCAAGCCCCTACCATTTCCTGCCCCTAATAAGGTCCTTTCCACTGGTAGATCAAACGGTGCCTGTCTCTTGGCTGTTTGATATCCATGGCAACGGCAGCCATCCATCTAATGCAGCCCACATCTGACAGCAGCAAGGGTAATGTGAGTCTCTTTAACCGAGTGCACTGTAGTGGGGTTCCTGCTACAGCACCATCACCCAGGACTGCTCGTTTAGGAGCGCTGTGGTCATCTGTGCATTTGGAAAGAAAGAAACGACTGGAGAAGATGCTGCTTAAGCTGCTTATGAAACTGGAATCAAACTTTATTTGCCCTTTTTATCAAGCAAAGCCACTAACCGCTTCACGGTTGCCCACAAATCACACCGATACCCATCCAAACCTTAAATCCACACATGAATATTTGAACATCTCATATAACATCAATATTGATCATGACAGCATTATTATGCAACATGCCATTCTACAAGTGCTTTAGTATATGTGTGATTGTGTATGAGTGTGGGTGGGTGGGTGGGTGGGGGAGGTATTTTTATGAATATTGTTCAAAGGAAATTACTTTATCACCGCGATAAACAGTAAAATATTAATATGTGTTTGAATATTTACTCAGACAGCAACATGCTAAGTCTGTGGATGTGGTGGGAGAGATTCAAGCTGTTAGGAGGATTAGGTTTCCGGGGGCACGTTCATACTTGGTAATAACATGTGGTTGTCGAACATGTAGAAGCCCACACACACACACGTTCCACACACACCCCCTCCACATGCACACCACCACACTCGCACCGACACACACTCTCTCACACCCCCAACACATAAATCATGCACACGTCCACATTCGCACACAACACACTGTGAAGTCTTTCACACATAAACAGGAGTGGGAGGGAGGAGAGGGGGAGACAAGGAGGGAGGGATGAGAGGAGGAGGGATATCTACAAACACAAGGACAGATCTGGGTCTGGTGTCTCACTGCACAGCCCAGATCCAGACCCGTCTCAGTGCCTTTGAAACAGGTCACAAATCAGATGTAAATATATTCCCGGTTCGTTATGCGATCTAGTTAATGAAGACCGGTGGAGGAGTTAACGCCTGGTGTCTGGGCTGTATTAACGTCTGTGTTCAAGGTGAAAGGTAGGATCTCCAGGGAGGGCTTATTACATTAGTGTGTGTGTGTGTACTTCGCGGCCCCAGCCTCCCCCCAGAGGGAAAGTGATTGAGCTCCGGAGACAGATTGTGTGCAATTACACTCCATTCGTTCCAGCCGCTCCTCTGGAACAGACAGAGCTGTAATGGGGCTCTTTCTGGCTCGGACCATTGTATTTGACTTCCCCTGATCTCTCCCTCTCTGTCTCTGCGCCCTGTCTCGCTCGCTCTCTCTTGCTTTCACTCTCTTTTTCTCTCTCTCTTTCTCTCTCTGAGGCAATTATATGCTTTCCAGCTTCAACTAAAGCCCTTCCCTTCCTCCGTAAAGGACACTGTGAGTCAATCTCTTGAGTGTGTACACTTGCAGGATATTGAGAGGGGAGGCTGATTAAATGAAGTTTCACCGCTTTAACTGATGTCACGGATAATGGGTCCTCTTCTGCTGAAATGGGAATGCAGCCTGGAGGTGAAGATCCTTATCAGGAGAAATTAGCCTCCATTTCACTCTGTAATTAGGTCTTATTTGGTTTCCTGCGGTACAGGGGTCAACGTCGTGTCGACCAGCTGAGAGGAAATACTGCCTGTCAAAAATGAATTGTTGCACGTAAACAGTTACCTTCCCTCTCATAGTTTACTGTTCATTTCTGAAATGACAACAACATCCATCATATCAAATACAATAACAAGATAAGAAGTGTGTTCTGGAATTAAAAGCATCCCCCACTACCCCTTCAGTGGCAGCATCTTCCTTTTATTGTCCTCTCATTTCCTATCCCCTCCCCCCCACTGCCTCCTCGTCCCGTCTTTGCCCCCTCCTCCCCTCTCCTCTTTGCCCCCTCCTCTCCTCCCCTCTCTGCCCCCTCCTCTCCTCCCCTCTCTGCCCCCCCTCCCCTCCCCTCTACCCCTCCCCCTCTCTGCCCCCTCCTCTCCTCCCCCCTCTGCCCCCTCCTACCGTCCCCTCTTTACCCCCCTCATCCCCTCTCTGCTCACTCCTCCCCTCCCCTCTCTGCTCCCTCCTCCCCTCCCTTCTCCCTCCCTCTCTCTTCTCTCTTCCTCCTCTCTGTTTTTCTCCCTTTCTCCTCTCTCTCTGCCCCCCAACTCCCTTCTGTCCTCAGGGTCACTATACTTTGCTGTGCTGTCAGGAGGGAGGGAGAGGGGGGGGGCATAATGAATCCACATGTGTCCCAGGTGCAGCTCAACAGTTCCCCCTCTCCCAGGAAACACGCTGATCAGAGGACAATTACAGTAAACACTAACAGCAGTATGTCGCCCCAAACACTGCTTTATCTTCCGGTGGCTGCCTCACTACTCCTACCTTTCTCCTCCTGCCTCACTACTCCTGCCTCTCTACTCCTCCTGCCTCACTACTCCTTCCTCTTTCCTCCTGCCTCTCTACTCCCACCTTTCTCCTCCTGCCTCACTACTCCTGCCTCTCTACTCCTCCTGCCTCACTACTCCTGCCTCTCTCCTCCTGCCTCTCTACTCCCACCTTTCTCATCCTGCCTCACTACTCCTGCCTCTCTACTCCTCCTGCCTCACTACTCCTGCCTCTCTACTCCTCCTGCCTCACTACTCCTGCCTCTCTCCTCTTGCCTTTCTCCAGTATCTGGGTAGTTACTTCAATCAGGGACCACAAACGTAACCACACACATGAAGACATGGCCACAAATATGACCACACACGTGACCACACATGAAGACATGAATACATCACCTGACACCTGACCACACACTTGAAGTCATGAAGACATGAGCACCAGAGGCGTAGCCACGGGTAGGCCTGGGTACCCGCCTGGGTACCCAAAAAACGAAATCTCCGAAAAATTCTGCACCGGGTGCACATCGCTAAGTAAATACGTAAAAAAACGGAAAAGATGCCTATCCATATTTCTCTAGGCCTACTCAAAGAGATGATTGTGGCTACGCCCCTGACGAGCACACACATGAATCATGACATAGAGAGACTTGTGAAAAGATTTCAACGCGCCTAATGGGTTCAGAAACTTTATTCTATATTTGTACCTGGGAATCAGCCTAGATACCTTCTGCCTGTAAGGAGAGGAAGTTTGTTATCCAGGTTAATGGGTCTTGTTAAGTTGCCTGCGTGTTTGTGTGACGTGTGTGTGAGTGTCGTGTGCCTCCATGAGTGTGTGTCCTGTCAAAGTGTGTGTATGGCTGGGGATGTGTGTGTCGCTGAGAGTGCGTGTGTGCGCCCGTGCGTATTAAAGAGTGTGTGTGCAGCCGTGCGTCTGAATAAATTGCATAGCCATGAGGAAAGACATCACATGAAAACACAAGGACACGCCACATCCATCTGTCCCCTGCTCTGCTCCCTGTCTCGCTCCCACACCACACCACACACACACACACACACACCACACACACACACACACACACACACTCACAGCACCACACACACACACACACACTCACACGACCACACACACACACACACTCAGAGGACACAAACACACACACACACACACAATCAGAGGACACAAACACAGACACACACACACTCAGAGGACACACACACACACACCAGAGGACACACACACATACACACTCAGAGGACACAAACACACACACACACACACACACACACACTGAGAGGAATGTAACCCCCTCCACACACACACACACACTGAGAGGAATGTACTCCCCCACACCACACACACACACACACACACACTCAGAGGACACAAACACACACACACACACACACTCAGAGGACACAAACACACGCACACACACTGAGAGGAATGTACACACACACACACACACATTGTGAGAGGAATTCTTCCACATACACACTCTAAGGCGCTATGTCCACACACACACAGACACACACACACACACACACACCCACACACACTGTGAGAGGAACTCTTCCACACACCCAGTCTGAGGAGGTTGGGCGTCCTCACACACATAAGGCCTGTGGTTCACACCAGGCTCATTAAATGTCACACAACTGCTCACTGTCAGTTCCTGGCGTGGAGCTATTCAGCACAGTTCACCTTTTATGGTTTATGGTGCGAATCAAGCAGACGCTTTTATCCAAAGTGACATCCAAATAATGCATAAATAACCCTGGAGTGCAGAGAGAATCCAGGATCAGAAGAGCCCAGTTCTAACAGTGTTTCAGTGCTCTGCCAGGCACAGTGTAATCATCATATCTCAACCACAGTGCCGATTCATCGACTGACGCGTACACCACACGCACGCCTCACACAAATGAAGCTGTGCGCGAGTTCAGTCAGGCGAGACCGATCCCTGCACTCGGGCGTCCTCGAGAAAGTTTCACAGCTAACTCACCCCGCTAAGATCGCTCTACTTTCCCTCTTTCCTATGTCGGGCTGTCACATGGTTTCAGTTGGATTAGCGCTCCCGTCTATCAACGAACGCTGTCAAGGATCACACGATCCCCGTGCCTTTAAATACGATTCTCTCCCCGTGTAGAGAGAGTCCGTGTTATCAAGTGCGCGACCCTCCATCTCCCCGTCGCCACCCGGTGCCCCGTCGCTATTCTTCGGCTCTTCTGCCTGGGTCGTCGGCTTCCACCGCCGCCGCCAGTGTCTGGACTCCGTGGGGGATTCTTCTCGGATGTTGGGCAGACGCCCTCTGATCTATGATTCCCCATATGGGGTCTAAGCTCCAAACACGTGTCGTACATTTATCTGTAATAAACATCCCTTTACTCATCCCAGGTCTCTCCTGATCGAAATCCTTCCGCACACCTCTCGCACACACCTCTCACACAATCCTCCTCGCACACACCTGCTCACACAAATCTTCGCACGCACACACACCTCACACACCTCCTCACACTCACACACCTCCTCACACTCACACCTCCTCACACACACACCTCACACACCTCCACACAGAGGGTGTGGTCACAAGCTGCAGAGGGTGTGGTCACAAGCTGCAGAGGGTGCGGTCACAAGCTGCAGAGGGTGTGGTCACAAGCTGCAGAGGGTGTGGTCACAAGCTGCAGAGGGTGCGGTCACAAGCTGCAGAGGGTGTGGTCACAAGCTGCAGAGGGTGCGGTCACAAGCTGCAGAGGGTGCGGTCACAAGCTGCAGAGGGTGTGGTCACAAGCTGCAGAGGGTGCGGTCACAAGCTGCAGAGGGTGTGGTCACAAGCTGTGGAGGGTGTGGTCACAAGCTGCGGAGGGTGTGGTCACAAGCTGCAGAGGGTGCGGTCACAAGCTGCAGAGGGTGCGGTCACAAGCTGCAGAGGGTGCGGTCACAAGCTGCAGAGGGTGTGGTCCGACGCCCCGACCTCATGTGCTCCATCTAATTCATCAGACGACAAACAAGCTTCTCGTTGAGATATCCTCTTTTGAAATGATGTCACGACGTCTATTCCCAAGCATCCATCATGGCGGCAGCGTTATACAGTATTCAGGGCCGCTGGCAGGATCTCCCTAACCAATTATGTTTCTCATGGCCTGAGATTGAATCTATTACCCTGTAATTGCCTATATATCTCTAACTATCACCGGGAGCAATTTCACACAGATTACTCACACATATGCTGAATAAATGTTTGGAGGGACATATTTGGATGGTGTTATCAAAGGCAAACAAATTGGATGCGGGAAAGATAGTCTTGTAAAAATGTTGTGACACACAGACAAATATTGTGACTTCTGTGGTTTCTGTGACCCTAGCCGCCCCGTAGTTCTGTTTCCCCTCTCTTTCTCCCCTTCATGCAGGGTGGTGTTCGCACTGCCGGGAAGCTGGCTTTCTGACACCTCAAATAAATGTTTTTTTTGTCGTGTTGTTTATCAGTTGTCAGGGTGTGACATGCCGCCATCCATACGGAATTAACAAGTTAGGAGCTGCCGTTTCTAGGCTGCTGTCAACATCTCACACACAACATCAGCTACGTCTCAATCTCCTCCGAACAATGCAAATCACAAGAACTATCTGCTCACATTATCTTTTACTGTTTCCAACTTCCAGAATTCATACCATTGGCATATGAGATGACTAGCAAAGGCTCTCTCTGCCGTGTGTGTTTGGTTCTCTCTGTGTGTCTGTGTGGTTCTCTGCTGTGTGTCTGTGTGGTTCTCTCTGTGTGTCTGTGTGGTTCTCTCTCTGTGTGTGTCTGTGTGGTTCTCTCTCTGTGTGTGTCTGTGTGGTTCTCTCTGTGTGTGTCTGTGTGGTTCTCTCTGTGTGTGTCTGTGTGGTTCTCTCTGTGTGTATGTGTGGTTCTCTCTCTGTGTGTGTGTGTGGTTCTCTGTGTGTCTGTGTGGTTCTCTCTGTGTGTCTGTGTGGTTCTCTCTGTGTGTCTATGTGGTTCTCTCTGTGTCTGTGTGGTTCTCTCTGCCGTGTGTGTGTGGTTCTCTGCTGTGTGTCTGTGTGGTTCTCTCTGTGTGTGTGTGTGGTTCTCTCTGTGTGTCTGTGTGGTTCTCTGCCGTGTGTGTCTGTGTGGTTCTCTCTGCCGTGTGTCTGTGTGGTTCTCTCTGCTTTGTTACCATTCAGACACCCAAACCGATTAGTTATTAATTATTAAAGGTGCACGTACACTGGACGCCTCATTGTGAGTGGAAGCACCATTACAGTGTGGCTTTACCAACCACGAGAGATTCACTGCATGAATAAAAACATCTCAAATATGCCCTAGCTGTGGACCAGTACAACAATACGACATCCTGGTGCTAGTAGGAGGATATCCTGGAGGTTGTAGTTTTACAGAGTAGGAGGATATCCTAGTGCCGCAAAGTAGGAGGATATCCTGGAAGTTGTAGACTTAAAGAACTCCAGAAACAGTAGCATAGACAAAACGGATCAGACCTGAGATCAGGTCAGATGATGTCCAGCGTAGATAGGAGTAATGGATGTGCAGCACTGAGACAGTCGCCCCTTTAACACATCCTGTTCAAGGTGGGAATGTTGCACCCGTATGCCGCCTCACACTTCTGTATAAAAGGTACAAACGTGGAATGGGAAGTAATTCTTCAACCAGCATTGAGACGGTGGTGGAAGAAGTTACAGAGCTAAATCACGTCTGTGGTAAAAGGGAGAGCCGGCATGGCGTGACAACACACACTAGCAACGACACTGACGTCATGCCTCTGACTCCAGAACGCCAGCATGTATCAGTCTCTCACATCACACAAGCCGGCACCTGCCGGCTGTGTTTGGTTCAGTGTAAACAAGCAGAGCAGGCATAATGACTGGCCTTCTTCACAACAAAGTTGCAAGATCTCTGTATAAAAGGGGTCTAGTACCGAGCCAGTGTTACAGTCTCAAGGCTCATGAATACATATAAATGCCCAACAACCCCTGGCTACTGTCTGTTGATGTCCCTGTGGTTAATGAAGCCAAATTCAGCAGTTCCTAAAACTGCGGATCGTGTGGTGTGTTGGGAGCCGGGAGCTGGGAGGAGGGGAACGTGTGTGTGTGGGGATGGTGCCCTGGGCAGAGAGATTAAGAAAGGGTTTCACTCCTTCTGAGATTTCCATGTGATCCTGCATGCATAGGGTTGCTACCTGGAGACAGAGGCTTCTGGAACAAGGCTGCACACACACCATTACTTGTTGAGAACAGGGGGGGGGTACCTCAGTACATCATTACACACACTGCCACACACGGCGTGACGCCAGCGCAAACACACACCCAAACCTGTCTGTTGACAAGCTCGGAACATTCTGTGGGACCACAAGCTTCCAGAGCAGCGGGGTGTGTGTAGAGTCCTGCTGTAGAGTATTGGGGTGTGTGTCCTGCTGTAGAGTAGTGGGGTGTGTGTCCTGCTGTAGAGTAGTGGGGTGTGTGTCCTGCTGTAGAGTAGTGGGGTGTGTGTCCTGCTGTAGAGTAGTGGGGTGTGTGTCCTGCTGTAGAGTAGTGGGGTGTGTGTCCTGCTGTAGAGTAGTGGGGTGTGTGTCCTGCTGTAGAGTAGTGGGGTGTGTGTCCTGCTGTAGAGAAGCGGGGTGTGTGTCCTGCTGTAGAGTAGCGGGGTGTGTGTCCTGCTGTAGAGTAGTGGGGTGTGTGTCCTGCTGTAGAGTATTGGGGTGTGTGTCCTGCTGTAGAGTAGTGAGGGTGTGTGTCCTGCTGTAGAGTAGTGAGGTGTGTGTCCTGCTGTAGAGTAGTGGGGTGTGTGTCCTGCTGTAGAGTAGTGGGGTGTGTGTCCTGCTGTAGAGTAGTGGGGTGTGTGTCCTGCTGTAGAGTAGTGGGGTGTGTGTCCTGCTGTAGAGTAGTGGGGTGTGTGTCCTGCTGTAGAGTAGTGGGGTGTGTGTCCTGCCCCGGGGGACGGGGCAGGGGGGAGAGGGACGGGGGGACGGTCCTGTGTGTGTGTGTGTGTTCTGTCCCATGCGATGGCTCGGCTCAGCTCAGAAAGCCATCTCCCTGAAAGGGAAGGTGCCTCCGAGGTGATTACGGCGCTCTGCAATTTCCACGGGAACACATAATGACGCACTCTGAGCGGCGGCCCCCATCTGGAGAGGCTGTAGCCCCGCTCTGAGCACCTCCATCTGCCCGCCTTCAGAGACGGGAGGAGAGGGGAGAGGAGGGGAGGGGAGATAAGAGAAGAGGAGGGAGAAGAGAATGGGCTCGGTCGGCTTTCTTGGGACACTTGAGAAATATGTGAGGTTCAAGGCGGTTTCAATACGGATCAAGATATGTGCGATCTGGTCGAGACTAAAATGATGTCATCCGTAAGGTAGCCCACTGGAAATCAACTTGATAAACCGTTAAATCCACTGAGCAGTTACATTTGTGTTCACTGTGAATGTGAACAAATCCTTTTAAGATTCTGGAGCCGTGCCAAATCTGGATTTAACAGCAGCAATGAAAGGGAAGCTCTTTTGAAAAACATTATGGACTATAGTGGGCCAATCCTGTCATGGCTATCTGGTCCATGATGAGACAATGCCTTTGCCTATCACTTTGTTTTCTCATCTTGTCATGGATGTACTGTAACATGGTGACCTCACTACAGCCAGGACAGGTGACCTGGTGACCTCACTACAGGACAGAGGACAGACAGGTGAAACGGAAGAGCACCTGTTACTTGTTAAGTTACACAGGAAGTGATTTCACTCTATGCAGGATGTTTCTGATTCTCCCGTCTTGGTCCCACAGAGCCTCAAAATGCCTTTCACAGGAAGATAGAGATGAAAGTGAAACTTGTGGATCGTACTCTGGACGGCAAGGGAGAGAGAGAAAGAAGAAGAGAGGAGGAGCAGAGAGAGAGAGAGAGAGAGAGAGAGAGAGAGAAAAAGAGAGACAGGGAGAGAGGAGAGTCAGGATCAAAAAAGAGAGAGAAAAAAAGAAGAGAGAGAAGAGAGAGAGAAAGAGACAGAAAGAAAGAAAGAAGAAAGAAAGAAAGAAAGAAAGAAAGAAAGAAAAGAGAGAGAAAGGGAGAGAGAGAGAGAGAGAGAGAGAGAAAAAGGGATCGAGAAGAGAGAGAGAAAGAGAGAAAGAAGACTCTCCACTTGTATATCTCCCTCTTCAACCCAACAATATAATCAGTTAAGCTGTGGTGGAACAGAACTCGCCCGGATATTTGAATAATTTAGAGGCGCCGTGAGGAAGTTGGTCCTCATTAGAGAGGCTGTTAGTACACTTTATTAGCTTCACATCTGAGTCTTAGTGTGCTCAGCCAGATAACACTCAGCGCTCACCACAGCGCTCATACACAGCCTGGCTACTGTCTGCCTGACCACAGCGCTTCATACACAGTCTGGCTACTGTCTGCCTGACCACAGCTATACACAGTCTGGCTACTGTCTGCCTGACCACAGCGCTCATACACAGTCTGGCTACTGTCTGCCTGACCACAGCGCTCCATACACAGCCTGGCTACTGTCTGCCTGACCACAGCGCTCCATACACAGTCTGGCTACTGTCTGCCTGACCACAGCGCTCCATACACAGTCTGGCTACTGTCTGCTGACCCACAGCGCTCCATACACAGTCTGGCTACTGTCTGCCTGACCACAGCGCTCCATACACAGTCTGGCTACTGTCTGCCTGACCACAGCGCTCCATACACAGTCTGGCTACTGTCTGCCAGACCACAGCGCTCCATACACAGCCTGGCTACTGTCTGCCTCACCACAGCGCTCCATACACAGTCTGGCTACTGTCTGCCTGACCACAGCGCTCCATACACAGTCTGGCTACTGTCTGCCTGACCACAGCCGCTCCATACACAGTCTGGCTACTGTGACTGCTCTGACCACCGCGCCTTCATACAAGTCTGGCTACTGTCTGCCTGACCACAGCGCTTCATACAAAGTCTGGCTACTGTCTGCCTGACCACCGCGCTTCATACAAAGTCTGGCTACTGTCTGCCAGACCACAGCGCTCCATACACAGTCTGGCTACTGTCTGCCAGACCACAGCGCTCCATACACAGTCTGGCTACTGTCTGCCTGACCACAGCGCTCCATACACAGCCTGGCTACTGTCTGCCTGACCACAGCGCTCCATACACAGTCTGGCTACTGTCTGCCTGACCACAGCGCTCCATACACAGTCTGGCTACTGTCTACTGTAGTTCTCTGGCCTCTGCATCCCAGAATGCCCCTCTCGGGAGCCAGGAGACTGTGGGGACAGACACCAGCACGCATCACCACCACCACAAGCTCTCACCAGTTCAAAGACCTCACCAACCAGAAATGTTCAGTCAGTCAAACTTTAGTGAACAAGATGCATATAGTGTGTCTGTACTGTATGTGCGTTTGGGTGTGTATGTGTGTATGTCTTTGTGTCACCAGACCAAAGTCAGAATACTTCATAGATTACCCTTTTTCTCACACACTTTCCACGTGCACTATTTGTATGTTGCTTTGGAAGGTATGTAGGCTATGTCTCTCGAAATAAGTCAAATGTAGCATGCAAATGTACCTCCGGGTCCAGTCTGTTGTCATGCAGAACTGGACCCTCTCTCTTCCTTTCCTCTCAGCAGCAGGTCTGTAACCTGCGCCGTGCGCTGACGCAGTGTTCTGACCCATCGTCTGGTCGGAAATATCCACACGTGCTTATTGTCTTCTGTTTGTGTACCGGTGTTGTTGCTCCAGGCTGTGACTCAAAGCTGTGGCTATGTCCTGTTTACACATGCTAACGAGGTGAGGCCAGGATTTCGATGTGTGAATGTCACGGCGGGTTTTAAGTTTCCGGAATTTAATAAGCTCTCCCCGTCAGGTCAGGTCACGGGGAGTGAATTAATAGGCGGCAATATTCATCATGCGCATGAATATTTATAAGCAGGCATCTCCTCACATTTAAGGGGTTTAGCCGCTTGCAGTGCTCAGGAAGCCCGCTTTACTGCTCCGCAGCGGGAAGAACGCGTTCGGTGCCAAGGAGAATGTTGAGTTTGGGTTGGAAACTCCACGCTGGCTCTTCATGGGAAACACGTTAGCCCTGGATCTGAGATGGATTCAGCGCCGGCTCTCCATGGGTTTCTGAACGCCGTACTTATCAACCTGAAAATCGGAGCTTAAGTCTCGTGCTTCTGATGACTTCCACAGGTGCGGCTCCCTCATGCACAGCTGCTCTCTGCTGGAGAGCTTCGTCAGGGATGTTTTATTCAGTGGTACAGTAGAAGAACTGTGTGAGATGCTCAGAGACACAGAGCGTGGCTGCTCGGATGGCATGCACGGTGAGGTCCGTCTCTCTCAGTGATGTACCTGATATTTATACAGCCTCTATTTAAAAAATTCAAGTTGATATTTTCGAGAGGAGGAGCGTGTGTGTTTTTCACTTCTGCAGCTAGTTGGACCACTGAACCAGTTCCTGGATCCGACTGTTGAGACTGACTGAAATGCCAGCGCGCACCACAACAGGCGCACAGGGAAGACAAGAAAAGAAGAAGACGAAGAAGAATGAAGAAGAAGAAGAAGAAGAAGGAAGAAGACGAAGAAGAAGAGAAGACAGAGAAGAAGGAAGAAAACGACGAAGACGAAGAAGCAAGAAGAAAGACAGAAGAAGACTCCGCCTAAGACAAAACTCTACACAGTCCTCCTTCTCACTAGCATCATCTCCTCTCTCCTCACTCCTCCTCCTCCTCCTCCTCCTCCTCCTCCCCCTCCTCCTCCTCCTCCTCTCAGCCTGTTACTCTTCGTTCACAGCAGAGTTGATCCGGCATACAAATCACCTGTTCATTGGAGATGTCAGAGGCTTGGTCGGGGGCCTCCCATCCTGGGCGGGGGAGGGGGAATGGGAGAGGGGTGTGGGAGGGGGAGAGAATGGGAGTGGGAGGAGACCTCCAGGTCCGTCCTGTATGAGTATGTGACAGCTGAACGTCCGGTGAGGCTTTCCTTATCACACGGCGACGAACGTGACGCGATTAGAAAGCGGCGGCCGCGATGACGGAGGGAGAACCGCACTTCATCTCGCGTAACTCTCGGCAACACCGCATCTATAATTCAGCCTTAAATGACGTGAACAATTTCCCCACCGTGTGTTGAGTGACGGGGTGACTAACTCAAGACGAGTTCAGGTTTTGACTTCACAAAACCGGACCCCGTGTTCACTTGATCAGTTCCCGGGCGCCCTGGGGCACGCGGCGTTCAGAGGCGGGTCCAGGTGTCGGTATCGATGTGAGCAGATCACACCGTGTGGTGGTGGTGCGCTGGTCTGACGACGCTCGTTGCTTTGATCAGGCCTCTCCCCTCTCTGGTGACTCACGTTATGACTCAACGGATACGAACCCCGGGCGTCAGCACAATACAACACTGTGTGTTGTAAGGAACCAGCTCAGAGTTGGAGGAGGATTCCAGCTATCTCAGCAGCACCCCCCCCCGTGCCACCCTGCCCCCCCCACCCCCCCCCACCCCTCCCCCCCAGGAACACAAGCTGCCCCAGAGACACTTCCATTGTTTGAGTGAAATAATATACAGCGCCCAGCCTTGTATCACAGGAAGAACTAAATGCTTTTTACAAAGTAAGCAAAGGTAGAAAATACATCACGCAGTAGCCGTGGTAACGCCAAGTGGCCTGAACGACAACAACAAGACAGGCCAAACAATTGTGTTTTCCCTTGAGGCAGTGATGTGTGTGTGCGTATGCATGTGTATGTGCGTGTGTTTGTTTCTGTGTGTGTGTGCGTTACCTCTGTGCGTGTGTTTGTCTGTGTGTCTGTGTGTGTGTGTGTGTGTGTGTGTGCGTTACCTCTATGTGTGTGTGTGTGCTTTACCTCTGTGTGTGTGTGTGTGTGCGTTACCTCTGTGTGTGTGCGAACACGCTGCTGCAACTACCGACCACGGACAATGGTTTGCAAACATTTCAACACAAAGGCATAAAATCCTCCGTCTCATCCGAGAAAGCGGAGCGGAGACCGATCCCAGGACGGGGCCGGTGTGTGACGTGCTCCCCGGCGTGTACAGGACGGGCCGACACGGCGTCGAGGCGTGTCGTAAATCGGAGCGGGAGCGTCAGGGAGCTTCTGTGTGAGAGGGATAAATCCCACAGGTCTGACACACTCCGGAGCGGAGAGGAACCTTGGCTTGATTCATGGCCGCTCAGAGGAGCAGCAGGAGAGAGGAGCTGTCCGCCGGGGCGGAGATCGCTGCCATTCTTCATTTAGGTGACGTGTCACTCTGCCCCCCCGCGTCCCAGGGAACATGCTCTCTCTCTCTCTCTCTCTGCCCCGGCACAGAAATAGCCCCGCTCTGAGCCAGCGCCTGGCCCCAGCACACACCTCTCTGCATCCCAGCATGCACCTCTGCATCCCAGCATGCTCCTCTCAGGAGCGAGGGTGTAACTGTGATGACAGACACCAGCACACAGCTTCACCAGCAGCTCTCGCCCACTAGGGAAGTTCAGTCAGTTAGATACAGACAAGATGAACCATTTCTGGAGAGGTGAAGGATGAGATGAATCCAGGAAGTAGACTGGGATGATGTGTGTATGTGTGTGTACGTGTGTATGTGTGTGTCCAGCCTCAAAGTTTTCAGCAAAGGCTTCCCTTTTTGCTGAGGAGCACCCATCCTCACCGCAAACGCGGAAGACGACGAAGCACTAGGAGAAAGCAGCAGACAGAAGCAGACAAGAAGAAGAGGACAAAAAAGCAGAAGGAAGACGCAGAGAGAGACGAAGAGAAGAGAAGAAGAAGACAAAGAAGCAGAGGCAAGAAGACAAAAGAGGAGAGGACAGCAGAAGAAGAAGAAGAAAAGAGGAAGAGAAGTCGAAGGAGAGCAGAACAAAACAGAAGAAGCAGCAGAAGACACGAGGAAGACGACGCAGAAGAGACCGACCGAAGGAAGAAGAAGAACCAAGAGAGAAGAAGACGAAGACAGGCAACAAAAAGAGGAAGAAGAAGAAGAGGAGAAAGAAGCGCAGACGAGAGCATAAAAAAGACAGAAGAGGCAAGTCAGCACGAAGCATCTCCCTACGCGTAGACACTCATCCTCTTCATCATCCACCACTTCATCCTCCATTCACACACACCCGTTTACTCAGAATTATTTTCACCACACCATGCAGGGAATTACAAATAGGATCATTCATAATTCATCTCTTTTGGAAAAAAATCACCCATCTATAAAACCAATTACAAATGCTACTAAAAAAACAGCATGAAAGCTTTGTGTCTCTTCTCTTATACCCGTTGCCCCCCGAGTCTCTCTTTCTTTGCAAGCACCAGGGCAGCGGCGAGGTTAGGAACTGGGGTTAGGGGAGGTTTGATCTGTGTCCTGAAACAACCAGGTTCTGTGGTCCTGTCTCTGTTCTGAGGTCGCAGCTGAAGAGGGAGGGGGGCGAGGGGGGTTCAGAGGGCTGGGTGGAGGAGAGGGAGTGTGTTCAGAGGGCTGGCTGGGTGGAGGAGAGGGAGTGTGTTCAGAGGGCTGGCTGGGTGGAGGAGAGGGAGTGTGTTCAGAGGGCTGGCTGGGTGGAGGAGAGGGAGTGTGTTCAGAGGGCTGGCTGGGTGGAGGAGAGGGAGTGTGTTCAGAGGGCTGGCTGGGTGGAGGAGAGGGAGTGTGTTCAGAGGGCTGGGTGGGTGGAGGAGAGGGAGTGTGTTCAGAGGGCTGGGTGGGTGGAGGAGAGGGAGTGTGTTCAGAGGGCTGGCTGGGTGGAGGAGAGGGAGTGTGTTCAGAGGGCTGGGTGGAGGAGAGGGAGTGTGTTCAGAGGGCTGGCTGGGTGGAGGAGAGGGAGTGTGTTCAGAGGGCTGGGTGGGTGGAGGAGAGGGAGTGTGTTCAGAGGGCTGGGTGGGTGGAGGAGAGGGAGTGTGTTCAGAGGGCTGGCTGGGTGGGTGGAGGAGAGGGAGTGTGTTCAGAGGGCTGTTTTTCAATCTGATCCAGCAGCTTCGTTAAGCTGGGCGAGAGCATCCAGGCGAGAGCGTCCGGGCCTCCAGCCCTGCCAGAGGACGACCTTCAGCGCTAAGCACACCTGACACCCTAATGATACACAGACAGCCATGTTGTTAGGTCTCTGTGAGGAGAATTGGTTTTAAATGAGCCCCGCACCTGTTGGCAGAGTTGTCCCCGTCAGGGAGAAGCACACCGCTGCTCACCACACACAGCCTGGAGGTCCTCTCATGCTGCTCTGTCCCCTCTCACCACACACAGCCTGGAGGTCCTCTCATGCTGCTCTGTCCCCTCTCACCACACACAGCCTGGAGGTCCTCTCATGCTGCTCTGTCCCCTCTCACCACACACAGCCTGGAGGTCCTCTCATGCTGCTCTGTCCCCTCTCACCACACACAGCCTGGAGGTCCTCTCATGCTGCTCTGTCCCCTCTCACCACACACAGCCTGGAGGTCCTCTCATGCTGCTCTGTCCCCTCTCACCACACACAGCCTGGAGGTCCTCTCATGCTGCTCTGTCCCCTCTCACCACACACAGCCTGGAGGTCCTCTCATGCTGCTCTGTCCCCTCTCACCACACACAGCCTGGAGGTCCTCTCATGCTGCTCTGTCCCCTCTCACCACACACATCCTGGAGGTCCTCTCATGCTGCTCTGTCCCCTCTCACCACACACAGCCTGGAGGTCCTCTCATGCTGCTCTGTCCCCTCTCACCACACACAGCCTGGAGGTCCTCTCATGCTGCTCTGTCCCCTCTCACCACACACAGCCTGGAGGTCCTCTCATGCTGCTCTGTCCCCTCTCACCACACACAGCCTGGAGGTCCTCTCATGCTGCTCTGTCCCCTCTCACCACACACAGCCTGGAGGTCCTCTCATGCTGCTCTGTCCCCTCTCACCACACACAGCCTGGAGGTCCTCTCATGCTGCTCTGTCCCCTCTCACCACACACAGCCTGGAGGTCCTCTCATGCTGCTCTGTCCCCTCTCACCACACATAGCCTGGAGGTCCTCTCATGCTGCTCTGTCCCCTCTCACCACACACAGCCTGGAGGTCCTCTCATGCTGCTCTGTCCCCTCTCACCACACACAGCCTGGAGGTCCTCTCATGCTGCTCTGTCCCCTCTCACCACACACAGCCTGGAGGTCCTCTCATGCTGCTCTGTCCCCTCTCACCACACACAGCCTGGAGGTCCTCTCATGCTGCTCTGTCCCCTCTCACCACACACAGCCTGGAGGTCCTCTCATGCTGCTCTGTCCCCTCTCACCACACACAGCCTGGAGGTCCTCTCATGCTGCTCTGTCCCCTCTCACCACACACAGCCTGGAGGTCCTCTCATGCTGCTCTGTCCCCTCTCACCACACACAGCCTGGAGGTCCTCTCATGCTGCTCTGTCCTCTCTCACCAGATCAAGCTGGTCTATCGGGCTAGAAGTACTCTGCTCTATCGCTTCGTCAGCACCAACCTGACGTTGAACTGCTCTCTGACCCCCTCCTACAAGCCAATCTCATGGATGAGAGGAGTGGAGGAGGAAGAACATAGATGGTGTGGAGGAGGAGGAGGAGGAGGAGGAGGAGGAGGAGGAGGAGGAGAGGAGGAGAGGAGGAGTAGGAGGAACATGGATGACCTGGAGGAGACAGAGGAGGAGGAGGTGAGGAGGAGGAGAGCTATAGTTAGTACAGCTAGTTTTAACAGTTGGTATAGTTAATATGGCTCGATAGTACAGATCGTGAAGTAAGTTTGGCTAGGTAGGTAAGGGTTTCCAATATAAGAGAAAGTTGACATTGCAATGCAACATATGTAGGCACCGACCTAAATCCCTTACCCAAAGCACCTGAGGTAAACGTGGGGCTGTCTACCTCTTTCACGAGTATGTTTTTCTCCTGTTAGATCAAGGAGTTTTGGGAAAGAGTGTTTTTATCTTTACCAAACACTTAAACTGCTCCGCCAGTGGTGCCCCTGCCAGTGATGCAAACAAATTGCTGATTACAGAGAAGAATTTATTATCTCGATTGCCTGTCTCTCTCGGTATCCTGAGATATCACAGCCCTGAAGAATAGAGAGGTGGCAGCTTTGCGCACAGTTACTTAGAAGATAATATCTAAGTCCCCATCCCAGGCCCCTCCCAAAACAATATAAATGTATATGAGCAAAAACTAGGGCAGGACTGAATCAGAATTTCAATAGGCCCCATTTTTGTTTAGACTTGCAATTTTGGCAGTAAGCACCACCCCGCCCAGAATATCAATCACAAGCTGTTATTCTGACGTGTCGGATCCAGGAGTCCGGGAGACGGCGACGCGCTCACTCCGAGTGGCAACGGGAAATATCTAATCACGACCACAGGCAGATGTCACGGCACAATTCTTGTTGTTTTTTTAACATGAGTTATTCCTGTGATTCGAGGCGCCGACGCACTCGTCCCCCCGCCCACACGAGCCCCCCGCCGCCACCGCCAAGACACTCCCCATCAGTTCCTGAGTATTTCGGTAACCTCCGCGGCCTCCCGTACATTAAAACCAGAACCATTAACCGGCACGCTCCGCTCCCACAGGTTTATTGGAACGGCGCTCAGAGGTTTCAGTGGCGAAGCCGTCTGGGAATAGAAATAGAGCTGTGATGGATTGCTAAGTGTTGGGTTTATTGGACTTAATGGCGCATGGTTTATAAGTGTAAAAGTGAGTTGCTGAAATATGAGTTTCGGAGATGTATCCTGCTCTGCATAAGCCATTGTGAATCAGGCCGAGAGGAAGACCGAGGAAATGAAGGAGGCAGGTTCATGGAGCTCATCAGGCTGGAGGTAGGTCCTGGTTATAGAGGATAGGAGCAGGGCTGGAGGTCCTGGTTATAGAGGATAGGAGCAGGGCTGGAGGTAGGTCCTGGTTATAGAGGATAGGAGCAGGGCTGGAGGTCCTTGTTATAGAGGATAGGAGCAGGGCTGGAGGTAGGTCCTGGTTATAGAGGATAGGAGCAGAGCTGGAGGTCCTGGTTATAGAGGATAGGAGCAGGGCTGGAGGTATGTCAAGGATAGGAGCAGGGCTGGAGGTCCTGGTTATAGAGGATAGGAGCAGGGCTGGAGGTAGGTCCTGGTTATAGAGGATAGGAGCAGGGCTGGAGGTCCTGGTTATAGAGGATAGGAGCAGGGCTGTAGGTAGGTCCTGGTTATAGAGGATAGGAGCAGGGCTGGAGGTAGGTCCTGGTTATAGAGGATAGGAGCAGGACTGGAGGTAGGTCCTGGTTATAGAGGATAGGAGCAGGGCTGGAGGTAGGTCCTGGTTATAGAGGATAGGAGCAGGACTGGAGGTAGGTCCTGGTTATAGAGGATAGGAGCAGGACTGGAGGTAGGTCCTGGTTATAGAGGTTAGTAGCAGGACTGGAGGTAAGCTGTGTTTACATAGGATACCTGTGATGCCCTCTGTTCTGCCCGCATTAGGACAAATGCAGAAACCTCATCAAAAAAGAGAGACTGGGTTTCAGATAATGGGTTATCTGCCTTAATACAAACAAACCTTGTAATGAGGCATTCCTCAAGTCCAATGACACTTTCCCAATGAGAAGCATCCATGCTATTAATACGAAACGAATAGGGGAGCTTTGAATCGCTGATCCCAATGTTCCGTGGCCGGTGCATTGTGGGATTAAAACCACCGTTCAGTCAATAGCCATTAAAGTTTTAATAGATATCATAACGCTATTCTTAGCCACATCCTTTTCTCTCCAACACCACGGCTCATCCTGCTCACTGCGGAGGCGTCTCCAGCGGCAGAGATGAAACCGGATGTCGGAGTTGTCAATATGACAACCTGAAACAGGCGAGCCTGTTGTATCAGAGGAAGTGTGGAGTTGGGAGACGGCAGAGGAGTCGTGAGCGTTCAGTTGTCAGGTCGGGATTTTACTTCTGAGTGTTTAGTTGTCAGGCTGGGATGACGAAAGCACGTACACACTCGTAACCGGGGGAAGCGGGGCTGTCTGGTGGGGAGTCAAAACTAGAAGTATACTCTAGCTTCAAAGCAAGAATATGGATATTACGAAGGTTTACATGGGGAGAGTGCACAATCGCCTGGCGTGTGTTCTGCTCGGCTTTGATGACTGGCGCGGAGACCGTCCCCACCGCCGCCCTGGCGTTTAATGACTCGGTACTGTGATGTCACGCTAATTAGCGAAGGGAAAATAATGAGTCGGACGCGTCCTCGGGGAAACCTCAGCGATGGTGAGCAGATGAGGATAGGAGGCCCCAGCACATTTAGAAGCTTAATTGACTCTGCTGAATTGGTGCAAACAGGTGAGCACAGACAGACTTACCGTATCCGTTTAGTTCAACTGTCACCCCACAGTTTAGAGGTGTCGAGCTGCTTACATGGCAGGTGCCTGAACACGGGTGTCATTCAAACTTTGATCCCACAAGTGTTGTTTTGTGATAATTGCCTTGAAGTAATGACATTAAATATGTGCCTGTCAGGTGACCCCAAGGGAGGGGAGGTGACGTGTGAGCAGGATGACTTGGTCCTCCCCCTGCTCATGAAGGTGGGACTAAGGAGAAGGTTTGGGGGCCTCGAGAGGCCTGATCCTGCGGAAGCTAAAGAAAAGCTCCTGTTTTTGCAGTAAAGCATGGAGGTTAAGGTTAGGGTGACATGAAAGCATGGAGGTTTGGGTTAGGGTGACATGAAAGCATGGAGGTTAAGGTTAGGGTGACATGAAAGCATGGAGGTTAAGGTTAGGGTGGTTAAGGTTAGGGTGACATGAAAGCATGGAGGTTAAGGTTAGGGTGACATGAAAGCATGGAGGTTAAGGTTAGGGTGACATGAAAACATGGAGGTTTGGGTTAGGGTGACATGAAAACATGGGGGTTAAGGTTAGGGTGACATGAAAACATGGAGGTTAGGGTTAGGGTGACATGAAAACATGGAGGTTAGGGTTAGGGTGACATGAAAACATGGAGGTTAGGGTTAGGGTGACATGAAAGTGTAGCATGAGGATGCTGCTGCATGCCAAACCTGCAGAATTAAATAGTTATGTCGTTATGGAGTTCCAACAACTTCACATTTGACACTATTCATCTCTTTATTGTGACTCTGGACACTAGGACGCCTGGTGTGTTTTCCTACGCGGGCCTTCCAGAGCAAATCCTGTTGTGTGTGTGAGTGTATCCAACACCATCGTGCCTCTGCAGAAATCACTCTGGATTAGTGTGTCTGCCTAATGACTAGATTGAAATGTAAATTTGTTTCACTTGAAAGCAGCTGTGTAATGATGAGCTTGTTTGTAATCTGGCTCTGTAATGAGGACAACCAGTTTGATGACCTTGTGCAAGGATAGAACGCTTCAAAACTCCGACTCGACGCGGAAAGTCTGTCATCTTTCCCCCGGGTGAGTGCTGCTCAGTTACAATCTAATGCAGACACGTGAACACTCGTCAAACAGCCATTATAGACACATCGGAAGGACATTTTGGATCGTTGAAGTCAGACACGACCGCGCCGCCACATCCAGGTTTCCGGAGAGAACCGTTTCCTCCAGCGCCGAGCGTCCGCAGACTCGGGGAGAGGAGGAAGAGTGCGTGGGCCGTCGCGGTCTCGCTAATGTCGTTCATTTTACTTTTAAAACAGACGCGTTTGAGAAAATGTGCTCTTGAACTGAACCAGCTTTGTGCTAATGGAGGCAGTGTTGTTGGGGGCGGCAGGCTGCAGCCCTGCAGGGTTTCTTGATGAAAAGCCATTACTCTCCTGTGGGCAATACCTTGTTCCTCACATAATGGGTTGTACACGCTGCTCCTGCTTGTGTGTTTCATCATCCTCCTCACTGGCTCTAATGAGCGGGAGAGATAAATATAATAAGTAAAAGGCGAGTTAAACAGAACTGCGGAGCCCGTGTAGCCGGTTACTACCGGTTAAGCGTATATAACGGTCCACTCGCGTCAACGAAGAGCTCGTTGGCGTAGCTGGTAGTGGTCGCGCTTGGGGAGTCAGAGGTGGCGTGTTCGACGGACCTTGGCCCGGATACCTCTGACAGTGCAAGATCACGTCTGTTACATACAAACTGGTGGTATAATACACGACACACGAGGAGTACCAACAACCCCTACACTCACATACCCCAGCCCAGCACATGAACATCAGGAGCCCGACCCTCCTGGACTGGGAGCCAGGGAGAGGTAGGGAGGGGTAAGGGGGGGCATGGGGAAGGGTATACGGGGGCAAAAGGAGTGTGTTAGTAAAGAAGACATGAGCATGTGTTGGGGATGACGTGTGAGGGGATCTCATGACGTGTGATGGGATTTCATGACGTGTGATGGGATCTCATGACGTGTGAGGGGATGTCATGACGTGTGATGGGATCTCATGACGTGAGATGGGAACATGTCAGCTGATTGAAACTCAGGACACAACATTATACTCCCATGTTACCATTAGTAACATGAAATATTAGGGTTAGACAAGATGTACATAATTAATATGTAAAAAAGTCACCTGCAGTGAGTTGATAATAACAATATCTGGGTGCAAAGTATTTATTCAAGCAATGTACTTTCATGCGTGTCTATCCAGGTGTTTGTGTTCCAGATTGTCAATGGAGGTAATGTTCTAGAAGTGCCAGAATGGCCATTCTAGGGTCCACAGGTTCATTGTGCTCCCCTTCTTAATGCAATTTACCATCTGTTCCAGCTTCCATTAGTCTGGAGGGACGGCCTGCTCACTGACATTTCAGTGAGTGTTTTTCACCAGACTCAGTGTGGGCTAGACGCTAGAGAACAGAGGGAGGAGGTCCTGTAGTTCCCCCAGCTCTGGGGCTCCTGTCCTCGCCGGGGTACATGGACCTGTTTTTTAGGGTGGACCGCTGAGCCGGGAAAGTGCTGCATTGCAGTTCAAACCTTCCGACTACCAACAGGAAGGGCAGACGCGCAGCATCGAAAGTCAGAGTGATTGACATTTGTGTCATGTTTTCCGTGGCACCTCTGCGAGAGAGAAGGGGGGAAACAGAAACAAATAGAGGAACATATCTGTGAAGAGGTGGAGAGGGAGAGGCGGAGAGGGAGAGATAGAGAGGGAGATGGAGGTGAGGCTATTGATAGAGATGAGCGAGGTATGAGCGTTTGTTATTGGGATTTGTTGTACTTGTTCTTTCTTCTCGTTCCTCTTTCTCCGTTTCTCTTTCTCTTTCGCTTCTCTTCTCTGTTCTCTGTCTGCTTTCTCTTTCTCTTTCGCTTTCTCGTTTCTCTTTCTGTCTTTTGCTCTTTCTTTTTCGTTTTCTTTATCTTCTCTTGCTTTCTCTTTTGCTTTTCTTTCTTTGTTTTCTTTTTCTTTTACTTTTCTGTTGCTCTTATTCTCATTCTCTTTCTCTTTCTCTTGTCTCGTTTCTCTCCTCTTTCTCTTTCTTTCTCCTTCTCTTCTCTTTCTCTTTCTCCTTTCCTCGCCTGCTCTCGTTCCTTTCTCTTTCTCTTTCGCTCCTTCTCGTTTCTCTTTCTCTTTCTCTCCTCCTTCTCCCTCTTCCCTCTTTGTTCGCTCTTTCCCCTACTCCCTCCCTCTCGCTCCCGCCGTGCGCGTATTGTTCCTACGCTAACCTGTTCGTCGCCTCTCTATATCTAGCTCGGTCCCTTCCGCTCCCAACCACCGCTCGGTGTGCGATGCGATAGAGAGAGAAGGCAGAGAGATAAGCAGAAACATCATCTATCAAACAAACACCCAACCTTACCATGGGCGTCCAACTGTCAGCCTTCTAGTTTTAGCATAATGAGTCTCTTCCCAGAAGGAGCAGCTAGATGTTGCAGTGTTTCAGTGGTAGATCCTATAGACCCATGGTACATGTGGCTGGTCTAGTTTATCTAGTTCTTATAGACTAATGGTACAGGTAACTGTCCTGGGAGATCTAGATCCTATAGACTCCCAGAAGGAGTCACCGTTACGCCTGGCTGGCCCAGGGTGTGTTTGATTTAGTGCGGGGAGACGACTGGAGGCGGCCGGAGATGCTGAAGCAGTCTTGCGTGACCAGACGCCAAACAGGAAACTGACCAACTCATCTCTCCAGGGGTGTGTGTGTGTGTGTGTGTGTGTGTGTGTGTGTGTGCGTGTGTGTGTGTGTGTGTGATCGTGGCTTTCATAACATACATGTGTTTGTGTGTGAGTGAACATGATGTGTGTGTATTTGATTTTGCCTTTCAAAACCTTGTGTCGTGTGTGTATCCAGATCGTGTGCGTGTTTTTGTGTGTGTAGATGTAGTAAATATCCTTTATCATAATAATATCATAATAATCTCAAACAATCAGTCACACAGTCACAAAGGGGCTCAGCCAACCAGCCAGCCAGCCAGTCAGCCAGCCAGGACTGGCATCTCTGTAGGGAGGCACAGGATTGTGATTCCTGGCTCAGCAGGGTTGTGATTCAGTCCAGCACTGTCTCTCCAGTGCTTGGGTGTGGTCAGGGAGGAGAGCGCTGGGAGTGCTGCTGATGGTTTCAGAGTGTCTAGGATCAGAGGGTTTCACGTGTCACACACAACACAAACACGTTTCAGTCATACTCTCATACTACGATACGACTTGTTTACTTCGCCATGTGTGGATACTGCAGGACCGCGTGTATAGGACACAATCAAGTAGGCGTCTTTTATTCGAAAAGATGGCGATTCTTCTCCAGATGGCTCCGGGTGATGTCTCCATTCCAAGCTTCCGTGCTGTGAGCTCTGAGCTCTGCCCCCAGCAGACACGTCCTGCCGGCGGGCCTGGACCAGGAGGACGTCCGGGGTCTGGCCTGGTCCTCTCGCGTCAGGTTCACTCTTGCCGGACATGTCTGCCTGTTGTGACGTTCAGATAAGATTATAATTACAGCGCCTCCATAAAGCACTGGCCGCTTGGGCAAACACAGGCTCCTTCCTGTGTCCACACAGATGTTGCCTGCTTGAGCCCAGTGGGAGATGAGAAGAGACGGCGCGTTTGGCTGTTTCCATGTGATCATCTTTGCCCAGGTAAGGCCTTCTGACGTTGCTGTGTGATAAGGATGGTGTGTGTGTGTGTGTGTGTGTGGATAGAGGGGGACAGGGGATCTGGCGTGCGCGCGTCTCAGTACATTGTACCCTTTCCCTGTTTTAACGACGCACTTCCAGATGATGTGAATCCCCCTGCCATGTGTGTGACACTGCACTGCAGGAGCCTGGGCCCGGCCCCACTGTCAGCTGTCACGGTAACCCCTCCACCCGAGGGAGATTAGACGGCTCTGTCTGGATACCCCCGTCCCTCTGCAGCAGCCTGGAGCGGCCCAGGGGTTCGTATTCATACCCGCACATTAACACCTCTTAATCATCCTCCGCCGGCGGTTTGATTCCCTTCCATGGCAACGCAGCGGGAGGCAGTGCCTCAGCCTCTGAAAGCTCTCAGCCTCATGACGTCAACACCAAACACCCCAGTAAACCAAGAAGACGCCGGTGCCCACATTGTTTTACACACATATGTCAGTTACATGAGATGTCAGTGACTGTACAGAGATGTCAGTAACATGAGATGTCAGTTACTGTACAGAGATGTCACTTACATGAGATGTCAGTTACTGTACATGGATATCAGTTACATGAGATGTCAGTTATTCACGTCAGTTACACACTGATGTCAGTTACATGAGGTGTCAGTCACCCAGAGAGGTCAGTTACACAGAGAGGTCAGTTACATGGGATATCCATTACTGTACACAGAGAAGTCCGTTTCCTGAGATGTCAGTTACACAGAAGAGTCAGTTACACAGAAGAGACAGTTACACAGAAGAGACAGTTACAAAGAAGAGTCAGTTACACAGAAGAGTCAGTTACACAGAAGAGTCAGTTACACAGAAGAGACAGTTACACAGAAGAGACAGTTACAAAGAAGAGTCAGTTACACAGAAGAGACAGTTCCACAGAGAAGTCCGCTCATCCAACAAGCGAGCAGCTTCCCTTCTCTGACGGCAGGATGGTGAGAGAGCTGCGCGTCTCGCAGCGCTCCCCGGTTCCGTGCTCCGTGAGAAGACGACAAGCACAACATCTGCAAATATCAACTATTTACAGAACGGCCATGATTTATGGAGAACTGTCTCGGAGACCACTCTTCTCCTGTCACACCCTGGGGGTGGCTCAGCTCCTCCACCCACCATCAGTGTGATCCACCGCAGGAAGGGAGGCTGTTAGACATGTCACATGACCAGCAGGGCTCCTGAGTGTCCGGGCCCAGATGACGGCAGACCAGCGGTACATATACAGGAGGAGGCTGTTATCGAGCACAGGTGTTTCTCTGTTTACAAAACAACACTTGATACAGCCGTCAAACTGGGAAACACTTTATGAGCTAAAGGTTGGGGGTTTGAGGGTGAATTCAGCTCCGACACAAACAGCTGCATAGGTGGTCGGACTACTGTGTCGTGTAGTTAAACACAATGAAAGGCTGGTTAGGAATATGCATTCATATTGTACACGGTAAACTTCTTGTCTCTGTGCATAAAGCTGAGAATGGGGCTGTGAGGAGGGAACAGCCTGGGGTTAGACAACGACTCAGACTGCACAGCTCCCCAGAGAACCACAGAAACACAGAACCACTCATGTGCCTGACAAGGAAAACAATCACAGAAATAACATTAAACTAGTCGGAAGTCTTAAGTGAAAGAGGACATGTTAGTCACTATCTGTATGACAGACCAAAGCCAAGATAATTATCCTTCCAGACAAACACAAACTGCGCAAGCTACATGCAACATGAAATTGGGGGAATTGCAGAAGCATCCTTTAATGGCTGTGGTGCTCCACATAAGGCTACTTTCTCAATACTACTCGCAAAGAGGATAAAATGACCTTGACACGCGTCATGGTGGTATAACGAACCTGTGATTTAAGTACAATTCCTATTAAATGTTTTAATATTAGTCAAAGTGTAGTCAACGTGTGGCTGAACTGTTCGTCGCCGACCTTGCTTGCTCTCTGGAACCAGCTGGTGGGAGCGCGCGAAGCTTCGCACCCGTTGAGACGAATCATCCGCAATTTCTCACCCTGTCTGTGCGCGAGCGGAGCACGCGGAGCACAGAGGATCAAGTCGGTGGGATGAAGTGATCGAGTCAAGGGGATGATCAAGCAGTGCAGTCGCGTTCACCAACACAAGATTTTTTTGCGTGTCAGTGCAGTTTTTCCAAACCTCTATTTCGTTTATTCAAACGTTGACTTTGCGCAACTGTAGCCTAAATTTCATGGTAAAAGTTTGACTGGTAAAAAAAAGGATGATTTCCATATTGCTGTTTTTTCACATCGTGTTGTGGAATCTGGCGTCAACGTAACTGGATAATTGTTAGCCTATTTGATAGATATATTGTTTTATCACATTAGGGTGTCAATTTCAACAAACAGGGCATTATTCGCATTTCTCCTAGCGCTCAGGATTGCTTTCATCAGAATTAATGTCGCACTCCAGAATGGACCTCGTCGGGCTATACTTCCTACAGCTGGCGCTCATTGGTGAGTAATCAAATATAGGAAATTGAAATGTTAAAACCTTGCACTGATTTGTATGTCTGCTTGTGCTGAAGTGAGTTCATTAGAACGTGTCAAAACGTAATCAGGTACCAAGAGTTGTTTCTCGCAGTGTGTTGAAGAAACTGTAAGTTTTTTTTCGCCCCTGTCCCTCACATCGGCGCGGACACAGGTGCTGCTCCGCACGGGCACCTGGCCGCATCGAGACGGCAGAATAACTCGAGCTGGAGTGTTGCCGACATGCCGCCTTCACATGCTTTAGACAAGTAATAACGATGATAAATGATATCATTCCGGTTCCCCTGAACACGACCGTCCTGGTTTATGAGCGTGCGCGCAGGATAATGTCCATTAGGGATAATGCAGATTGTCACTGTATGTCAACTTGATGACTCCGCGGGGACGGTATGTTCAGATAGCTCATATAATGACTACAGAGATCGAACTGTTTCAGTACCAGTGATGGGTTGTCTTCTTATTCAGACTTGCTTACCTGGAAAATAACCACATCTTGCCCTAGTTAATGAATTTCTTAATTTTAATATAAGGATCAGTGAGTCCTGTGAGGTCAAAACCTCATGTTCCTTAAATGTTATTAAGAACCGCAACTGCAACTAATTCTGAATCTCTTATAATTAATCCCTAGATTAATTTTACTGAGTGGATTGACGCCATCAGCAATTTCATTATGAACTTGCATGTGATGCCATGCTGTTTTATGCATTCTTACAAAATCAAACCCCTGTTTAACATAAACATGTGTGTTTTTCTGCAACCAAGTATATAGTGAACCAAAGCATACTGTATATTTCCATGCGGCAGGGTCACATTGAGATTCAAACCACTCCAAACCCAGGGATGATGTTGCTCTGTAATCCTGTGTTTCTCTGATGCTCTGATACTGCTGTAACCAGTTGTCCCTCTTTGTGCTGCTCCCCTGTTTGCCACTAGTGTGTGTGTGTGTGTGTGTGTGCACGCTCGTGCATGCGTGTGTGTGCGTGTACACGCGTATGTCAATGTAAATGTTTACCACGTCGCCGCGTTACAGCTACACCTCTCGCGTCGCTGCTCTCCATAGCTGCCTCTGGAGGCCGCCTATACAGAACATCCACACACGCACCACAGCCACCGCACACACAGTCACACGCTCGCACACGCACACGCACACACACCACCCACAGTACGCCACCCACAGACAGACTCATCCAGCCACGCCAAGTCTCCTGCTGCCCCTGTTTCAACAGGGCGGAGCTCCGAGGAGCCTGGTCCGTAAGCACCTGTCACGGCGGACGTTAACTACCTGTCACCTGCTCTTCGCTCCACCGGAGGCACACTGACAGCTGGCCATAGTCTTCCTCTGATGTTGTTTTCACCTTGTCAAGGGGGACGTCAGCACAGCAGAGTGTCTCTTTAGCGAAGGTCTCATCTTCCTGTCTGTCTGTCTGTCTGTCTGTCTGTCGGATAGCTGGGACGCCATCCAGAGTGTGGAACACTCGGCACCCTGACGCGGGTGATGCCCGGCCACACCCAGAGGATGGCACATTCTAGAACATCACAGGACGGTGGCTGTATAGAGGATGTCTATAACCTCACAGGACAGTGGATATACATCTCGAGGATGTCTATCATAGTATATAGCATCACAGGACAGTGGATATATAGAAGATGTCTATCACCTTATAGGATGGTGGGTATACATCTCGAGGATATTATATAACATCACAGAGCAGACTTTACTGTGCTTCAGCTGTGTCTACAGTAAACTGTACAGTATTGTTCAGCTGGTCCAAGAATGTACGTTTATTCAAATGGCACCGACAAGGAGATGGGATTTTCATGTATTTCATGAACATTTAATGGCTGCTATCGCCATCCTCTGCATGGTAACCATCACACACTCAAGAAAGGGAAGGAACTGCAAACCCCATGTTTAGCGGCTAGCCTTGAATCAAACCATGTCAGATGATGCCCTGCTGTGATTTACAGCACTTTATGCATTTATTCCAACAAATAGGTGTGTGTAGTAATAGGTGTGTGTAGTATAGGTGTGTGTAGTACAGGTGTGTGTAGTGTAGGTGTGTGTAGTGTAGGTGTGTGTAGTACAGGTGTGTGTAGTACAGGTGTGTGTAGTATAGGTGTGTGTAGTACAGGTGTGTGTAGTATAGGTATGTGTAGTACAGGTGTGTGTGTAGTACAGGTGTGTGTGTAGTATAGGTGTGTGTAGTACAGATGTGTGTTGTACAGGTGTGTGTAGTACAGGTGTGTGTAGTACAGGTGTGTGTGTGTAGTATAGGTGTGTGTAGTATAGGTGTGTGTAGTACAGGTGTGTGTGTGTACTATAGGTGTGTGTAGTATAGGTGTGTGTAGTACAGGTGTGTGTGGTAGTATAGGTGTGTGTAGTACAGGTGTGTGTAGTACAGGTGTGTGTAGTACAGGTGTGTGTGTGTGTGTAGTATAGGTGTGTGTAGTATAGGTGTGTGTAGTACACGAGACATCCTTCTAAAGGAAACCACTGGCCTGGTTATCAGTGCAGGTTTAGAGAGCTCCATTCCAGCAGAACACAGTTTCTGTGATGTTTCCTCTGCTGCAATGTGGGTCACCTGTGGCTTCAGGGAACCCAGAGTGAGGGTGTGGGAGAGAGAGCCCACACAGAACGCCATCCGTCTCTGCTCCTCCAGTCTGCGCTTAGCATTTACGACACGCCATCCACAATAGTGGGATTGATCCGTCGATTGAGTTTGTCACGTGTCACTTCTCTGAGCGGGTCTGCCTTGGGTGTCAAGGCCACGTCTGAGACAGGGCAAGAAGCACATCTTGAGAAGTGGTACTCTGGAGTCGATTTCAGCAGAGGGGCTCGGTCGTCAAGTCGCCCGTCGCCTGGAAGGAAGCCGAACCCCTACTACCCCGGCAGTCAGGGAACCAGGCGGCGTCGACTCCTTCGCATGCCGGGCAAACTGGTGACATTTGGGTGCATTGTCCGAGCCCGGCCCCGTGGCCTTCACAGCGACGCCTGGCCGCTGCCAGGCCGTACGTGGAAAGAGCAGATGGAAGTAATTACCAGACGAGGCTGGGAGAGAGAGAGAGAGCGCGGAGGCAGAGGCGGATGAGGAAGAGCTCGGAGGCAGGACTGAGCCCCAGCACGGACCCTGTGGAGAGGTACACGCGAGAGAGCGGGAACCACAGCGGGCCCCTTTATGTTAAATCTTGCCATTTCGCTCTTTTGTTAAGAAAAGATTGGGAGCCAATTACCCCGGCTGAGCAGCACGAGAAGGATGTGGCATTTAGTTCCACGCGTGTTCCCGAATCGAAATAACAGCCTGCAAACGGTCTGCAGTGATTGAATCTCAGAGAGAGAGAAGTCTAAATGCCTCAGTTTATCTCTCCGCGCAGAGACTTTCGAGCACAGACAGACAGGTAGACCGGATGCAGACAGACAGACAGACAGGTAGATAGGATGCAGACAGAAAGAAAGACACATTCAGATAAGTTTGAAATAGACAGACAGATTTACAGACATACAGGCAGACAGGATGCAGGCAGACAGACAGGTAGATAGGATGCAGACAGAAAGACAGACACATTCAGATAAGTTTGAAATAGACAGACAGATTTACAGACATAAAGGCAGACAGGATGCAGGCAGACAGACAGACAGGATGCAGACAGACAGGGAGACAATATGGTCCATCATGACAACCCAGCACCACACATATCCAACCATCCTGCTATGGGTCCTGGTTCTGGTTCTGGTTCCAGTCTTGGTCTTCTGGTCCTGGTCTTCTGGTCCTGGTCTTCTGGTCCTGGTCTTCTGGTCCTGGTCTTCTTGTCCTGGTCCTGACGCCCTCCTCCTGGTGGTCAGTGGGTTCTGGTGAGAGTGGACTGCTCTCCTGTAGGCAGACTTTCACAGAACCGGCCTCCCCAGAAACATGGACAACGGGGCTGGCGAGACCTAATTACTTAGTGTCGGTGTTCTGCACGCTACTACAGTCGACATCTCCAGTCACTAGTCCGAGTCCAGATCCGCCTCTCTCCTTGTTGATCGAGATTCACTCTGTTACGTGCTTCAGAGCACGCAGACAAAACAGTGAGACGTTTAGGATTCCATAAAGAGGATGTTGAAAAGCGTGAAGTGAAACAATTTGTTAGTGTGTAATTGCGGGGCAGTCCTGGGCCATCTCTGGAAGTCTGCTGCAGCTGATTGAATAAACCCCCAGCATCACAGACTCTCCCCTGGGATTGCACAGGCTCTGTTTCCTTGTAATAACAAATCCATGGAATTTCAAAAGGTATGAAAGTAAGTAAGGACAAAAACGTAGTCAAACAAGAACGTCTTTGGCACATTATTTCTATTACTAAGATTGCTATATTAAATATGGTATAATGATATATCAGGATGAGACATACGACCCTGATGTTTCTGCAGGCCTACTTCAGTCCACCATCAGGAGAACCGAGAGAAACATGAAGCTGCTTGTTTCCTAGTTGAGTGATTCGGTCAGCAGAACCAGGTGGAGATTTGAGTGATTCGGTCGGCAGAACCAGGCGGAGATTGGAGTGATTCGGTCAGCAGAACCAGGTGAAGATTTGAGTGATTCGGTCAGCAGAACCAGGTGAAGATTTGAGTGATTCGGTCAGCAGAACCAGGTAAGGATTTGAGTGATTCGGTCAGCAGAACCAGGTGAAGATTTGAGTGATTCGGTCAGCAGAACCAGTGGAGATGTGAGTGATTCGGTCAGCAGAACCAGGTGGAGATTTGAGTGATTCGGTCAGCAGAACCAGGTTTAGATTTGAGTGATTCGGTCAGCAGAACCAGGTGGAGATTTGAGTGATTCGGTCAGCGGAACCAGGTGGAGATTAGAGTGATTCGGTCAGCAGAACCAGGTGGAGATTTGAGTGACACGATGTTTGCTGCTATAATTGTTAAAACTTCCTTACTACTACTGACTCTACAACAATATACGTTCATTAAGTCAGAAGCAAAATAGTGTAGGTAGAAAGTACAGCAGAACATCAAGGATCAGAAGTGCGTAGTTCTACTGGTGGTCAGAGTCAGGGAACTGGTCTGTATTGACTAGCCATGTTACAAGTTACTAAGCCTTACCCTTCCCCTGAGAGGCTGTGAGCTTGTACAGCTAACAGTCCCTGTATCACCGTTGTTCCTGCTTCTTAATGGATCAACATGGTTTCATTCCTAGATTTGATTCACTGCGCCCTAACTCTGGACTGATTCCTGGACGACATCCATGTATTCCATGAGATATTTGCTCGTGAATGTATCTGTATATATGGGTTACACTCAACTGGATCTATGCATTTTTCATCATGAATATATTTAGTCTGACATGAGAAGCACATATGGCAGGAAGACGAATTACTGCCAATATCACGCTTCTGAAAGGCACGGCGTACAAAGGTGTCCATGTGGAATCTGGACTGCCATACAGTGGGCAATATAGTGGGTTCTGGAGAAGCCTCTTCAGAATCATTTCCAATTTATTTTGGAAATCTTTCAAGCAGTATGTGCGGGTGGAAAGGAGAGCAGGGGAACGGATGAACAACAGGGACAAATATGATTCGGGGGTGTGCACCTGTTATAATCCAGTTGGACTTTTGGAGCAGAAGGAGAACGACAGAAGGCACAGACAGACACACACACACATACACACGCGCGTATATACGCACGCACACACACACACACACACACGCAGACAGACAGACACACGCACACAATCGCTTTCTATTTTCTTCAAATCGAATTCCAGTTGCCTGTTGCAAAGTCAGTGTGGTCTCAGCCTTCCTCTGTGTTGCCTGCAGTCAAGCTCATTTAATTTGAGAATACTTTTTTTAGACACGCTCCTTCTGGTGGAACAGTGAATATATGATGTAAAGGCTGTCTGCCTGGAGACTGGGGCCAGGGAAAGATCAAACAACCAAGGGGAGGGGGACTGATAGAGAGGGATGGGAAGCAGAAAGAAAGGAGATAGAAAAAGAGCAAGAGTGAAAGAGAAATATTCAGTCAGCGGGTCCGCTCTCATCCCTTAAGTCAACCTCCATCTTTAAAGCCACCATATTTATGTTTAATTAGATGCTTTAAACTCTGTCCATCTGTCGTCCTGCCTCTGAAGTCTGACCTGGTATTCTATCATTGATCTCCACCACCCTGACCTTTCAGTGTTTTAAACAGGTCCCCCCCCTTTTCACCATGGTCTGGTCCTGCCTGGCCAGGGACTGGACTATGCTCTGGGGCTAGCAGGTACTGTTCTGGGGCTAGCAGGTACTGTTCTGGGGCTAGCAGGTACTGCTCTGGGCCTAGCAGGTACTGTTCTGGGCCTAGCAGGTACTGTTCTGAGGCTAGCAGGTACTGTTCTGAGGCTAGCAGGTACTGCTCTGGGGCTAGCAGGTACTGTTCTGGGGCTAGCAGGTGCTGTTCTGGGGCCAACAGGTACTGTTCTGAGGCTAGCAGGTACTGTTCTGGGGATAGCAGGTACTGTTCTGAGGCTAGCAGGTACTGTTCTGGGGCTAGCAGGTACTGTTCTGAGGCTAGCAGGTACTGTTCTGGGGCTAGCAGGTACTGTCTGGGGGCTAGCCGGTACTGTTCTAGGGCTAGCAGGTACTGTTCTGAGGCTAGCAGGTACTGCTCTGTGGCTAGCAGGTACTGTTCTGGGGCTAGCAGGTGCTGTTCTGGGGCCAACAGGTACTGTTCTGAGGCTAGCAGGTACTGTTCTGGGGATAGCAGGTACTGTTCTGAGGCTAGCAGGTACTGTTCTGGGGCTAGCAGGTACTGTTCTGAGGCTAGCAGGTACTGTTCTGGGGCTAGCAGGTACTGTTCTGGGGCTAGCCGTACTGTTCTAGGGCTAGCAGGTACTGTTCTGAGGCTAGCAGGTACTGTTCTGGGGCTAGCAGGTACTGTTCTGAGGCCAACAGGTACTGTTCTGAGGCTAGCAGGTACTGTTCTAGGGCTAGCAGGTACTGTTCTGGGGCTAGCAGGTACTGTTCTGAGGCTAGCAGGTACTTATCTGAGGCTAACAGGTACTGTTCTGGGGCTAGCAGGTACTGTTCTGAGGCTAGCAGGTACTGTTCTGAGGCTAGCAGATACTGTTCTGGGGCTAGCAGGTACTGTTTTGAGGCCAACAGGCACTGCTCTGGGGCTAGCAGGTACTGTTCTGGGGCTAGCAGGTACTGTTCTGAGGCTAGCAGGTAATGCTCTGGGGTTAGCAGGTACTGTTCTGGGGTTAGCAGGTACTGTTGTGGGGTTAGCAGGTACTGTTCTGAGGCTAGCAGGTAATGCTCTGGGGTTAGCAGGTACTGTTCTGGGGTTAGCAGGTACTGTTGTGGGGTTAGCAGGTACTGTTCTGGGGTTAGCAGGTACTGTTGTGGGGGTTAGCAGGTACTGTTGTGGGGTTAGCAGGTACTGTTCTGAGGCTAGCAGGTACTGTTCTGGGGCTAGCAGGTACTGCTCTGTCTCCCTGGACTCTAACAACCACACACTCCATAAGATAGAGGCCAAAAGTGGCCGTATAAAAACACAGTGTTTCCAGCGTCTAGTAGCAGGGCTCTTCTAGGCAGCCAAAAGGCTCACTGACCTCGCTTGTGATTGGCTACCTGCCAGACCCCAGGGTTAGGTGTTAACCACCTCAGAGCAAGATGCTGTGAGGGGAGGTGTCGGTGGGAAAGGATAGCACTGAAAGATTGCTTGGAATCTGTTGAGCCACACAGAGAGCAGTTACTCGCTTGCTGCAGCCTTCACAGGCTCCACTTACTCCAGTCTCCATCAGGGAGCTAACAGAGTGCACCAGTGGACGAGGTGAATGCAGGCCAGGGACCCAGAGGAGCCCCAGACCTGGAGGGTGCCCCGGTCTGCTGGAGACACTGCCAGGGACAGCTGTATTAGATGGGGTGGAGGAAGGTTGTAGAGGAGGGGGCGGAGGGGGTAGAGGAAGCTGGCTTTGTTACAGAGGGAGGAGAGGGGGGGGGTGGAGGAGGAGAGGGGGGGGAGGAGGAGGAGAGGGGGGGGGTAGGAGGGTGTAGAAGGCTGAGGAGGGAGAGAGGGAGAAGGTGTAGGAGAAGGAGGGGGCTTTGGAGCTCAGTGCTCTGCGAGGTGCAGCGTTAGTATCTGTCAACCAGTCAGGTATAGTCTCCGGAACTTCTCCACTCGGTAATAACGCTGGTTACACCCCCCTCTATCAGCTCGGCTGCTAAACGGGGAATTATGCAGCGCTCGACAAAGGGACTGTGTCAGGGACGTGACCACGGCGCTCCTCGGCGCCGCGGGAGACGAGGGAGCCGGGAGGGGAGATCTGCATAGCGCACATGGCAGCAATCTCACCCTCATACGCCTGGCCACGCTTTCATCCCCGGCGCTGCGGCCTTATCACAGTTGGCTCCTCAATTGCAACAGCGTTTATTTAACATTTGTCGTAGCGATACATATCTGTCTCTGTAGGTTTTGGCTGGCCTATGCATAGCGTCGGATCATTACCCGGTCCCAGACGCGGCCTTTTGTTCCTTCACAGCCATCCGAGTGGGTTTATTTGGCACTGTTGGTTTTATGTCGGTAGGTAGGTATTCTCCCTCTCTGTGTGTGAGTGTTTTTTCGGTGTTTATCTTGGTGTTGCGGATGTTTTTTGGACTGTGGTGGTTGTGTGTGTGGTGTGTTCAGTGTATGGGTTTGCGGCCCCTATGATCCTGCTGGTGTATAGCCTGATCCCTTGTTGTGCTTTTTATGAAGATAAATATGTCCGTGTTCCTTCTGACAGTAAACCTTCAACAGCAGTCGTTGTCACACCTCTCTGCGCTGATCCCTGTTCCACATTAGGACCTGTAGTGAGGGCCAACACGTCAGCTACACTGAGTTCCCTCCCTCCCTACCTACAGCAAGCAAAAAGAGACAAGAGACGAAGAAAAGAAGAGAGAAAAACAAACGAAGAGGGCAGGAACAGAGAGGAAACGAGACGAAAAAAGACGAGAAGAAGACAAGAAGAGGCAAGAGGAAAGAAGAAACGGGAAGACAGTAAAAGACAAAAGGAGAGAGAAAGCACGAGCAGGAATAGAAACGAAGAAGAGAAAGGAGAAAAGCAAAGCAGACGCGACAGGAGAAACAAAGAGCAGACAGACAAAGGGTCGCGGTAACCATGCAGCACCGGAAGAAAGAACGAGAAAGCAGAAAGAACAGCTAACAATAAGAAGAGCAAGAGGAAAAGAACAAAGACGTAGAAAGCGGAACAAAGAAAAGCAAAAGAAAGAAAAGACACAGATGAGTCCTGCAAAGCTACTGCCACGTATTCCCATGACCTGATAACCCAAGAACATCTACTCAAGACCACTCCGCCCGAAACAACCTCCAATCCTAACACTCTAGCAGAACCCGACCCTCATCACCTCCCATCCAGTCCCCTCCCCTACCCCAACTCACTCCCTCCTCTCCCTCACCCTCTTCCCCTCACTCTCTCTCCCCTTCTTCTCTTCCTTCCTCACAGAATTGCTGCCTGGTCTACTGTCGCAGGCTTGTTAGCTGTCTCCGTGTGGCTTGTTACCAAGGCCAGTGATCCATGCATGCCATCCCACGGAGGGAGGAGGGATAGAGAGACAGACGGACGTGAGAGATGGAGGGTAGAGGAGGGGGGTAGAGAGATAGAGAGGGGTAATAGAGAGAGGAGGGGTTAGAGAGAGGAGGGATGGAGAGGGCTGATTGCTGCCTAGCATGCCTCGTATGCTTCATGATGATACCTGCCTTCCTACTGGTGGTTTACTGATATTGTTCATGCGACTTGAGTGTTTAGGTCACATAGGAATACGATTGAAACTTGAGACTTGTTCTAGTTCCTGAGGAACCTATCCTGAGGTACTTCCTGGTTCCTGGGTGGGCCATACTCAGCTGGTCTCTTTGGGCTTGGCTGCTCTGGGTTCGGGATAATCCTGTAATTGCCTCCTTATGGAATCGGTTAGTTAGCGCTGTGTTTACTCCACAAAACACTAAACAACAACAATGTACCAGGGGGATGAGAAGCCTTTGTATATCTGACCCTCTGGGAAATCTTCAAAAGATCAACACCATTAATTACTATGCTTGATTCCCTTCGATGTTAAATTCAATGCTATCAGGCCTATTGTAGAGTAGAGTTAATGGACCACAGTTGTGGGAACATTCAAGGTTAGGCTACATGTTAAAACAAGCCCTGAGCTTCCTCTCTCTCTATATACACTCGACGCTTCCTCACTAAACTCTCCTGAGGTCCTCCCGAAATAGAAACCCATTCCGTCATTTATTTATTCATGTTCTATTTTCTTGCTTACTGTATTTTCCGATCTGCCGAGGCTGACAGGGCTGGGCGTGACGTCTTCCTCCACGCTCTCTAACGAGCGACGAGCTCCGCGGCGTTCCCAGAGCGTCACCCGCACTGCTCGCCATGGCGCCCCTCTGGCGTAGATCTGGAAAGCATAGATCTGTCTGCCAAAGATCTGCCCGACGTAGTGTGTCTGGTACACATTTGTCTCACTTAATCACCAGCTCGAGATGTTTGGTAGTGCACCTCCCTTTTCGCTCGATACAGTCCACACGTCCGCCCTACTACGCCCCACCCCTGCGGACAAACACGAGCGCACGTGCACAAACCCACCGTACGCAGTCGGACTCAGCAACCAGTGACGCATCATGCCGTCCTCACCACCATCGTCCCCCATATCGCTCTCCCCCCATCCCGCCAACGCCTCCACCACCTTCACACCCCCAGTCCTCCCCCCTTCATCCACACCTTCCTCCCCCCTTCCTCCCACCTTATTCCCCCCTTCCTCCCACCTTCCTCCCACCTTCCTCCCCCCTTCCTCCCACCTTCCTCCCACCTTCCTTCCTGGTTGTCACCTGGCTCTCCTCCAGGCCCACCAGAGATTAGGGTGAGGAAGGTTGGCGTCACATGGTGTGAGCGGAGCGTGAGGGGAACAGTGTGCTAAAGCATGCAGTGAGAAAGCGAGCGCGAAGACGTACACGCTCCAGCGTGTGTCTGCTCCCAAAGAGCCCAACCCCTTCCTGCTGTCTACGCGGTCCAGTCCCAGGGAAACACGCCCCCCGAAAGGAGCGCGGCACGAAGAGAGATGGGGGACGCGGAGGGGGGGGGATGTGAGAGGGCGGTCGAAAGGTCCAGAGGGGACGGAGCGCGTACGTGTGAGGAAGACGGACAAGACGAGAGAGGCCGGTGAAGGGAGAGGAAGAGAGAGAGTGATCAAGGAAAGAGGAAGACAGGGACTGAAGGTGGAGAGAAAAAAAGAGAGAACGGGTTCCGCGGGGGGTTAATTTGTCATTTCCCAGCATGAGCTTCTGTTGAGCTGTGAGCACTATTTAGCGGTCCACTCCTGATCACTGATTGGGTATCATGGCTGCTCCCCATAACCTGCTCACATGGCACAGTCTCATCCAGCTCACTCTCGATTGGTGGAGGTTTCAGCCTGCTCTGCTCGGATTGGTCCTCACCTGGCCAGGGCAAACTCTGTTCTGCAGGATGCGTTTGCGTAGAAATGGGCCATGAAGTTGGGGTTGAAAGTTATGGGTGTGTCTGGAGGATGAGCAACACGTTAGAGCAGTGCTTCTCATCCTTCAAACACGCCTCTACATCAGAGACAGTCCAAAACCACAAATCGAATGAAATGAAATGAAAGCCATCACTTAATGTATCATGTTTTTCAATGAGCAATCAGCCATGTTAATAGGAAGGGTTTCCATTGCTTTAAATGTTCAGGTTGTTTAAG
Organism: Mallotus villosus; assembly: GCA_903064625.1. Taxonomy (NCBI): domain Eukaryota; kingdom Metazoa; phylum Chordata; class Actinopteri; order Osmeriformes; family Salangidae; genus Mallotus; species Mallotus villosus. The sequence continues at coordinate 508,551 of CAEFZP010000795.1, forward strand.
ACACAATAGGTTAACTCACTCACGTCTATTGTATTGGCTCAACACAGGATTCTTCTAAAATACAACATTCAAAACTAACCAGAGTCAAGCTGTGGACAGGTGGATGATAGAAGACTATGATTATTACAGACCTGGCTCATCGCACCATGCTCTAGTCTCCCTCTTCAATGCTGTCAACTTCCCACGTTGTAATGGAAATCATTTTTGGCTGCATGAAAATGCCTTTCTGATTCGGAATTTCAGCTTTGGCAAACGTCCATCTCTGCATAGTTAACCTACTGACAGCTTTTCACACAACCCCGCATTTTGAACTGTTGGACAGCGGATAGATTATAGGCACTAGCCTTTTCCTCAAGTCTGCAGTTATTCCACCCACATGGAGGACCTCCCGATTAATTGAGTGAAAACGATAGCAAATTCCTGTAATTTGCAAGTGCTGCCCCTGAACCTTAGCTGGTGCCTCAGAACCTTTGTGGTTTCGTGTTCGCTTCCATTGGTCCTCTTTCTCTCTGTCTGTCTCTCTATCTCTGCATGTATGTCTCTCTGCCTGTCTCTCTCTCTCTGCTGTCTCTCTCTCTCTCTGTCTCTCTCTCTCTGCCTGTCTCTCTCTCTCTGCTGTCTCTTTCTCTCTCTCTCTGTCTCTCTCTCTATCTCTCTCTCTCTTTGCCTGTCTCTTTCTCTCTCTCTCTCTCTGCCTGTCTCTTTCTCTCTCTCTCTGTCTCTGTCTCTCTCTCTCTCTCTGCCTGTCTCTGTCTCTCTCTCTCTGCCTCTCTCTCTCTCTCTCTCTCTCTCTCTCTCTCTCTCTCTCTCTCTCTCTCTCTCTCTCTCTCTCTCTCTCTCTCTGCCTGTCTCTCTCTCTCTGCCTGTCTCTGTCTCTGTCTCTCTCTGCCTGTCTCTGTCTCTGTCTCTGTCTCTGTCTCTGTCTCTGTCTCTGGGCCCTATCTTGCACCCAGCGCAATTGACTTTGTCAGTGACGCAAGTATCATTCCTATCTTGCACTCGGCGCAAAGCGGATTTTTCCCTCCACGGGCGCACGTCGAAATGACCTTGCGCTCCCGGGGGCGGTTTTAGCGAAAAAGGAGGCGTGTTCCGGCGCAAACGTTCTTGGTGCTATCTTGCGGTTTCCGAAAAACCATTCCGCCACTGACCAGGAAAAAGGTGGTTTAAAGACACTGGCGCATTATTCAGATGCTATTTTAAGGGCGCAAGCTTGGTCCGTGCGCACTGCTGGCGAAGCCAGGGTATTCTTCCTGCGAAAATACGTATTGTTTTGATTTATTGTATGGCTAGCTGTGTTACATTTCGTTCATGTCAATGATTAATAAGATGTTCATGAGAAATCTGTATGTATGTGAACTTGAATTGTAACAACTGTGGCAATTTACCCCTCCGCCTGTTTAACCGAAGCTAATTTGGGTAGGTTTCTTCTCCCATGCACATCAGAATCAGAATTCGGTTTTCAATTTACTGTGGCAGGAAGGTGCAAACAGGTCTTAAATTAAGTTAAAAAACAGTTACACTAATTCTAAGAACTAAGCAATTACAAAAAAATATATATGTCAAAATAGGCTACATTTGAATGAGCAGCATGAGTGGGCAACTTAGTGCAATGAAACTGCTCTGCCTTTCCCATACAATGTCACTTCTCTATCGTTTACGGTCCTGACAAGAACGTCCGTCTCCTGTGAACCGCTGGCGTGCGCCTGGCAAATCCGCCGTTATAATAGCAATCCGCCATGGAACAAGCGCTGCTCTTAAAGGGAATGTGAGATGACGCTCTGATTGGCTTATTGCACGTTACGCCCAAACCACACCCATTAGTAATGTAGCTACCTCTTTTACATTTGCGTCTGGCGCAAAGTCATTTATCCCGCTGCTAAAATAGCAACCGCACCGGAGTCCCGCCCACTTGCGCTTTGCGCTTTGCGCTTTGATACTTGCGTTTCAGATCGTCAAAATAGGGCCCACAGTCTCTGTCTCTGTCTCTGTCTCTGTCTCTGTCTCTGTCTCTGTCTCTGTCTCTGTCTCTGTCTCTGTCTCTGTCTCTGTCTCTGTCTCTGTCTCTGGGCCCTATCTTGCACCCAGCGCAATTGACTTTGTCAGTGACGCAAGTATCATTCCTAGCTTGCACTCGGCGCAAAGCGGATTTTTCCCTCCACGGGCGCACGTCGAAATGACCTTGCGCTCCGGGGGGCGGTTCAGCGAAAAAGGAGGCGTGTTCCGGCGCAAACGTTCTTGGTGCTATCTTGCGGTTTCCGAAAAACCATTCCGCCACTGACCAGGAAAAAGGTGGGCTGTGTCTACTACCGCGCACTTGTGCACTTCGAGCACTTACTTTCAGTGCTTAGGGCGCTTACGCTGAAAAACCAAAATAATTCAGTGCACTGAAAGTACCCGGATGATGCACTGCAAACGGTCCAAAAATGAAGTGTCCGACGATGGACACTACTCGCCCTAAACGGGCGCCATCTTGGCTACGTAGCGGAAGAGGAGGAGTCCAGTGACAGAAATACAAGCGGGTTTGTTTCGCGGGTTTAGTTTCTCGTGTGTCGCGAGCAGATTTGCGTGTGTCACTTCCCGCTAAATGGGTAAGTAAAGTGTTCCAGTTTAGACAGCGCTACTCAGCAACTGAGTGCACTGCAAATGTAAGTGCACTTCATTGCAGTGCACTACATTGCAGTGTACTTCATTAAGTGCGCGGTAGTAGACACAGCCATAGTTTAAAGACAATGGCGCATTATTCAGATGCTATTTTAACGGCGCAAGCTTGGTCCGTGCGCACTGCGAAGCCAGGGTATTCTTCCTGCGAAACTACGTATTGTTTTGATTTATTGTATGGCTAGCTGTGTTACATTTCGTTCATATCAATAATTAATAAGATGTTCATGAGAAATCTCTATGTATGTGAACTTGAATTGTAACAACTGTGGCAATTTACTCCTACGCCTGTTTAACCGAAGCTAATTTGGGTAGGTTTCTTCTCCCATGCACATCAGAATCAGAATTCAGTTTTCAATTACTGTGGCAGGAAGGAAGGTGCAAAAAATAAACATATACCCTACGGGTCTCACATTAAGTAAACAAAAGTACAACAGTTAAACTAATTCTAAGAACTAAGCAATACATTTGTTTTAAATATATGTCAAAATAGGCTACATTTGAATGAGCAGCATGAGTGGGCAACTTAGTGCAATGGAAACTGCTCTGCCTTTCCCATACAATCACTTCTCTATCGTTTACGGTCCTGACGAGAACGTCAGTCTCCTGTGAACCGCTGGCGTGCGCCTGGCAAATCCGCCGTTATAATAGCAATCCGCCATGGAACAAGCGCTGCTCTTAAAGGGAATGTGAGATGACGCTCTGATTGGCTTATTGCACGTTACGCCCAAACCACACCCATTAGTAATGTAGCTACCTCTTTTAGATTTGCGCTTGGCGAAAAGTCATTTATCCCGCTGCTAAAATAGCAACCGCACCGGAGTCCCGCCCACTTGCGCTTTGCGCTTTGCGCTTTGCTACTTGCGTTTCAGATCGTCAAAATAGGGCCCTCTGTCTCTGTCTCTCTCTCTCTCTCTATCTCTCTCTCTCTCTCTCTCTCTCTCTCTCTCTCCCTGTCTCTGTCTCTCTCTCTTTCTCTCTCTCTCTCTGCCTGTCTCTGTCTCTCTCTCTTTCTCTCTCTGCCTGTCTCTCTCTCTGCCTGTCTCTGTCTCTCTCTCTCTGCCTGTCTCTCTCTCTCTCCCTGTCTCTGTCTCTCTCTCTCTGCCTGTCTCTCTCTCTCTGCCTGTCTCTGTCTCTCTCTGTGTGGTCTCTAGGCTGTACCCAGCTGTTTCTTGGTCTTTGTAACAGTTAAAAACATCCTACTTTGTGTGTTCTTATCTGAAGAGCAGCAGAGCTCTCTAAGTGTTGGCAGAGCTCTGTAGAAGCTGTCGGCCTCATCAGACACATCCTCAACATGGCCTCCGCGCTCCCGCTGCTTCTCTGCCGCTCGCCTACCGCCGTCTCCTCTTTCTTTCTAGAGCTTTCTAGACCTTGTCCCCCTTTGTCACTGCCCTCGGGTAGAGATGATGAAACCAGACATAACGACCTCTCCTGAACACGACGGCTTGCTGTTTCAAGCGAGGGGGGCTGGGTGGGGGGTTGGGGGGGGTGCGTGGGGCTGGAAGGGCGGGGGGGGACTCCAGGGGGCGGTCAGCAGTCGATCCCGTTCTGGATAATTGATTTCCTTCAACGTTAAATTGAATGAAATGTAAAGGCCTTATAGCTAAGTAAGCTTTACATTCAGCGCACAGCGCCATGGTTCCACAGACCCACATGAGAGAGTCTGCCATAATGAAGCTGCCGCTGATCGGGACTGATGGCAGCATTAGAGACTCTGTGTACAGTAGCTTACAGCTTTTGCATGGATAATGTCCTCGCTAATTAGGCTACTCGCACACACACACACACACACACACACACACACACACGCACCACACACACGCGCACCCACGTACAAACACAGGCCCACACACCATACACTCACACAGACACACACACACCAAACACTCATACTTACACACAAAGTGTTAAATAGCTGCCAAAAAAGAGTAATGGTGCAATACTAGAAAACCAAATGGCTTTTCATTTATACTTCACAAAATCACACACTGTATTCACTGACGTAGACAGGAAGGACAACGTTGGGTTACAGTGAGACAGGAAGTATGGAGGACAGGCTTACAGGACAGTATGGGCCATGTCCACTTCTGATCAGGCTTTGTCTGTAGTCCATAGGGACTTCAGTAGTAAGGCTGATGATGTGGGCGTGTCTTAGACTTCTTTTGAAGAGAGACTGGTCCACGAGTCTCCTGGTGTAAAGTCATGTAAAGGACACTGCATCCTCACCGCTTCAGCATACCAGCCGCAGTTATAGCTTCTATATTACCGCGGTGATGCATGACCACTGCCCAGTCTGTCTGATCCCAGGTCACAGCAGCCCGAGCTTTCTCTCCCCCTCTCTCTCTCTCTCGCCCCTTTTTCTCTCTCACACCTTCCTCTCTAATTATCTCCCTTCTCAATGTTGCTGTGTCTCCTCCCTCTACACTATTTCTCTCTCTCCCACTCTCTCGCCCTCTCTCTCGCATCTCTCTCGCCCTCTCTCTCGCCCTCTCTCGCCCTCTCTCTCGCCCTCTCTCTCGCCCTCTCTCTCGTCCCTCTCTCTCCCCCCCTCTCTCCCCTCTCTCTCGTCCCTCTCTCTCGCCCTCTCTCTCGCCCTCTCTCTCCCCTCTCGCTCGCCCCAGGGGTTATCCACGGTGTGTGTCCCCGTGCTCCCAGAGAGAGGGTTATTTACAGAAGGTGTGGGTGGTGTCAGAGGGAAGCTCAGATAAGGTGATGTGGAGTGTGCCGGCCCTGGCCGCGCTGCCCGGCGCTCCCTGTAGCTGTGAATCATGGGATACCCGGGGGAGCTCGGGACAGAACTGTAATTAAACCTCCACACTATCATCCTTCTCCTGCCCCCACTCCTCCTCCCCTCTCCTCTTCCCCTCTCGTTTTTTTCTTCGTTTAAATTCCTTCTCTTCTCCCCGTGTCCTCTCCTTACCTCTCCCTCCCCTGGCGCCCCCTGTACCCTCCTCCTCTCCCCTCCTCCTCTTCCCTCAACCTGTCACCCCCCTGTAATCCCCCTCTCCCTCCAGAGCTGCTGTGAGGTTCCTCTCCTCTCGCCCTCCTGCCGTCTCTCCCAGACGTGTTCCCCTGGCTGGGAGTGAGTCTGCAGGATCAGCTGGGGTCCTTCAGGCCCTGGTGGCGGAGAGAGGTTTCCGTGGCGACCTCCGCTCTGTGACTTTGACAACCCGCGCAGCATCCGCACACACACAATGTCAACACGCGATTGATCTAATGTTCATAAGCACCGCACGCATCGGCATTCACGGGGTAATGACGTAGACACCTGCTAATTACCGACATGAAATGTGACCGTCGTGTCCGCATCGCCAGAATGACTTGGTTTGGATGAGGGAGCGCTTTAACAGACCTTTATGTTCTAGCAGCCAAATGATCTCTCCCAACTCAACGTGTACCTGTTCACCCGGGAATGACCCGTGCACAGTGACCCGGGCAGAGTGGATTCGGAAACTGCACCCTTGAAAAATGGTTTGATGTGGCACTTCAGATATGATGTGGTTTCTATGACACTGTGCAATGGAATGCTGTAGCTGAGATGTTGTTGTTGTGACACTGTAGCTGAGATGTTGTTGTTGTGACACTGTAGCTGAGAGGTTGTTGTTGTGACACTGTAGCTGAGATAGATATGGTAGATACAAGAACGTTCCTTGACTCGGACCACAGAAACACAGTTAGAACTAGGCACTACTGTTAGAACTAGGCACTACTGTTAGAACTAGGCATTACTGTTAGAAAACTAGGCATTACTGTTACACTGCGTGGGGTGGTGCGTGGGGTGGTGTGTGGGGTGGTGGGTGTGGGGTGGTGTGTGGGGTGGTGAGTGGAGTGGGTGTGTGGGGTGGGTGGGGTGGTGGTGTGGGGGTGGTGAGTGGGGTGGTGCGTGGGGGTGGTGGGGTGGTGAGTGGGGTGGTGAGTGGGGGGTGGTGAGTGGGGGTGGTGCGTGGAGTGGTGTGTGGGTTGGTGTGTGGGGTGGTGTGTGGGGTGGGTGTGTGGTGGTGGTGGTGAGTGGGGTGGTGAGTGGGGTGTGGGGGTGGTGGGGTGGTGAGTGGGGTGGTGTGTGGGGTGGTGTGTGGGGGTGGTGTGTGGGGGTGGTGCGTGGGGTGGTGCGTGGGGTGGTGCGTGGGGTGGTGCGTGGAGTGGTGTGTGGGGTGTGGTGTGTGGGGGGTGGTGTTTAATTTGAACTATTGTAAGATTCACATTTTGTCGCTTGGGACAAAAGTGTCTAAATACAATAACCACAACCCTTCCCAAAAGCTACAATAAAGCTGAGAGTCGTATATGCCCTGGAAAAGAGCATCAATACAAGAGAAGCAGTTGTACTGGACTCACTCACTTTCTCTTGACGATTTGGAGGCCATATAGCACACAATGTCCATACTCAAGTGCAGGTAACAGTGGAAAGCTGCATGGCCCCCTGAACAACACTTGATTATTACCATACAGATACCTTTTGATATCATTTTACCTATGCTTTTACCTAAGACTGTGTCCTCCAATTTAGCTAGATAGATCATTTATTGTATTTCTTCTATAACTACTAGCCTTTAACAAATCAGATGTGTGAGGTGGTATATGCCCATAATCTTCCCCTTCAGTACTTCATTCAGTATTATTCATGTCATTGGATTTTTGCAGTTACGACGTAAGGCGCACACAACACACACTCACACACACACACACACACACACAGCCTCCCTCCCTTCCTGAGAGTCCCCTGTTAATTTGCTTACTCCTTACCACGTCGTCAACTAGTCTTTCTTCGATCTTTTCCTCACTCGTTCCCATGGCCCTGTCATGGCCACTCTCCTCCTCCTCGGCTTCTTCTCTGACCCTGTCACTATGTTGTTTCTGCCTCTCTGGAGCCAGCTACCGCTCCTCCTTCCTCTACAGGTAATGCTGATGTTGAAGCAGCTAAAGCCCCCCCAAACATGTTCGTCATTTTTGCACGTTTTGTGGCATTTGCCTGTAGATTTATCGTTTTCTCCCTTAACTGTTCTGCGCCTCCCTTGTGCTTTGGTGGTCGTTTCTCCATTTTAGCGATGCTAAATTTTAACGACGCTAAACCAGCATACGCATTAGCCAACAGCTCGTTTCTCATGGCCTGCGGGAGGCGATATTATGAATCAGGGGAAGGGGTTTCCTGGATTTGATTGGGTCAGGCCATTGCCAATAAAGAAAATTAACCAATGGGCCCTTGTCAGTTCTTTATGGGGCCGGCCCAAAAAAAGAAAAAAGGCCTCTAAAATATATCGGCGATTCGGCCCAAAAGTATGTTGGCCCACCAGGCAAATGCCCCGTATGCCAGATGGCCAGTCCAGCCCTGTGTGTGGGGCTCAGGTGGACAGGGTGGTGTGTGGGGCTCAGGTGGACAGGGTGGTGTGTGGGGCTCAGGTGGACAGGGTGGTGTGTGGGGCTCAGGTGGACAGGGTGGTGTGTGGGGCTCAGGTGGACAGGGTGGTGTGTGGGGGTGGTGTGGGGCTCAGGTGGACAGGGTGGTGTGTGGGGCTCAGGTGGACAGGGTGGTGTGTGGGGCTCAGGTGGACAGGGTGGTGTGTGGGTGTGTGGGGCTCAGGTGGACAGGGTGGTGTGTGGGGCTCAGGTGGACAGGGTGGTGTGTGGGGCTCAGGTGGACAGGGTGGTGTGTGGGGCTCAGGTGGACAGGGTGGTGTGTGGGGCTCAGGTGGACAGGGTGGTGTGTGGGGCTCAGGTGGACAGGGTGGTGTGTGGGGTGGTGTGTGGGGCTCAGGTGGACAGGGTGGTGTGTGGGGCTCAGGTGGACAGGGTGGTGTGTGGGGCTCAGGTGGACAGGGTGGTGTGTGGGGCTCAGGTGGACAGGGTGGTGTGTGGGGCTCAGGTGGACAGGGTGGTGTGTGGGGCTCAGGTGGACAGGGTGGTGTGTGGGTGGTGTATGGGGCTCAGGTGGACAGGGTGGTGTGTGGGGCTCAGGTGGACAGGGTGGTGTGTGTGGGGCTCAGGTGGACAGGGTGGTGTGTGGGGCTCAGGTGGACAGGGTGGTGTGTGGGGCTCAGGTGGACAGGGTGGTGTGTGGGGCTCAGGTGGACAGGGTGGTGTGTGGGGCTCAGGTGGACAGGGTGGTGTGTGGGGCTCAGGTGGACAGGGTGGTGTGTGGGGCTCAGGTGGACAGGGTGGTGTGTGGGGCTCAGGTGGACAGGGTGGTGTGTGGGGCTCAGGTGGACAGGGTGGTGTGTGGGGCTCAGGTGGACAGGGTGGTGTGTGGGGCTCAGGTGGACAGGGTGGTGTGTGGGGCTCAGGTGGACAGGGTGGTGTGTGGGGCTCAGGTGGACAGGGTGGTGTGTGGGGCTCAGGTGGACAGGGTGGTGTGTGGGGCTCAGGTGGACAGGGTGGTGTGTGGGGCTCAGGTGGACAGGGTGGTGTGTGGGGCTCAGGTGGACAGGGTGGTGTGTGGGGCTCAGGTGGACAGGGTGGTGTGTGGGGTGGTGTGGGGCTCAGGTGGACAGGGTGGTGTGTGGGGCTCAGGTGGACAGGGTGGTGTGTGGGGCTCAGGTGGACAGGGTGGTGTGTGGGGCTCAGGTGGACAGGGTGGTGTGTGGGGCTCAGGTGGACAGGGTGGTGTGTGGGGCTCAGGTGGACAGGGTGGTGTGTGGGGCTCAGGTGGACAGGGTGGTGTGTGGGGCTCAGGTGGACAGGGTGGTGTGTGGGGCTCAGGTGGACAGGGTGGTGTGTGGGGCTCAGGTGGACAGGGTGGTGTGTGGGGCTCAGGTGGACAGGGTGGTGTGTGGGGCTCAGGTGGACAGGGTGGTGTGTGGGGCTCAGGTGGACAGGGTGGTGTGTGGGGCTCAGGTGGACAGGGTGGTGTGTGGGGCTCAGGTGGACAGGGTGGTGTGTGGGGCTCAGGTGGACAGGGTGGTGTGTGGGGCTCAGGTGGACAGGGTGGTGTGTGGGGCTCAGGTGGACAGGGTGGTGTGTGGGGCTCAGGTGGACAGGGTGGTGTGTGGGGCTCAGGTGGACAGGGTGGTGTGTGGGGCTCAGGTGGACAGGGTGGTGTGTGGGGCTCAGGTGGACAGGGTGGTGTGTGGGGCTCAGGTGGACAGGGTGGTGTGTGGGGCTCAGGTGGACAGGGTGGTGTGTGGGGCTCAGGTGGACAGGGTGGTGTGTGGGGCTCAGGTGGACAGGGTGGTGTGTGGGGCTCAGGTGGACAGGGTGGTGTGTGGGGCTCAGGTGGACAGGGGTGGTGTGTGGGGCTCAGGTGGACAGGGTGGTGTGTGGGGCTCAGGTGGACAGGGTGGTGTGTGGGGCTCAGGTGGACAGGGTGGTGTGTGGGGGCTCAGGTGGACAGGGTGGTGTGTGTAGGATCTGAACAGACTTTTATCTAGACTAGAGGACCATGATTACATGAAACACAGATACGCAGGCTGGAAAACCTCCTTTGAAGTCCCCATCCACTCATCACACACACTCTCTCATTCAAACACACACACACACACTCTCTCATTCAAACACACATACACACACTCTCGCATTCAAACACACATACACACACGCGCTCATTCAAACGCACATACACACACTCTCTCAGTCAAACACACATACACACACTCTCTCATTCAAACACACATACACACACTCTCTCATTCAAACACACATACACACACTCTCTCATTCAAACGCACATACACACACTCTCTCATTCAAACACACATACACACACTCTCTTATTCAAACACACACACACTCTTATTCAAACACACACACACACTCTCTCATTCAAACACATAAGCACACTTTCATTCAAACATACAAGCACAAATGATTCCTACAAACACACAAGCACACTCTCCTACAAACATACGCACACATTTACTGTACATATTGTAAGGCTGGGTGTCACCCTGGGTCTCAACTTGATGGCTCTCACACCTCATTGTGTCATTTCCTGTGAATTGCTTGTCATATGTTGATAAGTCAGGGTCAACATTTTGTCTGTTGTTGTGTATAAAAGGAATGGTGAAGCATTGTTCTGTGGTCTTCTTCATCTCCTGAGACCTTCTCCTCAGTTCTCCCTTGTACTCACCCTCCTTCCTCACATCTCGCTTTCTATCTCTGGTTTTACAATAACCATGGTTGCGTAGGTAAGTGTTAACCTTTTATAACATGTTTGCCTTGTAATTGATTTAATTCTATTAAAATGTTATTAAATGTTTATTTCACCTTACTTTGACCATTCCTGCTCTGATTTAACCCATAGAGTCAAATAACTAATTCCATTGGTATTGGCATTATTTGGTTCATGCTAAATACACTGTTCAGTTTCCCATCTTCCTTTAAACCATAGGGGAATTAGTTTAGGTTGTTTAGCCAATATTGAACCCCCTACAATACACACATACACACACAAAACACAAACACACTTATTTCCTCTCTTCTTTCTCCTCTCTACTGTAATATAAGAATAAAACAAGTCATACATACTGGATCTGGAGTGAATGCTCTCCATAACCAAACGTGAAGGACTGTCTTTCTACCAAATACAGCTTGAGGGTCAGACTTGTTACAGTGTATGTCCACGGGGACTCTGAGCTCTCTTCCCATTCAGAGCCGACCAGATAAAGAAATGGCTGAAAACATCATTTAGCATGAATATCACATAACAGCTGACACTAACCAGCAGTGGAACATGGCTGCCTCTCTCCTCTCTCTCTCCTCTCTCTTCCACTATCGCTACGCTATCTGAGATGCATCTCTACTCGCTCTATTCAAGCTACTCTGAGCTGTTATCGAGTAGCTCATGAGCGAGGAGAGCGCTAGCTCGAGACAGCAGCGATCTCGCTCTATCGAGAGCGATCTGCGCATCGCTACGCGTTTCTGTCCTCTCTCTCTTCTCTATACCCTCTCTCTCTCCTATCTATCCTCTCTCTTCTCTCTCTCTCCTCTCTCTCCTCTCTCTCTCCTCTCTCTCTCCTCTCTCTCTCCTCTCTCTCCTCTCTCTCTCCTCTCTCCAGTCCCAAGGCCAGCCGCTCAGAGGACTGTTTAAAGGCTCTGTGTTTAATGCGAGCTGACAGCCAGAGAGACATGGTGACAGATGAAAGCTTTCTATAAGAACATATCATAGAAGCCACGTCACCAGCCCTTTAATTATTAACCCCGCGATGCGGAGGGGCTCCGCAACAAAGAGGGCTTATTTGTTGTTTTTGAATAATTAAGACGTGCTCTTGTTAGAAAATCCTTTTGTTGTTTTGTAAAACACTCCGAGGCAATCGGAGGCGCCGATTCCCCCATGGCGACGCAGGGAGCATCAGGCAGTCAGCCCGCTCGCGACGCAGCCCTGCCTGCATGCTGATGGCTCAATGCAGACACACGTCCTCCATCATCCATAGCGTTGATCTCAAACACCCCTGACTGCGACTGCAGAGTCCAGAGAAGCCCAGAGAAGCCCAGACCCACTCGAGCGGTTCTGTTCATCTGACCGACTTTCCGTGGCACTTGAGCCGAACGAGGTGGAGAGATGGCCCTTCCAGCCGGCGCTCCCGCCTCCCAGGTCAGCTGAACCCTCCTCTCCCCAACCACGTCAGGACAGGTCAGGTGAACCCTCCCTCTCACCCAACCACATCAGGACAGGTCAGGTGAACCCTCCCTCTCACCCAACCACGTCAGGACAGGTCAGCTGAACCCTCCCTCTCACCCAACCACGTCAGGACAGGTCAGGTGAACCCTCCCTCTCACCCAACCACGTTAGGACAGGTCAGCTGAACCCTCCCTCTCACCCAACCACGTCAGGACAGGTCAGGTGAACCCTCCCTCTCACTCAACCACGTCAGGACAGGTCAGCTGAACCCTCCCTCTCACCCAACCACGTCAGGACAGGTCAGGTGAACCCTCCCTCTCACCCAACCACGTTAGGACAGGTCAGCTGAACCCTCCCTCTCACCAACCACGTCAGGACAGGTCAGGTGAACCCTCCCTCTCACCCAACCACGTTAGGACAGGTCAGCTGAACCCTCCCTCTCACCAACCACGTCAGGACAGGTCAGGTGAACCCTCCCTCTCACCCAACCACGTTAGGACAGGTCAGGTGAACCCTCCCTCTCACCCAACCACGTCAGGACAGGTCAGGTGAACCCTCCCTCTCACCCAACCACGTCAGGACAGGTTAGGGCAGCCCTCCCTCTCAGAAGCTGAAATCTGAAGTCTGGAAATCATTAATGTTTGAACAGACCACCTTATCAAGCTCTCTCTCCTGGTTGTCTGTTGGAGGGGCGGGGCAGAGGAATGAGAGAGATCCCTTGCCGCTGGGCAGAGCGGAGTGCTTGGATGAAGACCCAGCAGGGGAGGGAGCAAGGGAGGGAGGGATGGAGGGAGCGAGGGAGCGAGGGATGGGGGAGCGAGGGAGCGAGGGAGCGAGGGATGGAGGGAGCGAGGGAGGGATGGAGGGAGCGAGGGAGGGATGGAGGTGGAAGGATCCTTCGCTCCCTGGGGAGCAGCAGTCCCCAGATCCTCTCCAGAAATATGCCAGGCATCCATCACAGGCTGACAGGCACACAGCGAGGCAGGAGGGGAGAAATGCTCTTACAAACTAAATATAGACTCAAAATAGGCTTATATATATTTATATACAGACCTAAACTATATAGGATATGCAGCGCTCTCTGAAGGAACTAAGACCACAGCACCTTTTTCTACCCTTTCCAAATAATTAGTCAAGGAAAGTTTTGAGTGGGGAACAGAAGGGTTGTACCTGCAGTGGCCTCTTAAATTGAACCCTTCTCTTCCTCACTCAAAACCTTCCTTGTCTAATTATTTGGAAAGGAAAGAAAAGAAAAAGAAAGTGCTGTGGTCTTATTTTTCTTCCAGAGCTGTATATCCTATATATTGTACATACTGAATTTGAAATCTAGAGTATTGACATACAGGCATGCAGAAACACAGACAGGATAACAGACACACACACATTCTGCACAGTAGCACAGACGCAGGCCCGTGTCGTCATGGCTCATTCTGCAGGTTAGCGAGGCACATCCTCTCAGCAGACGGAGTGTTTATCACGTCGGGAACCTCCCCCTCCGCCAATCACAAACAGGCCGGGGCTCCTCGGCACCAATCGCAGGCCGGCTGTGGCTCCTCTCTTCCAGTCGCGAGCTCAGACAGGCGGGACGGTTCTGCTCCGCGGGGCGACGTGCGGGACGGGCCGGGTTCCTCCGTGTCCCGCTGCCGCTGATAAGAGCCCTGTCACCGCGCCGTCACGTCCCTAACCCACGCACGCCGCGCCGCACGCGCCTCCACCCCCCGTCACCGTCCTGGGGAGTACGGCTCCTCGCTGGCTCCTGTGGCTCTCGGTCGCAGGGAGTCCACAGAGGCAGCGTGGACCTGCCAGCCGTGTCTTCCACAGCTGTTCCCGGTGATCTGTTGTGGATGTTGCGCTCATAAGAGCTGTGGGTGAAGCTGGAGCTACCTTGGGGGGTGGAGGTCTGGGGACGTCTGGGTAGGTGGTCTGGGGTGGAGGTGTGGAGATGTCTGGGGTGGGATGTGGAGATGTCTGGGGTGGAGGTGTGGAGATGTCTCGGTAGGTGGTCTGGGGTGGAGGTCTGGGGACGTCTGGGTAGGTGGTCTGGGGTGGAGGTGTGGGTAGGTGGTCTGGGGTGGAGGTGTGGGGTAGGTGGTCTGGGGTGGAGGTGTGGGTAGATGGTCTGGGGGTGGAGGTGTGGGTAGATGGTCTGGGGTGGAGGTGTGGGTAGGTGGTCTGGGGGTGGGAGGTGTGGGTAGGTGGTCTGGGGTGGAGGTGTGGGTAGATGGTCTGGGGTGGAGGTGTGGGTAGGTGGTCTGTGGTGGAGGTGTGGGGTAGGTGGTCTGGGGTGGAGGTGTGGGGTAGGTGGTCTGGGGTGGAGGTGTGGGTAGGTGGTCTGGGGTGGAGGTGTGGGTAGGTGGTCTGGGGTGGAGGTGTGGGGTAGGTGGTCTGGGGTGGAGGTGTGGGTAGATGGTCTGGGGTGGAGGTGTGGGTAGATGGTCTGGGGTGGAGGTGTGGGTAGGTGGTCTGGGGTGGAGGTGTGGGTAGGTGGTCTGGGGTGGAGGTGTGGGTAGATGGTCTGGGGTGGAGGTGTGGGTAGGTGGTCTGTGGGTGGAGGTGTGGGTAGGTGGTCTGGGGTGGAGGTGTGGGTAGGTGGTCTGGGGTGGAGGTGTGGGTAGGTGGTCTGGGGTGGAGGTGTGGGTAGGTGGTCTGGGGTGGAGGTGTGGGTAGGTGGTCTGTGTCCAGGAGGTCATTTGTGTTTCCAGGCTGCTGGAGGCGGGGCTGGTCCTCATCCAGACTTTGTCCTCTTGGGCTTCTCCACAGCCGGCCAAACAGCCCAATTAAAGTCTGGGGCTGTAAATCTCTATTAAACCCTCATCCTGCTGTTCTCCTCCGAGCAGCCCCCCCCCCTTACACCCTCCCCCCCTCCCCGTTGACATCATCAAGGTGCCCAGAGCCTGCCCCCCCACCACCGCTCCCGGCTCCTCCAGAACCAGAACCAGAACAGGAGCATCTGTGCGGGCCGGTGGACCCCGGAGCGGGAGCAGCGGAGCGAGGCCGCGGCTCCGCCCGCCCCGTATCCGGTTATCCATCATCCCTGTCACTGCGTCGAACTCCACAGCGGCTGCGCTGACTTTTTAAGAAGACTCGACCCGAATAAGCTGCCGTTCTGTTTGTCAATGCAAAAGGTCGGGTACGTTCCTTAATGACGCGTGCGGAGCCTGGGGGGCCGGCGTGGGCGTCAGCGGACTGTGAGGCTTTCAGCTGACGAGAGGTTTAGAACTGTAGTCGTGCTGTTCTGGAGCCCCACCCCTCACTCCTGCCTGCCCCCCTCTCCTCCTACCACCACCCCCCACCTCCCTTGTTATGGAGTAGAGAATAGGAGGACAGCCATACAGGGTGACTCTCCAGGGTGATGTAACGCCTCTCCTAAATCAATACTGGAATCGAAACTAAAGAGAATCCAGCAGTACTCCCTGGTGCAAGCAGAACTGTGAGTACACAACACATTTGGATTTGTATGCGCGTGTGTGCTTGAATGTATGCGTGTGTGTGTGCGTGTGTGTGTGTGTGTGGGTGTTAGCATTGTCAGAATGCTCTAGTAGATGTGGACTTGAGTTTCTGCCATGGAGAAGTTGTAATGGAAGGTGTGTGCAGCTTTGCCTGGGGTGTACGTGTACGTGTGTGAATGCATGCGAGTGCGCGTGTGTGGCGTCTATGTGCGTGCACGACCATGTGTGGACGCGAGTGTGTACGTGCGTGTGAATGCGCGGGTTAGAGTGTGTGTGTGTGTGTGTGTGTGTGTGTTGAGGGGGTGTATATGTAGGTATGTGTGCTGTCCGTGTACATCAAAATGTGTGCGAGAGAGTTCTATATGCATGTTTTAGATTTATTCATGAGCTCATGCGCTGCTGTGTGTATAAGGAAGAATCCAAGGATTCCAGTTCTCCTCCGTGTAATCAGAGCAGCAGAGCGTTATGGGGAGGTGGGAGGGGGGGGGGCAGGGTGGGGGGGGGGCAGAGGAGCGAGGAAGAGGCATCAGCTAACAAGGCCAACCGTGCTTCTGCTGCAGAGTATCTAGGACCCGCAGCTCCTCTGCATTTCTGGAAACGGTTCCTCCTGCTCCCAGCTCTCTCTCTCTCTCTGGGGAACCTGGTTCCACCCGCTCCCTGCTGTGTCTCTCTGGAGTGTTCTACCTTATCTCTGCTTTATATCTGGAGAACCTTTCATTTCAGGCACCTAATTTGGAACAATTGACCCATTTAAAAAACATATTTTACTGGTTGTGAAGAGAGAATGGAGAAATCGTGTGCGTGTTCTACCGTCAACCCAATGCTTGGTGACGATTTGGTCATTTCCTGCGTTTCAGAAAAAGTAGCGAGAGAAAGCGTAAACTGTGTGCCGAAGTAGTTGTAGACTTGGCCAAGGCTGGGTTCACTCGAACACTCGAACAAATAATAAACAAAACCCCAAAAAAGAAACAAAATAATCACCATGTTGGTAGTATATATGGATTAGGAGGCTTCAGTGCTTGGCAGTCACGGCAGCACACTGAAGGGATTACCCGGGAGCCTTGGAGGGATTAGATTGTATTATCGAGGGGAGAAAATGATCATATTTAGGAGCAAGGTCAGGACTGCTTCAGGAGGCACAGGTGCTCCACTGAGCTGAGTCTCCTTCATGTAGACTCATCATACCACAGAGCTCAACACAGCTTCATCCTGCTGGTCACCAGCAGTCTGATCCCTCCCTTCCTGTTCCTCCTCTCCTGTCTTCTCCTTCTTCTTCTCTTCTCTTGTTCCTCCTCTCCTGTCTTCTCCACCTTCTTCTCTTCTCTTGTTCCTCCTCCCCTTTCTTCTCCTCCTTCTCTTCTCCTGCTTCTCTCCTGTCCTCTCTTCTCCTCTCTACCCTACTCTACTTTACTCTTCTCTCCCGTGTCCAAGGCCTCAGGCTATAGTTCTGCTGTATAATACACCTCTATGGAGAGCTTTAACAGTGAACATCATGTCTCTTATTGTGCAATACCTATATATCTATCTACCGACTAACCTGTTGCAGGGTATTTTTATCTGTGGTAATAGGGTACTGTTATGTAAAATATGACCTGCTGTGGATCTGCACCCCCTCATCTTCAGCACAACCATAATCACACGCACAGGAGCCATCCATCCATCCATCTATCCATCCATCTATCATCTGTCTGTCTCTCCCTCGGTCTGTCTCTCCCTCTGTCTGTCTGCCTCTATAATGTTTCTCTCTCCTCTCCTCTCCTCTCCTCCTCTCCTCCTTTCCTTGCCTCTCCTCCTCTCCTCCATTCCCCAGCAGCAACAGCTGAGCTCTCCAGGCACGGTAGTCTTTCATCTCAATCAGCCATGTGACACCATCACCTCTGGACTTCCCGCCTAGCTGGCAGGCATCAGATCCTGGATACCCCCCTCCTCCTCCTTCTGTCTATCAGCCAAGCACCAGATCCTGATTACCCCCCCCCTGCTCTCTGCGATGGGGGGGTGATAACTTAATAGTGGTGTGTGTGTGTGTGTGTTTAGGGCAGGGGGTGCACAGAGCATCACGGCATGAGTTAAAAGATCCTTCCTGGATCACTCATCTTCCCACGTTCCCTCCATCCATCCATCTCTCTCTCTCTCTCCTCCCTGGCTGCCTCGCTCCCTATTGCTCTCACTGTCCCTTTCTCCCTCCCCCTCTCTCTCTCCCCCTCCTGTCCGCTCTCTCTTCCTGGAGTTGATAGACAGAGGCTGCTTCTCTGGGATTTGGATGGATATAATTGGGACCTTTCCTCAGGTGATTACTATTCAGGAGGAGTTAGGATCAAAGTAGGGGAGACCCAGCCCAGAGGCAGGAGGACAGAGGCCGTGATGCCCTGTAGGAACTATCCCCTCCCTGTCCCGACCTTCATAGCCCCAGGCCCCCCCCACACCCATGCCGCCCAGTCCCAGGCTGCAGACCAAATGGACACTGCTGCCAGCAAACGTGGGCTACTGAAGCTAACGTTAGTTCCTAGCCGGCTGTGGGCTACTGAAGCTAACGCTAGATGCGAGGGTGCTCTGGGCTAGCGCCAGTTTACTGAATCTAATGCTAGCTGTTAGCTTGGCTACTGTACTAGATGATAGCTGGACTACTGAAGCTAAAGCTAGCTGCTAGCTCGGCTACTAAAGCTAATGCTAGCTGGGCTACTAAAGCTAATGCTAGCTGCTAATCTCCATCCCAGAGAGTCAGATCACGTAGGGCTGCAGAGGCCACTGGCCTGAATGAGAATACCTGGCCTCCGCTCCTCAAGGCTGGCCAGCCCAGTCTCCTGTGTATGAGTGTGTGTAGGTGTGTGTGTGCATGTAGGTAGGTGTGTTTGTGTGTATGGGGTACTAGTGTTATTCATACCCACGGATTAAAGCATGGCTCCGCTGTGGATGGGGGGGAACAGGGGGGTGTGGACAAGGGGAGCAGGGGGGTGGGGACAGGGGAACGGGGGCTGAGGAACACAGATTTGACCTGGCCTTCCGGTCCTCCTGTTGCCATGGAGCTGTGGATGCATACCTAACACCCAGCCTCCTCCTACCTAGGTCCTCAACCACACAGACATTGCAAACATATGGACACATACTCATTTTTGCCTGGGGGTGGGAGGGAGGGAGAAGAAAGGAGGGGTGGATAGGATGAGGAGGTGAAGGGGGAGAGGGGGAAAGGGGAGGGAGAGGGTGAGGGAGGTGTAGGTTCAGTTAAGATTCCAGTCGAGAAGGAGGTATGTACGTCCTTGTTCTGCCACTCTCTGTCCTTGTAAACCACAGAGGAAGAGCGATATGCAGCCCCACAGCTCCGCACATCCAAGCAACTAAAACACTAATGCTGGATTCAGCTGTTCATAGAGCTTTCTGCTTTCTGCTGAGTCATGCTGCGGGCCAACTCATTGATGTTGACAAAATGGCCGCTTGCCCTGTGTGATGTCTGTGATCGAGACAGCTGCACATGCAGTAACTACAGCTCAACCGAAACATTACTGATATGCTGTCAGAGTAGAGAACAGCCATACACTCTGGTGTGTATGGAGAGAGAGAGAGGCTGGTAGGTGGTGGATGTCTCTTTGCCTGCCGCTGTCCTGGCGTTGCACTGCGGCCCTCTGAGAGCTCAGGGCCCGGCGGGGTCCTACGGGGGGCAGCGCGAGGCACTGGTCGATAAATCACAGAGCGTGGCTGATACTCTCCAACGATGTCCACAAGGGTTTGGAAAATGCAACATAACTATAGAGTCTAAGCTGCAGCCTCTCTCAGCCTCTCGCAATATCTCACAGCCTCTCAAAGCCCCTCAAAACCTCTCACATCGTCTCATAGCTTCTCACATCCTCACAGCCTCTAACATCCTCACAACCTCTCACATCGTCTCATAGCCTCTCACATCCTCACAGCCTCTAACATCCTCACAACCTCTAACATCCTCTAACAGCCCCTAACAGCCTCTCACAGCCTCTCACATCCTTTAACAACCTCTAACATCCTCACAGCCTCTAACAGCCTCTCACATCGTCTCATAGCCTCTCACATCCTCACAGCCTCTAACATCTTCAAAGCCTCTCACAGCCTCTAACATCTTTACAACCTCTCACAGCCTCTCACAGCCTCTCACAGCCTCTCACATCCCAACATTCTGATGGTGGCGTTTGTATTGAGAGTAATGAGTGGGTCAGGAGCTCCTCCAGCCACAGCAGCAGGGTGGGTGAGTGGGTCAGGAGCTGGGAGGCACTTCATCCTGTCAGGCTGGCTGATTGATGTTTATGATGATATGTGCTTCTGGCCAATCATGCTTCCTCATCACTAGCCCCGCCCACAGCCCCTGCCCAAAGCCTATCAGTAATGAGGCGCTGCTCTGCTGCCTGTCGGCCTCCAGGAATCACACATTTCACACTGTGTGTGTGTTTTATTATTATTATTAGGGGTGTAACGATACACTCAGCTCACTATACGTGAGCTCAGTGTGTCATGTATCACGATACTGGGTGTACGATACAATACCTATCACCATATTTTGAACAACATTTGTATTTTATTGAAATTAAACTGAAACAGATTTATTTTCAAAACATTCAACATTTTTTATAATTTTCTTTGTTGTACATACAATTTAGTTTAGTGCAGAATAGGTCGCGCGCTGGTAGCTCAACCAATAGGATCAAACAGACGTCATATTGTAAAAATGTTGCCATAACTCTACAATACAGATTGTTACACCCCTAATTATTATTATTATAAGCAAGCTTGCTCAAACACACACACACGCACACAAACATACAGAGAGGGAAACAAAACACACACACAGAAAATTTGAAACACACACACACAAACACACACCAAAACAAACACGCGTGCGTGAGTACAGCAGCCATCCCAGTGGACCTTTCTCCTTGGCGACCAGCAAACGTGGCATCAGCAGTGTTGTAGTCACGCAGTGTCAACCCCCATCGCCTCCCAGACTGGCAGCTCTCAGCTCCTATCAGCCTCTCAGCTTCAAGTCCTTGACCCTCCCACCCCGCCTGTCTGCAAGTCTACCCTCCCGAACACCACCCACCCTCCCACCCCTCTCCAGCAGCCTTGCAGTCAGGAGTCAAATCAAGTGCCCCCGTAGGACAGCGTGTGTTTAGTCACCCTGGATGAGGGCTTGGGGGTACAGGACAACCTACCATGTGTCCTCTGGGCAGTCTTGGGAGATCCCTGGTAACCTAGTCTAGTATTATGGTCTTTTTCCCAGGAAACGTGCAGTTATTGTGCTCTGGGGATCTCCTTTGTAACCTGGGGTTATTGTGGTCTGGGCATCTCCATGGTAACCAGAGGTGTTTCCTCCGCCCCAGACACCAGTGACCGCCACATTACCACTAATGATGGAGGCTGTGTGAGAGGGAAGCATTGATTAGAGCTGTGTTGATATCTAATCCCAGGAGTGGATGAGACACTCATGTTTAAATCAAAATCAATACATAACTGAATCACTCAAACGCTTCTCTAATCTTTTTGTCACAATCGATTGCTTTGGTCTGAGCGGGATGTCTATTTCTCTCCTGGTGGAGTGGAGCGTGATGAGAGGATTTCTGGGCCAGCTGTACTCAGCAGAATGATGATGAAGGCGATGATGACGATGGTGATGATAATAGGGTTATGAACAAGTCCATTATATGGTTCATGGAATGTCACGACCTTATGGGTGACATGACGCGGTCATTTGGACAAAAATGGGACCATTGGAGTGGAATGATTAAACCAGAAAGCCCTGACATGGTTTTACACAGTATTACCCGGCTCGTGTGAGGAGATGAGGAGGGAGATTTACAAACCCATTTCTTTCTGTTTTTACGGTTCCTGACCACGCGTCCCTGAGCGCCCGTTGAGTCATCACCCTTGGACTTCTCAGCCCCATTCAGAGATTTAGCTGACAAGAAATAAACGATCACCGAAATATCACTTTTAAGCGTCATTTTACCAGTCCACTCTTAACTGTGTGGATTTCACTAAACATGCACTGTGTCAGGCAGTCAGGCAGGCAGGCAGGCAGGCAGGTCAGGGAAGCTGTTCTGCCTGCAGGTCTGGTTCCTGTGCTGCCTGCTCAGATCTCAGTTTAGCCGGCGCTGGCTCAGAACATATCTCTTATTAGT
Organism: Mallotus villosus; assembly: GCA_903064625.1. NCBI lineage: Eukaryota > Metazoa > Chordata > Actinopteri > Osmeriformes > Salangidae > Mallotus > Mallotus villosus. The sequence continues at coordinate 530,342 of CAEFZP010000795.1, forward strand.
CCCCTGGAAACATATTATATCTGGTGTGGTGAGGAGCGAGAGGCTGGTGTGCCGGCTGGCCAGGAGACATGTTCACATGGAGCTGACGGCTCATTAGGATTCTACCGTTCTTCCGTGTGCCACTGCGTACCCTGACCTCTTGACAGGGGGCATGCTACCCTGACCTCTGACCTCTGGGTAGGGGGCGTGCGTAGCGAGCACCGTGCGTCTTTTACCAAAGAATGCCCCCGCTGGGTTTGTGAAAACAAGCCATGATGAAATGCCATTTATTATTGATGAGGAAAAACTGTTCAGTCCATTATCTACAGACACTATGAAATCACATTGGTGTGTAAATGTAAAAGGTGTTCGAATGTGCGATCGTTCACACCCAGGCTACAGCCACGCCGTAGCAACGCTCTTCCAGATAAGCTCTTAAACGGTGTTGCTTTCCCAAGCGTTGCATCATCCATGCAGCTTCACACTCCTGCTGGGGTGATCCTATTACTGTGGATCTACCCTCCATAGTCCAGTGCAATGGCACAGATAGACCTGTACCTGTCTCTATGTTCCTGGTCTCTCTCTCCTTGGTCTCTCCCTCCCTGGTCTCTGTCCCTTGTCTCTCCCTGGTGTCTCCCCCCCTGATCTCACTCTGGTGTCTCTCCCTGGTTTTCCCCTAGTCTCCACCTGGTGTTTTCCTGGTCTCTTCCTCCCTGGTCTCTCCCAGGTCTCTTCCTCCGTGGTCTTTTCCTTGTCTTCCCCCGGTCAATCTCCCGGTCTCTCTCTGTGGCCTGTTAAAGCCTGCTCAAAAAGGTTGTGATTAAAGTCCCAATCCTGACTTGAATTAACTGAAGAAATCAATTGAGGCTAAAACGGTTCCATAAAGCCCAATTCTAGTTCATGCAATCCCACCCATTCAAGCCAGGTTCAAGTAGTCAAGATAATTGCGAGTGCACGCTATTCTTAAGCATCCAGAAAGGTAGAACGTGGATCATGCGAATCCACCATGGCAAAAGCAATTTTCATGGCCACGTGACCTCCCTGAAAGTACGTTACAGCATAAGTTGCCATAGTAACTGAGCTTGAACTAAATGAAACTGGCTTTAGGGAACAGAATTAACTGGAAAATGAGTCAGACTAACTGACATAAGCCTGGCTTATTAGGTAATGTCGCTTTATGAAACAGGCCTCTGGTCTCTCTCCCTGGACTATTTGACAAGCTGATTATAGTACTAAAAGGTTCAGGCCTTACCTATGAAAAGACCCGCTGGCCCTTTAAGGTGATGATGAGGTACCTGGTCTCAGGTGTGCTAATGAGAGGGTGTCAGCGTGTGGGGGCGGGGCTTGTCTGGGCTCTAACAATGGCAGAGGACCTCCTGGATCTACAGAACCTCCTAACCTGGGATTACTCATGGAAAATCATTAGCTTCTTTTGTGCTTTCCGCTGAAGAGACTCTGAAGTGGACTTGCAACTGCCACACGGTATTTTAGTTATTTTTCCTTTTAGTTAATGTGCTGGTTGTCAGCATCGTGAGTAGGTATTATATATGGATTTTTGCTACGGTACTGAATAACACAATGATATGTCTTTGGGCTATTGTTCTTCTATCTGTGGAACTGGCCTCCTTTGTAAAGCCTCAATACTATTTTAGGACTTTTGCTGCTGTAAAAGGTTGTGTGTGTGGTTTATACACAACGCAAATACCTATTGAAAATGTTGAAATACTGTATCATATCAGTTTGTCCTGAGTCCTTGTGAAGTGGTGTGACTTGACTTACAAAACACAAGAAACCAAGTCACTAAGGCTCTCTGTACCTGTGTCTCTCTATACCTGTCTCTCTCAATGTGTGTCTCCCTCTCCCTGGTCTGTGCCTGTCTGTCTCTCCCCCTACTTCATCCTGCGTGCAGGCGGTGAGGGAAGGCTGAGAGTAGGCGACTGAAGGAGTTGGGGAGTCTGGGAGTCTGGCTGAAGCGTGGGTAGGGGGGGGAGAGGGGGGTTCGCGGTCTTGTCTTAGAGGAATCGATCGGCTGCATGTGGAGGGAAATGAGAAAGAGCTGACCCTCCACGTCTGACTGGAAACGCTCATCAACAGAATCATAAAGGATTGCTATTGCTAGGGCCCTGTGTGTGACTGTGTGTGTGTGCGTGACTGTGTGTTTGTGTTTGTGTGTGTGTGTGTGTGTGATAGTGTGTGCAGATGTAGGCGCGCGGTGAAGATGAGAACGGAGATGACAGAAACGTCCGTATTCTTTCGTCCTCTGGTGACGTTCTGTAGCATCGTGAGAGATGGGCGAGGACCACCAGTGCGTGTTCTACTCTGCTACATCCCCGGTGTCCAGTAGACCCGTCTCAGCTTCCTGTTCATATCCTCAAACCAGCCACGTCTCACTTCCTGTTTGATAGCCAGGACAGTCCAGGACCCTCTCTCTAAACCAGGGAGCCCTGCAGCCGCCTGCGCCCGCTCCTGCTCCTGACTCCTGGAGTCAGTCTTTAGAGAGAAGGATTCACTTCCTGTCATTGATCTTCCTGTAAATGGCCTGCGAACTGAAACACCACGGTCACGGCCAGTTGGGTTTAATGACCGTAATCTGAGGATGTAAATCAGGGTCGGAGAGGAAGATCAGGGTGGAGGGGAGGAGGGGGGGAGAGGAGGGGGCTAATGAGAGAAGGGCAGTGCTGGGGGGGGGGCACTGGGGGGGATCGGTTAGCTACTCAGGGCCATAGATGTATTTGTTTAGGGATTAGGTTGGGATTAGGGTTTTTTACCTTCCCTCGTGTGCATAATTGAAAAATGTGTCTGGCCATGAAAAGAGCCAGGCTCTGCTTGAGCCAGCCTCACAGCCAGCTCCATATACACACACATATACACACACGCGCACACACACAGCCAGCTCTACACATTCATTCACCCACTCACTCACTCACTCACTGACACACACCAACACAGCTAGAGAATAATTTAAGAATATGGGTAGTCCACCAAACTCTGAAATCCAATTCAGCACATCACTAGACTCAAACAATGTGTGTGTGCACATGCGCGTGCAAGTGGATGTACAAATTTGAGTGCACGAGTGCCTGTGTGTGCGAATGGGAGAAGGGGTTGGGGGGGCAGTGACTCTTGACTGCAGTGTCAGTGTTGGGGAAGTTCTCTTCACACCAGTTTTGTTCCCAAGCCAAGATGAGAGAGGAGATTGATCCCCTGCTCTCCTTTCCTGAAAGCAGTCCACCTCTCTTCCTCTCTTCCTCTCTCCCCTCTTCTCTTCCCCTCTCCCCCACCTCTCTGTCCCACCTCTCTTCCCCTCTGCCCACACCATCTCTTCCCCCGTCTCCCCACCTCTCTTCCCCTCTACCCTCTTCTCTTCCCCTTACCCAACCTCTCTTCCTCTCCCACTCTCCCCACCTCTCTTCCCCTCTCCCCACCTCTCTTCCCCTCTCCCCACCTGTCTTCCCTCTCCTCTCTTCTCTTCCCCTTTCCCCACCTCTCTTCCACTCTCCTCTCCCCTCCTCTCCTGCTCTTCTCTCTCCCCCTCCTCTCCTCGACATAACTTAAACCCGATGACAGCTTCTCTTTGCCAGACTTGTCCACACTCTAGGCTTAGGGCAGGAACTCACTCTGATAGCTTTCTCACGTCGCCGAGCACATCAGTATGGACACGGACGCTCGCGATCCACAGCGCACGAAACAGAACCGTCTTTAGATTGGACTCCAGTGCCTCCGCAGCTTTGGTACCTACCGCCGTACCCCGACTCTGGGCTCCACGCAGAGCTGGAGGGCAAAATGTGAGCGGCCCCCAGAACTGTGTGAGAACGAGACAACGCGCCCCCCGAGGAGCCAGAATCCATTGTAATCGTGTTTTATATCCCACATGCTTGTGGGAGTGATCCCTACAGAGCTGCTGGGCTTAGATTCTTTATAAATCACCTCGTACTTCTGTGTTGTATGAGCTCTCAGCCAGAAGGTTATCTGTTATTTGTCAGCAGGTGTGTAAAGATCTGGGCGAGTGGATGGGGGTAATATGTTTGAAATGTGCTCATAAATCTGTCTTTAGTGTCGGGGGCTTAGTGAGGGATCGTGTGGGTTATCCGGCTCCGCACATATCTGGAAGCCATCGCACTGATCGCAGACTCTGGACCTGCTCTTTACCTCCCAGGGCTGCTCGGCGGAGAGATCTTCTGATCTTGGCTCGTTCAGAGAGCTCGTTCAGACGTAACCGTTCATGCTGCTTCGGGGGGTCGACGCGGGAGTCGTTGAGATTAGTCCGATATTTGTACACAATAGAAATCTACCCCAGGTAGATTAAATCATCAGTGAATTCATGTAGATACTCATTATGGCGTGTGAAATGTAATTCTCTGGGTTCTCTGCGTGTTCTACAGGCTAGGGGGCCTGTATTCTGTGTTCTACGGGAGGCTGTGTTCTAGGTCTGTGTTCTATGGAGGTTGTTCTATATGGCTGTGTTCTGTGGAGGTTGTGTTCTATATGGGGCTGTGTTCTCTGTGTTCTATGGAAGGCGTCAGCACTGTCTGCAGAGATGAGGGCTATGGGGAGGAGCCCTCCAGTTAAACACCCCATCTCTCACTCCTCATAAATTAAGCTATTAAGTAACGCCTCACATGTGCCTGATTAATTGCATGTATGTGACAACTGAACCGTGGATATTTCATTTAAATGCATATTTGGGAAGTGACTTTGCCACGAACGGTGGGACTGTTTTCACATTTAGCAAAGAGTCTGAAAGGCACACGATTAGATCGGAGTCGGCGATGACCTTTCTGGATTTGCATAGCACACCTTAATTAAAATCCGTTCTCTGCGGCCAAAAGAGAGTTCTCTCATTCAGGGTTTGAGCAATGTATTCTTTAGAAATGAGACGGTGTGATTAAACGTGACTGACCTCCCATTCGCCAGATGAATAGCGCTTGCACATCTACGGACTCGAGCTTTATCAAAGTCAACGTGAACAGGCTGAAACGTCCACGACCCTCCATTTGACATGGGTAGGCCTATAGGTTGGTGTACAGGAAACACATAGGCCTACCATCCACTCCCCACGTTCAGCAAGAAACTATCCGAGCCAATCACCTTTTGAACGACATCTTTGTTTTAAAACCGGTTCTGAACGAGGAACTGGCTGTACAGGTACATGCACTGACGATATTCTCAGTGTATCACCTAATACGCTTCTCTACCTATCTCCTCTCACACGTACGCTGCAGCGCCCCCAGACTCCTGCAACGTGAAGGCTTTTCTCGTATCAGGGAAACGACTATGGACAAGCCCCCTGACGAGGGCTCGAGGGCAGCCGTGATGAAAACAGACAAGGTCAAGTGTAGCTTTCCCTGTTCGGAGGATAGCAGAGTGTGCTTTTCTCCAGCTTAACTAGGACGCCGATAAGAAGTGACATCATTTGATATGCAACTGTGACGACGTATTAGGAGAATCGCAATTTTGTACAATATATGAACGTGTCTTGAAATTAAGACGGACGTGTTTGTGCAGTTTCGCGGCCGTGCGGTCTTGATGTTGTAAATAAATAAGCGACGTGACTAACTCCGTCTCTGTTATCGTACTGTGGACACTAACGATGTTTTGTGCGTTGGGATGACTGTCAGATATGCCAGTTACGTATTTACGAGGCAATAATTATGTTTTGAGCTCGTATTTAGCTGCGCAGTTGTTAGTGTGTTGTGGACTCAGTGGACCATGATTGGCTACAACATTATTGTCACCCGGGAAAACACAAGCATAAAGACATGGCTACGAGATGAAGGGTTGTCAACAAGCATCAAACAGTAGACTCTTATTTATTCATGTCTTAACTTCTGCAACAAAATAACACAAGTATGACTTGGGAAATAAAACATTAGCCAGAACATAGGCTACATATCCCTTAGACTAACGTTTTTCTTTGAATAGATTGTTCTAAAAAGGCCCTCTTAAAGTGGCGATAAACAGTTTTTCAAGACAGACATTAGGAGTAATTACAGTCCCAGATAAACATAATTAGCACAGCAGCAATCTCGTTGCGCTCGAGTTTCCCCCTCACTGATCATCCTGTGGTGGTTTAACAGCAAGCTGACCTGCTCTTGTAGACCTCTCTGTGTGTGTGGTTCTGTATCTAGGAGATACGTTTCATCAGTGTCGGTGAAATGCTCCACTTAGTCTCTGAGTGGGGCGACAACAACAACAACACAACAACGAATCCTGTGACTACAGGGGAGTCGGGCTGCCCAGACGAGCGTCATCATTGAAGGGGATTTCCGTTCTGACGATCAGGTGGCTTGGAGAAGGTCTTCACAGCCAGGTGTGTTATGGTTCGGTTTGCGAGCGACGCCGAAAAGGAAACCGGGGCCTCTGTTGCCGTCGGCAGGTCACGTGTCGTCCTCGTTTCTGAACCGCACGACTGGAGCTGCTCCTCCAGACCAGCCGAGAGGCTCAGACGGAACCTAGTCACAGTAACGCAGCGCGTCAGGACGGCTAGCTACGATAACATGACCATAACGAGCCAGCTGCTGGCCGGCCTTCGGTCTGAGCATGTCTCTCAGGTGGATGAGAAGCGGAGAGGGGAGCTGTCTGAGGACGCCGTGCAGAGTTGCCTTTACAACCGAAGCCTGTACGACACTCCAGGAAGTCCTTCCCACAGTCCTCGTCATGGTTACCCGCTGTGGAGACGCTCGGCGCCCACATCATTGGTGGCGGGTGGAGGGGTCTTTAACTGCACTATACAAGTACAATGTATTGTTTTTATGATAAGTTCTAAAGCCGGATACCGGACCCTGCTGCAGTTTATAAAAAAGTGTTTAAGCAGAGTTGATAAGGCCAGCAGCAGTTTGCCAACCCACAGCCTTGCGTAGTGCAGCGTAACTGCAGTGCTGTGCTTGTTTGGGATCGGAAGGTCACCAGAGTGGAGGTGCACACGGCAACCCCACCCACCCCCCCCTCCCCTCAGGTGATGATGTCACAGCCGGTGGTCCCAGTGCCACATGATTAACAACCCCCCCCCTTCGTCCACGAGTCCCTCAGACATTTCAGATCGATACAGTCTTTATATAACATACAACACTAGCACACAACTGCCTCCTCACACACACAAACACTCCCCCCCCCCTTACACACACACACACAACAGTTCCCTCCTTGCACACATGAACCCCCCCCCTCCCCCTTCTAAATGTGTCACTCCAAAGGTGGTCAGCTAAGCCACAGAAAGGACAGTCCTGACGTGTTTGATTTGGTGTTCTGGAAAACGACTCAAAACAACATGACTTAACAACAGCAGGGGGAGATAGAGGGTGGCGTGGGTCTCAACATCCTGTTGAGGCCTCATCAAGTTGTACTTACTTCAGACCCTGGGCTGTAGGTCAGTTTATCCTCTGCTAAATGCTGCTGGATGGATGTCGTAGGACATCCCTGCTGTCTGAAAAGTGGAGTATTTGGTCGAGTGTCGACACTGGCTACTGTCATTGGGTGCCACTCGGTGGTCGTGGCGTTTTCCTGCAGATCGAGAGGTTCCCTCTACGTTGCTTGGGAGAAAAGCATCTGCTAAATGAACACTTGGTTATTAATAAAGTCTGTAACTGGATACTAAATCTTTGTCTGACACTGCTAATCACTCACACTGCTACTAGCACCACAAGCTGCAAGGCCCGAGGCTTGTTTCTCTCTCGCTCTCCCAGGGAGGCAGCCTTTGATAAATATTCTGTTTTCCAGTGAGCAGCATGGGTACGCCTGTAAAGGCAAGGCAATAAAGTCCTCCTCGGAGGAGTTGTGCGTGCAGCCAATCACAGTCCTCCCTGTGTGTTTTGGAGCCGTGCCGCTCAATACGGTCGCCGCCTCTCGCTCGATGCTGCTTTGTGTCTGGGAGAGGATAAGGACTTTAGAGGCACAGCTCCTGCCCCTCTGGAGTTGAGACGTAAACAGAAGCTTCTCTGCCGGTTGTAGAGGGCCGCGCGTCCTAAATGGCACACAGGCTCTGACCTGGAATCCCAGGGAGAGAGCTGAGTGGTGGAAGTAGTACTACAGGAGGAGAGCAGAGATGTCTATAATCACCCTCCCGTAGCCCTGTCCCCCCCCCCTCCTCCCGCAGCCCTGTCCCCCCCCCCTCTCAGTCACAGGAACACTGCGGACGCCCTCTGGCCTGCTCTTGGGAGACACTCCAGGAAAGTTATATAAAATGTCCTCACTGCATCCAACCAAGCAAACATTCACATGCACACAATAGGACGTGCAAACACAGACACACACACACAATAACAGGCATGTACATACTCTCACACACACACACACACACACAATAACAATAACAGGCATGTACATACTCTCTCACACACAATAACAGGCATGTACATACTCTCTCTCACTCGCATAACGGCACACACGAATGTAAGTGCACACGAGTACACGGTGTGGTATGGAGACGCAGCCTGCCTCCCTGAAGCCTGGCTGTGGGCTCCGGAGCACATCTCCATATTCTCCTCTTCATGTCTGTCATGTCTTCTGTGTGTTCTCCTGGCACACTCTCTCGGGGGGTGGGCAGCCCACACTGAAACCACACCACCACAGTAGTTATGGTATGGAAATGAGGATCATGGCACCCCCATGGCACAGCCACAGAGATGTGGACCGACCCAGCCGGTGCCAATCACACGGGACGGGAGTTTACGGAACGCTGTCAGAAAAGACGGCCATTGTATTCCCCAGGCTGGCCAGCAGTCAGGGGCTCCAGTTGCTAAGCCGAGGTCATCTCAGTTTGCGAGCTCCAGAAGAGGCTGACAAGAAGGCAGGCGGGCGGGCAAACAGACTGGCTGGCAGACAGACAGACCGACTCGTAGGCAGGGAGAAGGCAGGAGGAAAAGCCAGTCTGTGTGTGTGTGTATTCTTCAACACCAGCAACCCAGACTAAATCATTTGTGACACAGAGAGAGCCCAACTAGTCATTTGTGTCTGAGCTGATTTATTTCTACAGTGGTGTGTGTGTGTGTGTGTGGTGTCTGTGTGTGTGTGTGTGTCAGCAGACCAAGCTTGGATCAGGTCAGTGTGTCCTCTTTCCTGCTGCCCATGCCACTCTGGTCCATACTCATTAAAATGTCCCCTCTGGCTCCTCTGGGAGGGGGAAGGAGGAGGGCAGGGAGGGGGTGATGCAAGACGAGGAGGAGGGAAGTGGTCAGGGTGGGAGGGGGCTAGGGAGGACAAGGAAGGGAGCGGAGGACAGGGGAGGGAGGGAGGGATGGGAGGAGGTCAGTGAGGAGGTCAGAGGGACAGGGTGGGAGAGGTGGGGGAAAGGGCGGGGGATGGGGGAGGAAAGGAAGAGGACAAGGAGGAGGTCAGGGGGACAAGGAGTCTCATCGGCGACAACGCCGGGAGGAGATACCGAAAGCCCGTCTCACGCCGTCAACCCCTTTTCCCATCCACGCCTTCACATTCATAGATGTGGATCGATGAGTCAGTCATCTCCATAGGTATTCATGTACATGTGGGAGAAGGTGAGAGACGAATCCAACGCACCACCTGCTCGCCGCTCCCCCTCCTCCAGGATATGACACGTGCTGTCCCGCCCTCTTCTTACGACGATGCAGAAAATCCCCTCCTCCAATCATCACGGGTCAACTCCTCCGTGTTTAAACAATCTTGATGCTTTTGTCACATCAAAGCTATTCATATCAGCAACAATGATGCCTCTGATTAGACTGTGTCGGCGCTCGGTAATTAGTGTGGCCGCCTCCCCTCCCCTGCCGAGCGGGTCCGCTGGACGACGGCGATGATGATGGCGATGATGACAGCCTAACGATGTCTCCTGCGTCTCTGCCGTCACGTCTCTTCCTGTCACATGGTCCGTCACAGCGAGGGGCCTTGGTATTCATGTCCACGCTGTCAGGGATGATAATTGACACCTTTGAAAGGTCCTCCGGAAGGTAGAGTATCTGCTGGAGTAAGCTGTTTCTGCTCTCTGAAGTTCAAGTGTGTCTTGCTCTTTTCCAGAGCGAAGGGACGGGGGAGGGTTGAAGGGAGAGAGTTGGATGTGGAGAGAGGGGTGGAGAGAGTGGTTGGAGAGAGGGAGAGGGTGGAGAGAGTGGATGGGGGGGTGGAGAGAGTTTGATTGTTGCAGAGAGGGAGAGGGTGGAGAGAGTTGGTTGGAGAGAGGGAGAGGGTGGAGAGAGTTGGTTGTTTGCAGAGAGGGAGAGGGTGGGAGAGTTGGTTTGGAGAGAGGGGAGAGGGGAGAGGGTGAGAGAGTTGGTTGGGGGGGTTGGAGAGAGGGAGCGGGGTGGCGAGAGTTGGTGGGGGGGTTGGCGGAGGGAGCGGGTGGGAGAGTTGGTTGGGGGTGGTTGGAGAGAGGGAGCGGCGTTGGGCGGGGTGTGGGAGAGTGGGTGGGAGGGGAGAGGGTGGAGAGGGGGTGGGAGAGTTGGTTGGGGGGGTTGGAGGAGGGGTGGAGAGAGGGAGAGGGTGGAGAGAGTTGGTTGGGGGGTTGGAGAGAGGGAGAGGGTGGAGAGAGTTGGTTGGGGGGTTGGAGAGAGGGGAGGGTGGAGAGAGTTGGTTGGGGGGTTGGGAGAGAGGGTGGAGAGTTGGTGGGGGGTTGGGAGAAGTGGAGAAGTTGATTGAAAGGATTGGAGCAGTGGTGGAAAGAGTACTGAAAATGGGTACTTGTACTAGTTACTTTTTAGCTGGTGATATTTAAAGAATTTTCTAAAAACCTTAATACAATCGAAGATCCACAGATAAATTACTTTTAACAACAAATACATGTACCTCATTGATTAATGGTAAAGTGCTTTTTGAGATTAGAGGTTGAATTCTTGTAAGCCGAAATCACTGCTTATGGGAAACAAAGTTTGCATGGCATTGCATCAGCACGCTGTCACCCTTCTTCTCTCTGTAGCCGACGAGAACAGCTCCTCCAGGAGGGGCCGTGGGCACTCGTCACACGCTCGTTCTTTGTTCATGATGGCTGTCATAAATTTACATCATGTGGTTGGTTTGCTTCCCAAAACCTTTAGATCTGTCCATAAATTTACTGTGATTATTATGATAAACTCTCTCTAAAACCCTGCTGCAAAAAGGGATTTTTTCCCAGTCCAAATATCAGGGTTTTAATTGGTTAATTTACGATCAGATATCTTTATTGGCTACTGAAATGCCGGTCACATGTCTTAAGTACTAATACAATTACAGACTTAAATATATACTCATAAAAGTACCCGAAAAAACTTTCGAAAAAAGACTTAATGACAGTAACATGAGTAGTTGAAATTAATTACTTCCACCCAGGATTGGAGAGAGGGAGAGGGTGGAGAGAGTTGGTTGGGGGGATTGGAGAGAGGGGAGAGGGAGGAGAGAGTTGGTTGGGGGGAATGGAGAGAGGGGGAGAGGGTGGAGAGAGTTGGTTGGGGGGAATGGAGAGAGGGGGAGAGAGTTGGTTGGGGGGATTGGAGAGAGGGGAGAGGGTGGAAAGAGTTGGTTGGGGGATTGGAGAGAGGGAGAGGGTGGAAAGAGTTGGTTGGGGGGATTGGAGAGAGGGAGAGGGCGGAGAGAGTTGGGTGGGGGGAATGGGAGAGAGGGTGGAGAGAGTTGGTTGGGGGGGATTGGAGAGAGGGGCGAGGGAGGAGAGAGTTGGTTGGGGGGATTGGAGAGAGGGTGGAGTGAGAGTTGGTTGGGGGGATTGGAGAGAGGGGAGAGGGAGGAGAGAGTTGGTTGGGGGGATTGGAGAGAGGGAGAGGGGAGAGGGAGGGCAGAGGTCACCTAGGTGAACTCTAAGAGTGCTGCGTTGCTCTGTGTCGGCCAGGGCTGTCAGAAGGCTCTGGATGGGTTCAGGACTAGTGCCTCTCTGGAGGGTTGTGTGTGTGTGTGTTTGTTCGTGTGTACATGAGTGTTTGTGTGCATTATTGTTTGAGAGAGTGAGCAAAAGGGAGAGAGAGAGAGAGAGAGCGAGCACTCAAATGTTTTAGACAGATCTTGTTATTGCTGCTCGAGCTCTACCAGGTCTCCAGAGTCCGTGGGCAAGCAGAACAAGCTAACAGAAAAAAACACCAAGATGACAACGATGATGATGATGACGACATCAGGAAGTGTCCTGAGAGCCTTGACTCCGGGCTGGGTCCCCTCAGATGTGTGCCGGAGCAGCACATCCTCTCGGCAATCACCACACAGACATCCCATAATAAGCACAACCTGTCGGAAAATAGTACAAACACACAGAACAGAATCAAAACAAGACGCAAGGTCTTACGTGGCGAGTTGTCATTTGTGAAAAGCCTTTTAAAGAAAGGAAATGACGTACCCCTTAAAAGCGCGAGTCAGCCGACGTACAAACGAGGTGTTCCGTGCAGAAACAGGTGTGATGCGGCTGTGTATGGGAATAAGCCTGCTTTGTGTGGGCGCGCGGCATCACATTCAAACCTTTCCATTATGAGTCATTAAAATCCCATGTAATCAATCAGCATTCACAGTCAATCACCACGGCAAGCTATATTATCCTAGCATATTAGTAGTCTATATACAGTATGTCTGTGAGGTAATTTACAATAAATGATATATATATATTAATATCCTAATATGAAAAGTAAAACATTGAGTAGCTTCCAGACGAGCTGCTGTAATAGAACCCCATATTACCCCCAGCTAATCCTTTGATGTCAAGGACGTCCAAGTTACTGTATTAGCTGTAGTCGGCACAAATTTTGCAAGCCAGAATGCTCCAATTTTAAGGGATGTGTAACTTAACTACAGAACAGATGTATATAATTGTTCTGCCAGTCGTGGAGTTTTCACAGTGTTAATGTGCCAAAGTGTATCGGCTGTGATATAGCAGAGAAATTAGCAGTCCTATTTTGGGGGTTTGAATGGAAGTGCTGACAACCCATGTGTACATATTGTGTCTGTGAGACTAAAACACATGTATTTCTCAGGGTAGGTTCGCTAGGCCTCAGTTAGCTAGACTTCAGTTGGTAGATGTTGGCTGGCAATGCCTCAGTTATTTCGGTGCTACCCTGTTAGGCCTCAGTTAGCATTGTGCTGGTTGACTAGGCCTCAGTTAGTGGGCCTCAGTCAGCATTGTGCTGGGTGACTAGGCCTCAGTTAGTGGGCCTCAGTCAGCATTGTGCTGGTTGACTAGGCCTCAGTTAGTGGGCCTCAGTCAGCATTGTGCTGGTTGACTAGGCCTCAGTTAGTGGGCCTCAGTCAGCATTGTGCTGGTTGACTAGACCTCAGTTAGTGGGCCTCAGTAAGCATTGTGCTGGTTGACTAGACCTCAGTTAGTGGGCCTCAGTTAGCATTGTGCTGGTTGACTAGACCTCAGTTAGTGGGCCTCAGTTAGCTAGGTGCTGGCTTGCTCAGCATTGGCTCGCCTAGTTCAGACAGCAGCAGGGTCACAGGAAGGTCTTGTTCGTCACCTGGAGCCCTGACTGGAGCTTTGTCACCTTGGAAGACATCTCTCCTGGCAGCCGGACAGATGGCAGAGAGGAGAGCTGCGGGCTTCCCTCCTCAACACTGCAGCCTGGCAGGAGAGTCTGTCGTCTCCTAATTAGAATGTGACCCCGGTGCACACAGGGCTAGTCCACCACTCACCTATGGGGGTCATCATGGGTCTATCAGTGATAAAGGGATGAATCAGGACATCCTAATCATTCTCCAACAGAATGCAGTCTCCAAGACAGTACATCAATAAGAAGGCTTAATGAGTGCTACAATTTTAAGGGATGTGTAACTGAACTGCAGAACAGATTTGTATAATTGTTCTGCCAGTCGTGGAGTTTTCACAGTGTTGATGTGTCAAAGTATATCTGCTGTGATATAGCAGAGAAATTAGCAGTAACTCTATTAACTCTATTTTGGGGGTTTGAATGGAAGTGCTGAATGGAAGTGCTGCCCATATTGTGTCATGTGAGACTAAAACATGTATTTCTCAGGGTAGGTTCGCTAGGCCTCAGTTAGCTAGACTTCAGTTGGTAGATGTTGGCTGGCAATGCCTCAGTTTATTCGGTGCTACCCTGTTAGGCCTCAGTTAGCATTGTGCTGGTTGACTAGGCCTCAGTTAGTGGGCCTCAGTCAGCATTGTGCTGGTTGACTAGGCCTCAGTTAGTGGGCCTCAGTCAGCATTGTGCTGGTTGACTAGGCCTCAGTTAGTGGGCCTGAGTTAGCATTGTGCTGGTTGACTAGGCCTCAGTTAGTGGGCCTCAGTCAGCATTGTGCTGGTTGACTAGACCTCAGTTAGTGGGCCTCAGTCAGCATTGTGCTGGTTGACTAGGCCTCGGTTAGTGGGCCTCAGTCAGCATTGTGCTGGTTGACTAGGCCTCAGTTAGTGGGCCTCAGTTAGCATTGTGCTGGTTGACTAGGCCTCAGTTAGTGGGCCTCAGTCAGCATTGTGCTGGTTGACTAGACCTCAGTTAGTGGGCCTCAGTCAGCATTGTGCTGGTTGACTAGACCTCAGTTAGTGGGCCTCAGTCAGCATTGTGCTGGTTGACTAGGCCTCAGTTAGTGGGCCTCAGTCAGCATTGTGCTGGTTGACTAGGCCTCAGTTAGTGGGCCTCAGTAAGCATTGTGCTGGTTGACTAGACCTCAGTTAGTGGGCCTCAGTTAGCTAGGTGCTGGCTTGCTCAGCACTGGCTCGCCTAGTTCAGACAGCAGCAGGGTCACAGGAAGGTCTTGTTCGTCACCTGGAGCCCTGACTGGAGCTTTGTCACCTTGGAAGACATCTCTCCTGGCAGCCGGACAGATGGCAGAGAGGAGAGCTGCGGGCTTCCCTCCTCAACACTGCAGCCTGGCAGGAGAGTCTGTCGTCTCCTAATTAGAATGTGACCCCGGTGCACACGGCTAGTCCACCACTCACCTATCACAGGGCTAGTCCACCACTCACCTATCACAGGGCTAGTCCACCACTCACCTATCACAGGGCTAGTCCACCACTCACCTATCACAGGGCTAGTCCACCACTCACCTATCACAGGGTTAGTCCACCACTCACCTTCCACAGGGCTAGTCCACCACTCACCTATCACAGGGCTAGTCCACCACTCACCTATCACATGGCTAGTCCACCACTCACCTATCACAGGGCTAGTCCACCACTCACCTACCACAGGGCTAGTCCACCACTCACCTATCACAGGGCTAGTCCACCACTCACCTATCACAGGGCTAGTCCACCACTCACCTACCACAGGGCTAGTCCACCACTCACCACTCACCTATCACAGGGCTAGTCCACCACTCACCTATCACAGGGCTAGTCCACCACTCACCTATCACAGGGCTAGTCCACCACTGACCTATCACAGGGCTAGTCCACCACTCACCTATCACAGGGCTAGTCCACCACTCACCTATCACAGGGCTAGTCCACCACTGACCTATCACAGGGCTAGTCCACCACTCACCTATCACAGGGCTAGTCCACCACTCACCTATCACAGGGCTAGTCCACCACTCACCTATCACAGGGCTAGTCCACCACTCACCTATCACAGGGCTAGTCCACCACTCACCTATCACAGGGCTAGTCCACCACTCACCTATCACACGGCTAGTCCACCACTCACCTATCACAGGGCTAGTCCACCACTGACCTATCACAGGGCTAGTCCACCACTCACCTATCACAGGGCTAATCCACCACTCACCTATCACAGGCTAGTCATGGGTCTATCAGGGATAAAGGGATGATTCATCCTAATTAAGACCCCTTGTTGTAAAATTACAACGTCACCTTTAGCTCTTTAATTACTAATTTCTTTTTTTTGAAAGACCATATTTACCCGATAGCATTGCAAGGCAAGACAATGGGACTCATTGGTTATGTAAATGTAGTCGTTCCAAAAAAATCTTATTTGCGAATGTGTTTTTTGGAAAGCTAAAGGTGATGTTGAAATGATAGGGTCGGGTCTTACAGGGCTAATCATTCTCCAACAGAATGCAGTCTCCAAGACAGTACAGCATAAGAAGGCTTAATGAAAGGACACTACATATTTAGGAAAGTCTCCATATTAGATTACAACTGTGTTCTGACCAACACTATTATCCATACAGGTATCTCAGGTGTTGGCGCTACTAGAGACCTTTTCTTTTTCCTCATGCAATACCCAATCTGATGTTGCAGCCATCCATGTTATTGAGCCACACAGTCCAACGTCACAACGTATTGACTGTGTGTGTCGAGGATTAGTCATCAGAGTGTTTGGGGGGGATCTCATTAGTATTCAGGAGCGGGAGGGCTCTGGCCTCCTCAACGTTTCATCATGTTTTGCTGAATCGATGAAAGAGAACAAAAACGATGTTGTATTTGGAGGAGCGATTACTGTTGAAATGAATCCTGCAGAAGCGGAGACACGGCCTGCGTGTTTAAGTGGCCGGGGAGAGCTCACGCACACCTGGGTCCCAACGCAACTACCGCTACATCATGGAAACAAGCTGAGTCTGGAAAAATGTATCTTATTGTCTTTTTCTTGGAGTTTTCTGGGCCTCGTATTGTACAATGCCTACGACCCTAACGACGCCAAATGGAGACAAAAAGGGAGACGTTAATAGGGAGATGTTGTTGTGATCTCGTACCCGGCTGATTGGTGTGTGTTTGTGTTTAGAGGCTTAGTCAAAGTTGCATATTTCCACACTACTGTGCAGATCCTCTCTAGGACTTGGGTATTTGTATTGGTTCAGCTTCAGAATAGTCAGAATCAACCTGCCTGATCCAGTTCCTACTAGATCACCCTGTCTGATCCAGATTCTACTAGATCACCCTGTCTGATCCAGCTTCTAATAGATCACCCTGTCTGATCCAGCTTCTACTAGATCACCCTGCCTGATCCAGCTTCTACTAGATCACCCTGTCTGATCCAGCTTCTACTAGATCACCCTGTCTGATCCAGCTTCTACTAGATCACCCTGTCTGATCCAGCTTCTACTAAGATCACCCTGTCTGATCCAGCTTCTACTAGATCACCCTGTCTGATCCAGCTTCTACTATAGATCACCCTGTCTGATCCAGCTTCTACTATAAGATCACCCTGTCTGATCCAGTTTCTTGGCATGACTGAGGCTCTGCGTTTCAGTGTCAAGATCACTGACACAATCACACCACCACCACCACCAACAACAACAACAACAACAAGCTGCATCCTTTCCTGTGTCTGGTGCTATTTGAAGCGTGTTGCGTAAAAAGAGAATCACATGACAGGTTTCTAACGTAGCTCTTCCAGCCCGTGGAGTGCAGAGGAGGAGGGGCTCTGGATTGTTTACCTATGCTGGATAAACACAGAGCGGGAAGGAGAGAGAGCCAGACGGAATGGAACGAATTTGAATGGCAAGGCAAATGATTTCCCGTAATTGCTTTTGACTGTCTTTCTTTGAACTGGCGTCGGCCAGGGCCTTGCTTCCAGGCTAGTGGTTATCTCCCATGATCTGGAGTGCTGCTTCGGCTCACAGACAAATATCAAACCCATCTCCAGTCTGGATTAGCTGCACTTTAATACGATTCTCCCCGCTGAACCCAGGGGATTCTTCTTCCTTCAAGCGCAGGACGACAACCCTCCGGGCATGGTGCTCCTACACACACACACACACTCACACAGACACACACACACACGCTCACACAGACACACATACACACACACACACACACACACACACTAAAACACACTCTCAAACACACCAGCCTCTCCCACCTGTGGGAGAAACGAGGGGTGGGGGGGGGCTGAGAGGGATGATGAAGGGGGATGGAGGAGGAGTGGGAAATGAGACTAGAGAGAGGAGGTATGGACAGAGAGAGAAACTAGCCAGGGAGAGACCAGCTAGGCAGGGAGAGACCAGCTAGACAGGGAGAGAGACCAGCTAGCCAGGGAGCTCTATCTCTCCTGTGAAGGTGTGCGCTCAGTCAGGAGACAGGTAGACTGTGTTTATATCATCACATGGAGGAATGTCACAGAGCAGGCGAACATTGTCGACAATCACCTTGGTTCACACCTGTCATAGCCTTGTCACTACCCAATCCCCCGCAAGCTGCCATGCACAGGAGGACGCGAGGGGACAGGTGACAGGGAGTGGTTAGGCCAAGCCACTTTTGACAGCCTCTGTCTGGTTAAACAGCGTCCCTCATTCACTGAGTAGATCCTCTGGGAGCCCATTGTAACAACGCAGGGAAGAAGTTGTCTTTACTTTTCTAAGTCATTTATTTGGTTTAAAGCAGTCCTGTTAGAGAATGGGATTAATTATGGATGTATGTATGTATGTTAAGGTAAATTAGGGTCATAAAGGTTTTGACCTCAGTTTGAGTAAACTGAGTCATTTTAATCAAGCTATCATCAGCAGTTGACGGTGGAGAGCGATGGTAAACTAGTGTCATAAGGACTTTCAAAATAAGGGTCCAACATTTGCTGGATATGGCAGACGATATCTTGATTAAACAACGATTTTGGTGTCGCTTCAGCTCGTTTGGAACCTCGACGGAGAGTTTTAGGTACCAGATCTACGCAATGGAAAACCCCAGAAGTCGAGTCGAGTTGGTACCATGCAGTGGGAACGTGTGAAGTGATACTGTGGCCATATCGGATTCCGTTTGCCTCAATCTCTCCTCGGCGATAACCTAGCGATTCCTCTCCTCACTTCTAAACAGCTGCCGTCAGGGGACTAATCATTGGTGTGTGTGTGTGTGTCTGTGTGTGTGTGTTCTCCTCAGGGCTCCCCCCTGCCTCAGGCTCAGCCGTGCGTGACTGCCTGCGTGCCGGGGACAGCTGCTCCAGCGATGACTCGTGCAGCCCTCGCCTGCGCACGCTGCGGCAGTGTGTGGCGGGGGACGGCAGCGTGAAGCTGGGCCCGGGGGCCCGCAGCCAGTGTGAGGGCGCAGTGGCGGCCCTGCTCTCCAGCCCGCTGCACGGCTGCCAGTGCAAACGAGGCATGAAGAGGGAGAAGAACTGCCTGAGTATCTACTGGAGCCTGCACCAGTCCGCCCTGCATGGTGAGGCACACACACACACAGGTCACACACACACACACAGGTCACACACACACACAGGTCACACACACACACACAGGTCACACACACACACACACACACAGGTCACACACACACACACAGATCACACACACACAAACACAGGTCACACACACACACACACCAGGTCACACACACACACACACACACACAGGTCACAAACACACTCACACACACACACACACAGGTCACACACACACACACACACGCAGGTCACACACACACACAGGTGACGCACACAGGTCACACATACACACCCAGGTCACACACACACAGGTTATATATGACTTACACACAAAGGTCGCACACACACACACAGACACAGGTCACACACAGCACGGGTCACACACGCATGCATACACAGGTCACACGGACACTTGTACACAAATCAGTAACGCACGAAAGCACAAACTGACACACAGATAAAGACATGCAGCATTGTGCATCATCAAGCAGCCTGGGATGCTAGCACTAGTGACTAGTGTTGGTTGGATGTTACTAGTGACTGATTTGTGCTGGTTGGATGTTACTAGTGACTGATTTGTGCTGGTTGGATGTTACTAGTGCCTGATTTGTGCTGGTTGGATGTTGTCAGGGCTGAGTCTGGTGGAGGACTTCCCCTATGAACCGGAGGAGAGGGGCTTTGACTACGTACGCCTGGCCTCCATTGCTGCAGGTGAGTAGCCTCAAAGGATGAAAGGAGGGTGGGATGGATGGACGGACGGACGGACGGAGGGAGGCAGTGAAGCAGGGAGGCATGGAGGGAGGGAGGGGAGGGATGGAGGTAGGAAGGGGAGGGATGGAGGTAGGGAGGGGAGGGATGGAGGTAGGCATGGATCGATGGAGGGAGGAATGGCGGAGGGAGCCATGGATGGATGGATGGAGAGAGGCAGGCAGGGAGGGATGGGTGGAGCAAGGAAGGGAGGGAGGGAGGAAGTGAAGCAGGGAGGGATGGATGGAGGGAGGGAGAGGGAGAGAGATGGATGGGTGGAGGGAGGGAGAGAAAGATGGCAGCTTGATCTCAGACCAGAGTTGAATCACCTATTTACTTTAATGCAGCTGTGAGCTCAGCTCCATGTTTCAGGGGAAATGACTGCTTTCTAAAACAGAATCACCATCTCTGGGGGGGGGTGGGGGGGGGGTGTGGTAGAGGGGGGGGGCCGTTCAGGGGGCCCTTCTGTTTTAGTCAGAAGCTGTTCCATTCAGAGGAATGTGTAGAGACTGAGAATGTGAGGGGTTCAAGTGTCTCATTATGGCCAGGACGTGAGGTATTCATCCATGCTATTTAATGATAGTCTTCCTTCACCGACCCCGCCAGAGCCAAGCCTTAATAATACATATTCAGGCCTCCCTTTCATCCCGGCTCCTCGTACAGAGAGCACGGTAATGCATGGACGTGAGGCTGCTTTCGAGAACTCTAGCAAAACGGTACGCCGCTCATGGCGGTGAAGGTCATTCTCCGGCTTCCCGGCATGCCCGCTGTCAACGCAGCCCGTCCCATGATTGATGCTTCTTTTCCTCTTCTCTGTTTTCTGGATGCTTTTCAAAAAAATAGTTTTTTTTTCTGGTACCTCTTCTCTCCTCCTGCTAGTCCTGCTTTCCTCCACCTGGTATCCATCCCCTCCACCTGGTACACCGCTCGTAGACATACGTGACACACGTCACACACACACACACACGCGTGTCACAAACACGGACCCAGTAGCACACTTTGGACTGAGTGGTCGTGGCGACTCCCAGAGAGCGTCCATACTTCACACGGCAGCTCAGCGTGAGCTCTCCGGGATCCCATCATGCAGGACTGACTAACGAGCCCCTCCGCCTGCCAGAGGGCCCCTGGGCGTCAGCATCGTCATATTGATTGGGAGATAATGTTGTTTTTCCATAGGCGGCACTGCTGAGTGTCATTACACACGAGGGAGGGAGGGGGGAGGGAGGAGGGAGGGAGGGAGGAGGGAGGAGGGAGGAGGGAGGAGGGAGGGAGGCGATGGAGGAGGGAGGAGGGAGGAGGGAGGAGGGAGGAGGGCAGGAGGAGGGGTGAGGAGAGGCGAATAGGAGGAGGGAGGAGGAGAGGTGTAATAAGAAGACGTGCTCCATCAAAGTTGTGCATTAACCCTCAATAGTGAAATATCCATGAGCCCAGCGTCATTTAGCATTCACCCTGCAGTCATGTTCTATTTATGGTTGGACTTTTGAACATCACACTATCTTTAATTCAGTTGATAAACTGCAGTAGGAAAGTCCAGTCATTAACAAAAACAGCAATGGCCTTGCATGGGACATTCTCCAGGCAGGAAGCAAAATAGGGGCTGTAACTATCACCTCCCTGCAACTATCCCCATCACCTCAGCTAACACACACCAAGCTAACACCATCACAGCTGTAACAGTCTCCCTGTTCCGTTCCAGAGTCGGAGGTCACGACGGTGAACCGTTGCCTGGACGCGGCCAAGGCGTGCAACGTGGACGAGGCGTGTCAGAAGCAGCGCACGGAGTACGTGTCCTCGTGCATCCAGCCGTCGCCGCGCTCCCCCTGCAACCGGGCCAAGTGCAGCAAGGCGCTCCGGAAGTTCTTCGACCGCGTGCCGCCCGACTACACCCACGAGCTGCTCTTCTGCCCGTGCTCCGACACGGCGTGCTCGGAGCGCCGCCGTCAGACCATCGTCCCCGCCTGCTCCTACGAGGAGCGCGACAGCAAGCCCAACTGCCTGGCCCAGCTGAGGATCTGCAGGGCCGACTACATCTGCAGGTAGCCACGGTCACTAGAGTCGTTGCTCCACCTTTTTACTGAACCTGTTTCGTAACTCTGGTTACCGGGGAGCAGCTGTGGGCAGCGTGAGAACATGGATCTGGACCAGACCAGGCTGTGTGTGTAACAGGACCAGAGCAGGCTGTGTGTGTAACAGGACCAGAGCAGGCTGTGTGTGTAACAGGACCAGAGCAGGCTGTGTGTGTAACAGGACCAGAGCAGGCTGTGTGTAACAGGACCAGAGCAGGCTGTGTGTGTAACAGGACCAGACCAGGCTGTGTGTGTAACAGGACCAAAGCAGGCTGTGTGTGTAACAGGACCAGAGCAGGCGTGTGTGTAACAGGACCAGAGCAGGCTGTGTGTGTAACAGGACCAGAGCAGGCTGTGTGTGTAACAGGACCAGAGCAGGCTGTGTGTGTAACAGGACCAGACCAGGCTGTGTGTGTGTAACAGGACCAGACCAGGCTGTGTGTGTAACAGGACCAGACCAGGCTGTGTGTGTAACAGGACCAGACCAGGCTGTGTGTGTAACAGGACCAGAGCAGGCTGTGTGTGTAACAGGACCAGAGCAGGCTGTGTGTGTAACAGGACCAGAGCAGGCTGTGTGTGTAACAGGACCAGACCAGGCTGTGTGTGTAACAGGACCAGACCAGGCTGTGTGTGTGTAACAGGACCAGACCAGGCTGTGTGTGTAACAGGACCAGACCAGGCTGTGTGTGTAACAGGACCAGACCAGGCTGTGTGTGTAACAGGACCAGAGCAGGCTGTGTGTGTAACAGGACCAGACCAGGCTGTGTGTGTGTAACAGGACCAGACCAGGCTGTGTGTGTAACAGGACCAGACCAGGCTGTGTGTGTGTAACAGGACCAGACCAGGCTGTGTGTGTAACAGGACCAGAGCAGGCTGTGTGTGTAACAGGACCAGAGCAGGCTGTGTGTGTAACAGGACCAGAGCAGGCTGTGTGTGTAACAGGACCAGAGCAGGCTGTGTGTGTAACAGGACCAGAGCAGGCTGTGTGTGTAACAGGACCAGACCAGGCTGTGTGTGTGTAACAGGACCAGAGCAGGCTGTGTGTGTAACAGGACCAGAGCAGGCTGTGTGTAACAGGACCAGAGCAGGCTGTGTGTGTAACAGGACCAGACCAGGCTGTGTGTGTAACAGGACCAAAGCAGGCTGTGTGTGTAACAGGACCAGAGCAGGCCGTGTGTGTAACAGGACCAGAGCAGGCTGTGTGTGTAACAGGACCAGAGCAGGCTGTGTGTGTGTAACAGGACCAGAGCAGGCTGTGTGTGTAACAGGACCAGACCAGGCTGTGTGTGTGTAACAGGACCAGACCAGGCTGTGTGTGTAACAGGACCAGACCAGGCTGTGTGTGTAACAGGACCAGACCAGGCTGTGTGTGTAACAGGACCAGAGCAGGCTGTGTGTGTAACAGGACCAGAGCAGGCTGTGTGTGTAACAGGACCAGAGCAGGCTGTGTGTGTAACAGGACCAGACCAGGCTGTGTGTGTAACAGGACCAGACCAGGCTGTGTGTGTGTAACAGGACCAGACCAGGCTGTGTGTGTAACAGGACCAGACCAGGCTGTGTGTGTAACAGGACCAGACCAGGCTGTGTGTGTAACAGGACCAGAGCAGGCTGTGTGTGTAACAGGACCAGACCAGGCTGTGTGTGTGTAACAGGACCAGACCAGGCTGTGTGTGTAACAGGACCAGACCAGGCTGTGTGTGTGTAACAGGACCAGACCAGGCTGAGTGTGTAACAGGACCAGAGCAGGCTGTGTGTGTAACAGGACCAGAGCAGGCTGTGTGTGTAACAGGACCAGAGCAGGCTGTGTGTGTAACAGGACCAGAGCAGGCTGTGTGTGTAACAGGACCAGAGCAGGCTGTGTGTGTGTAACAGGACCAGAGCAGGCTGTGTGTGTAACAGGACCAGAGCAGGCTGTGTGTGTAACAGGACCAGAGCAGGCTGTGTGTGTAACAGGACCAGAGCAGGCTGTGGTCTGATGACAACATAGCATTTCCTCCTCATCATCTGTCAGCATTGCTCAGCTGCTCTTCCAGAGGCGACCAGGGTCTCTCTGCAAGCTACTCTCCTATTGGAAATGAAGCTACCAGGTGAAGGAGGGCACTTTAAATCAGCGTGTGTATGATGAAGACATGTATTTATTACCAGAGCCTGGTCCCAGTTACACACACTCTGAGAGCGGATGGAGGTATTGCAATTCACCCAGCGCTCCATCGCCGTCACGGACGCATAGCCATGGAGTTCACGAGCCCCTTCCACTCCGCCTTCCTCTCCTCGCTGTGACAGGAAATGGTCGCCAGCGTTTAATCTACTTCCTCTTCGAATGTCGGGAAGACAGAAGTTCTCATCAGTCACAGCTATCGATCAGGTCTGCCCCACCAAGTCTGGAGGTGTCCAGCACCCAACACCAAGCCCCCTCCACAGCTCACGGCCTCCTTCCCGCCAGTCAGATGGTATAACTGCAGTGATGATGACTTCCCTCCCAGAGGCAGTGATCCGCTGTCAGTCTGCACAGCGGTGGACAGATGAGACAGGCGGTGTGTGTGTGTGTGTGTTGGGCATGTGTGTGTTGGGTGTGTGTGTGTTGGGTGGGGGCTTGAACAGGACATACTGTATATATGTATACGTTGAGCACAGTATATACTACATGTATATGTAGGGAGTTGTCTTACCTCCAACATCTCTCACAGCCGAGCCCAAAGTATTTCTCTCTCTTTCTCTCCCGCTCTCTCTCTCCCTCTCTCTCCATCTCTCTCTCCCTCTCTCTCTCTCTCTCTCGCTCTCTCTCTCTCTCTCTCTTACACACACTTTATCTCACTCTCTCTCTTTCTCTCTCTCATTTGCTCTCCAATGGCAGGCTTGGAAACAAAGACTGGGCTAGCCTGGGAGGGAGGGTAGGTGAGGAGAGAGGAGTGGGGTTGGAGGGAGTAGGAGTAGGCGAAGGGAGGGAGATGTTGGGGGAGGAGGCGGGAGACAAGGAGGAGGCGAGATGGTGGGGGAGGAGGAGGTGGGAGGCAAGATGGTGGGGGAGGTGGGAGGGAGGAGGGGAGAGGGTGGGGGATGAGGGAGGGAGGAGCTGAGAGGGTGGGAGGGGAGAGGGTGGGGGGTGGTTGGAGGGAGGAGCGGAGAGGGTGGGAGGGAGGAGGAGAAGTCCTAGCATGGCTGGTCCTGGGTGTGTGTGTGTACCCGAGGTAGTGATGGATGGTGTGTTGTCGCCCTCCAGGTCCCGCTGGGCTCAGTTCCAGTACGACTGCCAGCCCTCGGAGCACAGCGCTAGCGGTTGTAACCAAGACAACCACGCCGCCTGTCTACTGGCGTACACCGGCCTCATAGGTGAGAACCATGGCTCCGCCCACCCGCAACTCCTCAGGGATGAGTGAGAGAGAGAAAGAGAATGAGAGACAAAGAACGAGAGAGAAAGGAGAGAGAGGAGAGAGAGAACGAACAATGAAGAAAAGAGCAGCAAGAGGGGGAAGAAAAGGAGGAGAGGGGTGAGACGGGCACATTTAGAAGAAGTGAAAGACGTGACGCAAGATTGGAATGACAGGTGTGATCGATGAGGCGTTGATTAATGGCGGTGTGTTTCCAAGCCCGAGGCGTACATTATAAGTGGAGCAATTACACGTATTGACTGCTGTTAGGCAAGATGACAGGCTTGGTTTCTGCTGAAAGGGGACTGTCTACCTCCACAAGTGTATTAGATGTACAGAAGTTAGGGCTCTGAAAGGAGCTGAAACTAGCAAAGCTCAGGGGATAAACTGCCACTGTACCAGGACAGACCTTGGAGGGGTGAGGGAGAGAGAGACCCAGAGATAGAACTAGAGAGGGGGAAAGAGAGAGACCTAGAGAGAGAGCTAGAGAGGGGGAGGGGAGAGAGAGAGAGCGACGTCTAGAGATTGAGCAGACCCTTGGGTGATTGGCTGTGACAGCCATAAGTGTTAAATGTCTGTGTTCATACTCGTGAACTCTGGAAACATCGACATAGATGACGAAAGAGATGACCTGTTTTGGACATCACTGTTGAAGCCAAATCACTTTACCTCAGAGGACTACAATTTAGTAGTTCCTTTTAAAAGGCCATCTTCAAGGTCTGTACCCCCACAGAGACCGTAGACATGTCCCTGTACATGCACTATTTGTACATTGTTTTCAAAAACATTGTCTGCTAATCATTGAATTGGGTGTATCAAAAACACACCTACTGTTGAATATGTGGCTAGATCAGAAAATGTTGCGAACCTAGCAATTCTGTCTTGAGTTCAAAAGGATTCAGCCCAAAACATCCCATCCCCTTCAAAGCGACTGCCCCAAAACACATGTAGAAATAAAAGGAATTGGTTAAATGGAGACGGAAATGTGCATGGGCTACCTGTTAGGGTTGTGAATGTGTTATTCCATGTTTTGAGTGACTGACTGTCTCTCTCCCCCACTCTGCTCCTCCCTGTCTCTGCTTCCAGGCAGCACCATCACCCCTAACTACCTGGACAACTCCACTTCTAACGTTGGACCCTGGTGCTCCTGCACTGCCAGTGGCAACCACCGGGAGCAGTGTTCGGAGTTCCTGGGCTTCTTCCACGACAACATCTGCCTGAGTGAGTAGCACGCAAGCTGCTGGGACGAGAGGGTGCTGCAGGGCCAAATGGGTGGAGCTGGACCAGGTCTATGTCCAGCTCCAGCCTCAGCTCAGGTCCAGCCTCACCCACAGCTCGGATCCAGTCCCACCACCAGCTCGGATCCAGTCCCACCCCATATCACCCAGCATAGTAGCGCTGGTTCATTAAGCACTGTGGCTTTTGTTTGACGGGCTAGCAAATAATAATGGCTCACATTATGGTCAGTCAAGATAGCAGCATATCTTTTTGATGACCTTACAGCAGCTTATATATAGACAAAGTCTTAGCTGTAATAACGTGTTCTATTTGTCCTTTACCTGATAACAAACTGGGCGTAAGTTTATCATACTTTAGCCATGTGGGCTCTATTAAGTTCTATACGCATGACTGATGCTGTAATGCACAACCCGCAATGCATACAACTGGAGTCCTAATGTCATTAACATAACGGTAGCAAGATAGCCATGTTGATCTATCAGCTAGCTAATTAACTAGACTAATACCCCGAGCTTGTTATTCAGTGCATGCATAAAAAAACGGTTACTGGTCAAGTTTGCTTAATAAACATGCCGCTCCTGGAATGTTTCAGCGCCCAATCGATTGCCTATAAAATGACTAAATCGTCCAAACAAGGCAGTTTGACAGTGATGAGTGACTTCAAGCAACCAGAGATCTTCAGTGCCAAGTTGGCAAATGAGCTTAATCTAGCCGTCTCAAAGTGGAGCTTCAACAAGGAGTTTCATTAGGTCCAGAAAGGTGGAGCTGGTCTGCAGAGAGGACCACTTGGCTAGGAATGGGTGCGTCATGTGACTGGGTGCGTCATGTGGGTCATGTGACTGGGCGGGTCATGTGACTCGGCGGGTCATGTGACTGGGCGCATTTCTAAATGCCTCTAACTCAACAGAACTCAAAAGGCAGAACTCCCCCTGTCTTGCATACAGTCACATAATCACAGTCTCCTCTCCCCTGGTCTCTCTCTCTCTCCTGGTCTCTCTCCCCCCTGGTCCCTCTCCCCCCCTGGTCTCTCTCTCCCCCCCTGGTCTCTCTCTCTCTCCCCTGGTCTCTCTCTCCCCTGGTCTCTCTCTCCGTGTCTGTGGAGAGATGGAGTGCTGATAGAGATGACACCTGTGATGGTGACAGCCTGCTGCTCCAGTACAGTACAAGTAGTCATTTAGCAGACGCTCTATCCAGAGCGACTTACAGTAAGTACAGGGACATTCCCCCTGAGGCAAGTAGGGTGAAGAGCCTTGCCCAAGGACACAACGTCATTGGGCACGGCTTGGAATCGAACCAGCAACCTTCTGATTAATAGCCCAATTCCCTAACCGCTCAGCCACTTGACTCCCTACCCAGTAACGCTCCTGAGCCAGCAGGAGGAGCCCACTGTCACTGTCACCGTCACCGGGACAGATCCTGCGTCCGAGTCGACAATGACTTGCGGGGAGAGCAACGAGATTGAATAAAACACTCCATTTAGCAGACACTTTAAACCAAAGTGGCGTGCAGATTCAAACCCGCCACCTCTCGATCTGCAGTCAAACGCTCCAGCATCGAGCTCCACCACCTACTCAAGCCGGCTGCTGTCACATGACTGGCACACGGGAGGCCTTAGCCAAACAGATCGCACAGTCCAGCGTGTCTGGGAGGCAGCTTGGTGCCGTGAGCTTCCGGGATGCAGGAAGGTTTCTGCTGTGCTGGTGCTGCCCGCGCTCTGTGCTGGAGCCCTGGTGCTGAGGCAGGACTTCACAAGGCCCTCTGATGACTGGGTAATTGAGCTCAACTTGCTGCAGAGCTAATGAGCTGGACAGAGTGTACAGCACTGAGGAGGAGAGGAGGGGGACGACAGGAATGGGCATAGGAGTACAGGAGGGGGAGGGAGGGAGGGGGGAGGGGGGAATAGAAGAGGAGGAGTGAGCGAGAGAGAGCTGCAATCGTCCTTTAGAGTGGATGTTTTTAAGCGGTCGTCGTCTATACCTGCATCCAGAACGACTTGCGCTACCCTGGTCTCTCTCTGCTCCTCCCTTCCCTCCCTGGTCTCTCTCTCTGCTCCTCCCTTCCCTCCCTGGTCTCTCTCTCTGCTCCTCCCTTCCCTCCCTGGTCTCTCTCTCTGCTCCTCCCTTCCCTCCCTGGTCTCTCTCTCTGCTCCTCCCTTCCCTCCCTGGTCTCTCCTGGTCTTCCTTCTCTCCTGGGCTGGCTGGAGCTCCCTGTGCAGATCGCCCCACTGCCCCAGGAGAGACGGGAGTTCTACTGCAGTGACCCCCCCCCCGCCCGCCCCCGCCACACACACAGAGGTTTGTGCGGCAGGATGAGTTAACTGTGCTTAAATAGCCATGTCCAAACATTGACAAAGAATCTGTCGCAAAAGCTTACCATCCATTGGCAGTTCATCTCCTCGGTGACAGTTGCATCCAGGCATGTTGCCATGCTCCTCTCCCCCTCTCTCCCTTCTTCTCCTCTCCCCTCTTCAAACCCTCCAACCTCTCCCCCCTCCCTCTCCCCCTCCCTCTAAACCTGCTTGTCTCAATCTAGACCTCCCCCTCTCCCTCCCTTCCTCTGTAGACCGCCCCTCTCTCCTCTGATGAGATGTGAGCAGCAGCTTCCTAGTGCCCAGCGGTGCTTCCTGTCTGGGCATGTGGGTCTGCATCTCAATGCTGACTGGTTTACCGCCAGGCCCCGGGACGCACTGCCTCCTGGGATGTCGAGTTTTGTTCTTCTCCGCAATGATCACTGCAGGCGTCTGTTTGCCAAGGCAAATGTTTCCCTTTCTAAAGTGAGGAAGGAGTGAATTTGCAGGACAGTCGATAGTCACTCAGTCTGAGACTGTCGCTCTGGAAATTTCCAGCCGCAGGAAGAGCAGATACAGTGTACAGTGAGTCTAACTACACACATCCATCACGTCAGATAGGTGAGGAATTCGTCCACCTCCTCGTGAGCCGGGTCTAACTGGAGTGACTTTCATGCTAAAGTAGCTGTGGCGAGGCGGCCCATTAGCCTCATGAACGCACGTGGAATATTAATGGCCCCTCGTGACCATGTAGCTAAGTCATCATGGTTTTGATGAATGTCATCTTGAGGATCAGTGAGAAGCACATGATCTGGTGAAGGCCAATCCCGGAGCAAATCAAATCAAATCAAATCAAAATGTATTTGTATAGCCCTTTTTACACGCAAGCATGTCACAAAGGGCTTCACATACGCCCATGAAAACTGCCCCTCAACCAACCTAACCTCAACCTGGGCAGAGCTCCTCCTCCCACCCCGCTGGCCTGCCGTGCGTGACGCCCTCCTCTGTGTTCCAGGGAACGCCATCCACGCTTTCGGGAACGAGACCGAAGGGAAGTCCGGAGCCGGCCAGCCGGCCAGCACGGCCCCCGACAACCGCATCCAGCGCTTGGCAACCACCAACCCGGGCGTCACTATGGAAACCGAGCCGAGCATCCTGAGAGCACAGATACCCACTCAGGTGAGGAGAAGAGCTGTGTGTGTGTGTGTGTGCGCGCGCGTGTGTTTCTATACACAGCGAGGCGGACAGATTAATTAACTCTCCCTCCGTCGATCTTTATTAGAGGCCAGAGGAGCTGAGATAAGTACATCATCAACAGTTCACTTTCTTCCTCCTGCGTCCTCCTCCAGGATCTGCCCCTCATCACACCTACCCCAGGCTGGGGAGGGAGGGAGGCAGGGAGGGGGAGGGAGGGAGGGGGAGAGGGAAGGGAGGGAGGGAGGGAAGGGGAGAGGAGGGAGGGAGAAAAGAAGGATGGGTGGATGGAGGAAAGACAGAAAGAAGGATGGGCGGACAGATGGAGGGAGGGATGAAGTGAGCGATAGAGGGAGGGAGGGCTGGAGACCAGGGACCATCCCCACCACATGACTAGATGAGGGGTTGCCGTCATGAATGATAACATCTCCCGCTGCAAACAGAGAGGAGAGGGAGGGAAGAGGGTCTGATGAGTGGAGAGAAAGTCCTTGAGCAGATTAGAAAGGGGGGAGGGGGAGAGGGGGGGGGGAGGATAAGGTAGGAAGAGGGGGAAAGAGGGAGGGAGGTAGCAGCAGTGTAGGATGAAAAGAATGATACCAGGCAACTCTATTTACTCAGTTCCAGTTAGTCAGGGAGGACATTTGGGAGATTGAGTTTTATGATTGAAGAGTTTATTCCACATATTTCTAAGGTGCCTCTTCTACCTGTGCAGTACTGCCTATCTGATTCTGATACCAAAAGCTACGTTCGCCTCTCCCGCAAATTCTGGATGAAACTGTTGATAGTGAATGCCTGCTTGTATAAACAGATCACAGTGGAGAAAGCTTGTCCACCAAGAGAGCAGGGGAAGCGAGGGCACGGGACAGAAAGTCACCAGCCTGGCCGGGTTTGGGAGAGGTGTCTGGTTCTGTGTGGAGAGGTGTCTGGTTCTGTGTGGAGAGTTGTCTGGTTCTGTGTGGAGAGGTGTCTGGTTCTGTGTGGAGAGGTGTCTGGTTCTGTGTGGAGAGGTGTCTGGTTCTGTGTGGAGAGGTGTCTGGTTCTGTGTGGGGTGGAGAGTTGTCTGGTTCTGTGTGGGGTGGAGAGTTGTCTGGTTCTAGGAGGTGTGTGGTGAAATGTCTGGGCCTGGGTGGAGAGGTGTGGGGTGAGAGGCCTGGGTGGAGAGGTGTGGGGTGAGAGACCAGGGTGGAGAGGTGTGGGATGAGAGGCCTGGGTGGAGAGGTGTGGGGTGAGAGGCCTGGGTGGTGAGGTGTGGGGTGAGAGACCAGGGTGGAGAGGTGTGGGGTGAGAGACCAGGGTGGAGAGGTGTGGGGTGAGAGACCAGGGTGGAGAGGTGTGGGATGAGAGGCCTGGGTGGAGAGGTGTGGGGTGAGAGGCCTGGGTGGAGAGGTGTGGGGTGAGAGACCAGGGTGGTGAGGTGTGGGGTGAGAGACCAGGGTGGAGAGGTGTGGGGTGAGAGACCAGGGTGGAGAGGTGTGGGGTGAGATGCCTGGGTGGAGAGGTGTGGGGTGAGAGACCAGGGTGGAGAGGTGTGGGGTGAGAGACCAGGGTGGTGAGGTGTGGGGTGAGAGACCAGGGTGGTGAGGTGTGGGGTGAGAGACCAGGGTGGAGAGGTGTGGGGTGAGAGACCAGGGTGGTGAGGTGTGGGGTGAGATGCCTGGGTGGAGAGGTGTGGGATGAGAGGCCTGGGTGGAGAGGTGTGGGGTGAGAGACCAGGGTGGAGAGGTGTGGGGTGAGAGACCAGGGTGGAGAGGTGTGGGGTGAGAGACCAGGTCGGTGAGGTGTGGGGTGAGAGACCAGGGTGGAGAGGTGTGGGGTGAGAGACCAGGGTGGTGAGGTGTGGGGTGAGAGGCCTGGGTGGTGAGGTGTGGGGTGAGAGACCAGGGTGGAGAGGTGTGGGGTGAGAGACCAGGGTGGAGAGGTGTGGGGTGAGAGACCAGGGTGGTGAGGTGTGGGATGAGAGGCCTGGGTGGTGAGGTGTGGGGTGAGAGGCCTGGGTGGTGAGGTGTGGGATGAGAGGCCTGGGTGGTGAGGTGTGGGGTGAGGCCAGCCTTGACATCCAGCTGTTGTTGTGTCTCCTCAGCTGGACGAGAAGGACAGACTGTGGAGTGACGTGGACTCCACCATGCCCTCTCCTGGGCTGTCGGACCACGCCCAGCCCCTCCAGCCCCGCCCCCTGGCCTGCCTCCTCGCCGCGCTGCTGCTCTGGGGCCTGTAGACTCCGCCCCCCCCAGCCCCGCCCCCCGGGGAACTGACGGGGAGGGGGGAGGTGTGTACAGAGAGGGCAGGGTCACGTGCCTGCCCCCCCCCTCCTCCTCCTCCCTCCTTTCACTCAATCACTTTTCTCTTTGTGACTCACAGTGGACGTACCGTACACACCTGCCCACCTGGAAGATACCTGGAACACTATGCCCCACCTACACACACACATACACACACACCACACACACACACCTCCCCATCCCCTGAGCGAGGTGTTGGAGGTGTACAGACAGAAGGGGAGGGGTCACTGCTATCCAATAGAGACGCAGTTCTACTCTTTTTCTATTGAGGACTCTGTTCTAGAACATTCCTTGATGTACAGATATTCCATGTGAAGACACCGCTGGGAGGATCTGTGTGTGAAGACGGCAACAAAGACGGCTCCCTTCACACACACACACGCAGCGTTTCTCTTCACTTCATGTTTTCTTTGAATGTTGCTTTCCTGGGTGTCGCAATGAAATTATACGTCGTTTTCTTACCAGCACACAAAAGCACACATTATCGAGCCAAAACAGAAGCATTTTTTTTTCTTTCAACCCGCTGTCGTATTTCAGTTGTAGATGTTTCTGAGGACAAACCCATGTGAGTGCTGATTTCCACGCCTCCAGGACGGCTGAGTCGCCCCGCAGGGCGTCCCCGGGCGCCGCCACTGTAGGTGACGTGATTCCACTGACAAGTCCGGAGGGTGATTATACAGTATATATTTTTTATGTATGTGGTCTTTACCACACCAAATATATATATATATATATCTATGGATTATGATGTCATCAATCATGCTCTCCCATCATGGTCGGCGCAAGGGAGGACGTGTCTCCACGAAGACTGGATGGACTTGTATTATGTGACAAGAAAGCCTGCCCCCCCATTGGAGCATATTTCTGACGTGGGAGTATCTGAGTATTAAAAAGCACACATTTTTAATGAGACAATGTGCTGGTTCACCCTGGTGATAGGAGACCGGTTTTACACAGTGAGAACCCACATTGACTCACCGCCACCACAGGGCTGCGGTGAGAACCAGAGGCTGATAGAATGGGGGTGTAGCTCGGTGGTTAGAGCATTTGACTGCAGATTTAGAGGTTGCAGGTTTAAAATCCCCTCATGGAAGTCAAAAATGTGCTAAATGAAAACATCATTATACGGATCGTGAACCTGGTCTCCCATCACTATGTGACACCAGCCCAGTTCTGTCATGTTCCGGTTTGTTCTGTGATTAAAAAGGGAAGTGAACCTGTCAGTCCTCTTCCTTGGCATCTGTGTGGGGGTCGAACTGAGGATGGCATGTGTCACACAAGCCCGGCCAATGAACACGCCTCATTTCAGCTGATGGATGAAGTGACTGGCTCCTGACTCAGAAGTCTCAGCCTCATGTTCTGCTGTCACAGTGGGAAGCTTGGGGGAAAGGGATACACTATTACATGTTATAGTTTACCATACCTTCACCACTATCACAGTGTATAACCATACCTTCACCACTATCACAGTTTATAACCATACCTTCACCACTATCACAGTTTATAACCATGTCTTCATCACTATCAAGAGTTTATAACCATGTCTTCACCACTATCACAGTATATAACCATGTCTTCACCACTATCACAGTATATAACCATGTCTTCACCACTATCACAGTATATAACCATGTCTTCATCACTATGAGTATATAACCATGTCTTCACCACTATCACAGTATATAACCATGTCTTCACCACTATCACAGTATATAACCATGTCTTCACCACTATCACAGTATATAACCATGTCTTCACCACTATCACAGTATATAACCATGTCTTCATCACTATGAGTATATAACCATATCTTCACCGCTATCAGAGTATATAACCATATCTTCACCACTATGAGTATATAACCATGTCTTCACCACTATCAGAGTATATAACCATATCTTCACCGCTATCAGAGTATATAACCATATATTCACCACTATGAGTATATAACCATGTCTTCACCACTATGAGTATATAACCATGTCTTCACCACTATCAGAGTATATAACCATATCTTCACCACTATGAGTATATAACCATATCTTCACCACTATGAGTATATAACCATGTCTTCACCACTATCAGAGTATATAACCATATCTTCACCATTATGAGTATATAACCATGTCTTCACCACTATGAGTATATAACCATATCTTCACCACTATGAGTATATAACCATATCTTCACCACTATGAGTATATAACCATGTCTTCACCACTATGAGTATATAACCATATCTTCACCACTATGAGTATATAACCATGTCTTCACCACTATCAGAGTGGTGAACACACGGTGATATGATCAGAGTAAACATCGATCAGCCATAACATTATGACAGTGGGGCATATCTTTTTAGGACCAAAAGTTATTTCGTCCTAAAAATGGATGCTATAGAAGCAGGGAAAATGGGCAAGCATAAGGATTGAGCGAATTGAAAAAGGGCCAAATTGGGATGTCTAGAGACGACTGGGTGGGGAAAAAAGAAGTGAATACTGGTTCTGAAATAAAAAGGTTTCAAAACACACGGTGCAGAGCAGTCAGGGTGCCCATGTTGTCCACTGCCGAAAGCACCTACAATGGGTGTGCGAGCATCGGAACTGGACCACGGAGTGATGGAAGAAAGTGGCCTGGTCTGACGAATCACGTGGACGGACAGGTGCGTGCGTGTTGCTGACCTAGGGAACACATGGCCAAAGGATGCACATGGGAAGAAGGCAAGCTGGCGGAGGCAGTGTGATGCTTCGGTCCATATTCTTCTGGGAAACCGTGGGCTCTTCCATTCATGTGGAGGTTTTTATTGACCACCTACCGAAGCATTGTTGCAGACCATGTACACTCTTTCATGGAAACGGTATTCCTTAATGGCAGTGGCTTCTTTCAGTGGGATAATTACCCCTACCACAAAGCAGACATGGTGCAGGAATGGTTTGAGGAGCACAAACGGTTCAAAGTGTTGACTTGGCCTCCAAGTTCCCCAGATTCCAATCGAGCATCTGTGGGATGTGCTGGACAAACACGTGTGATCCATGGAGGCCCCACCTCACAACTTAGAGGACTTAAAGGATCGGCTGCTCACGTCTTAGTGTATAACCATGTCTTCACCACTATCACAGTATAGAACCATGTCTTCACCACTATCACAGTATATAACCATGTCTTCACCACTTTCACAGTATATAACCATGTCTTCACCACTATCACAGTATATAACCATGTCTTCACCACTATCACAGTATAGAACCATGTCTTCACCACTATCACAGTATATAACCATGTCTTCACCACTATCACAGTATATAACCATGTCTTCACCACTATCACAGTATATAACCATGTCTCCACCACTATCACAGTATATAACCATGTCTTCACCACTATCACAGTATATAACCATGTCTTCACCACTATCACAGTATAGAACCATGTCTTCACCACTATCACAGTATATAACCATGTCTTCACCACTATCACAGTATAGAACCATGTCTTCACCACTATCACAGTATAGAACCATGTCTTCACCACTATCACAGTATATAACCATGTCTCCACCACTATCACAGTATATAACCATGTCTTCACCACTATCACAGTATATAACCATGTCTTCACCACTATCACAGTATAGAACCATGTCTTCACCACTATCACAGTATATAACCATGTCTTCACCACTATCACAGTATAGAACCATGTCTTCACCACTATCACAGTATAGAACCATGTCTTCACCACTATCACAGTATAGAACCATGTCTTCACCACTATCACAGTATATAACCATGTCTTCACCACTATCACAGTATATAACCATGTCTCCACCACTATCACAGTATATAACCATGTGTTTACCACTATCACAGTATATAACCATGTCTTCACCACTATCACAGTATAGAACCATGTCTTCACCACTATCACAGTATAGAACCATGTCTTCACCACTATCACAGTATAGAACCATGTCTTCACCACTATCACAGTATATAACCATGTCTTCACCACTATCACAGTATATAACCATGTCTTCACCACTATCACAGTATAGAACCATGTCTTCACCACTATCACAGTATAGAACCATGTCTTCACCACTATCACAGTATAGAACCATGTCTTCACCACTATCCCAGTATATAACCATGTCTTCACCACTATCCCAGTATATAACCATGTCTTCACCACTATCCCAGTATATAACCATGTCTTCACCACTATCACAGTATAGAACCATGTCTTCACCACTATCACAGTATATAACCATGTCTCCACCACTATCACAGTATATAACCTTAATGCGAGCCCAGTGCTGTAGAGTGGGGTTAGACTGGCCCAGGGCGGGGCACAGCAGAGTCCAGCGCCCAGCCTTGTGAGCAGCTGTATGGGGTGTATGACCCCTCTGCCGACGGCTAGCAGGACAGGAAGCATGAGAGCAGGTGATTTGGGGAGAATTAATGACTAATGTGATGGTCTAATGCAGACAGAGTCCGTAAACAAATATCATAAGAAAGCAGATTCAGCATTTCTGACAATGACGTTTTGCCTCATAACCTTTGTTCAGCATATTTGAAATGTGCTGAGGAGAGTTTACACTCTGTATTGCCTGTGGCAGCTTCCTGCAACAAACCCACATCAGAGCTGCTGGAATGTCATTAGATCAGACGTTTCCTTTTGAACTTGTCATAGGAAAATGACGGACAAGCCTTAAAACAAGACAAGAGTGAATACCTAAGTCCATGTTAACTAGTTAGTTTATGGCTTCTAATTAGTTTCAATTAAGAAAGTAATTTGAGGACTTAACTTCAGTCGAGGAATATTCCTTATCTGAGCGTCTGGACTTGGACATGAGGCCAGAGGCAGCAGAGAGTCCAGGGAGCGCACCTCATCCTGGGGAGGAGAGGAGGGAGAGGAGAGAGGGAGAGGGGGGAGAGAGAGGGGGAGGGGAGGGATAGAGGAGGGATGTCGTCGGAGTGCGGGGATGTGTCATCGTGCTATGCGTTTTTGTGCTCTCTCGATCGTGCGTTTGTGTCTCTGCTCTGCGTCTTTTGCTTTCTGCTGCGTCTTTTTTGTCTCTCGATCTTCTGTGCTTGTCGTTTTTGTGCTCTCGTCTTGTTTGTCCTGTAGTTCCCAGATGCAGACCTCCTGTATGGCTCCCTAAACGCGGCATTAAAGCGAAACGACACTGTAAAGAAATACAACACAGGAGTGAATTATAACATTTAATTATAGACAAAATGTTCTGTCATTCTTTATGTACATAAGTAATTACAAGGTCAGGTAGCTAGTATCCTCAAGGTTTACATGTAGTTCCATCGGCTAGTGTTTATGTTTGTTCGTTTACCATCTTACAAAATATGCTATGTACTGTGCTCACATTTTAGAAGCCTCGGGAGTTTGCCATACATCATTTTCAAAACCATTCAACAAATGTCATTCACAATACTTTCTCATTATTTACAAAAAAACAACCCCAGCTTTGCTGCTAAATTATACATATTAACAAACTACGTTCTCAGTATCTACAATGAAGCTATACAGAGAGACAGAATTTGAGGCTTGTATTTGGGGCAGGATTCGTCTACTGAGACCAGCTCCTCATTAGAGAGTGTTGGGTTGTCTGGGTTCCATGGATGCAGAGCGAGTCAGAGAGCAGGGGTAGAGTTAGGTGTGTGTGTGTGTGTGTGTGGGGTTCCATGGTTGCAGACCGAGTCAGAGAGCAGGGGTAGAGTTAGGTAGGTGTGTGTGTGTGTGTGGTGGGGGGGGGTTCCATGGATGTAGAGCGAGTCAGAGAGCAGTGTGTGGTCCAGGCCCCTCCAGAAGTCAGTGGGACCAACAGGAGTCTGTGTTTCTGTACATGACTTGTGTTACACCGGGTCAGGTTCAGCCTCTAAACATCCAGAGTAAGACGTGACGCAGAGCGAGACGGGAGAGGGGGGGGGTGTCTCTCTCCGTCCCTCCTCAGGGGTGAGAGCGCCCCCCCCGACACGGCCTGGAAGTCCTCCCCAAAACCAACCCCCCACCACCACCCCCCCGGGTTCTTCTGGGTGGGGGCAGCTGGAGAGGAACCAGTCCCCCAGCCCCCTCCTCCCCTTCCCCAGCCCACAGCCCCTGCATGCGTCCTCTCCCTGGGCCCGGGGTCAGGGGTCAGGGGTCGGGGTCAGATGCAGGTGGAGGGCTGAGCGCTGGGCTGCTGCTTGCGGCTCCTCAGTCCTCCGCTCTTGTCCTTGAAGCCCACACACATCTGCTGCGACACGTCCACCAGCGCACTGGCCACCGTCAGGCCTGCACAACACACACACACGTCAACAACACAGGATATGATGTCATACACGTCATCAACACAGGATATGATGTCACACACGTCATCAACACAGGACATGATGTCACACACGTCATCAACACAGGATATGATATCACACACGTCATCAACACAGGATATGACGTCACACCCATGTGGGTGGGGGAGGAGAGGGACGCTCACCAGACTGTCCTGGGGGGGGAATGCCCCGGGAGCCTCTGGGTAATCGCACAAAGATGGAGAGAACTGCTGCCTTGTTGCCAAAGCACGGCTCCAGGGCTATGGGCTTGGGCACCGTCTGGAGGGAGAGAAGAAACAGTCAGCCGGGCACTATAGAAACAGTCAGCCGGGCACTATAGATACAGTCAGCCAGGCCCTATAGATACAGTCAGAGGGTTCTATTGGAGCTGTGTCGACCACAGCCACCTGACCAGTCCCATCCTCAGACCTCACCACATAACGGAGCAAAGCTCCGGGTCGTTCCGTTAGCTTTGGGACTAACTTACCCTGCTTTACTTTTGAACGGAACTCTATGGCTTTGATGAATTGTTGTGATGAGTGAACTGGCCAACGCGCTTTAGTTTTTAGATTTCTTGAGATGTAAAGATTGTGATACTTGTTGCATATTTTGTTGTGACTTCATTCATGGTTTATAAAATGAGGCGAGGACGCAAAAATTGAGTGTTTGACTTTTTGAAAACAAATGATTATTTTTTTGGATATTTCGCTTTTGACGGATGAAATAAGAAAAACCCAGATCCCAAAAGGTGACTCCACATAGACTGATGGAGGGGGAAGGATAACAGCCTGTATAAACTGCTTCTCTTATCCTGTGTATGGTTCACAGTATCCAGACTGGATCTCTCTGGTAGCGTTGCCTGCCTGGCACCTCCGACCATTACAACACACACACACACACACACACACAATACACAAGGATACACACACACAATCAGGAATTCAAACATCTCAGTACAGTCCTCTCTCTCTCAGTCCACCCTCCCTCCCTCCTCTGAGCTGGACAGGAAACCGAGCCATGCCTGGCCTTTACACGCCCCGACCTCGCCCCCCCCGCCCCCAAGGAAGGAGTCAAACACCTCTCCTAGTGTGGCACCACCCACACACCCACCGGTGTGCTTGCGTATGCATGCCCACGACACGAAAGAACACAGGGAGAGAGACAGTAATCATATTCAAACTCTGACCCAATTCACACATTTATTACCGGTTCTGTCTCTGTGTCTCTGTGTCTCTGTACCCCTACGCCCCCCTCCCACACCTCCTCTTCTACCTGCTGGAGATACACATGCTGTCTCACTCACACACAGGAACACACACACACACACACACTGTCTCTGTGGGGGTTCTGCTTGTGTTGTCCTGTGTGTGTGTGTTCCTGTGTGTGTGTGTTCCTGTGTGTGTGTGTATCTGTGTGTTCTGGGTCTACTCAGAAATGGAACAGTACAGGAGGAGGAGTGTCGGATGTGTGATGAAGGAGAGGAGGAGGACAGCAGTCTCACTGGGGAGAGAGGCTGACATGTCACACAAGCAATCCCACACTGCCAGGCTCTCACACACCTGTGGTTATACACCTGTGCTCATGCACCTGTGCTCATACACCTGTGTTCATCCACCTGTGCTCATGCAACCTGTGTTCATGCACGTTGCAACAGCACGCTCCTCTTTCGCAGGCTGCTGAACACGAGCACCACTGAGGGACAGCGGGAAGGAAGGAGCAGCCTTCATAAACAGACACGCCGTCCCTCACAGAGGCAAGAAAACAGATGAAAAAGAACACAGGCGAAAATTCAATTATGCCTTCCTTTAGATGCCGCCTGTGAGCTTCCTAGCAGGTAGAGTGTGCCTGTCTGCTCAGTCTTCAGAGGGACTGTGGTAATGACATTCCTCAGCGCAGGCCTTTTGTTTAACCCCCCCCTTCCCCCCCCCCACACCCCTCCCCGCCCCCGGGGGAGTTATCTGTGCCGGCCAGACGGGCCTCAGAGGGGTTCAGCTCCGGGAATTAGCTCAGCCGCGTAGGCGACACGGCCTTCTCCTGCTAGCCTTCATCACACATCCCAACACTCCTCCTCCTCCTCCTCACCTTCATCACACATCCAACACTCCTCCTCCTCCTCACCTTCATCACACATCCAACACTCCTCCTCCTCCTCGCCTTCATCACACATCCAACACTCCTCCTCCTCCTCACCTTCATCACACATCCAACACTCCTCCTCCTCCTCGCCTTCATCACACATCCAACACTCCTCCTCCTCCTCGCCTTCATCACACATCCAACACTCCTCCTCACCTTCATCACACATCCAACACTCCTCCTCCTCCTCGCCTTCATCACACATCCAACACTCCTCCTCCTCGCCTTCATCACACATCCAACACTCCTCCTCCTCCTCCTCGCCTTCATCACACATCCAACACTCCTCCTCGCCTTCATCACACATCCAACACTCCTCCTCCTCACCTTCATCACACATCCAACACTCCTCCTCCTCACCTTCATCACACATCCAACACTCCTCCTCCTCCTCGCCTTCATCACACATCCAACACTCCTCCTCACCTTCATCACACATCCAACACTTCTCCTCCTCCTCGCCTTCATCACACATCCAACACTCCTCCTCCTCCTCGCCTTCATCACACATCCAACACTCCTCCTCCTCCTCGCCTTCATCACACATCCAACACTCCTCCTCGCCTTCATCACACATCCAACACTCCTCCTCCTCGCCTTCATCACACATCCAACACTCCTCCTCCTCGCCTTCATCACACATCCAACACTCCTCCTCCTCCTCGCCTTCATCACACATCCAACACTCCTCCTCCTCCTCGCCTTCATCACACATCCAACACTCCTCCTCGCCTTCATCACACATCCAACACCTCCTCCTCGCCTTCATCACACATCCAACACTCCTCCTCCTCACCTTCATCACACATCCAACACTCCTCCTCCTCCTCACCTTCATCACACATCCAACACTCCTCCTCCTCCTCACCTTCATCACACATCCAACACTCCTCCTCCTCCTCGCCTTCATCACACATCCAACACTCCTCCTCACCTTCATCACACATCCAACACTCCTCCTCCTCCTCGCCTTCATCACACATCCAACACTCCTCCTCCTCCTCACCTTCATCACACATCCAACACTCCTCCTCCTCCTCACCTTCATCACACATCCAACACTCCTCCTCCTCCTCGCCTTCATCACACATCCAACACTCCTCCTCCTCGCCTTCATCACACATCCAACACTCCTCCTCCTCCTCACCTTCATCACACATCCAACACTCTCCTCCTCGCCTTCATCACACATCCAACACTCCTCCTCCTCCTCGCCTTCATCACACATCCAACACTCCTCCTCTCGCCTTCATCACACATCCAACACTCCTCCTCCTCCTCACCTTCATCACACATCCAACACTCCTCCTCCTCCTCACCTTCATCACACATCCAACACTCCTCCTCCTCCTCGCCTTCATCACACATCCAACACTCCTCCTCCTCCTCACCTTCATCACACATCCAACACTCCTCCTCCTAGCCATCACATCTTCCCTCGACACACAGCCTGGTCCAATCCCAGGTAATGATAAGACTGGCAGAGCTCCTGATAGGACCACATGCAGACCAGGGGAGGGTCTTCCACCAGCTGCGGCATGGGGACGTAGCATAGAGATCCACATTGTGGAGGGAGGGGGGGAAGATAGCATAGATATCCACATTGTGGAAGGAGCATAGAGCACATTAGGGAAGGGGGACGGAGGGGAAGATGGTATAGAGCACATTGTGGAGGGAGGGGGGGGGAGATAGCATAGAGCACATTAGGGAGGAGGGAGGGAGAGGAGAGATCTAAATTGGATCTCTGCTCCAGGGCCGGTCTTCCCCCAGGAGAAGAGGAGAGAAGGCAGGATGGAAGAGGGATGGTTCCTGAGAGAAGAGAGGTGGGGAGGAAGAGAAGGAAAGAGAAGCGTGCAGGGGGGGGAATAGAAGAGAGGAGGGGGGGGGGAGAAGAAGGGGAAGGGGGAGAGAAGAGGGGGAAGAGAAGCGAGAGGGGTGAATAGACGGGAGGGGAGAGAAAAGGGAAGGGGAAGAGAGGCTAATCTGCGATGGAGGACTTGCCCTCGGTGGCACAGCTTGCACACGCACACAGAGATAACAGCAGCAGAGGAGCCAGACTGCAGATGAGATCAGAGGAGCGCTCGTCCATGAGAGGAAAGCCAGAAAGGAGAGAGAGAGAAAGAGCTGGAGACCCGAAGATGAGGGAGGGAGAGACTGACAGGTATCGGGAGAGAGGGAGGGAGAGGAGTCAGAGGGAGAGAAGAGAAAGGGAGAGAGAGAGAAGGTGGAGGGGAATGAGGGACAGAGAAGGAGCCAGAGGGAGGGAGAGACACACACACCACACACACACAGAAGGATATGCTCCACAGGGTAGCCGATTGGAGAGAACCCCCCGCCCCACCAAAAGCCCCTGAGACGCCTGAGCCCTGCCGCAGCAGCAGCCTCCCCCCCCCCGGGGCCCCACGCTCCTCAGCCCACCAAAGCCCCTGAGACGCACCAGCCAGCAGAGACCCTCACAGCCCCACTGCACAGGAAGTCCCATACACACGCAGTACTGAACACAGGAAGACCTTTAACACTAGGGGCTACCGAACACAGGAAGGAAACTCGGCCAATGAAGTCATTGAACACTCGCGGGACTACTGACGAGGTTTCCAGGGGCGATGCTTCCTGGAAGCCAGTCAGGTGATGTGGCGTCCCCATGCTGATAGGAGAAGACCGAGGCAGAGGGGAGGAGTTTCCCTGTGCCGTCAGCGCTGGCCACGATGATGACGCGCTCACCTTGACGTTTCCTCCGATCAGGTCGGGCGGCTCCTCGTCCGTCTCCAAGGCGACGTTGATGGTGGCGAAAGGCCGGCTGGCCATCTGCTGCATCTCCCGGAGCAGTTGCTGTGGGGTAGAGGGAGGGAGAGGAACAGTGAGTTCTGGAACATGAGAAGGACTCTAGAACATGAGAAGGACTCTAGAACATAAACAGGACGTAGGATTGAGATGTACTGGAACGCGAGAAGGTTTCTAGAACACAAGAGGGGACCTAGAACATGAAAGGGGGGGGTTCTAGAACATGAGTGTGATTCTAGAACATGAGAAGAGTTCTAGAACACGAGTGGGGGTTCTAGAACACAGGAATAGTTCTAGAGAGCTCATACAGAGAGGCAGCATCTGAAGTTGCCAGACAAGCCAGGAGAAGAAAAGAGCAGAAACACCTAAATCCAACACTCCAACAATTTTTTTTTAATTGACGTCTCTTTTGGAGGCTGACTTACAACACCTCACAAGCTGCAGGTTAATGCAGGAGGCTCAAAAACATAGCTAAATGTGGTGTGTGTGTGTGTGTGTGTTACCAAACCTAACGCCACACACACTGGAGGTGAGACAGCCCCCGTTAGACCGCCTGGCTCATTAAGGTGCAAAAGGCTGGAGAGGAGAGGAGAAACATGAAGAGGCAATGTTTCATCTGAGTCTCTGTCTCACACACACACACACACACACACACACACAGCTCCTGCAGCGTATGGCTTTGTGAGGGTTGGCTTTTCCTGTATAACTCAACGTCTGCTAAGAGTCTGTAAACTGATGTTACTGTAGCCGTGTCCCTGGCGAGGACAGGACTTCGGCCCGCGGGGGGGAG
The DNA here is from genome assembly GCA_903064625.1 of Mallotus villosus. Lineage (NCBI taxonomy): Eukaryota > Metazoa > Chordata > Actinopteri > Osmeriformes > Salangidae > Mallotus > Mallotus villosus. The sequence goes on from CAEFZP010000795.1 coordinate 574,472, forward strand.
AAGGACCCGGATCTCTGACAGCCAGCTGCTCTCATCCTGCTACAGACAGACAGGAACGCGTGTCTGTGTCCCTGTCCAACCACACGCACGCCCACGCACACCTCATTAGGAACACGCGTGCACAGGCGCTTCCTACCCGTGTACCAATCTGGGGACGGTGTTGTGGAGAGCTCGCATGACATGCAAGGAGCTGTAGGACCAAAGAGACTCGGAAGATTACACAAGAGACAGCAGGAGGAGGGAGAGAGGGTAGAGAGACTGTGAGAGTAGGTGTGTTGTGAGATAGACGAGAGGGAGAAGACGCTCGAGAGAGTAGGGGTTTGTGTTTGAGTGTGTGTCGGCGCTATCTCTGTCTTTCTCTCTCTTCGTTCTCTCTCTGCTCCGTTCTCTCTCCTCTCCTCTTTCTCTCTCCGTCTTGCTCGTTTCGCTCTCTTCCTCTCTTCGCTGCCCCCTGTCTCTTCTCCCTCAGTGTTCTCGCACACGTGAGCTCCCTAATGAAGGGTCACGTCTCATATGTGTGGGAGGGAGAAAGAAGCGTACAAGATTTTTCCCCTGGTAACAGGGATTGAGATAGCATTCGGAAACAGCACGGGACCACAACACACCAAGGCTCGACACTGCACACCACTTCTCAACGCACTTCTGCATCAATCATTTACTTATTGATGCATCCGTTTAAAATGCTGGCGAGGGAGAGCTCTCCATCATCTCAGAGACAAGACTACTTGTACTCGGCGCGCTCTCTCCTCTCCCCCTCTCCTCCTCTCTCCCCCTCTCCCCCCTCTCCCCCCTCCCCCCTCTCCCCCTCTCCCCCCTCTCCTCCCCTCTCCCCCTCTCCCCCCTCTCCCTCCTCTCCCCCTCTCTCCCTCTCCCTCCCTGCCCTCCCTCCTCGCTCCCTCTCCTCACCTCCTCCCTCCCCCTCTCTCTCTCCCTCTCTCCCTCCTCTCTCATCACCTCTCTCCCTCTCTTCCCGCCTCGTCCCTCCCTCCCCTCCTCGCCCTCTCCCCTTCGCCTCGACCCTCCTCCCTATCGCGTCTCGCTCTTCTCTCCTTCCCTCTCTCTTTCCTCCCTCTACTCTCCTCTCCGCTCCCTGCTCTCCCGCTCTCCGCTCCCTCCCCCTCTCCATCCCTCTCTCTCCCTCCCTCTCCTCCCTCCCTCCTCTCTCCTCTCTCCCTCTCTCCCTCTCTCGTCTCCCCCTCGTCCCTCCCCCATCTCCTCTCCCTCCCCTCCCTCCCTCAGTCCCTCCCTCCCTCCCATCCTCCCTCTCGCTCTCCCCCTCCCCTCCCCCTCCATCTCCCTCCGCTCGTCCCTCCTCCCTGCCTCCCTTCGGTCCCTCATCCCTCTCTTCTCTCCTCTCCTCTCTCCCTCCCTCCAGTGAGGAGCAGGGTGGGGGAGAGGAGGTGTGAATACTGACAGCATGCCATGCTTTGATCCCCTCTACCCACCCAGCTCTCTACCCTGCTGTGTGTGGACAGCCTCAGAAAAGGAAGTGGCATGTGTACGTGAGACTGTGTGCGTGAGTGAGTGTGTGTCTTATGCAACTCGGTCAGTAGATGTCCAGTAAGCAAGCTGTGCTGGGGCACTAGGCTGAAAGAGACCAGAAAAAAGACCAGAAAAGATGGAGGTCATGAAGCAGAGGAGAAAATACAAGCAAGAAGGAAAAGAAGAAGAGGAGGAGTGGGGAAAAAGTGGCCTGAATAATGTGTTGGTGAAGGCCGATGTGTGTAGCGTGATAAGGGAGTGAGAGCTGGAGGGACGGGGGGGGGTCAGGGTTCGGGGGTCACCTCCAGTGTGCTGGGGTCAGAGTGATAAGCCAGCCTGTCTATTCTCAGTAATAAGACATCATCGCTAATCCAGCCTTTAATTATTCCCTGTCTCTCTCCCAGAATACTGAACAGAAGGATTAACAACTGTCTCAGGAGCTGGGGAGGAGAAGCACGCACGCATACACAAACAATAGCTGAGAACTTCCAAGTGTTCCAGAACTGCCAGACTTCGAGAACTGCCAGCTGGTACAATACTGGCTAATAAGCATATCTACCCAACCATCCAGACAGTTATCCATTCAGCCATCCATCCAGCCAGTTATTCATGCATCCAACCATCATCGTCATCGCTTCCTCTTCACTAGCATGTATCACCGGTGTTAGCCTGTTTTCCTTCACTTACAGATTCCTCACGTTGACCTTCACGTCACCTCCACCCTCTTTCACCATCCCTCTCCCTCTCACCAGGAGGACAGTCACCCTCTCACTAGGAGGACAGTCACCCTCACATCTCACCAGGAGGACAGTCACCCTCACACCAGGAGGACAGTCACCCTCTCACCAGGAGGACAGTCACCCTCACACCAGGAGGACAGTCACCCTCTCACCAGGAGGACAGTCACCCTCACCTCTCACCAGGAGGACAGTCACCCTCTCACCAGGAGGACAGTCACCCTCTCACCTCTCACCAGGAGGACAGTCACCCTCTCACCTCTCACCAGGAGGACAGTCACCCTCTCACCTCTCACCAGGAGGACAGTCACCCTCTCACCAGGAGGACAGTCACCCTCACACCAGGAGGACAGTCACCCTCTCACCAGGAGGACAGTCACCCTCTCACCTCTCACCAGGAGGACAGTCACCCTCTCACCAGGAGGAGTCACCCTCACACCAGGAGGACAGTCACCCTCTCACCAGGAGGACAGTCACCCTCTCACCAGGAGGACAGTCACCCTCTCACCTCTCACCAGGAGGACAGTCACCCTCTCACTAGGAGGACAGTCACCCTCTCACCTCTCACCAGGAGGACAGTCACCCTCTCACCAGGAGGACAGTCACCCTCTCACCAGGAGGACAGTCACCCTCTCACCAGGAGGACAGTCACCCTCTCACCAGGAGGACAGTCACCCTCTCACCTCTCACCAGGAGGACAGTCACCCTCTCACTAGGAGGACAGTCACCCTCTCACCTCTCACCAGGAGGACAGTCACCCTCTCACCAGGAGGACAGTCACCCTCTCACCAGGAGGACAGTCACCCTCTCACCAGGAGGACAGTCACCCTCTCACCAGGAGGACAGTCACCCTCTCACCAGGAGGACAGTCACCCTCTCACCTCTCACCAGGAGGACAGTCACCCTCTCACTAGGAGGACAGTCACCCTCTCACCTCTCACCAGGAGGACAGTCACCCTCACACCAGGAGGACAGTCACCCTCTCACCAGGAGGACAGTCACCCTCTCACCAGGAGGACAGTCACCCTCTCACCAGGAGGACAGTCACCCTCTCACCTCTCACCAGGAGGACAGTCACCCTCTCACCAGGAGGACAGTCACCCTCTCACCAGGAGGACAGTCACCCTCTCACCAGGAGGACAGTCACCCTCTCACCAGGAGGACAGTCACCCTCTCACCTCTCACCAGGAGGACAGTCACCCTCTCACCAGGAGGACAGTCACCCTCTCACCAGGAGGACAGTCACCCTCTCACCAGGAGGACAGTCACCCTCTCACCAGGAGGACAGTCACCCTCTCACCAGGAGGACAGTCACCCTCTCACCAGGAGGACAGTCACCCTCTCACCAGGAGGACAGTCACCCTCTCACCAGGAGGACAGTCACCCTCTCACCAGGAGGACAGTCACCCTCTCACCTCTCACCAGGAGGACAGTCACCCTCTCACCAGGAGGACAGTCACCCTCTCACCAGGAGGACAGTCACCCTCTCACCAGAAGGACAGTCACCCTCTCACCAGGAGAGAAGGAGGGGGTGAGGGGGAGGAGGTTGAGGGGGGGGCTGAGGGTTTATTGGCCTCATAAACATGGGTGGGATCAAGCCTGTGACATTTATGCCCTCTGTCCTCCCGTCCCCTAGGTGCTTCCTGGAGGGGGCAACATCATGACGGGGAACATCTCTAGACTGTTTACTGGCGCTGGTTAATGACCTGACAACCATCATCGTCATCGCTTCCTCTTCACTAGCATGTATCACCGGTGTTAGCCTGTTTTCCTTCACTTACAGATTCCTCACGTTGACCTTCACGTCACCTCCACCCTCTTTCACCATCCCTCTCCCTCTCACCAGGAGGACAGTCACCCTCTCACTAGGAGGACAGTCACCCTCTCACCTCTCACCAGGAGGACAGTCACCCTCACACCAGGAGGACAGTCACCCTCTCACCAGGAGGACAGTCACCCTCACACCAGGAGGACAGTCACCCTCTCACCAGGAGGACAGTCACCCTCTCACCTCTCACCAGGAGGACAGTCACCCTCTCACCAGGAGGACAGTCACCCTCTCACCTCTCACCAGGAGGACAGTCACCCTCACACCTCTCACCAGGAGGACAGTCACCCTCTCACCTCTCACCAGGAGGACAGTCACCCTCTCACCAGGAGGACAGTCACCCTCACACCAGGAGGACAGTCACCCTCTCACCAGGAGGACAGTCACCCTCTCACCTCTCACCAGGAGGACAGTCACCCTCTCACCAGGAGGAGTCACCCTCACACCAGGAGGACAGTCACCCTCTCACCAGGAGGACAGTCACCCCCTCACCAGGAGGACAGTCACCCTCTCACCTCTCACCAGGAGGACAGTCACCCTCTCACTAGGAGGACAGTCACCCTCTCACCTCTCACCAGGAGGACAGTCACCCTCTCACCAGGAGGACAGTCACCCTCTCACCAGGAGGACAGTCACCCTCTCACCAGGAGGACAGTCACCCTCTCACCAGGAGGACAGTCACCCTCTCACCTCTCACCAGGAGGACAGTCACCCTCTCACTAGGAGGACAGTCACCCTCTCACCTCTCACCAGGAGGACAGTCACCCTCTCACCAGGAGGACAGTCACCCTCTCACCAGGAGGACAGTCACCCTCTCACCAGGAGGACAGTCACCCTCTCACCAGGAGGACAGTCACCCTCTCACCAGGAGGACAGTCACCTTCTCACCAGGAGGACAGTCACCCTCTCACCTCTCACCAGGAGGACAGTCACCCTCTCACTAGGAGGACAGTCACCCTCTCACCTCTCACCAGGAGGACAGTCACCCTCACACCAGGAGGACAGTCACCCTCTCACCAGGAGGACAGTCACCCTCTCACCAGGAGGACAGTCACCCTCTCACCAGGAGGACAGTCACCCTCTCACCTCTCACCAGGAGGACAGTCACCCTCTCACCAGGAGGACAGTCACCCTCTCACCAGGAGGACAGTCACCCTCTCACCAGGAGGACAGTCACCCTCTCACCAGGAGGACAGTCACCCTCTCACCAGGAGGACAGTCACCCTCTCACCTCTCACCAGGAGGACAGTCACCCTCTCACCAGGAGGACAGTCACCCTCTCACCAGGAGGACAGTCACCCTCTCACCAGGAGGACAGTCACCCTCTCACCAGGAGGACAGTCACCCTCTCACCAGGAGGACAGTCACCCTCTCACCAGGAGGACAGTCACCCTCTCACCTCTCACCAGGAGGACAGTCACCCTCTCACCAGGAGGACAGTCACCCTCTCACCAGGAGGACAGTCACCCTCTCACCAGAAGGACAGTCACCCTCTCACCAGGAGAGAAGGAGGGGGTGAGGGGGAGGAGGTTGAGGGGGGCTGAGGGTTTATTGGCCTCATAAACATGGGTGGGATCAAGCCTGTGACATTTATGCCCTCTGTCCTCCCGTCCCCTAGGTGCTTCCTGGAGGGGGCAACATCATGACGGGGAACATCTCTAGACTGTTTACTGGCGCTGGTTAATGACCTGAGTAAGGAGCGTAGCAGGAGCAGTTAAACCTGACCTGCTGCCTACACACACACACACACACAGTTATCACCGACTTGCTTCTTATACACACACACCGTTATCGCCGACTTGCTTCTTATACACACACACACCGTTATCACTGACTTGTTGCCTACACACACACACACACACACACACACGTATCAATGACTTGTTGCCTACACACACACACACACACACACACTCCCTGACACACCGCTACACACCAGATCCAGCTATATCCTATATCAGTCCTCTCTGCCCCCTCCCCCAGACAGTAATACCCCTCCCTACTAACTATTCATACACGAGTATCTTCCCATGCTAACTCTCCAGACAGTTAGCATCCTGCCATGCCAACTCTGTATTCAGAGAGAAGCATCTGCTGACATAGGACAAAGTAATATCAAGCGTCCCACCTGGACCAGTCTGGGAGAGGGTGCTGAGAATACAAACACATTCATCATCTCAGGAGAAATAACCATGCGTAATGACTGTGTAACCCAACAGCAGTGTTATGAGTGTGTGTGTGTGTGCTGGGAGTTCAACATCGGTGTTGTGACTGTGTGTGTGTGTGTGTGTGTGCGCTGAGAGTTAAACAGCATTACTTTTCATTCTAAAAGTACAAGCGCGGCACTCTACGACCCTGTTTCACGGGCGGGCTGCACAGGCATGCGCACTCACACCTCTTGATCTTCTGGGTGCCTGAGAGGCTGTTTTGTGTAAAGGTTACGCTTCTCAGAGTGGCTGGGTGAGGGAGGGATGGAGGGGGTGGTAGTAGAGGGGGGGGGGACAGGGGTGGGGGGTTGAGGGGGCCCTGGTCTGGGGAATGACAGGTCTCTGGAGGGTTCAACTGAAAAGCTCTTCAACCAGCAGGACCAGAGAGAGGATGTTAGCCCCTGGTCAGACCTCATACACACACACACACACACAGCCACTTGGAAGCATCCCTACTTTGGCTGGAAAATACAGAAATACAAATAGGCTGAAACACACGGGCACCAAACCCTGTAGAGGCTAAAGAGGTGGTGGATGTGATGGAGGGCCGCTGGAGGAGGAGGGTTCAGGAGGCTAGATCCTCCAGAGCAGAGGAAAGGCCGTGGGTCGGAGGTCAACACTCACCTCTCGTCGCCGTGACGCCCAGCAGCTCTGTTTGATCTTCCAGACCACAGCGGCCACCAGCAGCAGAGACAGGAAGCAGCTGAGCACAGACAGGAAGAGGAGGAGCACATGTCAACGTCACACTGCGGCATGTGTTCGTGTGTGTGAGCTCGCCTGTCCAATGCAGTTGTGTGTGTGTGTGTGTGTGCGCGCGCGCGCGCATGTGGTCCCCATAGCAGGTGTGCATGTGAATGTGTGAGTCAAAGTGTTTTATTAGTCAGACGAGGCTCTGGTCAACAATGTAGCTGCAGCTAAAGACATAAGATACTAAGATACCAATAAGTGATCAGATACAGGAGCATATGATATGAGGAGGTAGAACAGAGTCAGAGTCAGGAGGCGGCGGCTCCTTGTAAACACACCAGCGCTCCGTAACCAGCTCCTTCCTGTTGGCTGTCACCTCCCCCTCCCCGGCCCAGACTTCAATTAGCACGGCTGCTAAGATCCCCATCCGTCTGGAGTCGGCTGCAGCCAGCGACAGACAGATTGAACATTAACGGCTCCTATCAGATCTCTCTCCTCCAGCGAGTCGTCCCCAAAGCTGACATCGGTTCTATGAAAGACTTGAGAGGCCACGACTCAGTGATCTGAAGAGCCTCAGCATTTCCTCTCTCTCTCTCCATCTAGACGCTCAGCCCTTCAAATACCCTGCTGGAACTCCCTCCCTCCCCCCCCACACACACACTACCCGCTTCCTCACACCCCTGCACCACACACCCCTCCAACGAGGTCTGGACTGGGCTTGAAAAACGGCCCGGGACTTTGAAACACAGACCGGCCCGCGGCCATGTATTATTATTATATATATACACACAGGGTTCTGATAAATACACAGGGTGTTAATAAAAACTCACTAGCCAGTTGGGCCGGTGATACCTGAGGCATTACATGAATGATACATAAGGCTCTGTTCTCGGCATGGTTCTCCGTCATTTATCCCCGTGCAGTAGCCCTACTTCCTACGTTTCCCATGAACACTGTGCCGTAATGCTACGTGATAACGTTTTATACGCCCATTAGCGCGAGAAACCATGGAAACGAACGGAGCGTCCACCAGAAAACACAAGGAAGAAGTTCAAACGGAGCATAGAGGATCATAGGAGGTAATAACAGCTAGCTAGAGTAGTAAAGTAAAGTACAAAGTTAACTAAATGCGGCGGTGGTTAGGACAAACTTCTGTTGCTTACTGACACAGTCTTCCTAATGTAAATACACGGTTCTCAATAGAGTATATGAGGTTGGTTAATGCCAATTAATGCCTGCTTAGGACAAAAACGTTGCTGTAAATGCATGGGCAGGAGTCAATCACATGACGCGAATGGACGTTTTAGCCATTTACAATAAATCGTGTCCTTAAAAAAAAATATTGTCCTTACGTAGTCACGTGTTGGTGACTTCACATACCCTTGCATCATACTTCTGTGCTTCATTTTATGTGTTTGTTATGCCGACAATGTTAATAAAATGATCAAATGCATTCAGTGAAACTCATAATTGTTCTTATTTCCCCCCGAAATAATTTGGCTAGTGGAAATTCTGATTGAGAAGAAGACTGGCTGGTGATCAAAAAAGTCAATTTAGAACCCTGTATATTATATATATTTTTTGCAATATGCCGCAGGCTGTTTGACCAGCCGTTCGGGAAATCTCCCGATGGCCAGTCCGACCCTGCCTCCAACAGATGGCCAGTGGCCTGCACCTTCCCACACCTGAGGACTGGGCTTTCATCACACCGTGCTGAGGCCACTCCCAGCAGGACCAGCCTGGAAGGAGAGGAAGTCATTTCTCTTGGGGACAGACTGGGGAGAGGAGAAGAGGAGATGAGTGGACAGGGGAGGAGAGGAAGTGAACACGAGGAGACGAGAAACACAAAGGGAAGATGATAGAGGGTGAGGACGACGGGAGAACAGGAGGAGAGGGTAGAGACGGAATAGAGGGAGAGAGGGGAGAGAAGGAGAGCTTTGGGGAGCGAGATACGTGCACGCTGACGCTATTCTTATCATCCGCTCTTCCTCACTTTCGTTGTCTCCTCTCTCTTTTCTCTCCGTCCTCTCCGTCTTCTCTTTCTCTCGCTCTCCTTCTTCTCTTTTCTCTCCTTCCTCTCCTTCTTCTCTTTTCTCTCCTTCTTCTCTTTTCTCTCCTTCCTCTCCATTCTCTCGTCTTTTCCTCTCCTTCTCTCTCTCCCTTTCTCTCCTCCTTTTCTTCTACTCTTCTCCTCGCTCCTCTCCGCTTTTTCTCGCTTCCTTCATTCTCTTTTCTCTCCTCTGTCACTATCAGAGTCGATATCTTCTTCATCTTATCTCCTTCTGACCTGACTGATACTTCACTGAATATGCAGAGATCTGGAGAGCCAGCGAGGGGGGGGAGACCTGAATACTGTGGGGTCAGAGACATGGAGACAGGCAGGGAGAGAGAGAGAGAGAGAGAGGGATGTAAAGACATGCGTCCTCCCCAGAGAAGAAGCCCCAGGGGGAGAGCCTCAGGAGACCCAGGACAAGGAGTGTGCACCACTCAGCAGAGAAGACGTCACACCAGCCCTCTATACCAAATAGCATTGCTGCTACACCACACACACACCACACACACACACAACCCGACCCAGGGCAAGTAGCAGGGTGGAGGCCTGTTGAGCGAGGCTGCTGATGGGCCGGCCTGGCAGCTGATGGACCAGAACACCTCCCCCGGCCACTCACCTCAATTATGGCACTGTGTGTGTGTGTGTGTGTTAAAAAATAAATACATGTATCTATCTCTCTATCTATATAGATATGCCTGCAGTGAGTGTGTGTGTGTTTACGTGTGTGTGAGTGCATGCACTCGAGTATGATAATGCCAGCTGTATGTGCATGTGCACATTCGTGAGTGTGTGTGTGTATGTGAGTGTGTGTATGACCGTGTGTGTGTGTGTATGACCGTGTGTGTGCGCGTGCGCGAGTGTGTGCCTATCTCTGTGGAACACAGCTCCCCTTGGGGAACCTGGTGCTGGCTAATAGAATAGCAGACAGGGAAAAGCCTGACCAGAGGAGGAGATGGCACAGCCACACTCACCCTCTCTGAATACTGAAGGGGCAGATCACAGGGCTGTAGCAGGGATACCAGCTAGAGACACTCGCTAGACATGAGGCTATGAAGAGATACCAGCAGAGACACCAGCTAGAGATACCAGTTAAAGATACCAGCTAGATATACTAGCTAGAGACACCAGCTAGAGATGAGCATGTGAAGAGATACCAGGTAGAGACACCAGCTAGAGATGAGCATGTGAAGAGATACCAGGTAGAGACACCAGCTAGAGATGAGCATGTGAAGAGATACCAGGTTGAGACACCAGCTAGAGATGAGCATGTGAAGAGATACTAGATAGAGATGAGTGTCTCTGTAATGCAGGTTTGAATGTGTCCGGTCCTCCCGCAGCCCAGAATGTCCCACTAGAGGCAGGAAGGGCTCGTGTGTTTGGACCTGGAGATGTGTGTGTACTGTGTGTACGATGGCTCTGGTGATAAGAGGGCCCGCCTTCCATCCCCAAAGGAAGACAGGCGGGGGGCGGGGGGGGGGCTAGCATCTCTTCCACTTCCCCACAAAGCAGGAAACAGGATGGATGGATGCACTCTGCAACACTAGCTTCAGGAGGACTCGTTTCCTTTGCTGAATCACAGGCACAGCCCACACACCAGAAACACTGAGCACTGAGGATTACCAGCCAGAGAGAAGAGAAGGGAGAGAGGGTAAGGGGGGAAAGGGAGAGAGGGAGGGTGGGGTGGGAGGGAGGGGTAAGGAGGGCGCTGGTTGTGAAGAATAATCTGTAGGCATGTTCTCTAGCATGACCTGTAGGCATGTTGTTTAGCATGACCTGTAGGCATGTTGTTTAGCATGACCTGTAGGCATGTTGTTTAGCATGACCAGTAGACATGTTGTTTAGCATGACCTGTATGCATGTAGTTTAGGGGTCTTAGTCTACTAGTTGAAGTGTTTTTGTGCACCTCTGCACCGTGGTTGATAGTTTCAATTCAACTGAGATTGTTTGGTTGGCACTTCTGTTCAACATCCAGCTGTGTCTGTATTATGACTGATGCAGCCTTTCCACTTCAACTCGCACGCTAAAAACCCTGCCACAGGCAAAATGTTGCATACGTATGCTGGGTCGTTTGAAAAGAAAGTTCCCTGAAAATCTAAGCTGTTTGGCTAGCTCTATTTTAGGGCATGATTCAGTTGCTCACCGTGCTATGACTTCAAATGATTAGCCGTGGTTCATATAGTGCAGCTAGTTTAGAAGTTACTCAGGGTTTTACTTTGGACTTCATTTCACATTATATCACAAAACCCTCCATGCTCCCATCCTAATGACATTGAAAAGAACAAAATGTCTTCAAATATTTTAGTTTTTATTTGTATAGTATTCTTGATTTCTTCTTCTATATTACAATACTTGTTTTGAGGCATTTATTTTTCTACTTCTATGTTTATTGTACGCACCAACCCACGAGCTGTCAGCACCTGCCTGGTCATCGGTCCGCCAACGCTGGACCTATTCACCAACCGGAAACTAGTCTCCGTGACGGGCAACAGCGAGTTTCCCGATCCCTTCCTACATCTACCAAGCTGGACAATGGATTTTGGTTGTTTCTAAACCCATTGGCACTTCCCTGTGTATTACTATGTTTAGCCTGTGTTCTGCTCCTCTCTTTCACCAACCGTTTCTGGAGGAGGGGATCCCTCACTGAATTGCTCCTCCCGAGGTTTCTTCCATTTTTTCTCTTGCATTGAGTTTTTCTGGGAGTTTTTCCTTGTCTTCCTTGAGGGTTTAGGTTGGTTGAGGGGCAGTTTTCATGGGCGTATGTGAAGCCCTCTGTGACATGCTTGCGTGTAAAAAGGGCTATACAAATAAATTTTGATTTGATTTGATTTGACCAGAGAAAAGTCCTAGTTTGTGTAAAACGTACTTATAATAATAAACCTGATTCTTGCTTCTGAACATGTTTTCCGATGAGCTTGCGGCTCCAGGCTAGCTAGCTCGCCCCTGGTGTTCCACAGAATGAGAACACCCTTATCGCTGTTTACCTCCCCAGCTTGCTTCCCGTTTCATATAGTACTGGCAAAAAACAACACCTGCCAGATGAAATCCTGGAGGTAGATAGGAGGCTTCCAGCCTGCCTCGACGGCAGCGCTCAGCTGAGTGACAGGGAGGCACAGGGAGGCACAGGGAGACACAGGGAGGCACATGGGGGCACAGGGAGACACAGGGAGACACAGGGAGACACAGGGAGACACAGGGGGGCACAGGGAGACACAGGGAGACACAGGGAGACACAGGGAGACACAGGGAGACACGGAGACACAGGGAGACACAGGGAGGCACAGGGAGGCACAGGGAGGCACAGGGAGGCACAGGGAGACACAGGGACGCACAGGGAGACACAGGGAGACACAGGGAGGCAAATGGGGACACAGGGAGGCACAGGGAGACACAGGGACGCACAGGGAGACACAGGGAGGCACAGGGAGGCACAGGGAGGCACAGGGAGACACAGGGACGCACAGGGAGACACAGGGAGACACAGGGAGACACAGGGAGGCAAATGGGGACACAGGGAGGCACAGGGAGGCACAGGGAGACACAGGGAGACACAGGGAGACACAGGGAGGCACAGGGAGGCAGAGGGAGACACAGGGAGGCACAGGGAGACACAGGGAGACACAGGGAGGCACAGGGAGGCAGAGCGAGACACAGGGGGGCACAGGGAGGCAGAGGGAGACACAGGGAGGCACAGGGAGGCACAGGGAGGCAGAGGGAGACACAGGGAGGCAGAGGGAGACACAGGGAGGCACAGGGAGACACAGGGAGGCAGAGGGAGACACAGGGAGGCAGAGGGAGACACAGGGAGGCACAGGGAGACACAGGGAGGCACAGGGAGACACAGGGAGACACAGGGAGACACAGGGAGACAGAAGAGTCCTGAACAGAAATCAGCTTCCTACGGTGAGTTGGGATGAGTAAAAAGCCTAACAGAAGGACATTCAATCGTCCACTCTGACCCTAACTGTACCTCTACATAAACAAGTTGGCATGGTTGTATGGTTTGGATGTTATACAGGCGCGGTAGCTGGGTGGTTCTACTGTACTTCAAACACCGTACATCATCACAGGACACCTGGTCAGTGTTGTGGTGGATTTGAATGCGTTTCTTCTGAGGCTTTTCACAAACCTTAGCGCAACACGGAAAACATATTTTTAATGCGATTGATTTTTAGTGTGTGTTTGTGTCCATCTATAAGCCAGGGCTGATCCATGTTTTATGAGTGTGTGTGTAAGATTTGCTTTGTTCTTGTGTGTGTTTACTGCTTGCCAGGGAGGAGGGGGGGGGGACGGGACTGCATCAAACTGTACACCATCCACTAACCCAACATGTCATGTCATCAATAAATCATTCAAGGAAAGGAAAAGAAAAAAAGTGAGCTTAGTGCTCATTACACTTATATATCATCTTCCTAATTCAGCCACACCAATGTGTGTGTGTGTGTTTCCTGCATTCTCTCTATGACATGGATTGTGGAACAATCAAGGTATTGACGTGGAGAACTGCATTCTTTATGTGTAGTCAGCAGTCACATTCACTTACACACTCTCTCTCCCTTTCTCTCTCTCCCTCTCCCTCTCACACACCCACACAAACAACCACACTGCAGACCCCTCCACATACACAACCACAACATCCCAAACACACAGTCATCCAGTCTATGTCCAGTGTGTGTGTGTGTGTGTGTGTCACATTCAGGAACCACATTACCACATTGCTGTCCCATTCTGATCCTCCCACCTTAAATCGATATCATATTAGGGTTCCTGCGAGGAGATTCTACCCTCAGCCATACATTATAAAAGTCACACTCGCGCGAGCGTGCATGTCAGGTCACGTGTCTAAGGTTGTGTGTGTGCGGAGATATCTAGAGTGGTGTGTGTGTGTGTGTGCGGAGGGTCTCTAGAGTGTGTGTGTGTGTGGATAAGGAAGGGCTCACCTGAAGAATGTGACGAAGAACTGGACGAGATCCATGAAGTTACTGTGCTGAGAGAAGGCAATCTGAGGACAGAGCAGACACACACACACACACACACTTAGTACCAGCATAGACATCCACACCAGTTCATTGGTACCAGTTCAAAAGATATCAGTTTGGATAGCTTGTGGACCTGTCAGGATCAGCAGGTTATCATCCTCTACTCCTGCTCATGGGAGAGACCTGTACATGGGAGAGACCTGCACATGGGAGAGACCTGCTCATGGGAGAGACCTGCTCCTGCTCATGGGAGAGACCTGCTCCTGCTCATGGGAGAGACCTGCTCATGGGAGAGACCTGCTCATGGGAGAGACCTGCTCATGGGAGAGACCTGCTCATGGGAGAGACCTGCTCCTGCTCATGGGAGAGACCTGCTCCTGCTCATGGGAGATCCCCAGCTAACAACGTTCCACACAAATACCATGACACAAATTGATCACAGGGTCCAAACTTTTTTCCCCTTAAGGACCCAAGATTCGGACCTCTAAAAAAAGAGAGAAAAAATACCAAACGTATTTATTTTAATATTGCCCTGCTCCAGATATTAAAATGTCCCAGCGCTGTGACATTCATCTGTGGCTGAAAGTGACTCGAACTGGGCCACTGCTTCCAGACAGCTTCCTCACCTATACATGGGAGGGGTTTAGCTCAGAGCAGGGCTGGCAGACTGGCATGGCCTAAAATGGACCAGTATCAATTGACGGTAACGGTATATATCACAATATATCCCCCCCACCCTTCCCACAATCATCTATTTGTTTCAATAGACTGTGATCCGCACCGCTGAGGCTAATCTCCCACACTCAGACGGATTCTGATGAAGTACAGCAGGTGTGTCGCATAGGTTACATTTCCAACTTTTGCAGTGCTTTCCCATGGATGAAGAGTTGATATGTAGTTTCAGCAATACGTTTAAGGCATCACAACTTCAGTATTTGTAGTGAGCTAGCTATAACAAACTATTACATGGCTGAACACTCCATTCTGTTGGCCTGCAATAAACATTTCACAATTCTAACCAACCTGGCATCTTTGCTTGCATGGCTACACTCTTCCATGCTGGATCTTTTGAAGTTCAAGTCTCTGTAAATGTCGGAAGTTGCGTCAAATAAAACCAAACGATAAAGCCTGACATCGGTTGCGATGTTAGAGTAGATTTGTTTGCGTTCTAGTTCCGTTCGGTAATTCTATGCCTGGTGTGAATGGGGTTGTGACAAATCATATTTAGGGAAGGCTCTACCGCGGTTAGCACGGAACAGTCAAAATCCATACCATAGGGTAAATTCACAGCGGTATATATGTCTATACCGCTCCTACCGTCTACCCCTAGCTCAGGAGGTAGCATCTGCTCAATGAACACCACATCATAATGTCACATGACTCGAACCTAGGACACAACACAGGTCCACAGGTCACATGGCCCAGGCAGCCATGTTGGAAGCACATCCTTCCACACCCAGAAACACCCGTCTCCCTGCTTAGACCTGCCGGTCGGCCTGCTGCGACTCCCTGCCCTGTGCTCTGCCCGTCCCTGGCAGGCTCAACAGCGCCTCTTGGTGGTGGAAGACGCATAGCGCGGCCGGCTTTGACAGAATTCCCCTCACACGCTCTCCCCCCGTCACCGCAATGACACCTCGGACCAGAGCTCATCGCCGTGCCTGCTTGTCATTCCCCACAAAGCCAGGATTTGCATACAATTCCACGGGAAGAGAAGACAAAAGCTGGAGAGTGGTGCCTGACGCACGTCAGATTAGGTTCTGAATACTTAATGTACGATCAGGACGATGAATGCCAGGAAACTCTGCTGGATCAGAGCTTGTAAAAGCGCTCTGACTTATGCAAGCCAACGTGTCCAGAGATCAGGGCTGCGTCTCTATAAAATACCCCAACGGTATCTGTAACATCCCAGAAGAACTACCCAGTATCTGTAACATCCCAGAATAACTACCCAGTATCTGTAACATTCCAGAAGAACTACCCAGTATCTGTAACATCCCAGAATAACTACCCAGTATCTGTAACATCCCAGAAGAACTACCCAGTATCTGTAACATCCCAGAAGAACTACCCAGTATCTGTAACATCCCAGAAGAACTACCCAGTATCTGTAACATCCCAGAAGAACTACCCAGTATCTGTAACATCCCAGAAGAACTACCCAGTATCTGTAACATCCCAGAAGAACTACCCAGTATCTGTAACATCCCAGAAGAACTACCCAGTATCTGTAACATCCCAGAAGAACTACCCAGTATCTGTAACATCCCAGAAGAACTACCCAGTATCTGTAACATCCAAGAATAACTACCCAGTATCTGTAACATCCCAGAAGAACTACCCAGTATCTGTAACATCCCAGAAGAACTACCCAGTATCTGTAACATCCAAGAATAACTACCCAGTATCGGTAACATCCCAGAATAACACCCTGAACATGCGCAAACACACACACACACACACACACACACAGGCCAGGTGACACCACTGTCCCCATCTCTCATGTGCTAAAGACTGGAGTTGCTGGACAAAGTCTTGTTATTAAATATCTGTTTCATTTAACTTTCCTTCTTGCTCTTATTCAACCCAGAGTCAAATAACTGCATTCCCAGCATACTTGGGTTAATATTAACAGACTGTTCAGTTTACCCCTCTTCATTTCAACCGTAGGGGAATAGATGTTGTTGTTTGGCCAATATTAAACCCCCCCTACACACAAACAAACTCGTGTTGGAACAAGACACCAGGCCCAGACGGGCATGAGACTCTTGTAAATACCAAAGGGGTTTCAGACAGCCCGCTAAGCACTGTCAGGCACGTGGCTGTATGTATGTGTGTGTATGTGTGTGTGTGTGTATGTGTGTGTGTGTGTATATGTGTGTGTGTGTGTGTGAAAAACAGCCCCACAGCAAAGATGGAAAACTGAGAGGATGGCCAAACCACGAGTTCTTGTGAGCCTTCTTCCCTTCCATCCTCCCTCCTCCCTCCTCCCTCCTCCGTTACATTCCTGCAAACTATCCCGAAGCAGCCGCTGCAGTCTCTGCCTCCTGGCTCCTCCCACATCCTCACAGCTGTTTCAACACAAGCAGGGTGGTGGAGCTCTGCTCGGGCCAGCTGCCCCAACACCTCCACAACATCCTTATAACACCCCTACAACAACACCCCCAACTAAACCAGCCACACCTTAGAATTCCACAACACTCCACCTCTACCTACACATCTCTCCTGGATCTGGTCTCTACACATCCCTCCAGGATCAATATATAACACACTAAATGATGGGTGGGATCAATATATAAACTCCCTAAATGATGGGTGCTAATAGGGCTGCAACAGTGGCGCGGGACTATTACGCCACTCAATGATTCGCGGAAATGTTTGAGTATAGAAATAAATAAAAGGTTAAGTTGAGCGCAGAGCAAAAAAAAGAAAAGAGCAGAGCGGAGATAGAGGAAAGACCGTCGGAGAGACCCGTAATGTTGTTCTGAAACAACGTTACATTGTTCTGTATTTTCAACTGGTTAGCTGCTGCGATTCCCACACAACAGAAGTGTAGTAGTTAGCTAGCTCTACAATTTACCGGGGCTAGGTCTGAATCTAGGAGCAAAATGGAGCACCTATACAAGCAACAAAATCGGGACCAAGACGAACATTTTCACACCGATATTGTCTATGTAGTCCAAATATTGAGGGACACTTAGGGCTGGGAAAATAATAAATATAAGTATATGAGAGAGAACAATGGTTGTGCTCGCCGAAGGCTTGAGCCCATTTTTATCCGATTCATCGATTAATCAAAAAAAACTATCGATAGATTAATCGATTATTTAAATAATCGTTAGTTGCCCTAAGTGATAATGATATCACGGCCGATAAATCGGCATGTATATCGACGGTGATGTGTACATCACTCATCCTTTAGTGTCTGCCTAACAAGTAATATGTGAACGTGTAAATGTCCACACCAGGTGGCTGAACTGGCCCACTGCTCTGGTGGGTCTGGAGCTCCTGTCAGGCTGGAGCATCACATGACCCTCCATGAGCCTCGGGACACAACTCTTAACACAACCTGACTGGAATTCCTGTTTCAATTCCCGTTTCGAGCGCACAAGGTAAGCATTCAGTACGAGCATACACCCACTGCAGCAGAAGTACACACGCATCCCAGAGGCCCCAGAACTCCACACATCATGTCTGGACTTCTGACCACATGCAGGAGAAAAACAAGACTAGAACCAATTTGAAGAGCTGCTCCTCTTTAGACAGCCCTCTACAGAGCAGCTCAATAGGAGGTACTGAGGACAGAGCAGCTCTATAGAGGTACTGAGGACAGAGCAGCTCTATAGAGGTACTGAGGACAGAGCAGCTCTATAGAGGTACTGAGGACAGAGCAGCTCTATAGAGGTACTGAGGACAGAGCAGCTCTATAGAGGTACTGAGGACAGAGCAGCTCTATAGAGTTACTGAGGACAGAGCAGCTCTATAGAGGTACTGAGGACAGAGCAGCTCTATAGAGGTACTGAGGACAGAACAGCTCTATAGAGGTACAGAGGACAGAGCAGCTCTATAGAGGTACTGGTGCTGGCTAAAGACCCGGCACCATGTGTTTCAACTTAACATTCCACTTTGCCCCGGTTCTTCGGGTCCCGTTTATGAAGCAATCTCTACCATGCTGCCCTAGCCAGCCCTATCCACGCAACAACACCACCAGCTCTACACACACTGGACAAGGCTCTAGCTCCGAGGAGACCTCACACACACACCAACAAACTAAAGAGACACATCGGAGTGTGAAAGTGCCCCCCCAGCCAGGAACAAGGTGTGGGCGGAGGGGGGGTGAAACAAAAGAGGGAGAGACGGGTGGGTGAAGATGACGCTCCATGCAGGCTAGCCCTGGGGGAGGAGGAGAGGAGAGAAGGAGCAGCAGAGTGGCCTCCGAGCAGTGGAGGGAGGACAGGAGCTTACTAACCGGGTCACCAGGTGCACTGGAGCCTCCAGTGGCCAGCCACGGGGCCGGGGAGGCCGGGGAGGCCGGGGAGGCCGGGGAGGCCGGGGGCTCTGCTGTGGAGCTCTTCTCCTGGCTGCAGCGAGAGCTGAGCTGAGCACACGGCACGGAGGAGGGAGGAGGAGACTTCAGGGGGTGAAGGAAGGAGAGAGAGAGAGAGAGAGGAGGGAGGAGACTTCAGGGGGTGAGGGAAGGAGAGAGAGGGAGGAGACTTCAGGGGGTGAGGGAAGGAGAGAGAGAGAGGGGAGGGAGGAGACTTCAGGGGATGAGGGAAGGAGAGAGAGAGAGAGGAGGGGGGAGACTTCAGGGGGTGAGTGAAGGAGAGAGAGAGGAGGGAGGAGACTTCAGGGGGTGAGGGAAGGAGAGAGAGAGAGGAGTTTGCAGGAGGTGAGAGATGGAGGGAGGGAGAGAGAGAGAGCGAAAGAGAGAGAGAGAGGAGAGGGGTGGAAGGAAGGAGCAAGGACACCTAATGTTTTCCAGAAGTGAACACACACACACTGGCTGGCTGGGAGGCGAGAGTGAGGAGTGAGGAGTGCACTGACACACACACACACACACAGCCGGTCCTGAAGGACGTCACCAGTATGCACTATATACCCACAACTCTCAAGTATGCGGCCCACATCCGTCCCAAACCCCGTCCTAAAACAACAGCACTACATCAGTGAAGCAAGACTCAGGATGACTCCAGGAGGAAGGTCCTAGAAGGTAGATGGAAGGGTAGACATTGTATGTTACAGTACATTCTGCAGTGATCTTATGGTATAATATCTTATTGTATATACTGTAGTTATGTTATGGTATAGTAGGGGGTTTAATATTGGCCAAACAACCAAAACTGTCCCCCTATATTTGAAGGAAGAGGGGAAACTGAATAGTGTATTAACATTAACCAAATAATGGCAATACCAGTGGAAATTGCAGGTATTTGACGATGGGTTGAATCAGGAATGGTCAAGGTTAAATGAAACATATCATTTAATAACATTGCAAATGAATGCAATCAAATACAAGGCAAACATGTTACAAAATGAAGGTTAACTCTTACCTAGTCTACCTTGATGATTGTAAATCAGAGAGAAAGCAAGTGTTGGGGAGGGAGTAGGACAAGCCAAAGCTGAGGAGAAGCCCTCAGGAGAACAATGCTTCATAATTCCCTTTATACCCAAGAACAACCAATCACACCACGTCATGACCCTTACTTATCAACATATGACAAGCAATGCTCCAGTAAGTTACGCAATGAGGTGTGAGAGCCATCAAGTAGGGAGCCAGTCCAGCACCTCCAGATTTTAGTGTATGAGAGGTGGGGGCAGCGTGACACCCAGCTCTATAGTATACTATAGTTATGTTATAGTAACTGTAGAGATGGTAATGTATAGTATGTTATAGTGTTAAAGAAATTAGACACAGCAAACTGGAATCAAATGTAAGCATATATTGAATCAATATATGCTAAAATTTGGCATAAATTGAATCAATATATGCTAAAATTGAAATTTTAAATCGAATCGAGCCCCAAGAATCAATTTTAATCTTATCGTGAGATACCAGAAGATTCACCCCCAGTATATAGTCATGTCTGGTTTGGGAATGTGTGTGTTGTTTAGGAGAGTGTGTGTGTGGTTTAGGAGTGTGTGGTTTAAGAGAGTGTGTGTGTGGGTTGGGAGTGTTTGTGTGGTTTAGGTGTGTGTGTGTGGTTTAGGAGTGTGTGTGTGGTTTAGGAGTGTGTGTGTGGTTTAGGAGTGTGTGTGTGTGTGTGTGTGTGTGGTTTAGGAGTGTGTGTGTGGTTTAGGAGTGTGTGTGTGTGTGTGTGTGTGGTTTAGGAGTGTGTGTGTGGGGTTTAGGAGTGTGTGTGTGTGTGAGTGTGTGGTTTAGGAGTGTGGCTGAGTGGGGTGGGGGGGTTGGTGTGGACTCACTTGGATTTTAATGGGCCATGTGAAGTTGCTGACATACACAAAGAATGTGATGTTTGGGTTGTTGCGGAAGTCAAAGTTCTCGTTGGAGAAGCTGTCCTTGAACTCCTTGATGCTGCTTCTGGACACAATTGGTATCTCCTCTCCAGTCTGGGTCCCTGCTGACAGACAGACAGGCAGGCAGACACAGACAGACAGACGGATCGAAAGAGATGAAAGGATTAGTTGAATGGGTTTATCAGTGTCTCTTAATGTAGACAATAGACATTTCCTAAAGACATTGTACTCTGTCCAACGCAGAAGACAGTGTGTGCATTGTGTGTGTAAGTGTGTGCATTGTGTGTGTAAGTGTGTGCATGTGTGTGGAAGTGTTTATCACACCTGTGAAGCTAGTTGCCCAGGTGATGTTCAGGTTGAAGTTCTTGGAAGCATTGATGAACATGTCCAGGTCCCGATTTTGCTGCAGGAGACAGAAAAGGTATGTCACCGATAGATGGAACCATCGCTGAATAGAATGACAGACAGACCAACAGGCAGGCAGACAGGCAGGTCAGACAGACAGGCAAACAGGAGCAGCACCTCGTCGGGCGTGGCTACGAAGTTGATGGCGGTGTAGTAGCGATCGTCTTCCTGTGATAGGCTGAAGGTGAACTGGTAGTCGATCAGCAACGTGTCTGCCGGCAGGAAACAGGAAGTGATGTCACAATAAAACCAGACTGAAAGGGACCCTCGTCCAGGTAAACAGGTGGAGGTATGGAGTCGGGGGGGGGGTGGGTCCGATGGTTGAGCGGTTAGGGAATCGGGCTATTAATCAGAAGGTTGCCGGTTCGATTCCTGGCCGTGCCAAATGACGTTGTGTCCTTGGGCAAGGCACTTCACCCTACTTGCCTCGACTTACTATAAGTCGCCTGCTAAGTGTCTGCTAAATGACTAAGTGTAATGTAAACGTCTCTGCCCACGCTGCTGCTCCGAGTCTGAGGGCTCTAACCCCGCCCAGATCGCTCAGGGAAGCACAGGTTCTCAACGCTCAGGGAACAAACAGACAGGCTCGTTCACTTATCCTCTAAGTGGAGTGTGAAAGTGCATCTCTTCTCATGGATGGCTTTGGAAAGTCAGACTACTTGAGGGAAAACTTTGATTGTAAGTGCTTTGTGACTGACCGGAACACAGATTAGGCTCCACTTGACTGTTGTGTTTTAGGGTGATTTTCTCCACCTACGCCTGTAATTGGAGTTCTACTTACAGTAACATGTTCCCTTGAGTGGGTTGCCTTGGTAACGGTTCTCTAGTTCACACCTGAAAGAAAAACAGCAATGAAAGTACGGAGAGAAAGGGTAGGGGGAGGAGAGAGGGTGTAAAGTCCAATCAATAGCATCAGCAGGAATCCAAGCGTCAATCTTAGAAAAAAGGCAGAGAAAGCATTTGTTCCAGCAGTGGAATGGAGGTGAAGTTTGGAGGCCAGGGTTAGAGTTAGAGTGTTAGGAGGAGTAGGAGGAATAGAGTGTTTGGGGCGGCAGAGTAGCGTGTTTGGAGGAGTCGAGTGACCGTGTGTAATACTCACAGCTGGCAGTGGTCTCCTTTGATGCCCTTGGTGGTACAGAAGCACTTGCCGTTGTTGGGGTTGCACATGCTGGCGTGGCCGTTACACTTGCAGGCTGGGAGAAAACACACCTCCCGTTAGAGACCACAGAACACAATGTAGACGTCGACCCGCTTCTAGGCCAAATGTGTGGATTCTTGACATCTCCTGTTATGCATTCCGTTATCCCGGAGCTGAGCCCATGTCGGTTTCCAAGAGTCATTTACTCACGCAAAAGATGCAAAGGCTCCTGGGTAATGAACCAAAGTGTCTTATCCTTCATATCTGATCCTCGCCTGGACCAGGAACAGAGCCTAAACTATTTCCTGCTTCTTATAACTACTCCTTGTAACTACTTCCTGCAACTACTTCCTGCTTCTTATAACTACTCCTTGTAACTACTTCCTGCAACTACTTCCTGCTTCTTATAACTACTCCTTGTAACTACTTCCTGCAACTACTTCCTGCTTCCTGTATCCACTCACGTTGACAGTTGCCTCCGTTGGTGGGATCTCCGTGGTAACCAGCAATGCAGCTCTCGCAGTGGCGTCCCGTGGTGAGGTCCTCACACTTCTCACACTCACTCTGGTTCACACACTGGCTGTGGCCGTTACACTGGCACGCTGCAACACACACACACACAGCATGAGTATCACGGTTCCCTAGGCAACACTGACCCCTCAGAACCCAACCACAGACTGTTGCTGCATTTATTTCGATACCTGTGGATATTCTATCAAGTGTGTGTTTTACCTCTGTTTTGACTTATTCTCTGACGGCACACAGTTACTTAGACACCCCAATGCCCTTCAGGATTTATGAAGTTGTTTTCTTTGAAAAGTTAGGTGAGAGGTGGAGGTGAGGGGTGGAGGTGAGGGGTGGAGGTGAGGGGTGGAGGTGAGGGCCCTACCTGGGCAGTGGATGAAGGACCAGTTGTATTTGCTCTGGGAGGGGCACATGCTGGCGTTGAGGGCCGGAGGGGGGGTGTAGGCCAGGCCGGGCTGCTTGGAGGGGGCCGGGACGGGGCTCTGGAAGGGGCCCCTGAAGGAGCCCTCCATGCACTGACCCCTGCCTGTGCTGCTGGGGTCCGTACACCAGCCACAGCCAGGCTGGTCCAGACACTGGCCACAGGTCCGGTACCCCAAACAGCTCTCCGCTGGCATACACACACACACACACACAAAGAGAAACAGAAAGTAAGAGACAGAACGAGAAACAAAGACACAGGCAAGACAGACAGAAGCAAACAGAGAGAGACAGAGGGAGAGACAGAGAGAGACAGAGGAAGAGAGAGACTGAGAGGAAGAGAGACAGAGAGACAGAGGAAAAAGAGAGAGACTGAGAGACAGAGAGACAGAGAGACAGAGAGGAAGAGAGACAGAGAGGGAGACAGGGAGGAAGAGAGACAGAGAGACAGAGGAAGAGAGAGAGAGAGAGAGAGAGAGAGAGAGACTGAGAGGGAGAGAGAGAGACAGAGAGGAAGAGAGACAGGGAGGACGAGAGGAAGAGAGAGAGAGAGAGACTGAGAGGGAGAGAGAGAGACAGAGAGGAAGAGAGACAGGGAGGACGAGAGACAGAGAGACTGAGAGGAAGAGAGAGACAGAGGAAGAGAGAGACTGAGAGGAAGAGAGAGACAGAGGGAGAGAAAGATCGAGAGGAAGAGAGAGAGAGACCGAGAGGAAGAGAGACAGAGAGGGAGACAGGGAGGAAGAGAGGCAGAGAGAGCGAGAGGGAGACAGGGATGAGAGAGAGAGCGAGCGCAAGGGGCAGGGTCTTACGAGGGCAACTGTTCAGCGTGTACCACTCCATGCACTGTCCGAAAGGGAAGGAGGCGACGTAGGCGTTGGAGTCGACGCACTGCCTCATGTTGCTGCACCACATGCACTCTGAGCTGCTACTGGTGCACTCACTGCAGCTGGAGCGCAGTGCACAGGGCGTGCGACACTGCTTGGCACTGAGGTTGGCTGAAGAGAGGGGGAGGAGAGAGAGCAAGTGAGGACAAGACTAAACCTCATTCACAATAGTGTGTATCTGAGAGAACGTGTGTCTGAGTGTGTATCTGAGTGTGTATCTGAGAGAACGTGTATCCGAGTGTGTATCCGAGTGTGTATCCGGTGTATCCGAGTGTGTGTGCGAGGCCCACCAGCGCGTTCACAGAGGCTGCCGTTGACAGGGCTGATGCAGGTGTGTGCCTTGAGGCCCCCGGCGTGGGGCTCGGCCAGGTAGCCACAGAAGCCGGCGTCGCTGGGCTCGCCCTCCAGCCACTGCAGGGACGAGTTGGTGAAGGGGGACATGTCCTCCCAGCACCAGTACGACACGTTGATCTTCCTCAGGCCCACCCACGGAGTCATCGTCGCCTTGTACTGCCACACAGGAGCAGGCCAGAGGGTCGTCACACAGGCTGTAACGAGCCTCTAACCAGCCTCCAGCACCTAACCTCTAACCAGCCTCCAATTCAATTCAATATTTATTTGTCATTGTCATGGAAGACAACGAAATTCAGTTTGGAGCATTCAAACACTGCAAAACTCAGACATAAAGTGCAATACAAGGTGCAATATCCCTCCAATAAACTTCCCATAAATAACCCCAGTGTAAACCTTAGCACACGTAACAGTGACAGTAACAATATTCCGTATTTAGCAGCATCGTGGAGGGCTTTGACAACATAGACAGCCTCTAACCAGCCTCCAGGCCCTAACCTCGCTCGGTGGTTCTTAACACTGTCCTCAGCGAACCCTTCTCCTGCATGTTTTAGATGCGTCTTGGCTCCAACACACCTGATTCAAATGCATGTTCATTACCAGGCTTCTACAGAGCTAGATAACGAGCCCTTTATTTGAATCAGGTGTGTTGGAGCAGAGAAACATCTAAAACATGCAGGAGGACAGGGGTTCCCTTAGGACAGGGTTGAGAACCGCTGCTTTAGCTTCTAACCAGCCTCCAGCTTCTAATATCTAACCTCCAACTAACCTCCAGCCCCTAACCTCTAGCCTCTAACCAGCTTGCAGTCCCTAGCCTTTAACCAGCCTCCAGCCCCTAGCCACTGGCCTCTAACCATC